>JAGDYQ010000147.1:218830-963273 GCA_021962125.1 Bulinus truncatus | reverse complement strand
AAGATATAATTCTTTCTAATACATCCTTCCAGTGTTTCGCTTCACGATTTATAAGGCTCTGATTCACGTCATCAATAGTTTTATTATTTGTTATCCTCATTTTTAGTTCTTTCCAATCATGATAACTGGTTAAATGATCTGGTTAAATGATCTGGAGATCCTGCAATATACTTGACACATTTTTCCAGTTACAACTGCCAAGATTTGGTAAGGCAGATTTACCCCTGTTATGTATTCTGCAGCAAAAACAATATACCTTATCTACTGGCGTAGAATACATCAACCATTTCATTTTTAAAGTTTCTCCATTAGCCAGTTTGCGTGTCTAGTGGTAATTAGAAAATTGTCTCCCACTTTCATCTTTTGGATAACCAGACTCAATTTGAACTGCTTTGGATCATGCTGAATAAGAAAACAACGAATATTGTCACTTATATCTGTCCATTTAGCAGGATCATCCATTATATCTGGATCTAATTTTGTTAAATGCAAAATAAGAAAATAATTTTGAAAATAGTGATGTCATAATAGTGATGTAATAAATTAAGATAGGGCGTTAATCCACGTGACTTATTTGTTGTCGCCATTCTAAGCAACTTTGTTCTCTTAATTAATTCTACACTTTCTCAAATTCATTTTATTTTTAGTTTTTATATTTTTCATTTTATTTTATTTTGCTGGAATCGGCCGCTCCTTGAAATGATGCCGCTCTAGGCAGCTGCCTATATCGCCTATACCTAAAGCCGGCACTGATTACTAATGAGTTAAAACTTTGAATCTCCAGCTGCTTATGTTGAAGACGTCAATCTTTACCACCGAAAATAAGTAGAAACGCTTTTATTATTTTTAGTGAAATTTAATGAAAGCAGGGGTGGGGTGTCGGCAAAAAATTTGATGATACCGACACCGGTGCCGCCATTCCATCAGCCGCCGACACCGGGGGGGGATCAAAGGGAAATAACTGTGTATTTATTTTTCTTTCTTAAACCTAAAACTATGTATAACGATACACGTTTAACTATACATGTATAGTCTTTTCTTTGCTACCGATTTGTAAACTTTCAACAAACAATACATATTTACCTCGATCATTTAGCTCTTTAAGGTACTAAAGTAGAACTGATATAGTTTCATGAGCGATATTTTTTTCAGTACCGTACTGGTACTATAGCCAGTTCCCAATCAATTATATACAACGAAAGAAGTATTAACATTATACTAACATCCTACAGTGTATAATAAAATAAACTTGAAATATTCGTGCAGATATTATGCAACTATTAAGTTTGATACAAGTTTATTATACCGATATAGTTGCAGCGTTTTCCTATCTTTCCTTTTCATTATCTGGAAGTTGCTGATTTACAGATTAAACAAACCGGCCGGCTGCCTAGGCACCCTGTAATACACATACCACTTCTATGGAACCGGTAGCTTTGTGCTTGAACGAAATAAAATTTGTATGTGTATGGTAATATGCTGCTCTTTAAGTCGGCAATTTTTTGGGCGAAACCAACATGATTATGCTTAATTTTATAGATGTTTACAAAAGAACTTAAAAAAGGTAAAATTATATTGCTGTATGTATTGTATGGGGTTAATATGAAATACCTTTTTTGTCTTATTTGTAATGTAATTACTAAATAACAAACTAAATAATTAAAATGACCGAATTATGTAATTAAATGTATTTATTTTAATAATTATGTACAGGCCACCGAGCTAGACAGGTTGCTGAAATAGTAATCTTGAAAACAATGTTCAAGTTCTAAACCAGACATTGACAATGTCGATCCACAGTACACCCCCCTTCGTCCATTTGCATTTGAACATTTACAGTTATGTTATCTCAGTTAAAGTATTAAAAATAGGGCTGATGATTAAAATGTGTTAATTTGTAATTAACAGGTCAAAAATGTTTGCTATTGAAATTTTTAACGTAACACCTAAATGCGTTAATTTTCCAAAATCCTGAAAGTTCACAAAATCGATAAATAGCATAATGTGACACAACAATTCAAAGTTAAAGTTCTTTAACTTGTTGAGTAGAACTACCCACCCCGCATTGTCGCAATTGGAACAAACCCTCACCCCCAGGTATGTCGACTAAAACCTCATTTGTAATATGAAATGAAAACAAGTAAACCTATTGCCTACTTCCCGGTCGGTGTAAAAAGAGAAAAGTATCAATCACTAGTTAACATTACAGATTATAGTTTTTTGGTTGAGGTACTACAGTGTATTGTTGAAGATAAAAAAAACAATAAATATGTAATTAGATCAAAATAACGAGATGCTAGAAGTTTTTTATCATCATTTTTTGCTCGTAATTCATTTTCTCATTTTGATAATAACGTATCTCGCTGGTCAACAGATGCACTAATATTTTCATATACATGACACCTGTAATCAGTATCTAGACTCTCTTGGCTGATGCAGACATCTGTACACGAGACAGTTGCTGTATTTTTTCAGAATTATTGTGACACTGAGTCAAATTTGATATTTTGTATAGGGCGGTTGAATACATTTTTAACACAAACATCTTAATGCGTTAAATTTTACCCAAATGCTAGCATTTCAGAGTTGCAGAAAAACATAAAAAAATCAGTTATTAACCCAGTTCTATAACCAGATCAGACAAGATTAAAAAAAAAGGCAAGAAAAAATACCCGATCACATAATCTGTCACGTTTTACATAAAATCTTAGCAGCATTTGACATTTTAAACAATAGGATTGCCATTTCTTAATTCTAACTTATGACACTGAATGCAGTTAGTGAACATCTGAGGAAGCGTTCACCTTGTTTGATTTGTTGCTTGTGTAAAGTTGTTTTGGGACAGAGGGGGTACGGTGTTTGGGTAAGCAATAACTATCGTCATCTTAAGTGTGTCCCAAATGTAACTGGGTTGGGAAAGGGGGCAATTATAAAAAAAAACGCGTAATAAGGAAGCAAGTACGAGTATTCACACATCAACAAGACGGTGCGTCAAACGCACGTTTGTCGTCCTACACACGACAGGCCGTTGTCAAGCCGTTGTTTGGTCAAAACACACTGCCACGACGAACGTTTTCTAAAGTGTTCTTAATGACTACACAGTTCAGCTAAACATTCTCTTAAATTGACAGCACTCACCTACATAACTTTAAGTAACAAAGCTATTTATTCACTATTTAACCAGGAACATCATTTCTCTATTTCTATACTTATATATAGATATACAATACTAAACCTAGGGATTGGGAGGACCGGGGGGATTTGATCTCTTTGGGGGGCCCCTGTATTTTGGCTTTTGACATCATGACATGAGATAATGTACTTAATGTTTAATGTAAAAAGAAAGGTTGGGCATTCGAATCTCGAACCACCGCTCTCTCCCTAGTTACGCCCCTGAATATATATAATATATAAAAACTAACCAATTTAACTAGTAGAGTAATGAACTAACTTAAATTACATTGGGCCTATATAATTATATTATATGCATATTAAAGGCCTTTTCATATTCCGTATATTATGATAGTTATGTAAACGTGACACCTTTTTAAAATTAAAAAAAAATCATAACATCTGTTCTAAAAGACATAGAATTTAGAATACTATACATGTGATAGCATTGAAAAGCTTGCAACCAGCTCTATCGAATTAAACATATTAAACATTTATATTACTGTTTTGAATGTTCTCATTGACCTAATGTTAGACTTATTAATAATATAATATGTCTTAGTAGGCTAGTAATTACTTGAATCGGAGTTAAGAAAAAAACAACAAAAACAAACAAATAAGCACAGCTGAAAACTAAACTTGAGATAAATTCGAACTTGATCTTTTATTACATCGACAGATGTGGTGCGGTGATGGTTTAGTCGTTATGCGACTCGTCTTTTGCTGTCTCGAAAAATAGTCGAGTCGTGTGATGTCGAGCTTAATACAAACTATTGATAATGATTTAAAGCAAATTTAATAATTGTGTATACTATTTTTTTTTTATATTTTTAGTTTGTATCAGTGGTCGAAAAGCAGATATTAATAATCTTAAACAAAATACTTGAATACCCGTTGGCTTCGGCATTTAGTCGCAGTATTTCTCTATTTAAACACTGTCTAAAACTAAAATGTTTCACAAATAGTTATTTTTGTAGCTTACTACATTATTTTTTTCAGCACGATATAATTCAATTTTTCTCTTTAAATTTGAATAATTTTTTCACAATAAAACAAATATTTTATCAGATTTCATTATCTTAGTAATTGAATGGGTATCGTCAAGGCATCAATTTTGTTTTGTTTACAACGCGATTTTCAGACGATGCACCGAAAACAAGTCTAGCTGTGTTTTGGGGAAAAACCGCTGACACGCAAGACAGCCTTCGTGTTGGTCTGTGTTATCGCTATTAAAGACGTCACACGGTTTTCAGACTACTGCCGCATGACGCGTAGCAACAAGGAAAACGCAGCGGTGTATGGCGGGTTTACTTCTTGTCTGTTCTAATATTTTATGAAAAAAAAGGCACATAGCAATGACGTGCAATTTTTTGGGATGGGAAGTAAGAGGTTATGTACGATAAAGGAGGGTAGGGTAAACAAGAATTACGTGGGGCGAAGTTTGGCAAATTATGACAGGGAAAGGAATAACAGGGGTTGAGATACGTCATTAGTTCGGAAACTATGCTACGGGAAAAAACATGTTTCGCATTGCTGTTGAATAAAAAGATTACAATCTGCATCACTTGACGTGATCGATTAATGTCAATAAACTGGTTTCAATAAGCATTTTAATACACATAGGCCATATGTTAATGATTAATAAATCTGTTACAATTAATTATACCTCTTTCGTAAATTAAACGGACTTGTTTAGTATGCCAATGTTATTATATAATATTATTACATAGTAGTTTGATTACAAACAAATGATCTGCTCAAGGTCCAGCCCTTCAATCAAATTTAAGAACATATTGTGGTTATTCAGTAGTTATAAATCTACATTTGTGAACTTGCAGCATGTCTATTACGACGAAAAAAAAGTTATTAGTCGTACGTGTAACATTGAAAGTTGACAAAAACACTAGGTACACAAGAGTGGCTGCATTGAATACAATGAAGAAACAGAAGTTTATGGTCTACTTCAAGATATGCCAAAGTATGTTATTTTTTGCATTAAATCTTGAACGGTTCACTAGCTACCTTTAATTAATTTATAATTTATGTATAGGCTTATATTGAAAAAATTGATTCAGATTATTGCCAACGATTGCCTAAGCAAGTCAAGGCAAAGTATGGAATATCCAACAACACTGGAGTAATGATGCTTGGCAGTTAATAAGTGGCCATTCAGAATATGCACGATGCTCAAGGGCTACAGGCAATAATAAAATATGGATGTCCAGGGCTAATTTTAGAGAAGAGAGAACGACGTATTAAAACACTATATACTTAATAGGTAATAAAGAAAGCAATCGTTATTTTACACCCAAATTAAGCCTGAAATATGTAGTTAAAAATGTTATATATTGCTAAAGGTTGCACACTTTTCAGAACGGTGGTTGGGGGAGCACCAAAAAATTCGCACACGTCGCCTAAATAGTTAACTACGGACTGGGCTTTCATGTAGTTCCATTGTAACGTAGATTGGGAAATGTTTTAGTTAAATTGATAGAAAATAAGCTGTAGTAGAGGGACATAGAGACGAGTTAATTTTAATTGTAGGAACTTTTGAAACAGGTCAGTTGTTGAGGTTCTAAATGTTTGGATAAGTTTGTGTGTAATCCTACTCCATCTTTGATATATATATATATATATATATATATATATATATATATATATATATATATATATAAAGATGCAATCTAAACATGTCTTATGATATACAATGAATGAGTGAATAACAGAGTGAACATAGCCAAGAGCCTTCCTATTAGCTTCAGTCTAAACTCTGTTAATTCGTTGTACTGGGAAATAATACATTTGCCTATAAACAGATTTACCAAGTGTCATAAATCTATTATATTTACTGTGATCAGTACATGTTGTGAGTTGGTAGTCAGTATGAAAAGTGTGCTAGGGGTGAAATAAATGAGGGCAAGTGAAAATGCTGACCAGTGGTAAAGTAGTTAGAAAGAGAGACAGTGAGTGTTTGGACAGCTTAAGAAAAAGAAGTGTTTTTTTTTTTTTGAGAAAGTTGTAATAATAGGATCTGGACAAGTAGTGTGATATTATGCAGTTGAGAAGTTTTATAGAGATACATGTTGATTCAGTTAATATTTGTGGACTATTAATATTGTGAACTTTCGTTATTTATAAAGCCGTTTATATGTGATTATTCATGTTGAGGATGTATGTGTTACTAGCTGAACAGGCCAGGTACCCGGACTGGCAATTTGGCACGCAGTTGAAGTTGAAAATGGTGATGCGCTCACAACACCATATCATTGACTAATCTTAATTCATTCATAATATTTTAAAGGACTCTTTCTCAATAGTTATTTTTTTAATAATGTATCAATTCTCTTTCACTTAGCCCCACACCCATCCTTCCCTCCCTCCCCCGCCCTCCACCCCCTTCCACTCAAGACATGCCCGAATCACAGTGTGTCTCAATGTACAAAATTACGAAAAAGGGGCATTTAGTATAACTGCATGTTCACCCTGTTAACAATACCTCGTGACACTTCTCCCTACCTCTTCCCCCACCTCCGTTAAACACTCCTTTCCCAACCCTACACCCCCCCCCCCCATTCCAACAGTTCTTTTTTGTATAATGTTATAATTTATCATGTTTAACATGACGTATTTAAAAAAAAAAAGATAGACTCGAGGTTAAAAAATTAGCGGTGTTGCAACTTGAATCGTCTGCTTAACCCTCCCCCCCCCCTTCCGCAACCATTTGGTTTATTCCCACCCCTATCCCAACCAACTCGGTAATATATATTTGAGCGCGTTAACAATCAGTCTATATACAAAAAAGCTTTTTATATAATTCATCCCAAAGAAAATAATCCTCATTATGGGTACAGAAGCTTAACAAAAACAACCCCGACTATTAAACATAATTTGCGCACACTACTCAATATCATTTAAAAATCTTAATTCATTAATAAAAAATCCTTGTTTTGTTTAGGATTCCCCAGCATTTCATTTTTATTCAAGAAAGATTCACGATGAACGAAATGCGGACCAAACATACTCTCATTTAACATACATTGTCTCTTTTTAGTTTCTATAATTTTGGAATTCCCCAGACTATTTTTATAGAGAAGGTCGATGATACGCGCTTTTTTTTTAACTCCGCAAAGGTGTGACGTAGAACTCAGACTTTTTTTTAGCGATGTAAGCTTTCAACTCGTACGGTGTCGTGCATTTGTAACGTACAGGCATGCGGCTTTTGTTGCCTTGAACATACTTTACACCGCACGGTGTGTAGGTCTGTCGGTTGGTCGAACCACCGTCTATGTTAGCCGATTATGTATATAGATTTGTAGATGCACATATTTAATTTCTACATTAATAAATGGACCACTTCTAAGAAAGTCTTTTATGATTTTTGAATGAACGTGATAAGGTGTATCTATTTACTAGTCCTTATTTACACACACAAGTATAGATGAAGATAACTTAAAAGTAATAATCTCACAAAACTCGAAAGAGTAATTTTAGCCTTCTGAAGAGACACGACACCAAATATTTATTTAAAAATGAAAAAAAAAATGATGAACACTTCATATTATAGATTGCTTGAGAACTGTCTGACGTTGTTCTGAATTATTTAACTAAAGTTCAAGTATTTTCCCCTCATTTTTTTTGTACCTACTCCTGACAAAGTACAATTGTCGACTCGACACCGGGCAAAGCACTTACACCGACACCGAACAAAAACTGTCGACACCAAAACCGACACCGGCTCCCCACCATGACAGAAAGGAATACTCATTTAAAAAAAAAAATTACCTTAATAATTATAACCATACTTTAAGGTTGAGACAATCAGTTCAGTCATTTAGTTTCTTTAAACTATTTTTTTTTTACTTTTGCGTTGATGACTTCTTTGGAATGCATAATTTTTTATTAATTTTATGAATGACTTCATAATAAATCATGAAATAAATAAATCAAAATGCATTCAATTGTTAACCACTTTTAAATAACTAAATCTTTATATCTATCTATTTATCTATCTATCTAACTATTTACCTATCGATTTCTCTATCTGTATATATATCTATCTATATTTATATCTATCTATCTATCTATCTATCTTGTGTGTGTGTATCTATCTATCTATCTATATATATATATATATATATATATATATATATATATATATATATACCCACCCATCAACTTACCTATTACCTACCTGTTTAGTCAGAAATTCGATCTTGTCGACAAAGTATAATCAGAAAACGGTAGTATGACTAGTTAGGGACGACATATAATGAGACAAAATCTGTTCAGAGCTGAAGTCTATTCAGGAACAGGATATTATGAAAAAATTAAGTCTAGATTGGGACTATTCAGATACTCTGTTTAGTCAATGGAACAGTCTATTTAAAGGCACTGCATATTCAATCATTTTAGATAGCCTTGTCATTGATGCTGTCAAGTTCGAGACTGTACAAAAAATTTTACTTGTAAACATAGGCAAACAGCACAGCTTTAAGGGTGTCTGATTTGTGTTTATAAAAAGAATTAAAATCAAATAACTTTAGTTAACCCAGTAGCGTAGCTAAGGGGAGAAGCGGACCGCCCAGGGTGACAGCATATGGAGGGTGATACCATGCCACATCCAACAAAATTGTTCAGCCAGGCTAAGATGCGAAAAGAGTCTGAAAATAGAATTGCTATAAAAACCCAACCAACACAGGAAATGTGACGGGACGTTTCGCATACAGATCACATGTCAACGTAATTAGATGTGTACACATCAGCGTTGGTACAGTTGAGGTCATTCATTGGATTGTTTCATCTGAAAGGTAAGACAGCTACTGCATTGACTAGCGATACCCTCGAGAAACTAGAAAATGAAGGACAAGATATTCTGTTATGTCGCGGTCAAGGGTACGATAATGAAGCAAGCATGGCTGAAATCCACGGTGGTGTGCAACAAAAAATCAAAGACACTAATCCGAAGGTAATATTTTACATATTGTTCGAATCATTCTTTGAACCTTTGTAACAAACATTCCTTTGCTAGCAATCCGTCTTGTGTAACTTTTTTGGAAGTCCTGAGGCGATGTACACATTTTTTGATTTGTTGACCGATCGGTGGGATGTACTAGAGAAATACACAGGTCTAACAGTGAAGAGACTATCAACAACTCGCTGGAGTGCACATGCTGATGCAGTGAAGAAAATTATAAAGAAGTTTAACCAGTTTGTGGAAGCCATTGAAGCTCTGTGGGATGTCGAAGAAAGCGTCGAGACAAGAGGCGCTTTGCACAATCTGTTGCCAGCTTATATGCGACTTTTCTTTCAATTCTTTCTTGTTTTTCTAAGATGATGTTTTACAAGAAGTCGACCTAGCACAGAATTACATAAAAACTAAGGGCTCTCAAGGTCTTTGTGGAAGAGCAGCGTACGAAGGTTGTTGACAATGCCGTCCAGTAGGCACTTGCGAAATTTGAAGAACTTAATATCCCTACAGAAAAGAGAATCATAAGGAAGAGGAGTCTATCAGGAGAGTAGGCAAGAGACCAAGAGAACAATGATAGACTGTCAAGACCGTTTTCCTAGATACGAGAGGAAAGGCAGTGAATGACATTTTGCTTATTTTTTCTGCCGTTCAGCCAGACCATACTACTTGTGCCAACGACGAAGAAATACAATTGTCTGTTACCAAGCTCATAACCGTGTATGATGAGCTGAAGAAGAACTTTGTCTAGAAATTTCACGTTTAAGGCAACCCGTACAAGAAGCCGAAATAAACTTGGAGGAAGCCAAGCACTGGATTGCACTACAACTCATACGGTTTATCATCAAGTGGGACTTTTTGATTCATTGCCATATCTTACGCTGACTCTAAGAAAGAAGTTTCTCCAAAATGAAACTTTACCTCCGGTCAACCATGAGCCAGTCGAGATTGTTATATTGTCTGATATGGCTGTTCTGTCAATTGAACGCGAGTTTAAAAGACAGATATATATTTGACGATGTCATTGACCTTTTGCTACAATGAAAACAAGAAAAAATTCCTTCTAGGACTATACTCTATAGTGTCGAAGGACATTCTTTTGGGCTGTGCATTGTCGTGTTTTGCATTTAGATGTTCTGAAAGTGTACAGTTGCATTTTAAAAATCCTTGGTTTTTCGGTATTGGATTCGAATTTTTCTAGGATCATACATGTAAACAGAAACGAACCAGTCAGTAGAGCTAAGTAGAGCATAGAGGTATAGTATTTATGAAAATTTAGCTACACCTCACCATTCAGCAAAGGGGCGTTTGGGGTCACTGGGGTGACATTTGAACGGACAGCCGCGGGTGACGTTTACTCTAGCTACGCCACTGAGTTAATGACATTTTTGTTTTTGGAAACGGGTAATAAATAAATAAGGGGAAAATTGTGGTTAACAGATTTGGGATTATGAATCTAAATTAATTTTGATTCGATTAAAAAATCTGTCATTATCGATAATTATACATTGCAAACTAATTGTCTATAAATAAAAGCTAAATGTGTGTCATTGTGTGCTATTTAGGCTTTTTCTTAATTCTCTATGTTTATCAGATATGATACAGTGGAAGTATACACATAAGGATTTCTACAAGTTTTTTTTCTTTTCCCAGAGCGTTTTTCAATAAAAGTTTCAAGTGGCACCACATCAGTTTTAACAGAGAAGTGGTCAGATTTTGACGATTCAACGTGTGTCTTTGATGGGTCAATTTCACTTATCGCCATCAACTTACAGCATACATCTATTTTCTTTTTTATCAGATTATCCGTTGGTGATCCAGGTAGTCTTTTGTTTTACATTAAAGACTTATTGTAAAATTTTTAGTTATAGTTTTCTAAATATTTATGACTGAGTGATAAACTATTACCCGTTGATCATTTAAAGCTAAGTACAAGACTTTTACTGTCTGTATATCTTATGGCTGGGTACTAGACTATTACCCACTGTTAATTACTAAATATTATCAGCATAATTTAGGTAAAGTTATACAAATACAAGATTTAATTATGCCGATTAGTTTCAAAAGAACTACAAATCTGAACCAAATCTAGTCAATTCTAATAAAAGATGTCGGCCACGCCCAACAACTAATTTGTTTGCTGTAAATTTATCTTGCTTTGATGTTCAAAAGATTGGTATTAGATTTTATTTCCTTCGCGCGATACTTTTCAGATTGACACTTCGACATCGGCCGTTCGTACTCAGCGAATAATTACATGGGCCAGTTTAGCTGACCAATAGCGGATATTGGATGCCTAGAAGACATTGGCTATTGCACACACACACACACACACACACACACACACACATATATATATATATACTTGAATACGTTACCGTTTAGCTCTTGTCTATTTTTAAATTTAACTTTTTCTATTTTATGATTGTTTTTGAACCAGCCAATTTATTTTCATTAAAAGAAAATATGTTCAATTATTGGTTTATTTAGGTTTTCATTCATAAAAAGTCATTTCCCTTCATTGATTCGCAATAGGCCATAACAGGGGTAGGGTGTCGGCCAAAATATTGGCCGACACCGACACCGGTGTCGGTTTTTTTTTTTTAATCCGCCGACACCGACACTGACACCGGTGTCTGTTGATGTTGACAAGTTGTTGTAATGGAGAAGAGAATCTCGCTTTGGAAAATAATACGTCTGTTGATAAACAGATTTACCAAGTATTTATTTAAAAAGAAAAGAAGAAATTAAGAAAACTTTATATTAAAAGTTGTTCTGGATTATCTAATTAAATTTCTATTATTTTTTTTTGGGGGGGGGGGAGTCCAATGCCGACACCGACACCGGGAAAAGTACAAATGCCGACACCGACTCCCCGACACCGGCAAAAACTACCGACACTACCGACACCGACTCCCCAGCCCTGGGCCACACCGTTTAGAACACTACGTTCTAATTTTTATTTTTTAATCAAATGATTACATGACTGGTAAATTTCATTGCGTCTACCAGCTACGATCTTTTTGTTCATCTACTAGTGCTCGTTGGATCAAACACCGCAAACTATAAAATTGTAGCAAAATATTCTACCCTATATGTGTTTTGGCTATCAAAAGATATGATAATGATAAGCGATAGAAACAAGCTAATATCAGAACGATAAATTAGCTCTAAATAGTGTCCGGTTAGAAAAACAAGCAATTTAAGTCTTTTCCGTTTCGGACAAAGGACATTTTTAGAGCATTTTCGTGTACGCAGTGGCTACTGTTACGCCGGACGAAATCCGTATTTTTTTCCGGGTTACAGCCATAGATATTGAGAGGTAAGTAATCATGTTGAATAACTGTTACAAAAATAAATAATGATTACACCCCTTTGATTAGCTTTTATTATTTATATTTAAAATATAAGCAAAAACGGTACCTAAGAAACTCTTATTATCAGTCCTGAGAGGTCAGATCGCAAAATGTACACTTGGCAGGCCAAGACCTACAGAATGATATATATATCATGGGTCTATGACTTATGGTTGCTGAGACATAGGGCGCTCCTTTATTAATATAGCTTAATTAGTAAAACTCGGTACTTAAAACGCCCCCTTTTTCGGCCCTCAGAGGTGAGATCGCGAAATGAACTTTAGCTGCACACATGGCAGGCTAAGACCTACAAAACGATATATACATCATGGGTCTAGGACTTATGGTTGTTGAGATCTAGGGTAATGACGGACAGACAGACAGACAAAACGGGGACAATAGAGCATTTTTTTATCGAAAATGCTCTAAAAAACACTAAACAATAGGGTGCAAAGACATTTTTTTTTTAATTTTTATACTAATAGTTTAAAATGGTTGCCGAATAGTCTAAATAGTTATGGCGTAAATTATGTTTATGAATTAACAATTTACAATAAGTCATGATCGTCGATATTTCTTAAGAAAGGAGACAAATAACGTGACAGGAAGATGGTCTTCTACAATTGCCTGTCACCATCTGTGCACGACGGTTTTGTTTTAATGTCAAACCAAACAGGATCATAAACCTACACAATATAAGTTGAAAGTTCTTGTAGCTCAAATGACTGAGACATCGTTGCAATATACAAACACATTATTATGTTCGCCTTTGTCAACCAGCGTGCATGAGACAATTTGCCAGAATCGCGGCGAGCAAGATCATTGGAACAGTTGCCTCTAATTACAGTTTGACAGATTTCCAGAAGATATGCTTGATCTGCGCTTAGATCATCACACGCAATTTCCGGGAAGTCAGCATCTTTCCTCTTGATAGCAGTCGGGAGAGTTTCACAACTCTGAATTGCAACACCAATAGAACCTAATAATCTGCGAGGGCCAGTTGTTGGACCATCGAGGTGTTTGATTAAATGGATATGTGGCAACTCATTCGCAACTGACATACTAGCCATTGAACATGCTTATTCAATTTTTCTTCTATAAGCCGTATTATCTCACCTTTGAAACTTGTATTGCTTGCTGAACCATGCGACCACTAACTTGACTGTGCTCATTGTGTTTTGGACAAAAAAACACAATCATACATTTGACAACAGCTACAGCAGCACCATAAGAATTTGACATGTGGCCAACATACTCTGATCCTGGCTCGTGGATTTGTGCAATATGGTATTCCAAAACTGTTTTGCAATAATTCTTTGATTTCACTTGCTTTGTTAAAATCGTTTTGTCTTTTCGTCCATCAAAATAAAATCCTGCAGGTTATCCAGTGTTTTGGTAAGTTCAATTCTTTTTCTTTCTCCTCTCAGCTTGTCTCTAACTATTATACTTGCATTTTATTCTGTAGCAAAACCAACATCTTTTAAACTTTTTGTAGCTATTGCGGCACCTGCTCTGTCTAAAATTACATATATGTCTCAAGTCTGTGCAACATTTGGCAGCATTATAAGCATTTGTTTCTTTTTTTGTGTGAGTGATTGAAGTTGATTGCACTGGTTTAGTGCTAGAGTGGGTATAATCATCTTCTTTACCTAACACCGTAGAATCGGATGCTGTCGAAGAAACATCTGACTCCAATTGTTCCTTTGAACTACATGCAGCCGATTGTTCACTTTCATGGCGCATATATCTGGCTCCTATGGCTTCCATCCTTGCAATGCATGTTCCCCTCTTCCTTGATGTTTTACATCTACTTTACCGATGTACATCATTCTTAAGGTAATTTAGTCTACTAGAATGTCTTTGTTTTCCAATGGAACTTTATGCTGCAGTTGGAATTGGCAAGGACGCATTTTAGATTTGCATTTGCAAGCGGCAGGTGTTTACCGCGATTTATAAACTCTTTCAGTTTGTTTCTATAGCTGTTGTCATTCTGCAGTCCTTTACATTTTTTCAACAACCTTCTGTAAGAATCATGGTAAGTACTTATTATCTTAATACTCGCGTGTGGCTGATGGTCGGTATGGAAGTTTTTCCCCAAATGGATTCTATGGCCGCTAACAACATTAACTGACAATTCCTCAACAGCAGGTTCTCTTTCTGTCGCACATTTCAAGTCATGTTTCTTTAGCAAGTAGTATTTCCTGATATCTTCATATGTGGGGAGAACATTACATGATAAATCCTTCGATGAACTTAATACAGGACATTCAGCCTTACGACGAGTTTAGGTAATGGAACTGAGAGTCAGGGGTTCCTTAAGCTATGAATCGGGAATTTTCGTTAAAATTGTTAATTGTAAGCTTCGTAGAGGCTATTAGAATTGTGAAATAATTAATAAAAAAATTATTTAGGATAATCATTTAATAATTAAAACTTCATTACTATATTCAATTCTGTCTTTTAAAAGAGTCTTATAAATTGATTGATAACTTCTGGATATTTACCGAAGTTACAGCCTTGTTTTCTAAAGTAAATTTTCTTAAAATTACAAAAGTACCTTTATTATCACTCATTAGACTGCTATTTCATTGTTTACAAAGATAAAAAAAAAATAAAAGTATGATACATCCAGGGACGGGTGCAAAAGTTAGATGTTGACTGTTGTTAACTAGGATTATAATTAATTGGCTTAATAAAGCAAAATTTCAACTAGGTTGGGGCACCGGTAAACATCAACGGATATTGTAAATATTTTACAGTTGACATTTTATATTCATCATGCAACTTTCTTTCACTATTAGATTTTGAAATGAAAAAAAAAGTTTGCTCCACCCTACTAAACAAGTCTCGTCATGTGTATCAATGAAATTACTTTCATTAATTTTTTTTTATGTATAACAGGGCTTGCTTATAATTTTACTTTGACTTTTGAAACGGATACTGACACTGTTGTGAGACGATTCCCCTGTCGAAGACAAATGTTTTCCTCTGTCAACAACAGAAGTGTTGATATACGGTGTGAGAATAATGAGCTCATTAACAGGGTTATCTTGGAAGGAGAAGGAATTACTTCCCTTTGCTCCCTTTATGTCTCTTCTGGTATGTAGCAGTTTTCGATTGATTTTTATGTAGAATCATTCACACGCAAAAATATATTGTAAACATTTGATAATATTTTCTTTCTTACAAAATTATAACCTTTAACTGCTGTTTATAAATGTAATATATATTTTCTTTCTTACAAAATTATAACTTTTAACTGCTGTTTGTAAATGTAATATGTTTAAAAAACACTGGGCAACAAAAAATATTTTTTTTGAAAATTGTCCAGGGTTCTCTAGCTGAATTAAACTAATGTTGATGCTCTGAGTCCGAAAATGACCTTGGTTTTGCTCAATCAGTTCAGGATTTTTTTCTACAGAAATTTTAAAAAATCGTTTTGTTTTTTTTTGTAAAAAAACACATTTTTGCGGACCATCAACTGATAAACCCCTGACGATATTTTTCCATTTTATTCAAGAAATTAAAGTCAACGTATTCAAATTCATTCAGTTTATATTTATCCACCAAATTTGATAAGCATAATTATCATAATATTAGTATAACAATGAGCGTTACGTGAAACAAAATTTCAGAGTTCAAGGCATAAATCGGCGTTTTTTCGATTCCCGTGTGTGAGCAGCTGCTGGGTTGTCTCTCTTCAGCGACCAGCAGTAGTCCGCCAGCATGACTGCGTCCCACCTTCCCTGGTACCTTTTCTCCATTTGGCGGATGTCCTGATGGAACCTTTCTCCCTGCTCATCGCCCCAAGGTTTTCAGGAAACTTCTCCATGTGTGAGAACAGGAAGTGCATCAAACACCCGAGTTTTTGGAAGTCCTCTATCATGCTGATGATGAGTTTGGCGTTGTTTGCTGCCTTCATGCTCCCCAGGTAGTTGTTCACCACCTCCACAAACGATTTCCAGGCAGCGCAATCAAGCGTGTTCATGAAGTTTTGGAACTCTGTGTCCTTTATGAGCTGCCGTATCTGTGGGCCGTCAAAAATGCCCGCCTTCAGCTTCTCAATGGTCAGTTGAGGAAATGCTCGGCACATGTAGTTGAAGCACCTCCCATCCTTGTCCAGAGCGCGCGTAAACTGTTTCATTAACCCAAGCTTCATGTGTAACGGTGGGATCAATATCTTCTCCCGGTAAACAAGAGGTTCGTTTATGATGTTTCTCGCCCCAGGTACTAACTGCTCTCGCGCCGGCCACTCTTTCTTTACATAGTGCTGGGCTCTGTTGCGATTGTTCCACATACACATAAAGCATGGGTACTTTTGTGAACCCGGACTGCTGACCAAGTAAAAAGTTCACCATCTTCAAGTCGTCGCAAATGATCCATTGATGCTGCTAATATTGGATCTTGTCGAGCCAGTGCCATAACGAGCTTAACTCGCGCCCGGGGCACAATACCTTTTTAATACATTTTTAGCGCCCCCCCATTCGAAAATCATATAATAATATAGGTAAAATATAAATTTGGCGCCCCATTGTGAGTAAAGCCCCGCCCCACCTAGCTACGCCTCTGTGTCGAGCACCTACTTCACTGCTTCATATTTCTCTTCAAGAGTTGTGGAAAGCGTAAGAGGGATTGAGGTGAACTGGCCCCCGTTGAGGGGAAGTACACACTTCAAAGAGCGCTTGCAGCTGTCAATGAAGATCACCAATCTCTCGGATCGTATTGAGGACCGCCGAGTTTATCAAGAAGACCGGCGACATCTCGGCAGTACACAAGGTCTTCCATCTTGTGATTCATACTTTTGTTCTGTATCTCCTCCCTCGTCTAAAGTGGTGGACTCATCGTCGCTGTCAGGAAGATCTCTGGACGCTGGTACAGGAATTTCTTCGCAATGAGAAGCGGGACGACGGGGAGATGGAAGGTCGGGGTTCTGGAGGCTGTGCCCAATCAAGTGCTGATGCATTAAATAATCAAGTGAAAATCCAGATTGATGATTTATAAAAAAAATATAATTATCTATGTTTTTATATATGTGATTTTTTCGCTGCTAATTTTTATGCAGCTAATTTAGACAAAAGATGGAACTCAAAACCCCTGATATTAGAATACGTATAGCTCGTCAGGTAGGTCTATGGCTGTATCTCAAGAAGTTGACCTGACCGAGCAAAATCAATGTGATATTCGAATTCAGAACACCAAAATTAGTCTAAATCAGTTGAAAAACCCCTGACGATTTTCTTGCTGTTGCCCAGTTTTATTAGTAGTATTTATTATCAGTTTAAAAATTTCTGTTCATCACAAGGACATTGATATCAATGTCCTTCCTGCCAATTACAGTGTGACTGGATGGAACATTTGTATAACGAATCGTCAGATTATGAATAAATATAATTTTTTTTTTAAAATACAATTTATAATTGTGATGGAATTATTCATTTTTTATGCATTGCACATTTCATTTACGTTATCAAGTTCCAATACATAGAGGTCAAAATGGTATTTTATTGTGGTTTTATATGGCCGTCACCTTCAGGTCGACTGTTGAGTGTTTTACTACACGTCCCAAACACACACACCAACCTGCCACCGTTTCATAACAAATACGTTTAAATAGATTTAAGCTATCCTCTAACCAAAGCGAATTTCGCGTATCTAGGTAGCTCGCGAAATTCGCCCCTCTTTCGCGGCAATGTATTTATATGGAGATGCTCAAACCGCGGAGAATTTCCGCGGCGGTGCAGAGAAATTTCGCGGCATCGTTTCAGAATTTTTTCGCGTTTCGCGAGTGTAAACAATCCAAAATTGCTGCCTAGAAACATCGACTCAAATGAAAATCATGGTTAAAATTGATATAAATGTCGTAAAATTAACAAATAAGACTTAAATTTATATATAGCAACTTGAATTATATCAGATTATACCAAAAAGTAAGTGTTTTTTTCACTTTTTACTTGTAAAATACCATAACTGTAGAAAATACATCATAAGAAGAAAATGTCTGCCGACGTCTTCAAATAAACAAAAAGAAAATTTAAAAAATCATTATATCCGGTCGGCTGACGCCTACGTTCGCTTCGCTTAGGTGTAGCGAGGGTTTTTCGCGCTTTTAAAAATCTCACGTGAGAAATAGCGCAGCGGAACGCTTCGCTTTGGTTTGAGGATAGCTTTAAACAAATGAATCTCAGTTGTAATATGTTTCTCTTTAGGTCGTAATGTCGCCCTAAAACAGCCAACTGAACAAACCTCCACTAACGGCACTCATTACGCCTGGGTGGCTGTAGACGGTGACACCAGTACAATGTCACCTTACGGAAGCTGTACATTGACTAATGCAACAGAAGTTTCACAGACATGGACATTGACATTCAATGGACCTGTCATAGTGAACAATTTCGAGATATACAGCAGAGGTATTTTCACTGTCCTGATTTTCTCTGTCTCACTTGATTTTGTTTTAACTACTTGTATGTCAGTCTGCTAGCTGAATATAGATAGATTCCCAGCGTTAGGTATTTATTTTCCCTATATGTTGGTAGATTAAATAAGTATACACCACCGAAAATGTGTGAGTAACGGTAACAGTCTCAATATTTTAGCATTTTAGAGAGAATAAGAGACAAAATCTATATAAATAATAGCAATGTGGGGTGTGTGTTATATCGAAAGTAGAAATTTAATATTTAAAACGTCTTTCTAGCGTCTCGACTCGATAACTGTTTGTTTTTTAACTCCACTGTTTGAATAGTTTCTGTGGTATTCTAACAAGTAACTCAAAGGCCAAAATGTGTAATGAATCCCTTTATTTTTTTAATGTTTTTTTTTTGTTTGTTTGTTTGTTTTTCTGTATTTTTTTAACAAAATGCATCTTTAAATTGTTATACAATCATAAAAATCGGATCTGTTCGAATCTAAAAATAACCTGACCTACTGATCAAACCAAAGGAATTATAATTTTTTGCAGTGTACAGCTAGTATTATTTTTAAATACCGCATGCAGAACTTTGCTGAGATAAAAGTGGCTCACAATGATATAATATTATTTTTTTTTGGCGTTAATTGGATTACTTTTTTTTACTAAATCATTTATGATTGTGTTGTGTTGCAATTAACAATATGTTTTAGTTTATGAAATACTGAATTGATTGGCCCCTTGCATAGCTACCTATGTCTTTCTCACTTTGGCAAACTATAATGTCAGCCCGCGCATGAATATTTGTTTATAAAAACAAAGGTACTTGAATGCCGTCATAAAAAGAAATAACACTGAAAATAGTGCGTTAATGAAAGGTCTACGCTGCTCCAGTTCGTTCCGCAAGAAAAAAATGGCATTGAGCCTGCGTACTTTTCAATTTACATTAACATATTTATTTGAAATGTACAAATATCTCATTATTCGCAGTCTCATAATTTAAATATATATTTTAAAACAAAAATGTGCAGATGTTCTTAAAGTGTTTTAAAGAAAATTGTTTTAATGAATCACTTGAAATAATACGCATATTAAAACTTTTTTTTTTAATTGATTCAGTTGACTCCCCATTGAACGAATATTTTAAAAACTCCAGACTACAAACTTTGGATAAGAACAACTTTATCTTTTTAAACAACACCATGGCTTACACAACTTACACTACGACAAATGACAACTCTATACCTATACAGAAGATCAAAATTATTGCTACCAACTACTCCTACCCAACAGCAATACTCTCTCTGTGTGAGGTTATGGCTTACGGAGGTAAGTTTTGATGAGAAATTGACTTGGATTATGTCACAGATTTGGAGGACAGGTGATCGTGAGGGTGAGAACCTCAATCCTCGGCGACAACATCAGTGAGAGCATGTCATGAAATGGGTGCCTGACAATAAGTTGCACCTGTGGGACCAATAGTTTATGTGTGGATTGTTTTTTTTTACATTTATATAAAACTTTTTTGTAGACATTTATAAGTAACAGACGCCTGTTATTTGTATTACAATCAAATAACTAATAATGTAACAATAAGCATTTTACTTTTACAATCTTCTATTTAATTCACCTAACTCAAGGCGCCCATCTATAATAAAATTACTTCATTGAGTCTGAATTTCCAACTTAAAATATGGACAGTAAGTTATAATGTATGTCAGTCAAAAATAAAAGGCTTAGTTTATTCGAATTTAACCAATCCACATTTAAGCATTCTTTGATACAAATCACAGACACAGCGAAAAGAAATGGAAAGGGATGAGGCAAAAATCAATGTCTTTCCTGAGTCAAATAATATAGCCACTAATTTTAATCACAAAGTAGATAGTCAAGTTAACTTCAGCGCTATAGTTACTCTTACTTTTTTCCTAGAACAAAGTTCCTAGAACAAAGTTCCTAGAACAAAGTTCCTAGAACAAAGTTCCTAGAACAAAGTTCCTAGAAACCCCCTCAGAAAACTCTTATCAAATGAATGCTATTGAATCCCAAACTAAACTATTTTTGTGGCCATTAACTCTAAAATAACTTAACCTTGGAATAAAGTCACCCAACTTCTACATAACTCATATCTAGGGTTTTATCTTAACAACATTCATTTTTTCTTTTCAAATTATACTGTTTCGATTTAGTTGTTTTATTACTACTTAATTATCACTGCAGCTACATAAAACTTTTTAAAAAATTTTAGGCTTCACCAGATTTTCTATGTAGATAAACTAATTTCTTAAACATTAAAGTGCGTATACTAATGTTGGTTTTATTTTTCTTTTAAAAGGTGTAATTAACAATAAAATAAAAATGAATAAATATATAATTATGTGATTCTAAAAAAGAAACCATTGCAGATTTCAATCAAATATGTTGAAAGATATTTCAAGTAAATTATTTCTGATAATCTTACATCAACGTCTTTTAATAAAGTACTTATGGATCTGACACCTAGTTTAAAATAGATATATCTAATGTATAATTTATTTATTATTCATTAATTATGAGATTGACCAAAGTGTTTTATTTACTGAATAACATAAAGTCATTTAATATCCGACATTTTTTCTGACCTTAGATGGTGTGTATGATAATAATGTAACATTGTTTACTTGCCTTAAATGGTGTGTATGATAACAATGTAACATTATTTACTGCTTTAGATGGTGTGTATGATAACAATGTAACATTTTTTACTGCCTTAAATGGTGTGTATGATAACAGTGTAACATTATTTACTGCCTTAAATGGTGTGTATGATAACAATGTAACATTATTTACTGCCTTAAATGGTGTGTATGATAACAATGTAACATTTTTAACAGTTTGTTCACCTGGCAAGTGGGACATGGACTGTAAACAACAGTGTGACATCAATTGCCCAGATTTTTGCAATGAATGGGATGGATCCTGTCCAACAGCTTGTCTTGGGTATCAAGCGCCAAGTTGTACCGCAGGTAATTTGTGCTGGGAGTTCCTTCCTATATAAATGTTATATCTTATGTGTTCAGAGGAAACGTTTAACAAATGTGCCAGCCATAAAAACGTATCAAAATTCTATATTTTATTAATAAAAAATGAGCTACGCACCAGATATTTCCTATATCGCTTTTCAGAGAAATTCGCAACGAAAAAAATTTAAACATTTTAAAATTGTAAATTTTGGAACGGAAAAGGTTCAAACATATTTGTATATAGAGACCTAATATATACAATTTAATACAATGCAACCTATTAGTTATATTGTAAATTATAAAAATGACTCACCAATGTTGATATTTGTCTCAACAGAATTGGGAAAGATAATTCTCACATTTAAAATAATTTTCAAATGCCTTAGTTTAATATTATTATATATGAAATCTAACGCAACGTTTAGCTACTGCACATTTGAATCAAAACCGTATTTGCATGTTCTTATTTATATATAATCTATTATTATTTCGTATTTTCTCTACTTTCTATAGAATTTATATTCGATGTTTGTGCTATTTTAATTAGGGCTTACAACCAATTTGATCACATTAATTCAAAGAAACTGTTGCAATGATTATGAGGCCGAGCTACGCCGAACATTACAAATAGTTTTATATATATATATATATATATATATATATATATCATTTAATTTGTATGAATTGTTTCTGCTTGACAGAATGTCCATTAGACAAATGGGGAGTGAACTGTAGAGAAGACTGTAGAGACAGATGTCAGTACAAATACTGTAACAGTGTAGATGGATTATGTACTGCTGGATGTAATGGATACTCTGATCCACCGTACTGTACTAAAGGTGAACTACTCAATAAACTGATACAAATATGTTAATACTAAAATTTGTTTATATATTTTGATTTACAAGGCAGAATTAAAAACAGAGTTTTTAAAAATAATCGTTTTCAAAAAGCGTGCGTACATCTACTTTCACCTACCAGCACGTGGGAATCAAGTGCTATCATAGATCTCGTTCTGAAATAAAATCTATTATTGATGCAAGGGAAGTAACCTATAAAAATAGTTCATACATTGACAATTATTTTTCGAATCATTCATGGAACAAGAACATGTATGCAAGATTTAAAAAAAAAATCAATTACTAAAATATTTACAGTCTATATCTGCTGATTAAAAAAAATATCTTCAAGGGATAAAATCAATTCCATTGTTTTCAACGGATGGCTTGTTATGTACTTACCAAAACTTACTAAACACAAAGTACTAATGAAAAACATCAAAAGACCGACACCTACAATTCAATAGAACTGTTAAATTAATTTCAGTGACAAAAAATATTGCTTCTTGTACTATTATTATTGCAGTTGGGCTCATAGATAAAATAATTATTGACATACATTTTTTTTTCCTTTATAAAGTCTGTTTGAAAGGATTTTACGGAACTAACTGCGGTAGCAGATGCTCATCAAACTGTATTGAAGGGGTGTGTGACCACAGAAACGGAACATGTAGTCTTGGTTGTCATGATGAGCAAGGGCCGTTTGTGGTAGGTAGTAGGGATTTAAATGGCGAAAACTCAATGTTAAGAGAGTAGAATTAGTTGAAACATGATAAAAATATTATTGTTTCAATATATATGTTTTATTTCACTTTTTGCTTATTAATGCAATTCTTTCTACTTTCTCTAAACTTTCTATCGCGAATTCAAATCGCTACATATGTGTATTTTGACTTTAAAAACAATCATTAAACGATACATTGATTTTAAAAAAAACAACTTATGTTTACACCTTAGCGACGCAACCAGGCCCGGTTTAACCACAAGGCAGGACTAGGCGGCAGCCGTGGTAGTAAAAGACGTAAAAATAGAAATATTTAAAAAATTGACGTCCTTTAGTAATAAATGGATTGAATGATATTATTTTAGTGCTAGAGTTTTATTAATATTGAAATTCTTAATATATTTCACTAAATAAAACGACAAAACGTCATTTTAGAAATTAAAATAATCTGGTTTTATAAAAGAAATCAGAAAACAACGCGAGTTGTCGAACGTTGTTGAATGGGTCATGCTTTCTATGACATATTTGTGAATTCCACAAACGCGACAAATCTATCTATATTTATAGGATTGCGTCTTGCAGGCTGCTGCTGTTGTCAGTATGGTTGGGCGAAGAAAAATTCTGGCTTCTGCTTGTGATGCTAAGTACTTTTCAATAATTCTAGATTGCACACCAGATGCTGGCCATGTTGAACAAATGACCATGATCATTCGTTTTGTGGATGTGATTTCAAATTCAGAAAATGACACTGCGGCACCACCATCTGTAAAGGAACATGTCTTGGGTTTTGTGCCTCTAAAAGAGAGCAACTGGTGCTGGCATGACTGAAACTATCCTTAGAAAGCAGTTAGAAGAGATGTCTTTATCTATCGAAAATTTACGCGGTCAGTATGCTATGACAATGGCAGCAATATAAAGGGAAAAGCCAATGGTGTCCAAAGAAGAATTTTAGATGTCAATCCCCGAGCATTGTTTGTTCCTTGCTGTGCACGTACCTTGAATTTGGCTATAAATGATGCCGCTAAATGTTGCATAGAAGCAACAACCGCCTTTGATCTACGTGTTTATACATTCTTTTCTGCATCAACTCGCCGTTGGGAAATTTTAACTCGACATGTTTCTAATCTCACTGTTAAACCACAGAGTGAAACAAAATGAGAAAGTCGAATTGATGCTTTAAAACCTTTTCGTTATCAGCTAGGTGATATCTACGATGCTCTGGCAGAAATTGCGGATGACAAATTTAACAGGAGCATCTATCTGGTAATACATCACAAACAGATGCGTGGGTTATTGCAAAAGCCATTTTTAGTTTTAAGTTTGTCGTTTCTCTGGTTGTATGGTATGACGTGTTGTTAGTAAACAACTTCAAAAAGAAAAAAAAAGAATTATATATACATGGCGCCATCAATTATCTGCCTAAAACTAAGAAGTTTCTCGTAAACCGCAGAAATGACACAGAGTATGAGAAAACACTGGAAGATGCAGCTGAAATCGCAGTCAATTTATAGATACCAGCATTTTTCGAACCAGAACCAACCCGCATCAGAAGAAAGAAGAAACTATTCCCATATGAAGGAGATGACGACGAACCCATTAATGATCCAAAAGACACATTCAAAGTAAACTTTTACTTCGCTGTTCTTGACACGGCCATACAATCGGTTGATGAAAGGTTCACTCTGATGCAATATATTAGATGTTCATAGTTTACAAAATAAAACAAGCAGGGAAATTACGGAACATTGTTTGAATCTTAAGAAAGCTTTGCGACATGGAGACTCCAAAGATATTGACGCATTTGATCTAAGCAGTGAACTGAGAGCCGTTTCAAGACGAGTTGCAAGGTGTGCATCGCCACAGGATGTACTAAATTTTATATTGCAAAATAATCTAACAGAGAATGTGCCCAACACTGTTATAGCTCTCCGCATCCTCTTGACACTTCCAGTTTCTGTGGCTAGTGGTGAGCGAGGCTACTCAAAACTCAAACTGATAAAGACATACTTGAGAACGTCCATGCTACAAGAAAGACTTGTTGGATTAGCTACTGTGTCAATCGAACATGATATTGATGTGTGAAGTCCCTGTAAGGATGAGATGAAATCTCTTAGATCCTATAAACCACTAATGGGACGGTTTTTATGGTGCCCTTCTTTCAAAATACACCATAGCCGATAGTGCAATGGCCATGGAGGCACCACGGGAGATATATCGGGAACTTGAGCCAAGACCTGGAAAAATGTCCTTGGTCCTCACCGGAGATCGAACCAGGTACCTTCAGGTCGACAGTCGAGCGCTTTACCGCACGACCATCCGTCCCCTTAACATGATATTGATAGAGACATTGATCTGATGGAACTCGTTTCTACATTTTCTAAAGCAAAAGCGCGAAAAATAAAGTTTTGAAATTTAATTATAGAATTTTTTTACTGGCCAACAATTGTAGCCTATAGCCATAAAACACAATTATACATGACATTGTAGTGATTGTAGCATATAGCCATAAAACACAATTATACATGACATTGTAGAGATTGTAGCCTATAGCCATAAAACACAATTATACATGACATTGTAGAGATTGTAGCCTATAGCCATAAAACACAATTATACATGACATTGTAGAGATTGTAGCATATAGCCATAAAACACAATTATACATGACGTTGTATAGATTCTGTTGCAACTTAAATAGTTATTGAAGCAAACGACATCATAGTCTTACTTCGTGAAAGTTATAATATTACTTTAAATATTAGTTCTTTTAGTTGCCTTTAGTAGGGGGCAGAGTGCGACAGGTTCGCCTAGGGCGGCAAATACTCTGGCGCCGGCCCTGGAGGCAACTAGTTTATATTTTTTATAAGTATTGTTGTATATATCAATCAAAAGAGAGAAATTTTAATTTTAATATTTTTGCAAGGTCAAAAAGTAAAAAAAATAAATAAGAGTTTTTCCATTATCCTACGTTTCCGACACCACCATACAGCATCGTGAACGCTTCGTAAGGATAATTGGCGAGGTCAGGTAAAACCAACCAATCCGAAGCGTTACTTCTCGAGCGTGCGGTCCTAATTTTTAGATGGTTGTTTATAAACAATCGTTCATGCATTGATCTCTTTAATTATGCTTTAAGCTAAGTATGGCATGTAGAATATGCAAATCGCAAGTAAAAAATATATTTAATCAACCTACATTGTAGGTCCTACAAGTTAGCAAAAAAAAAATCTAGAAAAGTTACGTCGACTTTAGATGCTTACATTTATGATTTACAAACTACATCTACTGTAATCAGTACAATGCTGTATAAAAAACGAAATTTTCTCTCAAACCAAACAAAAGTCTAATGTTACCATTTTAATTTCAGTTGTCATGATCATTTTTCACGTGCGCATACTTAATTGTATAATATATTTAAAATATAATAATATTCATCTTAATATAAAAAAGAAAGAATGAATAAATATTCCTTTTTATTTTAACGTAATCTAGGACAATAAATGTCAAGTAATTGTCCCTTAGCCCTAACCGGCCATCGGTGAAAGTATGATTCTGTAACCACAAGTTCCACAACATTTGAAAATATGTGTGATTAACTCAACGTCTAGAAACCTTAACTTCCCCACCTTAAATCAAATCCCACTTTGAAGCTAGGCTTTTTGATAAAATTTCATTAGTTCTGACAGAGGATTGACAGCCGAGTATGTGCATAGCTCTGCTATCTGTCCCACTTAAGACACAATATATTATAAATATTATGTATTTTTCGTTTAAAATATACATTCTACTTTTTGCAGATGGCAGTTCAGACCTCGGGCTATCTGAATTTAGTGGATCGAGTTTCGGGATTGGGTTTGGTGTTGGTGCAGTTATCGTTGTACTTGTTGTAGTCATTGTCGCTGTGGTTGCAATGTACATCAGACAACGAAAAAAACGAGAACAGAAGAATGTCAACACTGAGAGTTTGTTTTTTTTTTGTTTATTTACAAGTCCCTGATAGAATAATCTTTTTATCTTTTATATCCAATAACTACTAATGGGAGGGGATTTGCAGTTCTCTTCTTTCAATCCAACAACAGTCAATAATGCAATGGCCATGACGGTAACACGGGGGACATGTGAAATGTTATTTGCAGTCAAACATATTTTTTAGACTTCTAATTAACGTAGAATATATTAAATGAATTGTCGTTAGAAGAATCTTAGAAAGTATTAGAATAAGTGTATTTTGTCTGTATCTACAATGTCAATTGCACAAATTTTGTAGGGACTTTTGACTTTTTCATCTGTATCTTAAAGCTAATTTTATGTCGTTAATGTAAGCGGCTCAATTTAAAAATTGGGTGACGTAATAGTTTTTCAGTGAAAAAATTAAAGTAATTATCCGGGCTCGGACTTGAAAAGGAAAATTGACATTCATTCACTGTCACATAACGCCCAGAGAAATCTAAATTAAATTTGTGTTCCTAACAGGTTTAGTGTGGCTCACAACTTTTAACAACATAGATAAACAAAAAAATATACAAGTTTAATTAATATCCAGAATTGTACAAGTTTAATAAATATCAAGAATTGTACAAGTTTAATTAATATCAAGAATCGTACACGTTTAATAAATATCAAGAAATGTACAAGTTTAATAAATATCAAGAATTGTAAAGTTTAATAAATACCAAGAATTGTACAAGTTTAATAAATATCAAGAATTGTACAAGTTTAATAAATATCAAGAATTGTACAAGCTTAATAAATATCAAGAATTGTACAAGTTTAATAAATATCAAGAAATGTACAAGTTTAATAAATATCAAGAAATGTACAAGTTAAATAAATATCAAGAATTGTACAAGTTTAATAAATATCAAGAATTTACAAGTTTAATTAACTTCAAGAATTGTACAAGTTTAATAAATATCAAGAATTGTACAAGTTTAATAAATATCAAGAATTGTACAAGTTTAATAAATATCAAGAAATGTACAAGTTTAATAAATATCAAGAATTGTACAAGTTTAATAAATATCAAGAATTGTACAAGTTTAATAAATATCAAGAATTGTACAAGTTTAATAAATATCAAGAATTGTACAAGTTTAATAAATATCAAGAATTGTACAAGTTTAGTAAATATCAAGAATTGTACAAGTTTAATTGACTCTAGCCGGACGGGGAAAAAATGTAATATTTTAGGCAACAGCCTTTTATTTCTTGTTTTTATTTTTTGTTTGTTTTATTTAATGTTTTTTGTACTTAGTGTTTTTTGTACTTAGTGTTATTTCCATAATTCACAGGCAGTCAAACGAATATCGCTCAATCAGCCAGAAGAGTAGATGCTACAACAATACAGACTGTACAATTACCTCCGAGTTATTACACTAAAGATCAGGACTCGGATGGTTATGAGCTACCCGTATTTAACAATCCAATGGAAATCGGCATCTAGAAATGCAATAAAATATTGTTAATATGTATTTATACTTTAGGTTGTCATTTAACATAGGCAATCAAATTGTACTTTTTCATTATACCGCCCCATCAAATTTGCTTTGTTTTTATTACTAGTACTATTTGAAAAGAATATATTGAGCCAGGTTTCAATCCATCGTATGTTTGGTGTATTTTATGTTTTTGTGAGAAGATACGTGAATATTTTTTTTTCAGTAAATAAATAGTATCTCTCATAATTAATAATCCTCTGAGATTTTTTAACTAAGCAATAGTTGTTTTTTTTTCAAAGTTTATTATTAATACATATACTTGTGCTGTCAATTTTATTTAACAACTTTTAAAAGATTTTGAGAGACAAAGCAATAATACGGGTCTTGCCTTTATTAACCATGGAGAGTAGCTTAAGGTGAGAAACAAATGACAACACATGGACACATTATTGATATAGCAAGAAGTAATCAGAGTTGAGAAATACTAGTAAACAAAGGCCCAGTACCCGGACCGGCTAGTAGCCTAGCAGTTGGAGTTGAAAATGGTGATATATATAAATATATATAATGGACATATTATTGTAGCCAAAATGCATTTCAGTATAGGGAAATTTAATTAATGATACATCAAATAAAGTTCATATATTATATAGTTCACCCCAAAGAAAATAATCTTCATTATGGCTACACAATCTTAAGAAAAACAACCCTCGACGATTAAACTCAGATCCTAACATTTAACTATACATAATTTGCGCACACAACAACATATCATTGGTAAATCTTAATTCATTCATAATATGTTATAGGATTTCTTTACAAACAATTCTTCATTTTATGTTTTGTGATGTTCAACATGACGTATTTTAAAAAAGATAGAAGTAAGTGCATGCCTGTTAAACAAAACGCTACATGTTTAGCTGGTGGTTTACTTACTGTTATACACATTGTAGCATAGTACAGTGTATCGTACTGAGAGTTAATTAAGAAAAAGAGTCAACCCAACAGTGCCGACACTTTGGATTTGGGGGCCCAGGGGGCCCCTGTATTTTGACATTCAGCACCATAAAATGAGATAATGTAATTAATATTTAATGTAAAAAAATTGTTGGTGCTCCCCTCAAGCTGGGTTTTGCGGGGACAGTCAAATGTGGACCCCCACTCCCTCACCCTAATTACGCCTTTTCAAACCCGTGCACTTTTGTTTATAAAAGAATAATATTAAAATTGTAAACAATACTTTATTAATATAATGTGTGGTAAAGTATAATGTATCAAAGTACAAAATTGAAATAGAAAGAATCGTTGTGTAGTTTTTATCTGAACTTCAAATTCAATTAAAAAATAATTTTCCATCAATCCAGTTGAGGCAGCAGACGAATAAATCTTGCCTTATAAACAAGAAAGAAATATCAAAGCTTTTAACACTATAGTTTTTGTGCACTCCCCAATGGAAATGGGACACTCTACTATCTCTCTCACAACGAATTTCATATGTATGTCTCACGAAAATGTAATATCTATGGTGTACAGTTTGTTATTAAATAAGAAGCGATCTTAGTAAAAAATATACAGAAACCGTTAAATGAATACTATGTATTTTTTTCCACAATCTAAATTTTAAAGCAAATTCATTTCGCATTATGGATATCTCAAAATAATGTAATATTTATCTTGTTCAGTTTGTTTTTATTTCTATAATATGTTTATATCTAATGTACAGTGGACTTTTCAACTGAAATGGTTTATAGGAGTACCTACTCTTTTCTAGTGTTATAGCAGCTGTAAGAGTTAATTTATTCTATCAAATGTACAATGTGTCACTTGGGTACCACGGGAGACAATAAGTCAAATGTTATTTGTCATATTATTGATATCTCTCAAATGATATTTAAATTATCGCAGTTTTTTAAACTTGATAAAACCAAAACGTGCATATAAGTTAATGTTTAACATAGATAGAATGGGAAAAACATAAATATTTACATTTCAAAAACAAAATATTTTTCTGATTGAAGTAGCTTTCAGTTTTTTTTTCCGTTTGACGCCAATGCTTATCAGACGATTTTCATTTATCAATTACAAAAATGTTTTATAGTTACTTAATTTTTAAAAAATCTCGTGTACCTTTGTATTTCAAATTCAGTTAGGTCTAAATGCAAGTGTTGTATGGTGGTGTATACATCTGAATTTAAAACTAGTCTAAATGAATTAGGTTAATAGTACTTTTTGTGCCATGAGGAGATGCCGTACTCCTGTCGGGCGCCTCCCAAGGTTGCGGTTAGCGAAATTTCGCCATATATAGTGTTACGGGTCCTTATAATGATGATACTTGTAGAAGGTGTAATAACTCAGACAACAAGAATCACAAAGTTAACTCCAGTGTAGTAATATCAAATGATTATTTAATTCTGGAACATGAACTGAAGGTAAATTCAGGAGGAGTACAATTGCAAACTTTAAATATGCATCCATTTATCTCGATGCCCAAAGCTAGACTCTAATAATACAGACATCCGCATCCTATGATGCCCAGAGCTCGACTAATTATAAAACAAACCATGTGCTCCAAACTGTCGGTTAAATATAGGTCATTTGTACCAACTCTCAATATTTACACTCAAGATGGCGGAATGACGCTTAGACTATGTTATTTCTCCACATATAGTAAGTGCCGAAAAAAATAAACTAAAAATATGCATATAGTATATACATCACAATTTTCCATAATAGTTTCAATAACAATTCCGATGACTTCAGATTACAAAACAAATCATACATATCTTTGCTCCATGAGCAACAAAAATATGTCTATCACATCTTATATCATCAAAGTTAACTCACTAACTAAAAAAACTTTCTTCCGGAAAACATAAAAACCCGGATCTCCAGTTAGTTATATAAAATCTGTGATCCGGACAAATGTCCAAAATAATCCCCTTACAATACTCAAGAAAGCAGTATACATGTGAAAAGGGTCGTCCATTAATTACGTCAACATCATAGATAGTGTATAAGTGGGGTTTGTAAAATTTGGTCAGTTGTTGACATGAGGGAGATTTTGTGTACAGATTTTTCGATGTTTTACAATATTACCTTTATTGTTTCTTCTAAAACAACACAATCAACGTTATACCTAAGTCTAGTATTTATTTGAGGCTAATTTTAGTCTCCGATCAATAAATTGATGTCTAAAACATAAAATGGCGTATTTTATATGAATGTTAAGTAACATATATATATATATATATATATATATATATACTAGTTGCAAGTACCCGGCTTTGCCCGGGTTTAAAATAAGGTTTTCTGTTTACCTTTTGTTTTCTCCCTACCCTCTCTCTCCCTTCCTCTCTCTCTCCCTCCCTACCACCTCTCTCCCTTTCTCCTTCCCTCCCTTTCTCCCTCCCTCCTTCTCTCACCCCTTGTAACCCCTCTCTCCCCCTTCCTCCTCCCCTCTCTCTCCTTCCCTGCCCCCTCTCTCTCTTTATATCTCACTCCCTCCCATTTCTCCCATCCTATCCCTCTCTCCTCTCCTCCCCTTTCTCTTCCTTCCTACCCCCTCTCTCCCTCCCTCCTTTCTCCCTCCCTCCCTGTCACGTCTCTCTTTCCCTCCCTCTTCTCTCCCCTCTTCCTCTCTCTCCCTCCCTGCCCCCTCACTCTTTATCTCTCTCTCCCTCACCCTCTATCTCTCTCCCACCCTCTCTCCCACCCTCTCTCCCTCCCTCCATCTCCCTCCCTACCCCCGCTCTCCCTTCCTCCTTTCTCTTTCATTCCCTCCCTTTCTCTCTCCCTCTCTCATCTCCCTCTCCCCCTCTTCCTCTCTCTCCCCCTCTCTCTCTCCCCTTCCTCTCTCCCTCACTCCAACCCTCCTTTCTCCCTTTCTTCTCCTTCCCTCTCTCTCGCTCTCTCTCTCTCTCTCTCTCTCTCTATATATATATATATATATATATATATATATATACTTATTATTATGGCTTCACACTTCTAAAATCCTTCTTCATTCCTTTACCTTCCTCAAACTTTACAAATCAGGGAGCATGAAAAAAAATCAACAATTCTTTGCAGCATAAAGGCACGATACAGCACCAGCGCGCAAGTTCTATTAGACTTTATTAGTAGGAAAACTTAAAAATGTAAAATGTATCATCGGGAAATGACGTCACAGGGGAGTTTTATTTATGGCGCCGTCGAGATTACTATAATATAGCAAAATACTAAAATAAAAATAATTAATTTCAATTAAACTACCCATCGAGATAAAACGAAACCTGTCCTATGACCTTCCCCATGTAATTATGTGTAAGTGTACCAAATTGCACGTTATTTGGTAGTCTGGATCTTGAGTTATAAGTATATATATATATAAAGTAAGTAAAGTAAAGTTCCCTTAACCCTAACGGGCCATCGGGGCAGATGAAGTGTAGAATTCATCTGTTTCTATAACCTCGGCATATGAAAGGGTTGTGTGGTTAGCACAACGCCCAGCCGCATTTACTCCCCCAACTTAAAGTCAGGTACCCATTTAAAGCTGGTTATATATATATATATATATATATATATAACTTTCTATAATCAGTTGTTATCAGTTGCAGTTTAAAAAAAAAGAAGACATACACTTTTGAAATATCCTATATACTTATCAGTTTGCTTATTCTGTCATCAGATCGCTCATTTATCAATCTAAAACTGGTACAATATTTTTCAAGATATGAAATCTCGTATCCTTTAATTATTATATGCAAAGTTGATATGATCTAATGAAACAAATTATTTTCATCTCCTGAACAATACATTTCTTAAATTAATTTTTATTGCCTTTTTTGCTACACATTAAAAAAAAAATATTGTATTATTGTTAAAAATATTTATAATCATTCAATTTTTGTGGATAAATATTGATTATTGTGCCAGATTGTCATTACGTTAGGAACGGTAGAGTGGCTTATCCTGCTGCATAAGGCGCCGAGCTAGAGAGGGGCGCCGAAGTGGTAACGTGAAACAATGTTCAATCAGACATGGACAATCTATAGCCTGCAGTCAAGTACAGCCAGACATGGACAATCTATAGCCTGCAGTCAAGTACAGCTAGACATGGACAATCTATAGCCTGCAGTCAAGTACAGCCCGTTTATCAGTTTGATCTGACCCTTCCGTACAATCAAATTTAAGAAATTATAATGGCCGTGGTTCTGTAATTTTTCGTTATACATTTCAAACTCATCTACAAAATCAAAAACAACACATATCTGGATGTAAATCATAGTGCTAGATATATATGCCTGTATAAAGTACTAAGGGATACTTATATACTAAACTTTGTTTACAGTACTTCTGTAAAATAGAAGACAAATTTGACAGTTCAGTCGATTTTTAACCAATTTGTATCATGTCTTTTACGATGGAAAATAAGTATTATTAGTTGTATATGTAAACATTAAAAGTTCACACATACACTCAGGCTTGCGGAGCCGCCAAATTTTTTTCCGGCTCCGGCTCCCACAAATTTGACGGCTCCGGCTCCTTATTAAAATAGTATCACACGAGATAAAAATTTTTGCAATTGCGCTACGCAAACATGCCGCTTATAAAAAAGTTATGCAAATTTTGTCGCGTTCACCCCCATAGCAGGCCCCGTAGCGTGCAGGGGGGCCAGGGAAGCCGGGGCCCCTGCGTTTTGTCTGGCCCCCTCTGCTTATTTGCTCTACTTAGTAAAATGTATTACCTGACCCCCCTGCTATTGCCTGGCCCCCTGCTGTAGAATGCCTGGCCCATGCTTTAGAATTTTCACGCTACGGGCTGTCCCATAGTCAGGAACATGAAAAATATACGCATGTCGGTTTTACTAAAAACAAACCATTTCAGTGCATCCAGAATCATATCATTATTTTCGACCGAGGTTTCACTAGTCGCCATTTTCATAAGTAATAAAAAGTTATTTCAATGATCAAATTAGCAAATAGTAAAATGATACATTATTTAAAATATTTTAAAGACTTCAGTATTTATATTTATTATTTATGGTAAATTCGAAGTGACTATTCGGACAATCTGGTACCAATAAACTCCGATTTTTATTCGGACCCCGTCTCAATAAAGTCTGATTATTATTCGGACCCATGGCAAATATGCACTTAGCTTAGCTATACATAAACTTTATTATTGTTTTTTTTTTTATAATTGTTTGAATTGTATGATTTAATCGTTACTCAGTGTCTAGGGTTCCACTAAGCGGACTATGTATTATTATTTTTCGGGTTCCGTCTAATAAAGTTTAAATATAGCTAAGCTTAGTGCATATTTGCCACGGGTCCGAATAACAATCGGATTTTATTGGGACCAGGGTCCGTATAGCCACAGCCTTATAAATTTATCTACTCTATTTCAGATATTCTGTTTATAATAAAATTGTTAAATACAGAAGGCGACCATTTTGTTTTTAGTCTATTACAAATTCGCGGCAGCTCCGTAGCGTGAAATTTCTACAGCAGGCAGTGGCACCGAGAGCCAACACGGGCCCCAGGTCAGGACATCATAAACAATAAGTCGTGAAAAAATTGACATGGTCGGGGCGGCCGGGCACCCTTACAGATGCGGGGCCCTGTGCAGGACCCCTGCCCCTCTAAGGCGGTGCCTGCACAGCAGGGGCCAGGCAATCTATAACAGGGGCCAGGCAACAGCAGGGGCAGGTGCATACATTTGACTAAGTAGAGCAAATAAGCAGAGGGGGCAAGACAAAACGCAAGGGGGGCTAAGCCCCCATGGCCCCCACACACGCTAAGGGCCTGATTCGCGATCAAATAATAATACGAAATTACGCGTTCTACTTGTCGTCTTAGTACAAATTTATTTTAAATGACTGATACAATTATTCTATGAAATAAAACTGTTTTAACTTTATATATAACAAAATAGCATGCCATTAAAAAAATTCGGAGGGTAAACAAGATTTAAAACGAACACAAAACGATTCCTCGTTAAAGATTTCTTGTGGTGATGTGCGTGCACGCTATCATTTTAACGCTGTTACTGTTGTAGCGTTCCTAAAAATAACATTTCAAATTGTAGGAGGCAAACAATCAAACAATTTGGAATTTTAAAGCTAAAAAAAAAAAATTCTGATGTAAAAAAAAAGCATTTGGGAGCCGTGAAGCCGCCAGATTTTTTCGGCTCCGGCTCCGGCTCCAGCAAAAAGTAGCGGCTTCCGTCTCCTCGGCTCCGGCTCCACAAGCCTGCATACACTAGAGTTGTACGTCATGACTAGCTTCAATAAATGCACTGTCCATTGAAGTAACTGAAGAGTATGGTCTTCTTCAAGATATGTCAAAGTACGAGGGTCGTATCTTTATATTAAATCTTGAGCGGCCAAATTAGTACCTTGAATTAATTTCTCATTTATGTGTCGCCCTATGCTGTGATGTTGGTCAAGATAGTCCTCAATGAAATTCACTGCATGTTAGGACACATAAGCACTACGTATTTATTTCTCAGAAGTTTATAAATGGCGACTAGCCAATGAATTAGCCTAATACTAGAATGAAATCATGCCAAGGGCTACAGACAATGATAAAAGATTGATGTTCCAGACATATTCTTGGAGAAGACAGAAAGACGTATGAGAACACTACATAAAAATAGGCAACATATGAAGGCGATGTTCTTACACTCAAATAAAAGTTAAATATGTAGTTAATAAAAACATTTATATAATGTTAAGGGTTTCACACTTATCGGACCGGTGTGCAGTAGAAGGGGTGCACACAATTAGAATATCTAATTACGCTCTTGCGGATGGCGTGGGGTATTAATACAAAATGAAAGTAGAACAAAATTCACTGAAGAGCCACAAACTGTTGGATAATATTTGAAAGCCGTAGATATTAGTGAATATTGATTTCAATTATTACTATAAGTGGGCGAGTTTGAAGTTTTTTCTTTAACATTATATTAGGGAGGGGGTATTATATTAGGGAGAGGGGGTATTATATTAGGGAGAGGGGGGTATCATATTTATACAGGGGGATCAACGTAACAAAAGTAGAGGAGTCACGGAAGGTTTGAAAGTTGAGTCACGGAAGGTTTGAAAGCTGAGTCACAAAAGGTTTGAAAGTTGAGTCATGGAAGGTTTGAAAGTTGAGTCACGGAAGGTTTGAAAGTTAAGTTACGGAAGGTTTGAAAGTTGAGTCACGGAAGGTTTGAAAGTTGAGTCACGGAAGGTTTGAAAGTTGAGTCACGGAAGGTTTGAAAATTGAGTCACGGAAGGTTTGAAAGTTGAGTCACGGAAGGTTTAAAAGTTGAGTCACGAAAGGTTTGAAAGTTGAGTCACGGAAGGTTTGAAAATTGATTCACAAAAGGCTTGAAAGTTGAGTCATGGAAGGTTTGAAAGTTGAGTTACGGAAGGTTTGAAACTTGAGTCACGGAAGGTTTGAAAGTTGAGTCACGGAAGGTTTGAAAGTTGAGTCACAAAAGGTTTGAAAGTTGAGTCACGGAAGGTTTGAAAGTTGAGTCACGGAAGGTTTGAAAGTTGAGTCACGGAAGGTTTGAAAGTTTAGTCACGGAAGGTTTGAAAGTTGATACATGGAAGGTTTGAAAGTTGAGTCACAAAAGGTTTGAAAGTTGAGTCATGGAAGGTTTGAAAATTGAGTCACAAAAGGTTTGAAAGTTGAGTCATGGAAGGTTAGAAAGTTGAGTCACGGAAGGTTTGAAAGTTGAGTCACGGAAGGTTTGAAACTTGAGTCACGGAAGGTTTGAAAGTTGAGTCACGGCAGGTTTGAAAGTTGAGTCACGGAAGGTTTGAAAGTTGGTACTTCATGGTCATTGTACTATCGACTATTATGGGGATGAAAAAAGGGCACTGCAAAAACCGTTTCATTATTGCTTGATTGGATCTAAGGGATTTCATATCATTCTTACATTGAGTTGACACTAACCAAGTGTTAAAGATATTGTCACCACATCACTTTAAATTTCTTTTTCTATTTTTTTTTACTATTCTTAGTAGCTTTATTTTAGGGAAAAGGGAACAAGGGACTCCAGTACTAATAACCTTGTCAGGGGCCATGGATTTCTGGCTACGATCCTGACTCTAATATATGAGATTTAAATTTGCTTTTTACCATAAAAATGTCGACGTGTACAATGTACATGGTAATGTTTTCTTTATAATTTTTTGTATAATATCGTTTATTAATTAAATCGCCCTTTTACCTCTACACTTTTTCACATTTTTAATTAAATTATGTTGTGTTTTTATATTTGTGTTGATTTCAACTTCTTTTCAAAAGCAGCGAGTTGGTAAGTGTGAGAAATTTAAAGAAAAAAAATATATTTTTGTAAATTTTAGCTAGTTTAATATTTATCTAAGATTTGAGAATATAATTTAATTACATAATTTCCTCAAGTTAGTTTTTAATTATGATAAATTATGATTTCTAAGAAAATAAGATTATAAACATTAAATATGAATATCATTAAATGTTATCTGTTTCGAGTATGAGACAAAATTTTATTATATTTCTGTGGTTTTTTTTTAAATTTAAATAACCCTCTTTTTTATATGAACTGAATAGTACAAAAATTTAGGCATACATAATATCATATAAAAATACCGAAAATAGGATTCACTTTAACTTCTGTTTTTTTTTTACATTGGTGATTAATTTTTTATAATCTTATTAATTAGATTTTATAAATAACTAAACTAGAAATAATTAAACCAAATGATACAAAAAATATTTTAGTTGGAGACAATTTTACATAAAATAGAAAAATAAAACATTTCACTAATGATTGCACTATTTACTTTTTCTGTTCTATGCATGTGAAAACTTACTCAGAAATAGACAGAAGTAAAATGACATTGTACTTGTGAATAGCTCCAGTAAAGCTCCGGTACTGCACCAGTACAGTTCCTTCTACCAGTGAAAACGATTTCTCCAAATTTTCCTTTCTAATAAAAACGTTTCTCACCGAATGAGAGAAATTCTGATGTTCACTATAGATAGACATGTATGCAGTGGCGCAACTGGGGGGGGGGGGCGTGAGCCCCTCACCCCACCAAATCATCAATACATATTTTACTATATAAAGTTACTAAAAAGACTGTCAAACTGTCTTTTTTCTATATGTGAGCGCCCCCCCCCAGCATTTTTGGCTGGTTGCATCACTGCATGTATGCGATGCGCGTTATAGTGATAATACAGGGAATGATATATATAGGCTATAGAGGTCTCTAGATAAATAATGTATACGCACAAAATATCTGTAATGAGGTAGTAGGTTAATAAATGTTTGTCCGCCTCATGTCCATCTTGATTCATGTCATTTATCATGCCACTGGTATGATTAATATCCCACTGAAAATATCATATGTTAATGAGATAAAATATTTCACTTACTGAGTTACATCCAAATGCATCACTGTGGTTGCCTCTAAAAGGTCTCTAAGCTTTAAGTGATAACCACCACAGTATGCTGTTTGTTTTTATGACATAATGTTGTGTTTTTTTTTTCAAAATGGAGTTATAGTAAGGTGGGGGACAGAAGGTGGGGAAAATATCACATGCGTGACTCATAGACATAGTCTTTTACTTTCTCGCCTCTCCTGTATTAACACTTGTTTTATATTCTTATGAAGTCTTTCTAGTATTAACTCTTTAACGCCTCTCTGGTATTAACTCTTTAACGCCTCTCTGGTATTAACTCTATAACGCCCCTCTGGTATTAACTCTATAACGCCCCTCTGGTATTAACTCTATAACGCCCCTCTGGTATTAACTCTATAACGCCCCTCTGGTATTAACTCTATAACGCCCCTCTGGTATTAACTCTATAACGCCCCTCTGGTATTAACTCTATAACGCCCCTCTGGTATTAACTCTATAACGCCTCTCTGGTATTAACTGTATAGAGCCTCTCTGGTATTAACTCTATAACGCCCTTCTCGTATTAGCACATTTTTTTTCTTTTTTACGCCCATCTAGTATCAAATTAATATAACGCCCCTCTGGTCTTGTTTTATTCAAATCAACGTATACCATACATACAGCCTCTGAGCCCCAAACCATAGAAGGGGGTTTATTTTTAAATTGTTTATTAGATGGCAGAATATCAGATTAGAGGGGGCCCAATTTGAAGAAGCTTATCAGATTTTATGTAGGATGTAGTAATAATATTCACAAAATGAAAACTTAAAGATCTGTTGAAAGTGTTTTTCTGTATAAAAAAAAAAAAAAAAAAAAAGTTAATTCCCCGTAGCCCTAAAGGGCCATCGGGGTAGATTAAGTGTAGAATTCATCTATTTCTATAACCTTGGCATATGAAGGGGTTGTGTGGTTAGCACAACGCCCAGCCGCCTTTACTTCCCCAACATAAGTCAGGTACCCATTTTAAGCTAGGTGGACTTGTTTGACGATTTTGCACCTAATAACACCTGTAAAAATCCCATGTTTCTCACCGAGGATCGAACCCATGTCTCTCAGATTGACAGTCAAGTAGCTACACCACTCGGCCATCCGTCCCATTAAACAAAAGTCAAATCTTGGCAAAATATTGAGAAATCATTGATTTGCAGGGAGATAATCCATTCTCTGAAAAGGTAAAGACTATACATGATTCTCTCCCAAAGAAGTGCTTCAAGCATTTTTATTTTCTATTTATTTATTTATATTGGAACCAGTCACAGTTGACTAAGTTTATGTTTGTCATCTTGTACCTTCACCAACCCTACCACTTACAACTCCGTCTAGCCAACCACCGACAACACATGAGTGTTACATTGCAGCTTGAATGATAAGTCGTCTGACTGATAATGTTCAAGGGCAGGTGTAAATACAACCGTCGAGATTTGAAAATAACACTATACAAGTAATACATAAACACCATACAAGTAATACATAAACAAATACAAATTTGATGCACTTAATATAATTATTTTTTCTTCAATAAATCTACAAATGAATTAATCGGCTTTTGAAAATGATATTTTTTTTTACTTAAAAAAGTAAATAAATACAATACATACATACTGTTTGATGATGATAGGTTTGGGGCTAAATACAAATTATTTGTCACTAGTGGGGCGTGGCTAGTTGCTGTGACATCGGGTAGGGAATGTGTTTATACATATTGCATTTTCTTCCGTCTAAAATACTTTTCGTCAAGTCACCAAATCACTGGACATTAAACTACGTGAACTTCTCTCAGATATGTTACAAATAAAGATATACAGCTTGTAAAATATTTCATTATTTACTTATGTGGAATAAAACAACACAATTTGTTTAATTTTGTATTTCTTTTTGCAGATCTAGCATGTTATATAGTTGTGTTATTATTTTAAAGAAGGTTTTAACCATATGGTATATATTTGTATCCATTAGGTATATGTCTTTATCCATTTTGTATACATGTCTTTGGTAAAAACGTAGTTTAACCACCGCCTGTACAACTCGGGCCGCTAATAAACTTTAATATTTCACTGACCTACACATACTAGCAACAGACCCCTTCGAAAATCTTCATATCAGCTTTCATCTGGCAGTCTTTCAGGCCTGCTAGAATTTCATTCATCTTCTGTAAAACTAGTTTTACATCTTAGAATAAATAGAAGATTTATAAATTTTAAATAAAGAGTAACTTATAAATTTATATTCGATTAGAACTTAAAAGAATATTTCACAAATATACTCATGGGCGTCGCTAGGAATTTTTCCAGAGGGGGATAAAAAATACGTTTTTTATTTTAACTGACAATGCCATACATGTTATTTCTCAATTAAATACAAGTTAAGTATAACATTGATTATTTATATTGACATAAATAAATGCATTTGAAAATTCAAGCAATTCGACTACAAGCACAAGCATGTTCCGATTTTAATTTTTAATTATTTTTTTTTTATTCTATTGCTTGATTTATCCTTCGCAAATGTTTTTTACATTCAGGTTTTTTTTTAATCTGGCAACTCTTGTTAGTTTATAATCGTCTGCCACTGAGATAATTTTTTAATTTATCCTAAATTAATATGAAAAGATGGATATCAGAAATTGTTGTACAGGCTCAATAAAACGAAAAAATACAGAAATCGCGGGATTCCGAAAAGCCGTTATTAGATTTTATGGCGTCTGCAGCATATGGATTATCATATGCATTAAGGACAACAGTACAAGTTCAACAGCCAGACACAACTGAAGAAACTATTTCTTATTTGATTGTCGCTGTCACTTCTTCATTTCCTAAATTGGATATATGAAGGTATGTCTTGACATACGACCTTTCAAATGAGTTGAAATTGCTGCTGATCCTTGATTGTTAGACCCCTGATAAAAAGTATAATTTTTAAAGCTGACAGTGGAGGAAACAGAGGTTTTAGATATTATCAAACCATTCATCTTGGGCTGTACACTTGCAAATGTTAAAAGGGGCCTTTTGAAAATTTTACGTGGTGTTCCCACACAAAGTAATTCCAGGAGTTCAGGGGCGACATTTGTCATCAAAACATGCACACAATTTAAAGATTTCATCGATAATGCACGTAGCCATATGCAAAGCACTTAGCATAAAGGCATTAAAGGACGCAAGCTACTTTGTAGCATTATTGGAAGCCAACGCAGTTTCTATAGATGAGCAGTTGAACTCATCATTTAGAACACAAATTCAAGAAAATTGCAACAAACTGGGTCCATCCATTTCTACAATCTTTTTTTTTTGCGGTATGCATGATTTGGCGGGGACGGGTGGTCGTGCGGTGTAGAGCGCTCGACTGTCGACCGGAGGGTCCCGGGTTCGAATCTCAATGAGAACCTTGGGATTTTTTTTTATGTCCTGGTGATAGTCCCCCAAGTCCACCCAGCTTTAAATGGGTACCTGACTTTAAGTTGGGGGAGTAAAGGCGGCTGGGCGTTGTGCTAACCACATAACCCCTTCATATGCCGAGGTTATAGAAACAGATGAATTCTACACTTCATCTGCCCCTCATGGCCCGTTAGGGTTAAGGGAACTTTACTTATGATTTGGCACTTCGTGGAAAAGAACCACATTCTGGTATTTTTTACAACCTGTTAGAGGTTTGTGTTGAATCTGGAGATGAAGTTCTAGGTAATCATTTGTATATTGGTTCTTCTAGTACTAAGTGCATATCGGCAACAACACAAAACACTATGATCGAAATGTGTGGGTCTCTATTGTGTGAAGACATTGTTAGTGAAGCAAATAATTCAGTTGCAATTTCTATACTTACGTGCCGACGAGACAATATAATTTTAGGCATTTAGCAGATGACACTTGATGTTAGATTTGTCAAAGAACACCACCATTACAAATTCATTAGAATTGGGATTAGATATGACAAAGCTTGTTGGTCTTTTAATGACGGATGTTCCACAATGGCAGGTAAAGAAGGAGGAGTCCAAGCAATAATTCGAAAAAAGACCCAAAAGCAGCATTTTTACATTATAGTTGATATAAACTAAATCTTGTCGTGAACAATTTAAATAATGTGAATGCTGTGCGAAACACAAAAGGAAAAATTAAGTCAATTATAGTTTTTTTCTGAGAAATTAATGAGCGAAGAAAACCTATTCCAAATGTTCCTTTGCTATGTGAAACTAGATTAACACATACATATAAAAGCTTGCGGTATTTCGCTGAAAATGTGACAGAAATAGTTAAACAACTGGAATATTTAGAACAATCTGGAAAAAGTAAGCAAAATGCACATCGGTAACTTTTGTGATTAAGAGGTTAGGGTGGGGTACATTTGTTGTTTGATCTCTGTCGTTTTAAACTGCAATGTGCTGACCACAGCCTTTTAAGGGCTGGGGATAACGGGAGCATAATATGGGGTACTGTCGGGGGGGGGGATCTGCGACCTCAACATACATATATACATACACACACTTAGCCCATTTGATAATAGATTTAAAGTTTTTAAATTTATTATTGATTTATACTAAATTTGTCAATTTATAATTACTGTAAATTTATTTTGTGAGACTCAAACTTCGTGTATTTTTAATTCTTATGTCTCCCACCACTCCAGTCCAACTGAGATCTTACAGTAAATACATTTTTGTACAAACGCCCAGAATCAATTTCACTTCGCGTGAAGCCACATTCATAAATTAATAATTGTTTATACTTTGATACATTTGCAACCTGTCAGAATCCATATAATTTCTAGAACATTTTTTTAAAAAAAACCCGTAAGAAAAATGAGATCGATAGTAATTTGTATTGAATGTTTGTGCTAAAATAGTTTAGTGTCTAAACGGTTTTTAATGTTGTGATTAAAGGCCCAGTATCTTTTTCAAAGATTAGATTATAACTGAGGAATTCAACAACTATCGTTCCGTTCTTCATAGCTTTTGTTTTGATCCCTATCTTTATTGTTTAAACCTAGTGAGTAGATTAGTCAGACTAATAATATATGCTTTTTTTATGTTTTTATTTTGTTTAAACAGCCGACTTCCCAGTGAGTTTGAATTTGCATAAATCAAGAATGTTAACATTTGACTTTAACAATCAAAAAATTTTCAACGACTCCCTTCAAAACTTTTCTGAGTTTATTAAGAACATCATCACCAAACCTTGTTTATCAACGCTTCACTCTTAACGCCTATTCTCTCCCTTTGTGAAGTTGAGATGTACGGTGGTAAGTTTTAATGCTTCAAAGCAGTGCTGTTTTTAATACAGTAACATTCCTTTTTGTCGTTACTCTATTTTATGTTTGGGTAGCGTGTATGCAGAGTAACAATAACACCCATTTTTATGCCTCTATTTTCCCATAGAGTCCATGTGTTATTTGTGGTACTGGTTTCTTCTATTTTGGTTGCCATTTGTTATATTTATTGAGAGATCATTAAATATAAATATAAGATATTTAAATTCAGCAGAATGTGTTCATAAAACAATAGATGAACAACAAAATATTACTTGCAACTGTCTCTATCATCAAATATTAAGCTGATACTGCTGTCAACATAAAATTGTTTGTAAACTATGCCACAATGTAATATTAATTTCACACCATGAAATAATGTTTGCACACAATGCAAACATAAGGCCACTGCTTGCTATTTTGTTATAATAACCTTGAACATTAGGCTACCACTGTTCTCTCCATGTAATAATTAATATACCTGGGCTATTAGGGCTTTCACCATTGCCATGTAATAATATACTGATTTATTAGGCCTTCACCTTTGTAATAATATAGCTGGACTACCATCGCTGTTACCAAGAATAATATATCTGGAACACCGCTGTAATAATGTTCTTACACCGCTGTTAACAAGAATAATATACCTGTGTCGCGACTCTATTAATTTTTGGGTAGCGTGTGTGTAGAGTAACAACAACACAGGCATATATCACAATAACAAATTGGGATGGTAACAAAATAGTTTAATTAACAATCTTATGTACATTGAATAAAATGATGTATAAGGAACAAATACTGGTTCATCAAACCATCGAATATGTATGTCTGTTAATACTCAATACTATATCTTCGATATCTTTTCATTCTCTATCAGCCTGTCCATAACCTTCATTACTTCCGCCATATTGCCATCTTGAATATCTCTTTTTCTGTCTTTTTTATCTCCCCCTAACACGGGGAACAACTCTTATATTTTTTATACTGTCCCTTCCCTCCAGAGTTGTGTCACGACATATCCCCCTAACCGGAAAAAAAAAATATTGAACACCTTGAAATTTTACAAAGTCTCTATCCAATTAAGAAATTGCATTAAAATCACTATTTGGAAAATACACAAAATTGTCATTAATCAATATAATAATCTTGAAAAGTATTTCACAATATTGTCAGTTTTTATTTATTTAACACTTTACTTTGTATGTCTTTAATGTGTCTCTATTCCTCTGAGTTTCTAGCCAAGTTTTATAATGTAATGAAGAGAGATAATACAATAATATAGAATGGCCTGCTTACTGGGAGCCATACAAAATAAAATAAATATAATTACTGGCTACAGAACAATTAATTTACACTGTCGCTTTGTTCTAACCTAAGTCAGGTTGTGTAGAGAGAGGGGGGTATACCTGTTGTTTTTTTAACGAGGATAGACTAACAATACAAAAAACATTCACAGTTGTAGACTTATGTAAAAATCAGATTATGAAAGGACATTATCACACTATTCAAAGATCATGTGCTGAAAGTCACCCACTAGCTTGCATAATGTTGCAGATTATCAGAAACGACAAAGGACCATAGGCCTTAATACAACAAATAAATCTCTTTTTACAGCCACAACTACAACGGCTACTGTTCTTCACTGACGTCTTCTTCACAGCAAACTGCAACGTCACAACGCCACTACTTTCAAAACATTTCTTATACAACGATCTGGTCTAAAGAATAGATTGTTAAAACAATACCAATAATTCAACGAATTATTCCTTTATTTATTTTTAATTCTTCATCTCTACTTTGATATAATCTTTAAAGAATCTAAATTACCAAACAATCAAAAATAAGTTTAAAAATAAATATATATTAAACATATTCAAACAATAAACTGTTTATTATGCCAACTGAGTATTCATTTATAGAGATTAATATATAATATAAATATATAATTATTAAATTATATATAATATAAAATCTTTTACTTTTTACTAATAAAAAATATGTTAAAAGGCGGTTGGTGCATCGTCTTAAGTCGTGTTACTTATTATTTCCTTTTTTTTTTACTATTGAATTTTACCTTTTTAATTAACTTATGATTTGAAATGTGTATTGTTTAGTATTATAAAATGTTTTAAGTCCACTAAAAAGTAATACATGATGTCGTAAATTATAATTTAATTATGTTCATTTGTAGAATGTCCACAGTAAACGGTAGTCATGTTATATACAGTACTCAGCTTTTAGTGACAGACAGAAGTTTAAGAAAAATGACTAAGTTAGAAAGAACATTTTCATCGGACATATCTTAATGAAACAATGCAGTTTCGCAAATAAATATTGAAACAATATATACAAATATATACATTATAATTGAAATAATTTGTAGTTGTCGCCCAGTGTCTGAATTTCTGAATTTCGAGCTTATAAGTCAATATATTTTTATTACTGGGCGACATTCATGTTGCTTAGTGAAATAATTCAAGTTAACTCTACAAAAAACAGAGACTTAAATCCAGTGCTCGATTTAAGGCAAAACTAATGCCGGGATAAAAAAAAATTCCGCACAGCCGGGGATAAATGTTTAGGTTTCATCCCCGGGTTGGATTAAATTAGCTAAAGCAGAACCGGGGATCACAGTTTTAGGTGATGGGATATCCCCGGCGACCCCGGCGGTAAGACGAGCCCTGACTAAATCTGAACATTTCTAGGAAAAGTCTATTTTAAAAGAACAGTATCTAGCGTTACATCCACTTGTTCATTATTTGTGTTTTCAAAAACCATTGTGTGTATGTTCATTCTTGCGTGCTGGTAACCAGTAACACATCGTTATGGTATTTATTAAGCTTCCTTCTGTTATAACATTATTGTACGAGACAGGTGTAGAGCTATGGGCTTCATGTTGCATGAATATATACATTTATATTCTGATAACGACAATGTATATATTCCATGTTGTGTTAAGTAACAGGAAATATAAATGAATAGCATTCAATGTAATAAAAGAAAATTGAATCTCAATGTTTGATAGTTATGTATAGTAAATGTATTACTGGCGAATATAGTAATGCATTTTTTTACCTAATGTAATACTAAAATTAAAGAAGAACAAAAGCAATTTATTTTCTCCCCTTTAAATGTCACCTTTCAAAACTATTCTCTATGATCAACCGGGATTACATATAATCATTTAATCACTAAGATCAAACTGGATTACATATAATCATTTAATCACTAAGATCAAACTGGATTACATATAATCATTTAATCACTAAGATCAAACTTGATTACATATAATCATTTGATCACTATGATCAAACTGGATTACATATAATCATTTGATCACTTTCATTTTATGGTATAAGCACTAGTTGAAATCTTTTTTTACTTATTTTATTTAACGTAGTCTTTTGGGTATTCGCATGGTCCAATTATAAAGAAGAAGTTAGAATTATACATTATTTTGTTTTAATGTATGCCAAGATATATATATATATATATATATATATATATATATATATATATATATATATATATATACTTTGAAATTGTATATATGTATCAATTTATGCTTGAACGCATGCGAAATATGCAAGTCAGATTTTTATCGATTAAGAAACTGATATGTTAAGTGCACAATCGCCACGGTGAATGTAATATCTGGGTACCACAATATGTTAGGCTGACACGCTGTAGTGACTTTCAATAACACGTCCTATTGTAAAACGTTTTCTTCCTTTGTAAAGTCATAGAACGTCTTTAGACATTTTGTCATTTAACAAGTTGTGATAAAAAATGAAGCTTGTTGCAATAATCTTCTTTGGAATTATCAAAGTACATTTGATTGTAAATTGTGAAGGTATTTTCAGTCTTTTATCTGGTAAAGTATTATTTTTTCCTGCACCTAAACAATAAAAAATGGACTAGAGTTTCTAATTAGAAAAAAAAATAGTACTTTGGTAAAATAAATCCTTGCATAAACACAATAGACTTCTAGCCCTATTATCAAAATATATATGCCGATATTTAACAATATATAATTTCGTTATTTGAAATGATACTTTAGGGCCACAATATTTTTCTAATGTCAGTCAAATCTATCAAAACAGCTGATTGTGACAAAGGTTGGTTTGGACCAAACTGTCAGTACAAATGTCAATGCACCGATGGGTGTGACAGCAACGGTCAGTGTTCGAACCAGAAATGCCCTTCAAGTAGGTGGTTTGGATATAAATGTCAATATCAATACCGTAAGTGTTTGTTTTTCTTGTTATAAAATAGTATATAGATTATATGAATGAAAGGTTTAAAACTAAAAAGACGGCAGCGGTAATTTTGACCGCATCGCTACTTTGTTGTTTAATTACTTCTAAACGGTTAACCTCAGACTATTGAAAGTGTATGAATTAACTTATCTTTATAACATTGTAAAAATTGTAGAAAATTATTATTGTTGCTTTTATAATACTCGAAAAAAAACAAGTTATATCTAGAACGACTGCAGTGGTCATAATGAAGCCATACCAATTAATATCTAGTGACGCTATCGGCTGACGTCATATTATTGTCTAAAGCACATCCATCGTTGGTATGATAAGACAGAATCGAAGAGTATTATTGCCATGTGTAAAGACACAACTCCAGAACGTTTTTCTTCAAAAAGTAATCATCAATGGTAAAAAAAAATCCCCACAATTTACCGTTGGAAGCCAAAAAAGAATGTCTGCATATTGGGTACTTTGCTAAAACATGCTGCATATTGGGTACTTTGCAAAAACATGCTGCATATTGAGTACCTTGCACAAAGATGCTGCATATTGAGTACCTTGCACAAAGATGCTGCATATTGAGTACCTGGCACAAACATGCTGCATATTGAGTACCTGGCACAAACATGCTGCATATTGAGTACCTGGCACAAACATGCTGCATATTGATTACCTTGCACAAAGATGCTGCATATTAAGTACCTTGCACAAAGATGCTGCATATTGAGTACCTGGCACAAACATGCTGCATATTGAGTACCTGGCACAAACATGCTGCATATTGAGTACCTTGCTCAAGCATGTTGAAATTGAGGAAACAAAAAAAAAACTTTTAGAAACTGAGCACTATTATAATTTTTCTAAGTGTTGAGTGGACGTTCAGGACCAAATGAGCCGCCCACAAGAGATCAGCATCTTCTACAACGCATTTATATTTTTTCGAATATGCAACTCTTCCAGCATTTCTAGTCGCTCTTATATTCTTAACGAACTGAGATCACTTTAAAAGTAAAGTTCCCTTAGCCAAAATGGGACAACGGGGCAGATGAATTATAGAATCCATCTGTTTCTATAACATCGGCATATGAAGGTATTGTGTCGTTAGCACAACGCCCAGCCACCTTTACTTCCCCAACTTAAGTCAGGTACCCATTTAAAGCTGGGTGGACTTGTGGGACGACTTGGAACAATTCACATACGTCTCACCGAGGATCGAACCCAGGACTCTCAGGTCGACAGTCGAGTGTCTACGTCACTCGGCCACCCGTCTCACTGAGCAACAAAAATAAATTTCAGCAGGCATTCCTTTTAAACGTGGAGCAAGCAGTAGGTCTAATACACGCCATCAATGCTCGTTTTGTCGTAACAAAACAGAAGATGACTAATGAACAGAATGTGATTACTTACGTATATTTTTTGAAGAATACTGTTTATAATTTTATAGATATTTTTCTTTGGTTGTTACACATAATAAAAATAATTATTATATGACATAATTTGTTAAAATGCCAACCGCAGTCAAAATGACCGCTTCAGTCGTTAAAGGTAGTTCAAATAGTCCGTCGTTCTAGTGTTAAATGCAAACGTTGTTTATGAATGTTTGATGTATATAATTTAAAGTCATGTCACTTCTGACTTTGAGATGAACTAATTACATTTTGCTTTTTGGTTGACTACGTTAAAGTTATTTCAATACCAAACTCAGCCGATGGATCTTATTTGTATGTCTATAATTTTAAATGATAATTTACTTAAGGTAGAGCTAAAGACGTTAAATATGTTGCGTTTACTATTGAAATACTCGACGTGCTTCTAAGCGTTTGCTTGTATTTATATACTTTTTATGACTTCTATTTAACCAATTTATGAACAAACTATGGTATTTTAAACAAGCTTTCTTTAAGTTTAAAGTACAGTACATTCAATTCAATTGGCACCTCATTGGTATTTTCTTCAGACTTTTAATTTTTGGTACTTTTTTTTTCCACAAAAGTAATAAAAATAAAACAAACCTTTTGAGGTATCTGTGCTTCATCAGATGGTCGCCAACCCAAGTCTAGAAACTGTAATAAATATGGAAAGAAAACAAATCTCAAAATGATTTTTAACTACTTTTCTCTTTTCTGATTTTCACATGGTTACAGAAAATTGTTATGGGGGAAAGAGCTTTATTTCAAATTTAAATTAATAAAATGAGATTTAGAAGGAAAAAACTATCATAAAAATGAATTAAATAAACTTTTTAAAAATAACTTAGGTGATGCAAATACATGTATTTGTTTATTGACTTGAAAAAAGCGTGAGTGCCAATATGGATTATTATTTCATTTATTTCTGGGTAATTTAGTCAATAAAATTTTTATAAATATTTCTTTGATCTAAGCCATTTTAATAAGTCTATTTTAAATAGTTTTTTCACTTTCTTGGTAAAGTTTACAAACACTGAAAATAGCCAACCAGACTTAAAAAGCAAACTTCAAAACTAAGCACAATTGTGTAATAATCTCATTTTTCTAATTTCCTTTTTATATAAACAATTTAAAGCAATTAACTGAGCTCCATAAGAAATTAATTAATTACAGAAGAACTTTTAAAATAGTGCATTTTCATGCAATACACAAGTGTTATAAATTTAATATTGATTGGGTTTCGAGAAGTTGGTGAAAATTGATTTCAAATTTCCCACAGCACAGTGTCTATCTACCACCAGAGAGTGAACACCAATTAAAGCCTATCCAACAGAAAACCTTCAATTGTTTAATTAAGCTGCACTTTCGTTAAAGAGCCAAAAAAAAATCCAAATCACCTCATCAAGTTCAAAATCCATTTCAAGATATTTGTCTATATCAAAAGCAGCATCATCAGGTCCACTAAATGATCTGGATCAACTTCATTGGACCTGAGGAACAAATCAGACATGTATAAGCATATAAAGTTAAACACTCGATATGGCTGAACTATTACACAAAATAAAGTGTGCAGTGTAGAACATTTATTTTTCAAGTCACTGTGAGGATGGGATGGTTTTTATGGTGCCCCTTTTTTTTATTATCCCCGCCATAACCGAGTGTGCAATGGCTTTGAAAGTACCATAGAAGACCTAGGTAGGTGACAGTATGTGTTAGGATTTGAACTGATAACCTATAGCATGCAGATCTGGCTACAGCGTGCTTTGGCTCTCAACCAGAGCACCAAAAAATATATGTATTTACAAGTAAAGGAGGTGAGACTGATCTGATAAGAAAAAGAGAGATACTGTATCAGAACTTAGTTGTAAGACACAATGGAAGGTTGATTTTTCAATTGAAGAGAAAAATAAAACACTTTCTGAAAATAGTAACTAGGGGTTAAGAAAATGTATTGTTCATCGATGAGTAACAAAAAAATAATAATTTACTGAATCAGTTATTAATTATTTTTATTTATAATAAAATGATTTTTTACTGCTTGAATTTATTACTAACAGACCAGATAATAATGATGAAATTATACTATTTTAACAACAAAATAAAAATTAATGTTCCAGTATCAATAGATGGACAAGCAAAATGTACTTACCAGTTGTTTTTCTCATTTGGTTCATAGTGACCTTCAGTTACACTGGCATTCACTCAGAAACAGGTTTGGGATTATCTGACATGTTATCAGCTCTAGAGTATGATGCAAAGTTTGAACTCTCAGATGTTGTTGAATCTTTAATGCCGTTATTAGCTATGTTTTGGTTCTGCAATGCCATTTCAAACATACCTTTCTGACTTGCAAACTCAGGTGTATTCTTATTTTGAAGATTAGAAGATGCTGCATGAAACAGGTTATTTGACACTTCTTTCTCATAGTGATTATTGTTGGCATTTTTCACAGGCTGCTGTGGGCTAACTTTTGTGCTGCCTGCTATGGCTAAATTAAACTTGTCTTTTTCATTTATATAAGAATTCATTGTAGGTGGAGGTAGTTGGGTGTAGCTTCCTGCAGCGGTAACCCCTGTGTAGTCATCACTGCTGTCACTGAGATCAGTAAAATTTGAATCATCATTTGCAGACATCAAAGGACCATTTTAGTGCCCACCTTATTTTTTCCTATATGGACACTCGCATTTTTATTTAAACTTTTTCCAGACATTTGTACTAAAGTTTCTGACAAATTTTTTTTATTTTCAGCAGGCTCCAAATGGCTGTTCACAGCAATGTGCATTTTTATTGACTAAAAGCTTATTATTTTTCTTTAATGTCCACGTTTTTTACTCCTGTGCAGGAGAAATGGGATTTTTAATTTGCCAATGCTGCTGTCTGTATCCATACAGCCATGTTCATGCGCATTGCGGTTTTACGTTTATGGCCATTTTGAATGATGTTTCACAGTAAGAAAAATAGACCTGGCAAACAACTTCACTGCTGACTTTTGAGGCTGTTAAAAATGATCTGCAAAAAAAATATGGGGAAATTGTAGACATTTCATTTTTTGTAAGATACAGAACATTTCATTTTTGTAAGATACAGAACATTTCATTTTTGTAAGATACAAACCCAGGAGGGTTATTATTTCCTAATGCTGTATTTAATCCAAAACCAGACAGTGACTAAAAATTTATTTTTAAAATGCAACTAGCTGTATATTTTTATCAAACAGATAATTGTTTAAAACTCAAATAATTATTTAGTATTTCAGCACTTGCATGTGATAAATTTTTAAATGTATTAATTGTGTTCTTGTGCCAAGCTGTTTCTGTCATTTTTTTTTAAATTACAATTAATAAAATTAACAAGAATTTTATAAATTCAATTTTCTAATTTTTAAATATGGAATTAAGAGAATGAGTTTTGTCTGCATTCTTTAAATAAATAATTATTGTGTAAAAGTAAAATGGAACCAATCAACAATACATTATTAAAAATTTTTGAGTGCTTGTCTATGAAAAAAAATTAAAATTTTTAAAGAAGAAAATTTTTAAACATCAGTCAATAGCATTTTTATTAAAAAAAATTGCACTGATTTTTTTATAACATGCCTAATTTTTAAGCTATATTTCGGATAACATTTTGGAAGCCAGAAAAACGCAACACATACAAAATGGTAAAAACTTGTGATGTCATGGAAACAATTATTATTACATTGAAAATAGGATTGTATACATAAAATAACATTTCTATGTAGGAAATTAAACAATGTTTAAAAAAAACAACACTATTTTATTTACTACAAAATGTCTGAATACATCATGGCACCCATTATTTAATTAGAAAGAAATGTACAGCTATCATGAAGCTCAAGAGCTTATGGATTCTTAATGCGAAAAAATCTGATTGATATAATTTACAATTGCGTACAAGTTTAACAATCACCTAGACATAGCCTGAAACACCTATGAATGACTTACTTGATTTGGTTATCAGGCTCATTTCTCAAAGTCATTGTGAAGACTAATCTGGTTCATACACATCTTGTAAAAGTCAGAATTGTTGACATTGGCCAATATTTCTTCTTTATTACTGGCAACTCTTTGAAGGTTTTCCCCATTGAGAGTTTGTAAAAAGTTCAACTTGACTGTCAAAAGACTGTGAACATTTTTTGGATAAAATTAGATAAAAACTTAAGTAAAAAATTTCTCTTAGAACACTGTGATCAATAGTTTCTTTTATCATAATACTGTTTAGCATTGTCGAGAGGTAAAATTTTCAATAAAGAGACTTAATCAAAAGCTTCCTGTGTGAAGTCCCTGTAAGGATGAGATGAAATCTCTTAGATCCTATGAACCACTAATGGGACAGTTTTTATGGTGCCCTTCTTTCATCCCCACCATAGTCGTTAGTGCAATGGCCATGGAGGCACCACGGGAGATATATCGAGAACTTGAAAATTTCCTTAGTCCTCACCGGAGATGTCGAACCAGGAGGTCGACAGTTGAGTGCTTTACCACACGACCATCCATAAAGCTTCCTGCAGAGTTGGGCATTTTGTCAACAAAAGATAACCCTTACCCTGTCTTGATTAAAAAAAAAAACAATTTTATTACATTTAAAGAAATAAATGACCAAAAGGTTTTTTCAAACTTTCACCTACCTAGTGCCACTCTTGTCCACATCAACTACAGGATTTCCCTCTAAATTTAATGTTTCCATCAGCTGGATAGATTTCAAAACGTGGATCAAATTTTCCGATTCTATATAAACAAAAAAATACTGATGTTGAATCAATAAAAAAATGCAGTAGTACTCTTTATTTAAACAGTGACTTTAAAATTTTAAAAAACCTAAAAATAAAGCTTGAATCATTTAATTTTCTACTTTAAGATAGACTTATTAAAATATATCACAAATAGTACAAAATTAGTAATATTATTAAATTTCTGTAGTTTGGAATTTTTATATTATTCTCCAAGCCTCTGACTTGGTTAATTTCAAACACATAAAGTAGTAGTATTTTTATTTACGAGAAGGCTGAAAGGTTGTTGAGCGAATAGAAGGTGTAATATAATAATTTTAATATTTTATACATTTATTTTCTTACGATTTTTATAAATGATGAGGAAAAAAAAATCCATCTAATTACCTGTAATCTGATTACCACTGACATCTAAATGTTTGAGCATAATCAGATGACTAACTCCATCCACATTTTCTAGCCTAAAATAGTTGTAAAGTAAGGTTTTGTTAAGGATTAATCCTCAAGGAAGATATTAACAAATTTAGGGTTAAGTTCAATTTAAAAGTTCAACTTGAGATTTAAGGATGAAATAAAAATGAATATATAATTATATTTCTCTTACATATTTTCTGCAGTTTAAAGAGTATAACAAAGGCAGCAGAACTTGTTTAAACTCCCCATGGACTTGATGTTTGTTTTCTTGTAAATTAAGAACTTGTAGCAAGACTTGGTTTTCAGCTCAGGTACCTAGATAATTGTGCACATGTACAAAGAAAACTGTTCAGTTATATTTATGAAAGACATCATGTTAATTTGATAGGACAATAAAATAATAGATCATTTATTGATGAATTTTGTATATGCATTCTTATGAGGTCCAATTTGCAAATAAAAAGCTAAAAATTATGTAAATTTCATAAATTATTTTAATATGCCACCTTTATATAATTTTCACTATTTTAAGCACAGTTAACAAGTAGACTTTGGCAATCATTTAGTAATAAATTAATTATCTGCATAGTGTTTTAGCCCTTGAGTCAATGTAAACAATGACTATTCAAAGGCACAGTCAAGTAATGTACCTGCAGCAAGTTGTTCGATGATAGTTCTAGTCTGGTTAACAAGCACAGTTTCTGAATGCCAGACATCTGCTGCAAGAAATTATGGGATAGATCTAGCTCCTGGAGAGTCTAGCCTTTTCCAGCCCTTCAGTGCTGATGATCTGGTTGTAAGGATGCATTGAGGGTGTAGAAGTCTGCGTAATGATGCCAGACCACCTTGAAATAAGGACAAATCTTTATGCAAAACTTACTAACAAAATAGAATTCTGTTTGTGTGTGATACCTGAATAATAAGGCATCTATTATAATGAATATATCAACCATTTCAGCTGGTTTTATTTGTGAATGATAAATTAATAATAAAAGAAGTCTTGTAAAGTTAAGATTATTCTTTTCTTTTTTTTTTATTAAAAAGCCTTTAATGCTTTAAAACTGTAAGAAAAAACTTCAAATAAAAATAAATGACATATATATGATAAGAAGAAAAATATGAGAAAAAAAACTAGCATACCAAGTTTTGTAATGTTATTTCGACTAATGTCCAGCCACCTTAAGTTAATGCAGCCATCCAGACCATGAATAGCACCAAGTTTATTGTTGGCCAGTTTGACAACTTGTAAGTTACGAGGTCTTTCAGATCAACATACTCTACTGAGTTATACTAAACAAAAAGAAATGGAAAGCTTTAAGAGAAAACCAAATATATTCAATGTAACACTAATGAGAAAAAAAAAATGGGAGGCCTTCAATATAAATGGCTTTGAAAAGTTTATTATCAACTAAGAGAGTCAGACGGATGGCATATTTATCAAGAGAACCACAATGTAACAATAATTACTTCAGCATTTATATACAGCAAATGTTTGCAGCTGGTCAAGCTATCCAGGCAAACTAGATTGCAGTGGGTGATGGTCAAATATTTCAGTGACAGCACTGACCAAGTGTTGACAATGAGCATCCAGGTAAGTCACACAGTGCCACTGATGAGACCTGGAATGGGACGGACAAATCAGAGCATCCAAATGTTACATATAGTGGTATTAGACAAGGCGGAAAGACATACTTACATGAATGTGCAGATAATAAACATGATATAAAAAATGAATACACTTTTTAGATGTAAACATTAGTTTTCTTTTATACCAATACCCTCATGGATAGCTAAGTTACAAAAGAAAAAAGACACAAAAATCTAAAGCATTGCATGAGTGATATAAATAGACTGAAACTTTAAAAAATCAGTCTTAAATGATATAAGTATTATTTTATTCAGCAACAATAACTACTTTGCTAATTAAAAAAAAAACATCTTAAAAGTAAGCCACATTTTATTTATTTGATAAAATACTTGTCTAAATAATTCAAGGAAGGAATAGAAAAGACCAAGAAAAGATTTGAAATTTTGTTTGGACATTAGCTAATAACTCTGGAACTGACCTGCCTGAGTGTTTCTGCATGAGCTGCCGTCAAAATAACAGACTCGAGTACAGGAGAAAACTTTTCTTGGCAGACACGGGTCTCTTTTGGGTATTCTGAGTGGACTTTGTACAAGTTTCCAAGGCTCATTAGCAACATTACTGTGCAAAACGAAAATACTAAATGAATAATATTCTACTTGTATTTTGTTGTTATTTTTACTTAGCAATTAATTTACAAGCCCAACCAAATACTTACAATGATTTACTACCCATGAAAAAAACTGATGCACGTATAACTTAAGGGATAGCTACCTCCAAGGAATACAAGACTTTATCCAGACAATCTCAGCACCTCAATGGGGTCTGGTTGTGGCACTGCTGGGGGCATGGGAGCAGGGGCAGAGGAAGGTGACACCACCGGACCTGGTGCAGGAGACCACGACGATGTGGCTGGGGGTGGGCATGGAGGGGCGTGGGGTAAAGCTGAGCTTGATGGGATTTTTTAGGAGACTCTTGGTTCTCTTCATGACATGCAGTGTGATTGTTGTTGACATTTGAATCCAAATGATTAGGAGAGTGGAGTGATTTGTTGCCAATGAGCTTTCCAACCCCAGCAGTTTGCTTTTCATTATTCACTTTCATTTTCCTCCTTTATCTTCTTTTCATCTTCCTCTTCTTTTATTTTTACTCTTTTCTTCTTTTTTCTTTCTTCTTCTTCTTTTAATCTCCTTTCTTCTTTTTGTTTGTGCTTGTCTTCTTCTTTTCTCTTTCTTTCCGCCTCTTCTTTAAGCTGCTTTTCTTCCTCTTTTTCTTTTCTCATCCTCTTTCTTAACCTCTCTTCTTCCTTTAACCGCTTTTTCACTTCTTCCTTTCTTTTCTTTTCTTCCTTTTTTTTCAGCTTCTCCTCCTCTTTGCGCATTTTTTCCTCTTCTTTCTTTTTTTCCTCTTCTCTCTTCTTCCGCTCCTCTTCAATTTTCTCCTGCTCTCTTATCCTCTCTAATTCTTTTCTTTTCTCTTCTTCCAACCTCATTTCCTCTTCCTTCCGTTTCAATTCTAATTGCCTTTGCTGATCCCTCTTCCAGTCTTTTTTCTTTTCATCTGCTTCTTCTTGTTCTTTCTTCCTGACAGTCAGAAAAAAAAAAAAACCCAGATTGATGCCTGCGACTTCAACAAATGTCATACATGTAACATATATACTGGGTTTTTTTTTTAAGTTAAATTAAGCTTGACATAATGTTTTTCAGTTTAAGCATAAAACCACAGTAATGATGAATTTACTTTACAGTTCAAATCAGGAGAAAATAAAATATAACAGACACTTAGGGACCCTAACAAAATAAGTTTCACACAAAGATAAAACCCAACTAATTAGATATAAATTTGGATGGGTGGGGGGAAGAGAAGCTTTAAAAAATAAGAAGTGTAAACCTTAGACTATTTAACAGGCAGTGAATTTAAGCCATCGATAAAGTGGTGAAATATAGGGCAGTGATGAAACATCATTACATGTAATCAAATAATTTTACAGCATTCATATATTTTGAAGTTTACCATATGCATTGTAACAAAAGTAAAATAAAAAATGTACAGTTAAACCATAAAAAATGTAAAAACAAAAAAAAGGATCATATGACTTACTTCTTCTCTTGCTCCTGTTGATATTTCATTTCATACTCAACTTCCAGAACACGGATATTAAATCGTTCTTTTTTCTCACAACTTTTAATTCTTCAAACTTTTGGAGTGTTGAAGTGTTCAATTGGCGTGTTCTATGAATCGAATTAAACGGAAAGAACTAGATATAAACATAAAATATATCTACAGCATGCAATAGGCTATAAACATGTAAGCTGTGAGCTTTTGTTGTGTGCTGGTTTTATTGCATTTTTTATAAAAAAGCAAATACTTTTATACCGACCTATATCCCCTGTATATCCTCTGTATTTCAGTGGCAGCCTTCTCCTAGTTTCTTCTAATGAGAGCATCAGTGAGTTCTCAAAGCTTCATAATGATTTTTCTGATTCCAAATCTTTGGATAGCTCATTGATTTGAACCTGAAAATTAATTTAAAAGTTTTGATAAGCAAAAAAAACTGGAACGAGTGCAGTGATCATGGAAGGTCTGATTTTGTTGAGATGCTCACACAGTTTATACCTTTCAGCAAACTCATTGATTAAAGTAGGTCAGTTTCCAGAGCTCTATTACATTTCCATAAAGACATAAGAACGTTTCAGGTGAACTCATTATGGCTAGTGAAAAACAAGAAATGATGGGTGGGAAAGTGCTGTCTTTTAGTTTGTGTTATTTTCTGCTTAATTCAAGATAGCTCCAATCTTAAAGGGCTGATTTAGTGTATCCACTGGGATAAGAAAGGTAGCCAGATAACGGGCTATGATTTGGGAATACCATTCCTGATACAGTAGAAGTCCGATAATCTGGCACGTTAGGGACAGGCTCGGTGCCGGACACTGAAATTCCGGTCTATCAGGCGGTATAAGAACAATTAGGTTAATAATTAAACCACAAATACATACAACAAAGTTTATTTTACATTTCATATAATGTATGTACACTAGGTATATGACTTGAAAAACAAATTTGGTAATTTATAAGTGGCGTGCCAGATTTTGATGAGCTTTTATACAAAAATAATAAATACAACAAAAAATCATCAATTTTGTTGAAAAAGTTCACCACCGAAACATTTTTTTTTTTTAGTTTACAAATAATCCATTTGACTCTTTTGCACTGAAGTTCACCTTTACTCCTGTTGTTTACCAATAAAATTAAATTTCCTGTTCTCCATGTTAGATTTTTCAATTATAGTTGAGTTTGAATAATTATTTTAATTTTGCTTAATTTTATTCTTAAAAATGTCTTAGAAAAATCATCACTTTCCGTTGCTAAAAATAAGGACAAATGGGCGAGTAATTTGAAAAAATTCAAAACACTCTTAAAGAAAGAAACAAAATTGGAATTGAGATCGAGCCATTGCATTCACATTCTAGAATGACAAAGAGTGGATGACAATTGGTTGCTACATGGGCTTAGTCTCTATGGAAAAATCCAGATTAGAAAAGTTTGCAACCACTCAGGAAAGAAGTAGGGCTATTATGGAGCTTTTGAATTTCCCAATGCTGTCTTTTGCGATCAGAGCAGAAAAATTGAAACTTTAATTAAAAGGTATGATGTTCATTTGAAAAAACCTGTGGGTGACATACGGATGCAGTTTGATAAGTTATTTGATGTCAGAAACAAAACTGGTCACTGGTTAAGTGCTGAGGACAACAACAACAAAGCAGTTTTGAAAGTTCCAGTGATTCAAGTGATAGCGAGAATTCTCAAGTAGCTCTGATTGTGCTGATGCAATGCAGTCATCCACAGAAAGCTTGGATCAAAGCACACATAAGAAACAATCACAGCAATCTACTTCTAGTGCAGTTTCATTAGTTCAATTTGAAGAACTACCAGTTCGAAGAGCAGCATTAGTGAGCAAATTTTGCATAAGTCCGGTAAAAATAGCAACTCCTTCTCAGTCAGGTGTCTATCGAACTGTATTCAGAGAAGCAAGTAAACTAAAAGAAACATTAATAAATAATTTGCGTAATACCTTATGGAGTTTACATTTTTTGATGGTAAATTTATTAAGAAAAAGAACGCAAGTAGTTGTATTAAAAAAAGAAGCAAAAGTGAGGCTAGCCCTCTTAGTTTTACCTGATTGCAAAGCTGCTACGATTGGATCTGCCATTCAAAAAGTTTTAAATGAGTATAACTTATGGTCAGCTATAAAGGTGGTAGTGTCAGACACTACAAATGTTAATACAGGGTCGAAGTCTGGTGTTGTGGTGAAACTTCAGAAACTGTTTGTTCAACATGATGAGTCTGCACCAGTCTTTATAAGGTTGTCAGCACCATATCTTGATCGTGTTCTTAGACACGTGTGTGATCATTGCTTTCGCTGATTCAACTGAGTCTCCTAACATAAATTATCCATTTGTAAATAAGATATTTAAAGATTATGAAATTTAAAAAAAGATTTTGAAAGTAAAACAAAAGAAATGTGCTCCAATTTTAGAAAAACAGGAAATATTAGGTAGGAGAGATGATATGAAATTTTGCACCATCTAATTTGCGTTTTTAAGCATTTTAAAAATTCTCAACAAATGCCAAGTTAATTTTAGCGCACTGCCTGGCCTCAGCAATGCCCGATGGAACCCTCGAGCAATTTTTGCATTGTTGGCTTTCATACTATTGCCTGATGAATGAAAGAACCTTCAGAAATTGTGTGAATTTATCTATGGACAATGGAGTGATGCCTGGTTTAAGTGATCATCATTACAAAGCTAGACAATATGAACTTCTTTGGCATGCTGTTAATGATTATCCAAAAGGGGTTGTGTCTTCGAACTCATTGGTCTCAAAGTCCATCTCAATACTCCTCCACGTATCAATGTGTGCAGAAAGAGCAATAAAAGTTCTGCAAGATATTATTCCCCTTTGCCACTCACTAGAGAAACTGAATTTACGTTTTATTTTTACAAATGGACAATATTTCCAGAAATGCTGAACAGACCAACCCCTCTGAATCCACCTGTCCTTATTACCAGGTAAAACACTGAATATAAACACAGAAGAGATATCCAAAGAAGAAATATGGAAGGCACTACGCCAAATGAAGACAGGTAAAGCAGCAGGCACCGACAATATTATACCACCCGAAGTCCTAAAAGAAGGAGGAACTGGAATTGTTAACCCAACTTCATAATATATTTAATAAAATTTGGTGAACTGAAGCTCCTCCTGCCCAGAATGGAAAAAAGGTCTACTGATCAAAGATTCCAAAGAAAGGAGATCTATCACAATGTGATAAATGGCGAGGAATCACCCTACTCTCAGTGCCAAGCAAAGTATTTAGCAGAATACTACTCACCAGAATAAAAGAAGCTTGCGACAGCCTCCTAAGAGAGGAACAGGCTGGGTTCAGAAGAGGAAGGTCATGCATTGACCAGATTGCCACTCTATCATCATTGAACAAACTATTGAATGGCAATGCCCTCTCTATGTCACATTTGTAGACTTTGAAAAGGCCTTCGATAGTATTGACAGAGAGACAATGTGGACAATCATGAGGCACTATGGGATACCAACCAAGATAATAACCATCATTAAAAACCTCTACTTAAACTTCACATGTCAAGTAGTACACAATGGTAGAGTATCAGAGGAATTCAGCATTACAACTGGAGTCAAGCAGGGATGCCTCCTTTCACCACTTCTGTTTCTTCTGGTTCTAGACTGGGTAACCAGAGAGGCTTATGCTGACTCTGGTAAAGGAATCCAGTGGAACCTGAGTGAAGAGGCTAGAAGACTTAGAGTTCGCAGACGACCTGGCCATACTGTCCCACAAATTACAAGACATGCAAGAGAAAGTCTCAGCCCTGGATAGTACTGGACAGAGAGTTGGTCTCAAGATAAACCAGCAAAAAACAAAGATTCTGAAAATCAACCAACAACAAGATGGCACAATAGAAGTAGGGAATCAAAGTCTACAACAGGTAGAAAACTTTGTATACCTAGGGAGTGTGGTCAGTATAACAGGAGGAACAGACGAAGACATAGAACGTATAATAAACCTGGCACGCCAAGCATTCGCTAATCTAAAAGCCGTCTGGAGATCCACATACATTTCTTCTAAAACCAAATTAAGAATCTTTAACACCAATGTGAAATCTGTCCTACTCTATGGGTCTGAAACTTGGAAAACAACAGAGACAAGTAATCTGACTACAGACCTTCATCAACAGATGTCTAAGGAACATAATGAAAGTAAAGTGGTATGACAAGTTAGAGGAACACCAAATTGTGGGAGAAGTGTGGACAGAGATCCATTGTGCAACAAATTCTAGAGAAAGTGGAAATGGATTGGACACACTCTTAGAAAAGATACAAACAACAGAACCAGGCAGGCCCTTAGACTGGAATCCTCAAGGCAAACGTCACAGAGGAAGACCCAAGCGCACATGGAGACGCAGTATACTAGATGAGACCGGGCATCAGGGAAGAGCTGGGAAGAGCTTAAAAAACTTGCTAGAGATCGTGACAAGTGGCGAGCTTTCACAGAGGCCCTATGTTCCACAAGGAACTAAAAGGAAACATGATGATGATGATCTATGGACAATGGAGTGATGCCTGGTTTAGTGATCATCATTACAAAGCTGAACAATATGAACTTCTTTGGCATGCTGTTAATGATTATCCAAAGGGGTTGCACTGTCTTCGAACTCATTGGTCCATCTCCAATACTCACTCCACGTATCAATGTGTGTGCAGAAAGAGCAATAAAAGCTCTGCAAGATATTATTCCCCTTTGCCACTCACTAGAGAAACTGAATTTACGTTTTATTTTTACAAATAAAAGTTTATGAAACAATACTTGAAATTATTAACAAATGTCAATTTTTCTAAAACTTCAAAATGTTTGGTGGGTGACATTTTTTAACTTTTTAAATAAATTTGATATGGTTTTGTGTTTCTGCAATAAAAAGTCATCTGTTGATGGTATGCCATACAAGTGTTGTTCTGAAGTCATATACCTAATGTACACGTACTGTAAAACATATTTCACTTAGATTTAACAAACTTATTTAGTGATTCTGCAGCTTTTTTTCCTTTTCTTTTGTTTCGGCATCTGGGTCACTTTCTTCAAGATTTTAAGTAGGCTGAGGGTTTACTACAATGTTGATAATGTCCTCATCGGTTAGTTCTTGTTCAGGCTCATTCTCGTCGATTAGAAGCGCTTCCAGATAATCCTAAACTATCCTAAAACTTCCGAATGACTCTCGAGTGTTTTTATTAACTTTAAAGACACACTTTTGGAGAAAACCAAAATTTTTACAATTTTCTGGAGTGATGCCAGACTATCGGGCATTCCGGACTATTGGACTTCTGCTGTAGTTAAGTACTGTTTGAAAATCTAATCTTGAAATGTTGCTTTTTAAATGTAGGTTGAATGTATCTCCAAACAAAAGTAAAGTTTCCCTTATAAAGCCTTTACAGACCATTGGGTTCAGCCTATACAGACCATTGGGTTCAGCCTATACAGACCATTGGGTTCAGCCTATACAGACCATTGGGTTCAGCCTTTACAGACCATTGGGTTCAGCCTATACAGACCATTGGGTTCAGCCTATACAGACCATTGGGTTCAGATGAAGAAGAGTTCATGTTTCTGCAGTGACAGCTGTTTTATGGTGTTGTGTTTCTAGCACAATGCCCAGCCACTTTACTTTCCCCAACACATGTTGGAAACCCAATAAAAAGATGGGTGGACTTAGGGACATTGATCTGACTTGAACTGAGACCTTTTGGTTCACATACCGATGTTTCCTCTATATCTCCAGATTTTTGGGATAATTTGATGATATTAAAAAAAAGTATTAAACTATATTTAACTAAAGTTAGTGTATAAGCTTAAATTTTATCTTATTGTAGCCAGTAGTACAACTTACAGGGGATTCATTATAGAAGTGACAAGACTAGAATACAAGGTATATTGTTATAAAGTTAATGCAAACTTTCACATTAATGATGAGTGAAAGATTCTCCTTATAAAGGCTACAAACTAATACAATGAATTTATGAAAGGGAGCAAAGTCAAACATATTCACCTCAGGCAAAATCAATAAAATAGCCTAAACGGGTCAAACATTGACAAAAAAATAAAGAAAGCAAGAAAAGCATTGATGAAAAATATAATCTTATATCAATCACATATCAAGCTATTGATACAGTTTTATGGAGCCCTGAATATATCACAAACTTAGAAGAGGATGCATAAGCCAAAGAGTCATCAGGGAGGTTTTGGCTGGGATCCTAGCTCTAACCCATGCCATGGAAATCTTGCTCAGAACTGTACCACTGAGTTACACAGTTAACCTGGTGATAGTTCAATATAGCAACGCCATGTCACACAATACACCTGGTGATAGTTCAATATAGCAACGCCATGTCACACAATATACCTGGTGATAGTTCAATATAGCAACGCCATGTCACACAATATACCTGGTGATAGTTCAATATAGCAACGCCATGTCACACAATATACCTGGTGATAGTTCAATATAGCAGCGCCATGTCACACAATATACCTGGTGATAGTTCAATATAGAAACGCCATGTCACACAATATACCTGGTGATAGTTCAATATAGCAACGCCATGTCACACAATATACCTGGTGATAGTTCAATTCTTCCTTAAAATCGTCATCTAAAGCTTTCAATTCCTCCTCAAGCTTTCCTGGCGCTCCTTTTTCTCTCCATCATGGCTGAATGCTCTTCACTCATCTGCTGCTGAAATGTCTTCTTTCTATTTTCTTCCATCAAACGTTGTCTTTCTTCTACATGTCTATGGTTTTGAATTGACTATAAATACAAATATAATTAAATCAATAAATAACAAAATTATAAAATATTTCATAAAAATATCAGAATGTAACGTTAATCAAATATGCTGGATATAATAAAGCTCTTTGAAAAAATATAAACACTTTTTTTAATTTAGCTAATATATTTTACATGTAAATAGCTTTCTTCATGAAATTAGCAATTCATTATCAGAATTGTTATCAACTCAAGAGCTTTGCCAATGTACCTTTTTAATGGAAGATATTTGTTACACAATTTTTATAATTTGCATTTGTTCAATTTTTATACAATAATTTAAAGCACTAAAATCTATAATATTTTTTTCCCAAAACAAATAAAACAAACATAGATTTGAAAAAATCAGACCTCTAGCAGATTCTTTTGTCTAGCTTGAAAGACTTCCTCATTTTTTTTTTTTTTTTTTTTTTTTTTTTAGTTGATCGTGAATAAAGTCTCGCATGCAAGAAAGTGCTGCCACACTAACCAACTGACCTGCTGTAAAAAAAAAAGTATTATTTTTACAAATAGATTCTGTACAATGTAACATACATTTGGCACAAATCATTTATATTTAGAATGTGATAAAATCACTAGATTTTTTAAATGAATACGTGAGAGTGCATACAGTTTTGCAAATTTATTTGATAGAAATTAAGTCAGTTAAGTTCAACAGCATTGATGAACTTTGGGGGGGGGGGGGGCTAAAAACTGTAAGGAATCTTTTTCACACCATTGAATTAAAAAAATTCATTTACCTTTTTGATGATCTGACAATAAACCATGTTTATTTTGATAACTGGCTAAAAGATCTGTGCTGTTCAGTGAATCTGAAACACTGTCAGCCTTTAACTCTATATTTTCTGTTCCATCTTTTGGAGCCTGTATATTTTTTTTGGTGAGGGTGAAAACAGTAATTTACTTCAAAGAATGAAAATAAACAATTTTCCTGAGATTTCAAACAAAATATTTCTGGATAAAATTTTTCTTTGGTTTCCACATATATCAAATATGTAACATCTACAAACCTCAATGGCTAATAACAAATCTGAGTTGTCTGATCTAAAGATTGTTTCCTCTATACCAGACCTGAGATCTGCCAATTCTTTCTGCAACTGGATAAATTCATCATACTCTTGAGCCAACTTGTCTTCTGTGAAATCATCTTCTGCTACCTCTTTCAGTAGCTGTGAATCATTAATAGTTAAAATGTTAAATTTATTTATATGTATGTGACGAAAATTTTCAACAAAATAAATAAATTATTCAGATATCCATTATTAAAGATAACACAGCCCAACAAAAAAAAATTTTTGCGAGTTGCCAAGAATGTTTGAATGAATTTATAGCAATTCATGGGTGCTGATTTCAAAACTGCCACTGCTTTTGCTGAATTGGCTCTAGTTTCTGAGATATTGGACATCCTTGAAAATATGATTACACCCTTTGTGCAAAACAAATGCAATAAGTTTGGTGTCTGTTGTTTAATTTAACTATACCAAGTTATAACTTTGTTTAGTTTTTCTCTTTTATAGCTGCTTTCTACAGACATCATGAGTTCATCACGAAGATGCTGCAAACATAATCCGAATGTATTCTGTTACATCTGTGGAGAATACATGATTGAAAAGCAAGAAGAAATATAACCGAATTTGTGCAGCAGGCATATTTGGCTTATTTCGGTGTGAAGCTGGGAGACCAAGAGAAGTCTTGGGCTCCCCATAGGTCTGAAAAAACTGTGTGGAGAGCCTACGGCAGTGGACAAATGGTGAGAAGAAAAGTCTAAGTTTCGGTGTACCAATGGTATGGCGAGAGCCGAAAGACCATTTTGGTGATTGTTATTTTTGTATTGTGAATGTTAAAGGCTTCAATCGCCACAAGAAATCTAAGTGGGATTATCCTGATCTTGAATCTGCAAGGAGACCAATTCCACATAGCAGTGAAGTTCCTATACCAGTGTTTAGTGGATTATTAGAGCTTTCACCATCAGACTCCGACGAGGGGCAAGATCTGGAGTTTTTGGCAGGTGAAAAAAGTGGAAGCGATTATGAAGGAAGTTATTCAACACCTCAACCATTTAGTCAGAAAGAACTCAATGACCTGATACGATACCTAAATATGCCCCAGCAAACAGCTGAGCTTTTAGCGTCCAGGCTCAATGAAAGAAATTTTCTCAAACAAGAAGTTTAAAAATATCTTATCGGAAAAGAGAAGAGTTTCTTCTTCCATATTTCAGCCAAGAGGAAGATCTTGTTTACTGTAATGACATCCTTGGACTTCTGCTCCAAATGGGACTACAAGACTACCATTCCAAAGACTGGCATCTTTTTATAGAAGACAGTTCCATCAGAAGCTTGAAATGTGTTCTGTTACACAGTGGTAACCGTTATGCATCTCTTCCTATTGCTCACTCAACAACACCCAAAGAAGAGTATGAGAATATCAAAACAGTATTGCAGAAAGTCTGTTATTATGAGCATCAGTGGTCAATTTGTGTTGATCTAAAAATGGTAAACTTCTTGCTTGGGTAGCAGTCAGGATACACAAAATACCCGTGCTTCGTGTGCCTTTGGGATAGCAGGGCACGGCAAGATCATTGGACAAGAGTGACATGGCCTGCAAGGGAAACCATGACTGTAGGTAAAGAAAATATCATCAACAAGCCACTGTTTGACAAAAATAAGATCATTCTCCCACCGCTTCATTTCAAATTAGGTTTAATGAAACAATTTGTTAAGGCTTTGGGATTTTTGATGGTCCTCAGATTTCGGAAACTCATCAACGATCAAAATTTTACTAATTTCACGGATCACCTTGAAGCTTCTTCATGGAACAGTTTTGTTTCAGTTGTCAGGAACTTCTTAGGTAATAACAAAGTAGAGAATTACGAAAAACTGGTACAAGATATTCTCGCTAACTTCATAAGCATTGGAGCAAATATAAGCATCAAGGTACATTACCTGCACAGTCATTTAGACAAATTTCCAGGTAACCTTGGGGACTTCAGTGAGGAACAAGGCGAGAGGTTCCATCAGGATATGAGGGTGATGGAGGAGAGATATCAAGGAAGATGGGACATAATATGATGGCTGACTACTGTTGGAGCCTCCAGCGCAATTGCCCCAACAACACACACAAAATGAAGTCGAGCAAACATCGATTTGCTAATGCATTAACATAGACAATTAACATATTAATTAATTAATTCGACATAATTAGTTTTTCAAATGAAAATGTTTTCTTCTATAACACTATTTACACATCTTTTTGAACAAATTTCTGCATGACTATTAACATTTTCACTAGAATTTGTTAGTATACTATTTTACTTCATGCAATTCTTGACAATTTTCAAACACGGTGCATACATTATTTAATTAATTTTAATTATCTCGTAAAATAGAGCCAATCTAGCAAAAGCACTTACATATTCTAAATCAGCATAGTTGACTTTGTATAAAATGATTCAAATATCACCGGCAATGAAATCACTGTTTACCAGTGTAATTATTATTTTTCTTCAAATCTGACCTTTTGCTTAAATTCGTCAACAGTTAACCCAGCATTCGCAGCAGCTTCCTTTACTGCTTCGTCAATAGGTACTAGGGCACTGCTTGTTTTTTCAGCTTTCAAAATTAAACATAGGAAAATTCTTGAAAAATTTAGATAAGTTAAAATCTAAATATTTTATTTCCAATTATTGCAATAATTTTACAGATATTATTGAGGATAAAAGCATACCCAAACAAAAGATAAATAGCACACTGAAATATTTTTTGCAGAACTAAAAACAAGCAAATATACATGCATTATTTTTAGAAATTTTAATAATGCTTTGACATAGATACAATTTATACCTTCATTATTATCCTCAGAGTTTTTCAACATTTCATCACACAGAAGAAGCTCTTTCTCCAATTGTTTAGTCTGAAGTTCAATTTTGTCTAAATAGTCATTCACTTCTGGGGTATTTCCTAAAAAATTAAAGTACTTCCATATAAACTATTTCTATTATGAGTATGACACCAGCATATAATTAATTTGAGCACATATTAATGCTGCCTCACATAAAAGTTTAACTAGGGACATCTAAAACTTGTTTTTAAGCTGTAAAAACATTGTTTAAATATAGTATTGATATTAGCCAGTAACAGGAATAGAGAGTAAGATGATGTGATATGGATCAAAACAAATTTATCTATGTTGCTTAAATCTCTATTTTGAATGTTAATTTTTTTTGTACTCTTTAAAAAAATTAATTTTGATGATGCCTAAAACCAACATTAAACTCTCTGAAGTAGTTTTAGAAGTTGCACATATTGCTATGTTTATTAAATATTAAAAAGTAAAACTTGTTACTGTGCTAAAGACCTTAAAAGTCAAAAACTTACCACATCATCAGAGTCATCATTATATACAAAATTTTTAAAATCCACATCTTCAATGTCATCGACATAATCATCATCAGCATCATCATTCAGTTCAATGCCTCAGAAGCTCCTCTTCAAGTAATGCATCCATTGTGGAATCAGCACCAGCAGAAGAATGAATCATTCCTTTAATATTAGACATCTGTATTAGAATAAAAATAGCTCGTAGATGTTAACAAAAATAAAAACTGACACATTCACTTTTAAGTGATATGATTATTTTAATGCAAAATATAAAGCAACAATGTATTTTTTTTTTAAGTTGGACAAGAGAGTTAAGTAGATATCTGATTCAATTTTAGTAAGACTGTAGATGAAATATAATTTGATAATACAAATGCATATTTAAAAAAAAAAGTGAAAACAAGGTCAAGGGTTTGGTTTAACACACTGTGCCAGCACCTGAGCAGCTACTACAACCATTGAAAACAATTTCAAACTAGCAAATATTTTAATTTTCTTTTATTTGTTTATATTTACATTTTATAATTCTGGTTGCTTCAGAGGTATAAAATAGAAACTCATATAAGGAAAAATAAGTAAAACAATTTTTTTTAATCCATAGAGTTTGGCATGAACTATTTCTATAATCAAAACTTTTTAAAAAGAAACAATTATTAAACATTATGCACAACCTTTAAAAAAATGTATGGATAAATGTATAATTAAGGCTTTTTTCTCATAGATGACTATAAATATAATTAAGTGACAGCGTAAGCTACTAAGAAGGAGTAACAAAAAAAATACAGTGTTTGACGTGATATATGACAACATGCAAAAAGCATCTATATTAGTAAAGTATTTCCTTAAAACCATTAGCACAGAAGAATTGTAGAATTCATGTTTCTGAAGCCATTGCATTTTTAAAAAATCATGAGTTTAGTAAAATGCCAGTCTTTTAACTTGCAGAACTAATGTCAGATAGCTTATTTAAAGCTATGCCTAGTTAATACAAATCCTAATCACTCAGTGGAATTTGAACACTGGATAATCAAATCAAGGGTTCTTTACTACACAACCATCTCAGCATCTGATTTATTTCCCATATCAGTCTCAGGCGGTAATATCACAACATAGCGACCATTATTATTTAATATTTTGATAAAAATTGTTGATGTTTGGCGTCTACAACGTTCCTAATCATAGAATTATTGATTTCACATCAATATTAATTATTAATAATATTATCCATTTTAGACACTAAATTGTATTATATCTTTGTTATTGTTGCAATAAACTGAATGTTTATTTTATTAATGGTATTCTTCAGCATGTTTTTCCTTTTTCATTGTAAACAGTACTAAAATAGTAAACATTTTAACAAAATATAAATTCACGACATATTTAATATTTCATTTTTAAATTGAATTTATGCCCGATGGGTGTACTTGTGGGTAATCTCTTATTTTACCGATAAATAATATTTCGAAAAAAAATACGCATTCCAACTAGTGGGAACGGTATCAAGTGCCTTAATATTTTGAGATAAATATTACGCACTTGCTACGGCACCAGCAAGTCAGAACTAAGTATTATTTTTGTCCAAGTACCAGCCATAGATATTGTTCTAATACCTTAACCCTATCCCTAATCCCCTAACCCTATATTTAAAATATTTTAAAAAATAATTTTTTTAAATTGCAACTTTTGATTATTTATAGGTCAAAGTGACTTTCATACGCTAATCCTGCTGGTGCCGTAGCCAGTGCGTAAATATTATTGATACTTTAATTCTATAATTACTTATAAACATTTCAAAATCAAAGTATTTACTGTTATTTATTAAAAGAATAAGAAAAAAATGAAATAAAAATTAGCTTACAAGATTTCAATACATTCAGGTTTAAGACAAAAGTTAGAGCAAAGTTGTGTCTAAAAAAAAAAAGTTAAGCATATAAATTATTGTCGGCAGTGACATTGTTTACAGTGTTGGTATGTAGAGTACAAAAAAGGAATCTGGAAAATGACGAGCTAAAAGCTGAATCAACAGACATTTAAAAACGAAAAAAAAAAAAGAAATAAAAATACTCCTTTATTTTATACACACTTCTTACATCATTGAATTTTTTTGTAATGTAGAATTTTTTAATAATTAATTAAACTAAAATATGAGATTACCTTGACAAATATTTAGAGATATCAAATTTATCGACCATCACTTGTCATGTGACAAACTGTAGTAAAATCATATGACTAGTTAATTTAACTGCCAAAGTAGTTCTTTTGACTTCTTTTTTTCAACAGAACATAATCATTTTCGAACAATGTGAATCAGAGCAGAAATTTACTTATATATATATATAAAATCACGAATAGCTCATCCAATAAATGTATACAGACAATATGTGTTACATATTTATCGAAAAATAATTCTATTGGCTGGAAATTTTATGTAGGTTTTTTGGCGAGTCTAATCCAAAAAATTATAAAACGAATACTTTTGTTGCTACCTATTATTGAAAGTTGTCAGGTTTTACCTCAAAACATTGCAAACAACAAAAAAAAAAAAATGGCAAAAGTAGTACTTAACTTAAAAGAATGTTTTTCTACTTCATATTCTAATTGGAACTTTTTTCCAAATTTGTGCAGCGAAGTCACCAAACATTGTATTTATTCTCACAGATGATCAAGACGTAGCCCTCTTGGGGCAGGTAACATCCATTTCTTTAGTCTTACTAAGGCTCTTGTCTTAGACAGTTTAGACACTTTAGTCTAGTTTAGTAGTACTTACTAATAGAAGTGTTTGTAATACTATTTAGACTTAGTCTATTGTCATGTCCTAAGCCTAAACTCAGCTCAAAGAAAAATCATATCAATGTCTATACTTTCATCAGTACCTTATTAATTTTATTATTTATTCAATGTCATTATAAATTTTAATTAATGTAGACAGCCACCAGCTGAAGTTGGGCCAGGATCAATCTTCATTTATGGCTCCTCTGCCTCTAGTCACACTCAACCAAGTCATTATATAGCATATGACTATACTAAGTGGGGCCGCTAAAATGTGTTGGGGTTGAACCCACTCTTGCAGTATAGGTCTACAAAACATCTTTTTCATGCATGAAGTTTTTTGATGGCATTATTGTTTAAACTTAGGACACCAACAAATGTAACTTTTATCACTGTAATATAAATCCATTAGATCTTTTTTTGTCAGTCAGGCTTACAGTCACTAATACATAACTGTAAAGTTCCCTTTTGCCCTAACAGGCCATCAGGGCAGATGAAGTGTAGAATTCATCTGTTTCTATAACCTCTGCATATGAAGGGATTGTGTGGTTTGCCGCGACGCCCAGCCACCTTTACTTCCCCAGCTTAAGTCGGGTATCCATTTAAAGCTGGGTGGACTTGTGGGACGCCTTTGAAACAAATTTCACCTAGAAAAATTCCCATGGTTCTCACCGGATCGAACAGGATTCTCAGGTCAGCTTTGTGTTCGAGTATCTCACCACTCGGCCATCTGTCCCTCAATACTTAACTGTAGAGAGCATAAAAAATAAATCAACCTTAGCAGAAATATACTAATTAATAATGGAACAAAGTTTAATCATATAGCCAGCTCTTAACATATTTTGTCACTTCAGAGACAATGCAGTGGATAGGTCTCTCCATTCTTCTCACTTGAGGGATTTCAAGTGTAAAGTCACTACATCTTGGACCTTAATGTTGGCAATCCACTTCTTTCTTGGAAGAGTTGTCTTCACTGCTCCTCAATGGTACCTTGCATTTTAGTTCTGCATAGAATATTGTGGTGTGCAACATGGCCAAAACCAAGTTAAGAATTAAGTCCCCTTAGCCTTAAAGAGCATTTGAGGCAGGATGAATAGTAGAATTCATCTGTTTCAGTAACTTTTCAGTTTGACTGTCGAGCACTCTGCCATCTGTCCATCAAACCAAGTAAACTTCCACTTTTCAATGAAGCCTTGAGTAGCTCCTGAGGGCTTATCAGTCTGTTAGTCCCTTTCCTTGGGATAGGTATTTAGACGTTTTCTGTAGCTTTCTTTCTGTCATTTATATAAAAGAAAAATGTTTATTATTTGAATCAAAAGTATTATTATATATTGCTCATTGAGAAAAAGGAAGTAGTGTGGGTTAGGTGAGATGATGCCCTGATTGACTTTTAAATTAACAACCTCAGATTTTCTGTAATGCAGAAACTAGGATGCTCCATACAGCTGGCATCATGGTGTTCTGTTCTGCTGACACCAGAATATCTGACAGCATGGTGCTCTATTTAGCTGACATCCCGATAATCTTTCAAGCTGATTCATTGGTGTTTTTCCAGAGGCCATTCCTAGGTATTTGGGGGCCATAGGCAGATTTTTCTAAGAGATTTTTGCAATGGTGATTGCCTTCTTTGCCTATCCATAAAAATGGCACTGGTACATTCCACGTAGTACCATGTTGTTCATTCAGAAACTAACACCACAAGTAGTTTTTAATCTGTTACTGAAAACTGGCTTGATTATTAATGATATCATTAGGTTTTGTCAATAAATGGTAAGAAAAATAGGATTTAAGTCAAAAGCTACAGTAGTGTGCTGAACTCTATTGCAAGTAGCAGTGCTATGTAAATGAAAATATTAAGTAGGCCTACAATGTCATTTTTTTCCTTTTCTTTAAATCATTGTTTTTTCATATAGTACTATAGCTCAGCACAGGATTAAGTAAAGAAAAACAAATGAGTAGCTACATCACTAAACCATGCACAAGATATACAGGAATCTGAAAATATAAATAAATTCGACAGGAAATGACAAAAATTGCCAGAAACTATGCAAGCAATTTCTGTTAGACCATTAATTTACTTGGCACCAAAACAAAAAATTGGCACGCCAAAAAGCTTAGAATATCAACTAAAATATATTGTTTTATAGATATTACCCATAAATATCTATATGAGTACTAGCAAATACAGAAAACATTAGAGTCTTAATTTGCTTTCATCTTGGTACGCTGATTACTTCCTATTGCCATCCCAGTGTTAAACAATATTCCATTTTGATAACAATGTTTTGAAATTTAATAAATCTAATTATCATTATTCTTTGAAGAAACGGATAATGGATATTTTTCATGTAGCTCTTAGTAATTTTACATTTTAAGAATATGTGCAATTACAATTGGTTATTTTACTTATTGTTAATCTTTTTTTAAAGTTTGTGCTCTAAAGTGCAATAGATAAGCTTTCCTTTTTTATTTTTTCTGTAGTATCCTATGCCAAAAACAAAACAGCTTATTGCAGATACTTGGAATGACCTTCACCAACATGGTACTGTTAATTTTGATGTTAGTTTGTAAACATTATTAGACTGCAAAGTCTATCTTCAACCTTAATTACTTCTTATCTCTCTTTTTTTTTTTTTTATTTGTTGGATTTTTTTGTCTAATCATCTATGGCTTTTTTATTTTATAGTGAATAAATTACTATTATGTTGAAAATAAAATTAAAAAAATTATTGAATATGAATATAATAAGGGGTGAAATGTGAAAACAAATGTTTTATTTCCTTTTGAATTTAAGTGACCTTTTTATTTTATGAAATTAATGATCTTTTGTATTTATAATACAAATAGCTGTTGCATTTTTGTTTTGCATTGGTTAAATTGATCACTTCACATTTTTTTTTAACAAATATTTATAATTTCCTTATTTATTTATAATTTTTACACTGTGTTGATTTCCATTAATTGATAATTTTGTTATACAATAATTTTTCCTTTTTTTAAATATAATTTCTGTACACATGTTCTTTGAATACTTAATTAAATGACCATATGGTAATATTTATTTTATGCAATTCTAGTTTGTCTCAAGTCCAATCTGTTGTCCTAGTCGTTCAAGCATATTGACTGGTCAGTTTGTTCTAAATCACATGGTCACTAATAACAGTCTGAGTGGTAACTGCAGCAGTACATCCTGGCAAAATTCTGCAGAAGAAAAACTTTCCCAATATTTCTTCAAGCCAACCACTACAAAACATTTTTTGCTTGGAAATATTTAAATGAGGTACATAAATTTATAGATCATCTTCAGTCCCTTTCCTTTCTTATTTTCACTAAATTTTAATTGCAAAACATTTCTTGGTATGCAAACTGTTTTTTTTAAAAATGATGTCAGATGCTGCTGTTGTTGTATTGTACATTTTATTTTTTTTTCAGTATGGCTCCGCCACAGGCTGGGGGTGTGTCCCATATACCTCTTGGCTGGGATGACTGGAATGGACTGGTCAGTACTCACTCATGCTATCAATAAGAATGTAATGATAACAGGTTTTACTATCTGGCTAGTAAATTTTGTTTTGCTATTTCTACTGAATCATATATCTTATTGTCATAGCGTCATCTTAGAAGCATCTCTTCGCTTAATGGTGCTGTTTCCCTCACCCCTATTTTTTTAATATATTGTCAAACCTCAGTTTATCGTTGTTTTGGAAGAGGAGCAAAATTTTAAAAATAAAATTTGCATATATATTGGAGCAATGTTTTGAAAATATTGTAATCAATTCTAACTGAATATACGAGTGAGGTTTGCAGTTTGGTAGTACTATTTTTCTGCTTAGCTTTATGTGATTGGCACTGAGTCAATGAATCTTCTTCCATGCTCACTCTTGCTCAGCATGAATCACTAGATGTAAGTCAACATCTATGTGAGCATATATTGTTTACGACAGCTTTTTTAACCATTGTTACTGTGTGGTAACTGTTGCAATAATCCCCATAAAAATCGCGAGAATTAGTTTAAATTGTAATAAGCTAGGTGTTTATAAGGCGTAGCACTGTGAGCAATAGATCTGTTACACCAAGCCATGCCACATTACAGCTAAATCATTGCAAAGAAGACTGCATCAAGTGTCACTGGATAAGTTCCATGTTAACACGGCACAAAAAGATGACCACTAGCAAACAGATTAGTAGTGATTCCAATAGAAACACCTAAAGACATATTACAGAATGATTAAAGTCAGTTAGTATAGAACTTTTCTGGAACAAATTATACCAGCAAAGTGAGGGTTTGACTATATTTAAAAGATGTGAGTATATTTTTAAAAAATGCACTTCTCTGCTTCATTTAATAAGTTGCATACTATACCTGTTGTTATTATTCATTGAACTCTGTAACATTTATTTTGGGTGTGTTAAGATGACTTCCTGAAATGTTTACTTATATGTATGACTAAGTATGATCTTGTGCTTTATAGGCAGTATTTTTAAATGTACATTTGTTGAAATTAATCAAAATTTCTTTTGAAAAAAAAAACATTTACTTATTTTCTTTGTCAGGTGGGTAATTCAGTTTACTACAATTATACATTGTCTGTGCAAGGCAAGGAAGAAAAACATGGAGATAACTACCAGGCAGATTATTTGACAGATGTCATTGTAAGTGCTTCAGGAATGGTTTTTATGTGTGTGTGTTAAATAAAAGATTACTGAGTTAAGAATGTTGTCAGTTAATTGTCTGTATGGTTACCTAGTTTTTATTTTTGTGTTTTGCTTGTGTGATGTGTGGCAAGATCAAATGATCTCAAAATAGTTAACTTCTTCTTCTTCCATTGGCTCTGACCCATTTAGGGGCCCTGGCCTGCCACTGCACTACACTTCTCCACTTTTCCTGATCCATGAACTGCTTCTTCCTCCACTCTCTCACTCCTATGGCTTTAAGGTCTTTCTCCACTTCCTCCAACCATCTGCTTCTTGGCCTGCCTTTAGGCCTTTTCTCATTGATTGTCTTATAAATCGTTTTTGGACCTCTGTTGTTTTCCATTCTTTCTATGTGCCCTACCCACCTTAATCTATTCATTTTAATTTCAGCTGTTATATTTGGTTCTTCATACAGTTCGTACAGCTCTGAATTGGTTCTACTTCTCCATCGTTATTGTCCTTTACTGGCCCATATATTTTCCTAAATATTATCCTTTCCCAAGTGTTTAGCATATTTTCTGCTTGTTTGCTGATGGTCCATGTTTCGCTACCGCCTTATGTTACTGCTGGCCGGATCATTGTCTTGTATATGGTTTTTTTAATTTTCTGGAGATCTGTCTGTTTTTCAGTATTTTATGCAGTGTATAATATATTCTGTTCCCTACTTCTATTCTGTTTTTTATCTCTATCATTATATCGTTTCTCACTTATGGTTGATCCCAGGTATTTAAAGTTTTTCTACTCTTTCAAATGCTCTATCACTGATTTTGAAAAATTTTCTCTTCCTTCTTTTTTCATTTCTTTGTAACAGCATATATTGAGTTTTTGTTTCATACACTGTTAAACCTGCTTTCTGAGCTGCTGTTTCTAATTCTATGTATGCTTTTGCTATATCCTTGCTTTGCTTTCCTATCAATGTTATGTCATCAGCATATGCAAGGTATTGGATGGGTTCTGTAAATATTGTTCCTGTTTTCATAGACTTTGTTTTTTCACTTCTGAAGTAGTGTGTTATAGTTCTCGCTTATCCAACTGTACGTTTCTTATGACTTTTTCTAGGGTTAAGTTGAAAAGTATGCACGAAAGGGAGTCTCCTTGTCTAAGTCCTTGGTTTACTTTAAATTCTCTTGAGCTTTCCCCTTGGATTTTCACTTTGCTTCTTGAGTTGTTTAATGTCATGCGTACTAGTCTAATGAGCTTGTTGGGGATACACAACTCCTGCAATGTTTGTAAAGATAATTTCTATTGATGCTGTCATATGCCATCTTGAAATCTATGTACAGCTGATGTAGGTTTATATTATGCTCATAACATTTTTCTAGAGTGTTTCGAAGGGAAAAGATGTGGTCTGTGGTTGCTCTGCTAGGCCTGAAACCACATTGATGGTCACTAATACTGTTTCTGAAATTCCCTATTCTGCAGGCTATTATTTTTGTTAGTATTTTATAAACAGTGTTGAGAAGTGAGATTCCTCTGTAGTTGTTGCAGTTAAGTTTTCGAACCTTTCTTGTGTAGCGGAACTATTAAGGCTGTTTCCCATTCTGTTGGCATTATCTCTTCTTTCAATATTTTATTGACCATCCTGTGTATTTCTGCAGTGTAGTGTGCATCCCTCCATATTTGAGTAACTCAGCATTTATGTTATCTTCTCCTATGGTGCTTTATTGTTTTTGGTCTTTTAATAATATTATTTATTTCTTCTATGGTTGGTTCTTCTATTTCTGCCCCATCGTCCTCTGCAATGTTTGGTACATCATTTTCGCTGTCAGTTTTAATGTTCAGCATTTCTTCAAAATATTCCGCCCACCTTTCTAGAACCATTTCATTTTCTATAAGCAGGTCGCCTGATTTGTTAAGACACATGTGAATCTTGCTTGGAAGCCGTTACTTTCCTCTTTGATGGTCATGTACATTTTCTTGTTTCTTTTCTTTTGAGTATTCCTCTAGTTTTTACTAGTTTTCCCTTTTCCCATTCACGTTTTTTCTTTCTGCATATTTTAGTGGCCTTCTTTCTAGCCTCAGTGTATGCGTGAGTTGACTTTCTTGTTGCTTTTGGCAGCATTATTATCCTCAATTTGTTTCGTTCTTCCACTTCTTTTTTGCACATCATCGTCATACCATTCAGCTCTTTTCTTCTTTTGCTTGTACCCTATGACACTTTCCGCTGTGTTTTTTATGGTTTTGTTTAATCTTTTCCCAAATTGGCTATTTAGATTTTCAGTATTATCTATATCTAGTGCTTCTAGTTTGCTTTTAATTTCTTGTGCATATTTTTCTTTTGTTTGTGGCTCTTTTATTAGTTTTTCACAGTCAAATTGGTTTGTTATCTTTGCTTTTGTGTTGTGAAAGATACTTATTTTTGTCTATACTTTATTTTGACTAACATGTGGTCTGTGTCGGCATCCGCTCCTCTGAAGCTTCTGACATCTTGAATATCTGAACCATGTCGCCTGTCTATTAGCACATGATCTATTTGATTTCTTGTCACCCCATCTGGTGACCTCCATGTTTCTTTGTGTATTCTTTTGTGTGGAAACTTAGTGCTACTAATGGTCATACCTTTGCCAGATGCAAAATCAATCAGGCGTTCCATTATCGTTGCTTTCTTCATGTAGACTGTAGCTTCCAATTGTCGGTCTGTATATTGTTTCTTTGCCAATCTTAGCGTTGAAGTCTCTAACACTAATGTGATATCATGTCTAGGTGCTTCTTCTTATAACCTTTCTAGGGCATCATAGAGATTCCTCTTTGGTATTCCCTTCTGAATCTTCAGTGGGTGCATGGGCACATATTGGTCATATTGAACATTTTGCCACGAATCCTGAGGCTGCACAAACTTTCATTGAGTTGGTTTAAAGCCAATTATTTGATTGAGGATGTTTTCCTGACGGCAAAACCTGTTCCTAATGTATTTGTGGTGTTTCCACTATAAAAGATGGTATACTCTGTTGTTTTTAGTATGTCTGATTTTTCCATCTGATTTCTTGGAGTGCTGCTATTTTTATTTTGTATTTTCTAAGCTGTTCAGTAAGGCGGGTTAGGGCTCCTGCTCTGTATAGGCTTAACACGTTCCAAGTAAGCTAGCCAGTAATCATGTCCGTGATCATGCGAAGGTCGGTTTCCATTTGAATCAGTCCGGTTTTGAATTGTTGATTGGCTTTCGTAACTAGTGTTTTTTACATGACTGGGTAGTTAGCCCTGTGCACAGCACTAGGGTGTTGCCCTTCACAGCCTTGTGGATAGCTGCCTTTTTTAAGGTTAAGGTCCCTTAGCCTTGTGGATCCCTCCACTAACTACAAGGCAGTAGTTGCCTGCTTTGGTCCGCCCGAGAATTGTATTTCATTGGCACTCACCATATCTGGCGAGCTTTCCCTATCCGCCACCTGGGAGGCGCCCGATGGGGAGTTCGGCCTCTCCACACGAGCAAAATAGTTAACTAGTTAAATCTATTTCATTACTTATTTGTCTTAATTTATTCTTTTTCTAAGCATAGAAAAGCTATAGACTTCTTGAGCTCTGCAAGTAGCAGGCAGTCATTTTTTATGATGTTGTCTACACCAGCATGTCACCAGCCATTTACCTCTGCACCACAGTATATGAAAAACTTCACAGATCAGAGGCTCCTCGTACCAAACACTTCAACATCCATGGGCAGGTCAGTATTATAGAAATTAGATTGAAAACACTTTAAGTTCAACCATTAGCTAGCTGCTACATTTAAATTAGTTTGAAAATGCCTAGTTCTTATATTATTGTATTTTTTTTTTGATAATTTTTTTTTAAAACAACAGATTTGATAATATTTTCAGGATAAACACTGGCTTGTGGAACAAACCATCACTCCGACTCTTAATGATACTGTTGCAATGATTGATGACTTTTTCAGAAACAGGTTTCATATCACTTATCTAAAAACAACACATTTATTGTTATTCCCCTTTTCACCCATGGACTTGTTTAAGTCATCTTGATTTGGGACATAAAATTTGAAAAAAAAAATTATTGCATTAAGTTTAATTCATCATAGAATCAATGCCATTCTTAATCCAGTTTCAAACCTTTCATACAAATGATAGTTTATATTAGCTTGTCCTCATCTATGTCTGATGGTGTTTGTTTTTTTTTTTCATTTATCATAACCTCCATTTTTAGAATTTAATCATAAAAACAACAAGCACAAAATTCATAGACACTGACCTCAATTCTTCATAACTCCATATCATTATAGAAGTTGAAGAAATTTCCCCAAGTCCACCCAGCCTAATGGCACATGACATTATTTAGGTAATGTGAGCTGTGCTCTAGTCAACTTCGTATACCTCCATCTCTCCATTGCAGTAGATTGGGATGAAAGAAGGGAACCATATTTATAAGATATAAAATAAACATCTCGTCCTTACAGGGACTTTCCAATAATATTAAAAAAAGGAACAGCCCCACGCACACATACAAACAAACATTAAAGGAAATGAGAGTGCCGCCAAGACAAAAATAATGAGTTGCAGCTTAAATTTAGCTAAAGTTGCTACACCCACTATATTTTTTTAATTGCAACTGCGGTACCATGTTATCTGAAGACACTTCTACAATGCTTTTTCAGGTTGAGGACCCTCTTGTCTGTGGATGACATGGTGGAGGAGTTGTAAATAAACTTGAGGAAATGGGAGAGCTGGACAACACCTACATATTCTTCACATCTGACAATGGCTATCATCTTGGTCAGTAATATGGGTCGGGGTGGGATTAGTCATTTTCTGAATAAGATGAAAAAAACCCTCTCTTTAATTAGATCTGGGAATTAAAATTTGATATTTTAGTGTCATGAATTTTATTTTTTCTGTAGTTGTATAGAAACATTTATCTTCTTTTTCTTTTTTTTTTTTTTGTAAATAGTTTGTCTCAATTTAATGTGCAAGTTTGTTTGATCAAGTATAACATTACACCTGTGTGTTGCATTTTCCTTTTGCCTTTTATACTTGTGTAGGTCAATTTTCATTACCTTATGATAAAAGGCAGCCATATGACTTTGACATTCAGGTTCCACTGATGGTTAGAGGACCTGGCATTAAGCCGAATACAACATCTGAGGTAGGGTGTTTGATGTTTTCAATATGTATTGGTCAGTGGCATTAGTTATACACATAGTGAGGCAGGCATTGATTTCCAAAAAGCGTATTTACAGCAAAAAAAAGTTGTTTTTTTTTTGTCATTAAGGAATTGACTAGAAAATTCTGTGCTGTATTTTGATACAACATGAGTTTCTTTAAAACTAAATTCTCAGCACTTTATTGAAGTATAAATAAATTATGTTTCTAACATATATCAAAATAGATCATTTCTTGTTCAATTTATTATAGCAAAGAAAAGATTTAATCTATTTCAAGAAAGCACATTTTCACTGCGACTTATTGCGTATCCTGTCCTGGGTGACTGGGTGTGATACACTCACGCATTTATTATAAAGAGAAAAAAATGTTTATGGTGGCACTTTTGTCATCAGCCTCGGTTAGAAACATTTATTGTGTCAGGACAGCGAGAATTTGGTGCTAAGTTGGAGTTTGGGTCAGGCAGCCAGCTGATTAGCATAATAAATAAAGCTGTATTTGTTGATTACATTTATTGATTTCCAAAATAAATATTTCGTTCAATATAAAATACCTTTGAAAATAATTATCTGATCTTTTTAAGACTAAAAAACGCTAGTTCTAGTTTTTGTTTGGCCGCTTGTAAAAAATGAAAAAAAATTATATTTTGTTGCTGTAAAAATAAAACAAACAAAAAAATATTAAAAAATGGACCTTTTTATTTTATGAAATCAATGTTAATTTTGTATGTAGAATACAAGAATTCATCTGCATTTAATTATTTAGGAACTTATCATGACTGTTGACCTTGCACCAACGTTTTTAAACATTGGGAAAGCATCACAGTCTGTTGTTGACAGTTTTGATGGTATGACATTTCTCAGTTTGCTGTCAGTCAAAGAACCCATTGAGGAAAACATAGAGCCTTCCAATTCAGGCAGCGGTGAACCCCTTAGGTTCATTGAAGAATCCACTGTGGATAAACGGCCTCTCGGCTACAAATGTGCAGTGTGGAGCAGAGACAACTTCCTGTAAGGCCTGGTCAGTGAAGAAAAGATCTAAAGTAACACCTTCCGAAGTAGTATCTTGGTAGAGTATTTTGGAGAACATGAAAACCACATTCCAGGCTGCCCAGAGTATGAGTATCAAGGTTTATCTGTGAGTTGGGCTGAGAATCCAGAATGATTTTTTATCTCATATTTTTATCAGCTTTCTTAACACGGCATACCAATAAGCTTGCCTGGACCAGAATCTTCTCCCACATAAAAAACAGCTTCATATTTTTACATTGTGCACAATGACTTGAACCTTAAAGTGTTCCCCCCCCAAATATTTTAAATACATTGTTACTAATATTTTTTATGGGAAAAAAATGTGTTAATGGTAATTTAAAAAGAAATAAAAGATATCATTTGCTTATCTTCAGTGCAAAAAAAAATCTTACCGAACTTCAAAAAAAAAAAAAAAATGAGTAAGGTAGGTGTGATGCTATAAATATGTTGTTTTTTCCTTCTGCTTTTGCTTGTTGAGGCTTTCATAACTCATTGGCTTTCCGCTTGCTTCATTTGCCTTCTCCAACAGGAAAGTATTATAGATGATGACCTAGCACCCACCTTTCTTGACTTGGCCAACTTGGCCCCATCCTCAGCGTTTGTGGTATGACATTTAAACCCATCCTATTGGGCCAGCCGCACCCTTTCAGGGCCACTGTCCTCGTGGAGTACTGCAGTGGAGCAAGGAGAGCTAATGTAAACAATTGCCCCAAATTAAACAACCAGGGTCTGTATGTAAGTTCCCTTTCTCTTTATCCAGCTAAAAATTCTGGCACATTATCTTATTTAACTTTAATTTTAATATTTTGAAAATAGATGTATTGTTGTATTTCTAACTTTAAATTTGATGTGTACATTTGTACCAGATAGGATTTTTTGTCATTATTTTATTAAATGCTGGACTGTTATAAGAGGAATTCATGCATATTGGTTGATAAAAATATTATTTATGTCAAATTTCAGTCTAATAAATCAGGACAACTTACAATTTTCAGCTATCGTTAATTTTTATCTGCAGAAAAAAGTTAATTTTAGAACAAAACTTATAGAAATTAAAAGCATTGCACTGTAATTATATTGATAGAGGTATTAAAAATAAAAAAGCTAAGGACACACTAAATTTGTACGTATTTATATATATATATTTTTTTTTTTTTACATTTTATTTTAACTTCTAATTAATTTTTTTACCCCTACACTTGAATACTGCTAAATCCATGCAAAACATTTATAACTTCCAGTAAATGTTATTATCTGTAAACTTTCATTGAGTGAAAATTTCTTTATCCACCCTTCCTTTAAATTCATAATCAAATAAATAATTATTTTAATAAAATATAATGATAGTCTTAAAACATTTTTAGCTGTGTTCATTTCATTCATATATCATATTGAAATATTTTAAAATCTTTTCATACCATGAACATTCAAAAAAATTATCAAATAACAAAATAAGTGTGGTTTCTTGGTTTGAGTTTTTTAATACACTTGAGGATGAAGGGCTTTATTTTTATCCACTACTCAAAATAAACCTTTTTTCTTTTTATTCACTTAATTTTAAATTATTATTTTGTTTATACAATGTATTAATTTTTCTAATTGGGAAACAAAATTGTATTTCATCCGAAAAAAAACATAGCACTAATAGTGATATTTTTCTTCATTACTTTTAAATACTGAGTTTAGTCTGTATATATGTAAATGTTCCATCCAGGAATGTGATGCCCACTGTGTCTGTCGGGACGGCTGGAATAACACCTATGGTTGCATCCGATATGAGACTCAGCAGGAAAGTTACAAATATTGTGCCATGCAGGACAATGATGTAAGTATATTAAAACTTTGTGGTGGTGAGCTTGTTACCTAACGTATTGTAATGCAGGTTGTGCCCCATATTGCATCACAGACACTGGCAGGTGTTAAGGATAATTTAAAATTAATGTGTGCACATATCATCATCAAGACTTACATTAGACAACCATTAATACTATGCTAAATAGCATTTTAGCCCAATCTGCCTGATTCCACCCTGTAAACATTGATTTGGACCTCAAAATGTTATTATATACTATTTAATCAAATTTTGATAAACAAAGAAATTCATGAGTTTCCTTTACATGAACTTTCATTTCCATATTGGTAAAAAAAAACAATGCCTAATCAATTAACTAGCTTATGATTTTTTTTTAATCCTTAAAATTGACTTATAAATAGTCTAATAATTTTTTTTTTCAACAATACCAATAATTGATAAAATTAAACGTATTTATATATCAGAGAATAAAGTTCATTTACTTTAAATGTCAAAATACAGAGAAAAATTGTTTTGAAAAAGCAGTTTAGATGGGTTTTTAAATGGCAAGAGATCATTAGTCAAATTAAAACAGTTTTATGTATTTCAGTCTAACTGGTTAAGTAACCTGTGAGGACTGAAACCAATTGACCTTTTTACACTCCTCACTTTTATTTTGTAAAATTATTTTCACTTTTGTTTGAAAATATTGCTGGCTCTATGAGACCCTATGTTTTATTTAAATGATTCATGATTTAATCTTGGTGCTTATTAATCTATTACTTTTTTTTCAACTTGGTCTGATATCGATGATAATAAATTTGCTGTGCGTATTGCATGTCATGCATGCCGCTGTACAAAGCTGAAATAAATATGATAATGACTTTTTTAAGCTACAGCTATAGTAAGAAGTTTCATGACATTATTTTTAAGTTTTTAAAATTCATTAATTATTTATATATAAAAAATTATGTCTTCAGAACCCGTTGGTATATGACCTAAGGGCTGACCCCTTTGAGCTGACCAATCTGGCCAAAACAGCTTCGCCTGACCTTCTGACAAAATTAAGTCAAGACCTGGCCGATCTATCACTATGTGCTGGCGAAACGTGTCACAAAAAAGTTCAAGCTACTTTAAAGTCAACTGATGACATCAGTATTTTCTATTTATGTTCATTTTTTTTATTTTTTTTTCAAGTGGGCCAACTGCTGTTTCATAAATTTAATTCGGATGTTTAAAATGATCCTGTTAACGGATTTTTTGAGATTGTGGGAAAACTGATTGTTGTCTATATGCAAATTAATATGTGGGCCAAGGAGGTCCCTGTTGATAAAATGAATTGCAATGATATTATTAAGTATTACACAATTTAAATAATGGATCATCTTAATCATGTCCTTTTTATGGGTTTTTTTGTTGCTGATTAAGGTGTTTTTTTTAATTAGAGACATTGACACATGTTTGTGTTGACATATGTTTGTGTTGACATATGTTTGTGTTGACATGTTTGTGTTGATATGTTTGTGTTGACATGTTTGTGTTGACACATGTTTGTGTTGACATATGTTTGTGTTGACATGTTTGTGTTGACATGTTTGTGTTGACATATGTTTGTGTTGACATATGTTTGTGTTGACACATGTTTGTGTTGACATGTTTGTGTTGACACATGTTTGTGTTGTTGGAGCATATGTTTGTGTTGACATATGTTTGTGTTGACATATGTTTGTGTTGACATGTTTGTGTTGACATATGTTTGTGTTGACCTTTCTGACTTCACTGCCAAGTGTGTCAAGCAAGTAAATTTGATTTGAAGTAAATATCAAAGTAAAATATTGCTTATAAATAAGGCAATTTAAATTGAGCATTTCCCCATTTTAAATAGATGGACATATAAATTTGTGAAATATTTGTTTCTGTCATTGAGTTTATGTGCGTGCATAGAGTATTTTTGAATTTAGCACTAACCACTCAATGTAAATCACACCTGAATGATTGACTAAAAATGTGATCATTTTTTTAATCTTTCAATTACAAAATATTTGTGAAAAAGCTAACAATTATCATTAAAATTGAGTGAAAGCCTTTTAATTTTAAAATTTACTGTTATGTTTATTAAGTACATTTTTTTAACAATTTTATTAGATCTTATATCATATCTTTAAGATAAAAATAGTTTAACATATAAATATCGATATGAAATAGTCACATTAAAAGATTTTTGTAATACTAAGCAATGACTTCAAAAACAACATTGCATTTTAAATAAATACCTTATTAACAATTAAATGGCAGATTGTTTATAAAAAATGTCTATCTGCCCTTAGTAAAGTAAATCACGGTAAACTCTTTTATGTGACTTTGCAGATGGAGTATTTATGTACAAAAATAAATTATTAGTTTTACTGAGTTACAAAATAACAGATATGGTGGTGGTCAGAGGTACTTGAGGATGGTGTTATTCTGTTGAATATTATGCTATAGTGTGAACATAACTTGAAACCTTAGAATGTAAAATGTGTGCAAGTATCAAACTTAAGATGGGTCTTAGATGCCAATCAAAAGATTATATTTATTGCATTGTTGTTTATTAGGTAAGGATTCAAGTTCTTCAATCTGTACAATCATTAAAGTAATTTAAAAAAACTGCTGCTACTTTGTATAGCACATTTTATTTTGCCTCAAATCCATGCATTAGTTTTACACTTTAGTATACCTATACATTTTAGAATGGCCTTTTTTATGTAATATCTGAATGAAATATTTTTCAAATCCCTTTGTTTAAATGAATTAATTTTTTTGGTCTCATTTTCATAAAAATAAACAAATACGTTAGCCTTGCTGCAGCTGTTAGATTACTTGTTGCCTTTTAAAAAAAAAGATAATGTCCTTCAATATATTGCAAAGATATTCAAACAGATTTTCAATGCTGTAATGCTTTTTTTTTTAAATATTGTTTATTTGATTTTTGAAGTTTACACATGACTATTGTGATATTTTATGTGTATGGATCTTTAAAAAATTTTCATTCTATAAGACATAATCTATTCTAATGCCACCCTGATTGCTAATTATGCTGTCTAATTTGATTTTCTGTACGTTTTTTTTTTATTTCTGATTACTTTATTCTAGTCTCCAATAAAATAATTATCCAATCAGCACTCTCAGTTTAATAGGTCTCCCATTTCTTTAATTAACCTCATATGGAACTTTATAACTTTTATGAATATTTTTTGTAAACCAATTGTAAATATACATTTTACAATATTACTTTCATATATTTTTTTGTTTCTTTATTTCTATGATTCTACATTTGGTTCAATTGATTCCTCAGAAACTCACAAACTATTATTTGCTGATTTGCAAAATTTGATCTTAAGGAAGACTTTATCTTATTATTTTTTTGTTGTTCTCAATTCTTTCTTACATGGAGATGTAAACATCAATGACTTTTAAAAACATTATTGTTTTGAATAACAAGAAGATCACAATTAATGTTATAAGGTTGTTTGTAGATTAAGTTATTTATAAATTTAAATTTCCATATTAAATAAGAAATAGAGCCCAAAATGTATGTTCATTTCTCAATTGTTGAGAGGTTCTGTTGTATGTGTTTTGATACATTACTTTTACTAAAACATATATTGGTTTACAAGCTCATCATACTGGTCCGAGATTAGATGTTTGACTGTAATATTGTGCACATTAGATGTTTGACTGCTTAATATTGTGCATTAGATGTTTGACTAATATTGTGCACATTAGATGTTTGACTAATATTGTGCACATTAGATGTTAATAATATTGCACTGGGATCGTATAGACACACACTTTAAATATAACACAGGGACTGCCCCTTTTTCAAAGTTAAGACACCTTCATAACAGGAGAGAGGGATATGATGCAAATAGTTGTAAGAAATACAGCATAACATTCTGGTAGATCATATAACTAGGATGCATTTATTTTCATGCAGCAGAAAAGTTTTAATTAAAGTAGACCCAATACAAATTGAGAACAATCAACTAAGTGTGTCATAGAATCAGGCCCGTAGCGTGCCCCCTCCCCCCGCATTTTGCCTGGCCCCTCTTCTTGTTTGCTCTACTTAATAAAATTTGCTCTATTCTTGTGCCTGGGCCCCTGCTGTAGAATGCCTGGCCCCTGCTGTAGAATTTTCACGCTACGGGGCTGCATAGAATGTACAGAGGCTCGCCTTTGGTGAGTGACTGATATGAGTCACTTCAACTTTGACCTTGAAAAAAAACCGTTTAGAATTGTTATAGTTATCTAACAAAAGAATCTCCTATCGTGTTGACCTCTCTGACCGTCCCTACGATATAATTATATTATGTGGAATGTTTTGCGTTGTCGTTTGGTTGTTGTTGCTTTTTTTGTGGCATAGAGGGAAGTAATTACGATTTATTTGAATGATAACTGAGTTATTCCCCATCGGTGAACTCAATGACTAAAAATTTAAAACCCACCCACCACATCCATTACTTCTGTCTGTAGATCTCGGTTTGAGTGAGTGGAGCAGGACCGCCCCCCTCCCCCCATCCCCCACTGGTACAAAGAAGTCGTTTGTGTCATTAAACTAGTCTACACCTCGTCTACACACATGTTGGCATGTGTAGTTTTGTTTTTCCTTTTTCTTACATTCGTAGATTATATTGCTGGTAACTATCAGACATGTTCTAAGGACTGACCACTCAAGTGCAAGCATGAGTACAAGTTAACAAGATGTAAGTAAGTGAACAATTACAAGCAAAGCCCTTCATAGGGTTCTGGTCGCCCTATGAGGAGAGGGAGCCTGATATATATTACACACTGTTCAACTTTTTACCAGTGGGGGGATGAGAAAGGAAGCTCCTCAAACCGAGATTCTGACAGAGTATGGATGTGGTGGGTGGAGACTTTAGAAATTTTTAGTCATTATTCACCGTGAAATGCTCAGTTATCATTCAAATAAATCATGACCACTTTCCACCATACAAAAAGCAGCAACAACCAAACGACAACGCCAAACATTATCCATAATTATATCGGCAAGGACATTCAGAAGAGGAACTCAACAATTTGTTAGATAGCCTATAACGAATTCTAAACGGTGACTCATATCAGTCGCGCAGCTTTCTATCTATTCTATGCAACCCCATAACGTATAAGCGGCAGACCAGAAGCACGGGGCCAAAACAGAGGAAAATAAAAATTTACTAAGTAAACGAAACGAAGAGGGCCATACGAGAGGAAGAAGACCACGAGGCCTGATTTATATGACACACTTATTGATTGTTCTCTAATTTATACTTAATTAAAACTTTTCTGCTACATGAAAAAATACATAAATGCATCTAATTATATGATCTACCAGAATGTTCTTACAGCAACTTACGCAATTACATCCCCCCTGTTATGAAGGTGTCTTAACTGAAAAAGGGCGTCCTATTGTTATATTTAAATTATTATTATACGATCCCAGTGTATTAGCATCTAATATTACACAATATTGAGTCAAACTAATATTACAATATTAGTCATCTAATGCACAATAATTACAATCCAAATATCTAATATTTGATCAAATATATCCAAAATCTGAACCAATATGATGAGCTTGTAAACCAATATATGTTTTAGTAAAAATAATGTATCAAAAATATTGCAAGAACTCTAACAATTGAAGAAAATGAACGTATTTGGAGTTTCATTCTTATTTAATATGGAGATTTAAATTTATAATCTATTTAATCCTACGACAACCTACACTACGTAATTTGTGATCTTCTTAGCATTCAAAACAATAATATAATAGATAAGTCTTCTCTTTAAGATCAAATTTTACAGATCAGCAAATAGCTGGACGATACGGGATTGGTAGGCAAATGCTAGAATCATAGAAATAAAGAAACAAAAAAAAATATATGAAAGTAATATTGTAAAAATGTATGACTACAATTGGTTTACAAATATTCGTATAAAGTTACATATGAAGAAATGAGACGAAGTTATGACAGACTAATTTTATTGGAGACTAGAATAAAGCAATCAGAAAATAAAAAAACGTACAAGAAATCAAATTGGAACAGCATGAAATCAGGTAATAGAAAATAGATTATGTCTTTATAGAATAGAAAATAATTTTTTTAAAGATCCATACATAAAATATCACAATAATGTGTAAGCTTCAAAAAATCAAATAAACAATATTTAAAAAAGCATTGTATTGAAAAATCTGTTTGAATATCTTTTTTTGTATATGAAGGACGACCACCAAAAAGGCGTAAGAATGTGTTGGTGCAGCAAACTAACGTATTGTTTATTTTTATGAAAATGGACAAAAACAATTCATTTAAACAAGAATTTGAAAAATATTTCGTTCATTATTACATAAAAAAGGCCATTCAAAATGTATAAATTTTTCTCTAAAGTGTAAAACTAGCTGCATGGATTTGAGCAAATAAAATGCTATACAAAAAGCAGCAGCAATTTTTTTAAATTACTTTAATGATTGTATACAGGTGAAGAACTTAGTCCTTACCTATAAACAACAATGCAATAGTAATCTTTTGATTGCATCTAAGGCCATCTTAAGTTTGATACTTCTGCACACGGTATTCTAAGGTTTCAAGTTATGTTCACACCATAATCAAAAATATTCAACAGAATAACACCATCCTCCATGTATTTTTATAACTCAATAAAACAATAATTTATTTTTGTACATAAATAACTTTCCATCTGCAAGTCACATAAAAGTTTTTACCGTGTTTTTTTTTTATAGGGCAGATAAATTTTTTATAAACAATCTGCCAATAAAGGTATTTATTTAAAATGACAATGTTTTGAGGGGGTGCCATTGCTAGTATTACAAAATCTTTGCTTGACCTTTTCTGCTCGATATTTATAGCGACCCAAACTATTTTTATCTTAAGATATACCAGATCTAATAAAATTGTTAAAAAATAACCTTAATAAACATAACAGTAAATTTTAAAATTAAAGGCTTTCATAATTTTAATGATGAGTGACCAGCTTTCACAAATATTTTGTAATTGAAAAATTAAAAAATGATCGGTAATCATTCGGTGTGACATTGAGTGAGGGGCCAATTCCCATGCGCACATAAACTCAATGACAGAAACAAATATTTCACAAGTATATGTCCATCTATTTAAAATGGAAATGTAATTCGTGCCTTATTCTCAATGCAATAACTACTTGATATTTACTTCAAATCAAATTTTGCTTGACACACTAACGTGAAATCAGAAAGTCAACACAGAAAACATATGTCAACACAAACATGTCAGTACAAGCACATGTCAACACAAACATATGTCAACAAACATGTCAACACAAACATGTGTCAACAAACATGTCAACAAACATGTGTCAACAAACATATGTCAACACAAACTTATCAACACAAACAAACGTATCAACAAACATATGTCAACATCAACATGTGTCAGCAACATATCAACAGGCATATGTGTCAACACAAACATATGTCAGTTTTTACAAACATATGTCAACAAACATGTGTCAATGTCTCTAATTAAAAAAAAACACCTTAATCAGCAACAAAACATAAGGACATGATAAGATAGTCCATTATTTAAATTATTGTAATACACAATATCATTGCAATTCATTTTATCAGCAAGGGACTATTTTATATATTTGCATATAGGTAACAATCAAATTTCACAATCTCAAAAAAAAATCGTTAACAGGATCATTTTAAACAATCCGACACCTAAATTTATGAAACAATTGAGTGAAAAAAATAAAATGGTACATACTGATGTCATCAGTTGACTTTAGAAAACAACGAACTTTTTGAGCGCGTTCGCCAGCTTCTATGAACTCGACCAGATCTGACTAGTATCAGAAGAATCAGGCAACTGTTTTAACCAGATTATTCGCTCAAAGAGTCATTACCGTCATATACCCTCTAGCGAGTTCTGGAAGATAATTTTTTTATATATAAATAATTAATAATTTAAAAACTAAAAATAATAACTGTAGCTAAAAAAAGTCATTATATTTATTTCAGCTTTATTTTTAGCGACATGCATATTTATTTATTATCATCGATATCAGACAAGTTGAAAAAGTAATAGATAATAAACAAGTAATCATGAATCATTAAATAAAACATAAGTCTCATAAACCGGCAATATTTTCAGACAAAATTGAAAATAATTTTTAAAAAATGATAAAGGTCAATTAATTTCAGTCCTCACAGGTTACTTAACCGGTATAAAACTGTTTTGAATTTGTTTAATGACTTTCTTGCCATTTAAACTTTCAAAACAATTTTTCTCTGTATTTGACATTTAAAATACAAATGAACTTTATTCTCAGTATATAAATGCGTTTGAACACATCAATTGTGTATTGACGAAAAAAAAATTATTAGACTATTTAGTCAATTTTTTAAGTTAAAATATCAAAACTTCAGACCAATTGATTCAGACATTGTTTTTCCAATATGAAATGAAGTTCATGAACAACGTTTATCAAATTTATTAAATAATTATATATTAATTTTTGAGTCCCAAACGATAGATCAATACTTATTTGTATAGGAATATTAATGGTTGTCTAATGTAAGTCTTGATGATGATATGTGCACATTAATTTTAAATTATCCCTTTAACACCTGCCAGCTATCTGTGATTCTATAAGAACAACCTACATTACGAAATATTTAAGCTTCACCACAAAATTTACAATATACTTACATCATTGTCCTGCATGGCAATATTTGTAACTTTCCCTGCTGAATCTCGCCTTCGAGATGCAAGCCAACGCGTCCGATGAAGCATCCGATTCTAGATAAACATTTACATATACAGACTAAACTCAATGATAAAAGTAATGAAAGAAAATATCACTATTGAATATATATTTCTAGACGAACTACAATTTTGTTAATTAGAAAAATTAATACATTGTATAAATAAGTGATAAAAGAAAAAGGTTTATTTACATGGACGTATAAATCCTCAAATTATATTAAAAAAAACTCAAACCAAGAAAACCACACTGATAGTGATTTTATTTGATAACAATATATTCATGTCCATGAAAAGATTTTAAAAATATTTCAATATGATATGAATGAAATAATTTACAATAAAAATTTAAGATATCATTATATTTTATTAAAATAATTATTTATTTGATTATAATTTGGAAAAAGTGAATGAAAATTTCACTCAATAATAGCGAATAATAACATTTACTGGAAGTTATAAATGTTTTTATGAATTTAGCAATATTCAAAGTGTAGGGGTAAAAATTAATTAAAAGTTAAAATAAAATGTAAAAAAAATTATATATATATAAATCGTTCGTTAGTGTGTCCTTCCTTTTTTATTTTAATACCTCTATCAATATAATTACAGTGCAGTAGCGGCATTTCTAGCAGGGTTTTGTTCTAGGAAACCAACTTTTTTCTGCACGAATAAATTAGCGATAACTGAAAAATTAGCAAATTGTCCTGTTTATTAGACTGAAATTTGACATAAATAATATTTTTATCAACAATATGCATGAATTCTCTTATAGCTGTCCAGCATTTAATAAAAAATTTATCACAATACAAATGTACATCAAAGTTAAATACAACAATACATCTATTTTCAAAATATTAAAATTAAAGTTAAAATAGAATAATGACAAATTTTTTAACTGGAGTCGAAAGAAATTTGTACAGACCCTGGTTGTTTAGACTAGGGCAATGCACATTAGCTTACTTCCCTGTTGCCGTCGGTACTCCACGAAGGTTGAACAAACACGAGGCAACATAAGTTGGGTTTTAAATGTCGTACGAGTCAAGCACTTTAGACCAAATTGTTCAAATCAAAAGGAAGTGATTAACAGATTCAACATTCATATTACTTTCCCTGTTGGAGAAAGGCAAATAGCTAAGCGTGAAAACCAATGAGTATGAAGCTATAAACAAGCAAAGCAGAAGGAAAAACAACATGTACAACATCTACCTTTTACCATTTTTTTTTGAGTTCGGTAAGATTTTTTGCACTGAAAGATAAGCAAATGATTATCTTTTTTTAACTCTTTTTAAATACCATTAACACATTTTTTCCCATAAAAGCTATTAGGCAGTATTTAAAATATTTGAGAAGCTAGGTGGGAAATCGATACAATAATAATATTGAGCTGTTTTACATGTGGAATTTGGTCAAAACGAAAACATTGTATGCCGTGTTAAGCGATAAATATGAGATAAAAATCATTCTAATTCAGCCAACTCACAGATAGAACTGAAGCCCGATAAACTCTACTCTCCAGGCGAATGTGGTTTTCATGTTTATAAAAATACTCTACCAGATTCGATGTTACTACTTCTTTTTAGATCGTAGGCACTTACAGGAAGTTACTACTAAGTTCCACTGCCCACATTTGTAGCCGAGAAGAACTACTGCGTCAGTGAATTCTTCAATGAACATTTTTAGGGGGTTCACCGCTTTGCCTAATTGGAAAATATGTTTTCCTCAATGAATAGCGACGACAGCAGAGAAAAATACCATCAAAATGTCAGCAACGCTTGACTGTGATGCTATATATTTAAGTTTTGTTGGTATAAAATCCAACTTTTGTCATATTTTTCATTCTAAAAATAATTAAATACCCAGATGAGAATTCTTTGTATTCTACATACAAAATTAACATTGATTTCATAAAATAAAAAGGTCCGATTTTTGTTTCTTTATTTTTTACAACAACAAATATGTTTTTTCGTACACACAGCGTCAAACAAAAATTTTAGAACTAGCGTTCCATGCTAAAAGATCAGATAATTATTTTCAAGGTGTTTTATATTGAGCGAGGAAAATGTTATTTTGGAAATCAATAAATGCTGTCTTTAAATACAACTTTTTATTTGTATGCTGTCAGCAGTATCTGACTTTAAACTCCAACCTTGCCAAACAACTGTCTGGCTCACAATAAATGTTTCACAACGGAACTATTTAAAGGTGCCGCCTATAAAACGTTTTTCTAACATAACTAAATGCGTGAATTATACATCACACCCAGTCGCAGAACAGATCTGCAATATAAGCGAGTGAAAATGTGCTCTTGAAATAGATTAAAATCTTTTTTTCTTTAAATATATAATAAATTGAACTATGCTCAAATATTGCTATTGAACTTAATGCAATTATCCAACCAGTGGAGTCCTCCATAACGCACTTTATCATAAAGATTGTAAGCTACACAAGCATAAGGCGAAAATAATGATATACTTGGTCAAAAAACAAACACATAAATTGAGACAAGCTATTTACAAAAAAAAAAGAAAAGAACAAATGTTTCTATACAACTACAGAAAAAAAATAAAATTCATGACACTAAAATATCAAATTTTTGAATTCCACAATAAAAGGAGGGTTTCATCTTGGCTCTGTAGTAATGATGAATCCACCCCGTTCTCTATTAAAAACGGTAGTATTGTCAGAACCATTGAAGAATCCAGATAGCAGGTGATTCCCACTTCCATTTCCTTCAGTTGTAATTACACAACCTTCCTCCGCCAACCAATCATCCACACCCACAAATATAACCTGAAGTATTGTAAGTGTCTTCAGATGGCATGTCTACGCGGATTACGAATTAAAAAAATATAGGTGGTAGCAACTTTAGCAAATTTAAATACGAATAATTTTTTGTGCTAGTATCTCATTTCTTTTTTTTTCTGTTTGACTAGTTTATACATGTGTGTGACAGGGAACTGTTCCTTTTTAATGATAAGTCCCTGTAGAAACGGATGTTTATTTTATATCTTATAAATATGGTTCCCTTCTTTCTCCGCCTTACCAATGAATGGTATACGAAGTTGACTAGGCTGAAGCCGATACTAAATAATGTCATGTGCCACAGATTGGAACTTTGGAAATTTCTTCAACTTCTATAATGTGGAATTATGAAGAATTGAGTCAGTGTTCTATGAATTTTATGATTAAATTCTAAAAATGGAGGTCCATGACAAATGAAAAAAAAAAGCAAACACCGTAGATTTATAGATGAACGAAGCTTAATATAAATATCATTTGTATGAAAGGTTAAATGGCATTGATATATTGGGAGTAAACTTAATGCAATAATTTTTTCAAATTTATGTCCCAATCAAGATGACTTAAACAAGTCCATAGACGAAAAGAGATAACAATAAATGTGTTGTTTTAGATATAAATGATATGAAACGTCATCAATCATTGAACGTAGTGATGTTTGTTCCGCAGGCTCAGTGTTTATCCCTAATTGTGGAAATCTGTTTTTAAAAAAAATTATCAAAAAAATACAATAATAAGACTGGAGCATTTTCAAACTATTTAAATGTAGCAACTAATAATGGTTGAGCTTTAAAAAAGTGTTTTCAATCTAATTTCTATAACTATACATGGACAGAAGTGTTTGTGCGAATACCTGATCTATGAAGTTTTCATATACTGTGTGCAGATTAAGTGGCGATATGCTGGTGTAGATGTATCATAAAAAATGACACCTACTTTGCAGAACAAACATGCTTAGAAAAAAAATTAAATTAAGACAAATATGTAAATTAGATTTAACTAGTCAACTATTTTGCTAGTGTGAAGAGGCGAAGACCAACCTCCCCAGGTGGCGGATAAATGACAATAATACGAACAGGCAACTACACAACATTTATAGATTCCAAGTGGAGGATCAAGGCTAAGTAATACTAAAAAGACAGCTAGTAAGGCTGTGAAAAGTAACACCTAGTGGTACAAAAATAACTACCGAATAAATATAAACACTAGTGCAGCCAATCAACAATTCAAGATATTCAAATGATATACATGATTATATTACTGGCTAGCGACAGACGTGTTGAGCCACACTGAAAACAGCTTAAATACAAGAATAAAATAGCAATAGAAATCGAATGAAAAATTCGAGACATACCAAAAACAACAAGGTATACCATCTTTTTATAGTGGAAACGCCCTAAACACTTTTGCAGTCGAAACATCCTCAATCAAATAATTGAAAATAACCAAAAAAGGGTTTATTACTCAAGACAAATGGCAAAAAATATTCAATACTGTTTTGCCCATGCGCCACTGAAATTCAGAGAAATACCCAAGAGAATTTTATATTAGCCTAGAAAGGATATGAAGAGCACTAGTCCATGTCTATCAGTGTTAGGAGATAGCGCTTAAAGATTGGCAAAAAGCAGACATTGGGAAAGCCCCGGTCTACATGAGAAAACAGCGATAACAGGCAGCGTCTATGTTGATGCTAACAATTCCGCACAAAAATACGCAGAAAACATGGAGATTTCATGGGTGACGAAATCAAAAATAGTCGTATTGTAATAGACGAGCGACATATTCCAGATATTCAGATGTCAGAAACTCGGAAGCGGATGCGTGCAAGAATTACATGTTAATCAAAATAAAGTATAGACAAAAATAAGTATCTTTCTGTACAAAAAGCAAGACTAATGAAAAACTAAAATACAAACAAGAAAATATGCGCAAAAAGTAAAGCAAACTAAACACTAGATATAGACTGTACTGAAAATCTAAATAACCACTGAAAAGACAAACAAACCGCCAAAAACACAGCTGAATATCGCCAGAGTGCAAGCAAAAGAGAAAAACAATGTGCAAAAAAGAAATTGGAAAAATTGAGGATAATAATATACAAAGACGAAAATCAGCTACGCTGAATTTAGAAAGAGGCCACTAAATATGCAGAGAAAAAAACGTGAATGAAAAGGAAAACTAAACAAAACTTTAGAGGAATACTCAAAGAAAAACAGAAAAAATAACACATGACCGAGAAGCTTCAACAAGATGCTCACATGTGTCTTAACAAATCGAAGCGTTCTTTTTATAGAAAATGAAATGAGTTCTAGAAAGGTAATCAATCCCCCATGAGAAGAAATGCTGATTAAAACAGCGTATTAACATAAAAACCGGAGAAACGGAGAAATGAAGACAGAAATAGAGAACATAGAAATAAATAATGATAGACCAAAAACAATAAAATACAAGAAAGAAGACTAACATAAACTGAGTTACTCAAATATGGATGCACTACTTAGAAAATACACAGGATGGTCAATAAAATATTGAAAGAAGAAGATAATACTAACAAAATGGGAAACAGCAATATCTTCATACACAAGAAGGTTGAAATATGCAACAACCCCCCCAGAAATCTCACTCACTGTTTAAAATACTAACAAAAATAATAGCCTGCAAAAAATAAGGAATTTCAGTGAAGGCAACATTAGGCTATCAATGGTGGTTTCAGGCTAGCTGAAACGACCACAGACCATCTTTCCCTTCAGCCTCTAAATGTTGAGCATAATATAAACCTACATCCATATACATAGATTTGGGGTGGCATACTATTAACATCAATAGAAATTATCTTTGCAGAAATTAATAATATTAGACTAGATAAGTATGACGGTAAAACAACTACGGCAAAGTGAAAATCAAGAGAAAACTCAAGAAAATTTAAAGTAAAACCAAGGACAAGGAGACCCTTTTAGGCCATGCACAGCTTTGTGTCGCCGATTTCTGCACACTGCACTCAGAAAATGAAAAACAAAGTCTATGAAAATGTTGTACCCTTGCGTATGTGATATTACAACATTGATAGGAAAGCAAAGCAAGACCCTGTGGCAAAAGCATACATAGAATTAGAAACGTAGCAACTCAAGATCCAGACTTGTAATAAAGAAACAAAAAACTCAATATATGCTACACAAAAATTGAAAAAGAAGGAGGAAAAATTTTCAAAAATCGAAGTGACCAAACATTTGAAAATTAGAAAACTTTAAATACGGATCAACCATAGAAATTGAAAAATATAATAATAGAGATAAAAACAGAATAGGGCGAGTATATTGCCACTGCATAAAATACTGAAAAACAGACAGATCTCCAGAAAGAAATTAAAAATATATAAGACAATGTCCGATTATGTATTGAAACATGGACCATCAGCAAACAAGCAGAAAATATGCTAAACACTTGGAAAAACTATTTAAGGAAAATATATGGGCCAGTAAGGGTTTTAATAGCAGTGGATAGATTGAATTCAAGTATGAAAAACAAATATAACAACTGAAACAAAATGAATAGACAAGAACTTTACATAAGGCTAACAGAAGATCAAAACGATAATGAAAAGCTAAAAGCGAGAACTAAATAATGGTTGAAGTGAGAAAAGATCAAAAGTATAGGAGGAAGTGGAGAACTAAAATGGATCAGAAAGAAACGGAAAGTGAAGTAGTATGGCGAGCCAAGGAGGGGCCTAAATATTGTAAAACCAATGGAGAGAAGAAAGTTAACTATTTTGAATCATTTGACTTACACATCACACAAGCAAAACACAAAAATAAAGCAAGACAACCATAATTAACTGGACAACATTAACTTTCAGTGTCTTTTATTTAACACACACAATAAAAAACCATTCTGAAAACACTACAATCTGTCAAATATCTACCTGAGTAGTTCCATCTTCCATGTTTTCTTCCTTACTTGCTACACAGGCAATAATAATTATGGTAAGATAAAAACAATTACCACCTATAAAAAATAAGCAAATGTTTTTTCAAAAGAAATTTTGATTAATTTCAACAAATGTACATTTAAAAATACTGCCTATAAAACACAAGACTTAATCCTTTATAGTAAACATTTCAGGAAGTCATGCTAACACCCAAGATAAAATGACAAAAAGTTCAATGAATAATAACAACAGGTACAACTTATTAAATGAAGCAGAGAAGTGCATTTTAAAATATACTCGCTCTTTAGTCAAACCTCACTTTGTGGTATAATTGTTCAGAAAAAAGTTATACCTAACCCCCGACTTTTAATCGACTAAATATATCTTTAGTGTTTCTATTGGAATCGCCACTATACAGCTAGTGTTAAATCTTTTGTGCGTCGTTATATGGAACCCATCAGTGGCTAAACGCATTTAGCTGTATTGTGGCGTAACTGTGATACCAACAGATCATAAAACGCACAGCTTATTACAATTTAAAGCGAATTCTCAGCGTTGGCGGCAGTTACCACATCGTAACAACGATAAGAATTGCATAGATATTGACTTTATAGTGATTCATGCTTGAGCAAAAGTGGCGGAAGAGAAGATTCATTGACTTTCAGTGCCAGCTCACAAGCAGAAAAATAGTACTACTCAAACTGCAAGGCCTCGCTAAACATATTCAGTTAAAATTTGTTACAATATTTTCAAAACATTATCCATCTCTATATGCGGATTTTATTTTTAAAATTACGCTTTCCTCTTCCAAAACAACGATAAACTTGGGTTTATTTAACTATATTAAAAAATAGAGAATTGAAACAACGCCGAGTGTGCTTCTAAGATATTTATATTTATGTAAAATATATATTCAGTAAATAACTAAACAAATTTTTGTAATGAAACAAACCTGTTATCATTACATTCTTATTGACTAGCATGAGCCTTGACTTCCAGTCCATTGTGCACCTAACTATGGCGAAACAAAAATACAATAAAATGTACAATGTACAACATCTGACATCAGTTTTTAAAAAAAAACAGTTTACTACCAGAAATATTTTGCAATTAAAATTTAGTGAAAATAAAAGAAGGAAGGGGACTGAGTGATCTATAAATTTATGTTTTCATTTAAATATTTCCCAATGTTTTGCGAATGGTTTAACCCCTGAAAATATTGGGAAAGTTCTGCAAATTTGCCAGAATACTGCTACCTCAGACCATTAGTGACCATGTGATTGTGAACACAAGTGACAGTCCATGCTGAACATAGGACTAACAGATTGGACTTGGGTACAAACTAAATTGCATAAAATAAATATTTACCATATGTCGATTTAATTAAGTAAAAAGTTGTAGTGGCTACAAAAAATATTATTTAAAAAAAAAAGGAAAAATTATTGTATAACAAAATTATCAATTAATGGAAATCAATTTTACAGTAAGCTTTTAAAATTATAAATAAATAAGGAAATTATAAATATTTGTTAAAAAAAATGTGAAAGTGTCAATTTAATATAATGCAAAACAAAAATGCAACAGCTATTTTGTATTATAAATACAAAAGATCGTTAATTTCATAAAGAATAAAGGTCGCAAATTCAAAGGAAATAAAACATTTGTTTTCACATTTCACCTTCAATAATTTTTTAATTTTATTTTCAACATAATGAAGCGATTTTATTCACTTGTAAAAATAAAAAAGCCATAGATAATTAGACAAAAAAATCCAACAAAAAAGAGATTAAGAAATAGTGGAACTTTGCAGTCCTATAATGTTTACAAACTGTATCAAAATGTAGTACCATGTTGGTGAAGGTCATTCCATTAAATCTACTGTAAAAGCTTGTTTTATTTTGGCATAAAATACTACAGAAAAAAATAAAAAAGGAAAGCCCGTCTATTGCACTTTTTAAACACCAAAACTTTAAAAAAGATTAACAACAAGTAAAATAACAATTATAATTACTTTATTCTAAAATCAAATTACAAAACTTGTAAAATATCCGATTATCCGTTTCTTCAAAGAATAATGATAATTAGATTTATTAAATTTCAAAACGTGTTATCAAATGGAAACTATTATTTTAACACTGGGATAACAAATAGGAGTAATCAACGTGCCAAGAATGAAAGCAAATTAAAAACAATTTGTACATATTTATGGAATGTATCTATAAAGTAATATATTTTAGTTGATATTCTAAGCTTTTTGGCGTGCCAATTTATATAAATAATAGTCTAACGAAGCTCTGGCAATTTGTCATTTCCTGTCGAATTGATTTCAGATTCCTGTATATACTTTGTGCATGGGAGCAAGATGACAACTGATTACTCGACTATTTTTTTTCTTTATATCCCTGTGCTGAGCTATAATATATGAAAAAACAATGTTTAAAGAAAGGAAAAAATGACATTCTATATTTTCATTTATAGCACTGCTACTACAATAAATTCAGCACTGCAATAGCTTTGACCAAATCTATTTTTTCTTACCGTATGACAAAAAACTAATAATTATCATTAATAAATGAAGCCAGTTTTCAGTAACAGGTAAAAAACTACTTGTGGTGTTGGACTCTGAATTGAACAACATGGTACTTCTCGTGGAAGTCTACCAATTGCCATTTTTGTGGATAGACAGAAGGCAATCACCATTGCAAAAATCTCTAGAAAAAATCTGCCTCTTTAAACTACTTTAGAACTGAAAAACGGAAAACAGCTTAATGGATATCGGGGATGTCAGCTAAGCTAAACACCATGCTGTCAGGGCATTCTGGGTGTCAACAAACAAACACCGTGCCAGCTATCCATGGGCATCCTCTAATTTCTGCGTGCAAAATCTGAGTTATTATTTAAAGACGTCATTTCACCCACAACCCCACTACTTTCCTTTTTCTCAATGAGCAACTATATAATAATACTTTTAAAATAATAAACATTTTCTTTTTTTTACTATAAATTTGACAGAAAGAAACCGATACCCTGAGTCCCCACAACAGACTGATAAGCCCTCAAAAACTTCATTGAAAAGTGGGTTTACACACTGGTTTGATGGACAGATGGCAGGGTGCTAGTACTGAAACAGATGAACTACACTATTCATCCACTCAAATGCCCTTAAGAGACAATTTAACTTGAGTTTGGTATGTTTTTTACCACAATATTTAACAGAACTAAAATGCAAAGGTACATTGAGGAAACGTGAAAACAACTAATAGAAAATGTGTAGTGACTTGAAACTCAAGTGGAAAAATGGAAGTTCAATTCACTACATTGTCTCTGAAGTGATAAAATATACTATTCAAACTGAAATATGATTCAAACTTTGTGTGAACAGTATATTTCTGCTAAGGTTGATTTATTTTACAGCTTATACTCTACAGTTAAATGTAGATACTTTCGAATGTTGGCCTGAAAATCTAGGTTGATCTTCGTGAAAAATGTAATTTTCTAGGTGGGCTGTTTCAAAAGAATCCACCCAGCAAACTACGGGAAGCTAGGTTGCCAAAACCACAATCCCTTGCAGAAGGTTACAGAAAACAGATGAATTCTACACTCATCTGCTGATAATATTAGGACACTACAGTTAATAATATTATTGACTGTAAACCTGACTGACTAAAATCTAATGGATTTATATTACAGTGATAAAAGTTTTTTGCTGGTGTCGTTTAAAACAATAATATATCAAAAAACTCATAAAAATGAAAAAACATGTTTGACAAATAGACTTCTACTACAGGTGGGTTCAACTAACGGCCTTGACTACTTAATATAGTCATATGCTATATAATGACTTTGTTGAGTGTGATCAGAAGCACTCGTGGGCTATCCTGCTAACGTATTGTCTACATTAATTAAAATTTATAATGATAATAAAATTAATAAGGTACTGATGAAAATATATAGTGATGATATCTATTTTCATTGGTTAGGCTTTAGGGTTTTTTATTTTGATTTTAATAGACTAATAATTATTACAAACACTTCTATAGTAAGTACTACTAAACAGAACAAAGTATCTAAACAAGAATATAGTAAGACTAAAGAAATGGATGTTACTACAAGCCCCAGAGAACGCATGATCATCTGTGAAATTTTTTTTTGTTGTTTTGTGTTTTTTGAGTAAAAAACCTGACAACTTTCAATAATAGGTAGCGAAACAAAGTGTTATTTTATAATTTCTTTTTAGTTAGACTTTCATAAAAATTACATGTTCCGGCCAATAAATTATTTTCGATAAATATGTAACACATATTATCTGTATACATTTGTGTGGGGGAAATATTCGTGATTTTTATATATATATAAATAAAATTTCTGTAACTAGACTATTCTGTTGAAAAAAGAAGTCAAAGAACTAACACTTTATTTGCAGTTAAGTAACTAGTCGCATATTTTACTACAGTTTGTCACATGACAAGGATAATCGGTAGAGTGATATCTCTAAATTTATTCAGGTATCTATCATATTTTAACTTAATTAATTATTAAAAATTCTACATTACAAAAAATTAATGTGTATTGTAAATAAAGGGTATTTTATTTCTTTTTTCGTTTTTAAATGTCTGTTATTCAACTTTTAACTCGTCATTTTTAATACTCTATATATAACACTATGTCACTATACGATAATATTTATATACTTTTTTTAGACAACTTTTAACTCTAACTGTCTTAAACGCCTGAATGTATTGAAATCTTGTAAGCTATTACGGCATTTTTCTTATTCTTTTAATAAATAACAATCAATACTGATTTTGAAAATGTTTATAACAATTATAAATTAAAGAAAGTAATCAATGTGTTTACGCACGTATAACAAATGAAGATCACTGACAGGGTTACATTTAAAAAAATTATTTTAAAATGACAAATAGGGTTAAATTAAGCTAAATTGGGGTATTAGACAGACTGCTATTGCCGTAACAAGATATCAAATATTAGGCGCGTCTACGTTCCCACTTTAGTTGGAAGTGCGTATTATGCCCACCGAAAATATTATCGATAAAACAAGGATTACCCACAAGTACCCATGGAACATAAATTTAAAGCGAAATATTAAATATGTCGTAATTTATATTTTGTTAAAATGTTTTGTTTAATGAAAAAGAAAACATGCGGAAAATCTACATTAATAAAATAAACATTCGGTACAACAATAACAAGATATAATACAATTTGAATACAAAATGGATATTATTAATAATTAATATATTGATGTGAATCAATAATTCTATGATTAGGAGCGTTTGTAAATATCAAACATCAACAATTTTTTATCAGAATGACAAATAATGTGGTCTTATGTTGTTATTACAGCACGAAGTTGGTATGAAATTAAATCAGTGCTGAGATGTTGTGTAGTAAAGAGACGCGGTCCGATGTTCAAATTCCCTTTGGTGATTAGGTTTGTATTGGCTAGGCATAGCTTAAATAGCTATCTGATGGTTAAAGACTGGCATTTTACTAAACTCATGATTTTTAAAATATGGCTAGAAAACATGAATTCTACGAATTCTTTCACCGGTATTTAATGGTTTTAAGAAATACTTTACTAATATAGATAGCATGTTGTATATCACGTCAAATACGTATTTTTTTACTCCTTCTTGGTAGCTTATAAGCAATTATGACTATAGTCATCTATGAAAAAAACATAATTTTTTAAGGTTGTGCACTAATGTTTAACAATTGTTTCTTTAAAAGTTTTGATTGCTAAATAGTTCATGCCAAACTCTATGGATTACTTTATTTTTTCATATATGGTTTCTATTTTATACCTGTGAAGCAACCAAGTATAAAATGTAAATATAAACAAATAAAAAAGAAAATTAAAATATTTGCTAGTTTGAAATTGTTTTCAATGGTTGTAGTAGTACTCAGGTACGGCTGTGTGATAAACTAACCCTTGTTTGTTTCACTTTTTTAAATATGCATTTGTATTATCAAATTATATTTCATCTACAGTCTTTATAAAATTGAATCAATTTGTCCAACTTAAAAAATACATTTAATTTACCTTTTATATTTTGCATTAAAATAATCATATCACTTAAAAGTGAATGTGTCGATTTTTATTTTTGTTGTATCTACGGCTATTTTTATTCTAATACAGGTATGTCTAATATTAAAAGGTGATTCGTTCTTTCTGCTGGTGCTATTCCAATAGTGATACTGAATTTGAGGCATTAATTTGAAGATGATGATAGCGATGATATTATGTCGATAAGATAATGAATAAAAAATTTTGTATACTAATGACTCTGATGATGTGTACCGTTTACCTTACAGTAACTAAGTTTTGCACAATATTTAATAAACATAACGTATGTGCAACTTCTAAAACTTTACTTTCGAAAATTTAATATTGGTTTTAGGCATCATCAAAATTAATTTTTTTAAAAAAAATTACAAAAAAATTAACATTCAAAATAAATTTAAGCAACATAGATAAATTTGTTTTGATTCCATATCATCATCTTACTACTCATTCTATTACTATTTAATATCAATATATTTAAACAATGTTTTACAGCAAAAAACAAGTTTTGATGTCCTAGTTAAACATGTGGCAACGTGCTCATATTAACCAGAACAATTATATGCTGTCGCTACTCATAATAGAAGTAGTTTATATGGAAATACTTTGAAGAAATCTACCCCCAAGTGACTATTTAGACAAAAAATTGACTTCAGACTAAACTGAGAAAACTCTTATAACGAAAAACTCTGAGTTAATAATGAAGGTATAAATTTCGAAAACGTATTAAGAAATTTCTAAAAAATGCATGCTATATTTATTTTTTAGTTCTGCAAAATATTTCGACTACATATCTTTTTGTTTCAGATTTAGTAACTGCCCATCCTCAATAATAATCTGTAAAATTATTGCAATAATTGGAAATAAAAATATTTAGATTTTTAACTTATTTTCAGAATTTTCTATGTTTAATTTTGAGCTGAAAAAACAAGCGAGTGATACAATTTATTGACGAGCAATAGGGAAAACACTTCTTGAAATAAGCAGATTGCTGTGCGGCGGAGGCAAGCAAAGGTATAATAACACTGGTAAACAATGTTTCATACCCGACGTCATTTAGTCATTGCCTACAAAGAATCTATGCTATTTAAAATATATAGTAAGTGCTTTTGCCGTTAACTTCTATTTTGCGAGATAATTAAATTAATTAAATATGCCCGTGTTTGGAAACCGTCAGAAATAGCCATAGTAAAATTTCTGCTAACAAATTCTAATTAATGATTAATAATCATGCAGAAATGTTCAAAAAATGTGACTTATAGAAAACATTTCATTTGAAAAACTAATTATGTCGAATTAATTAGTTCTTCTGTTAATTGTCTATGTTAACTCGACAAATGTTTGTGAGTCCTTAAATCTCCATGTCCCATCTTCTGATATCTCCTCCATCACCCTCATATCTGATGGAACCTCTCACTTCACTTTAAGACCACACTGAATTTGTCTAAATGACCTTGATGCTTATATTGCTTTCCAACACTTTAGAAAATATCTTGTACCAGTTTTCATCAATTCCTACTAACGATGAGCCCACTAAGTTCTGATGTATTCCTTGAAGAAAACTTCAAGAACTGATCCGTTAGTAATAAAATTTGTCGTTGGCAATCTGAATATCAAAAATCCCAAAGCACCCAACAAGAATTGTTTCATTAAACTAATTTGAAATGGCGATGAAATATTCTTTATTTTTTGTCAAACAGTGGCTTGTTCGGCACACGCAGTCATGGGACCGCTGCGAGCCATGTGTGTCACTCTTGTCCGGCCTTCTGATCTGCCCGATGCCCTGCTTTAAGGCTGCAAGCTGCCCGGCGCTGGCTGTCTGACTGCTACTACCAAGCAGAGTTTACCATTTCAAATTGACGACCGCTATTCTTTTCTAATCAACTTTGACTTTGCGGCTATTTTTGATGATTCTCATATTCTCTTTTGAATTGTTGGTGGTGCATCTTTAAATCTTGTTTGAGAAAAATTTCTTTCATTGAGCCTGAATCATAAACTCGGCTGATTTACTTTGAGACCCTATCCCAGGCTGTCAAAAATGCTCAGTAACTCTTGACTTTAAATGGTGAGTGAGCTTCATAATCGCTTCCCTTTTCACCCACCAAAAATAGCATCCTTGGTACCAAAACTTAAAAAAACTACTATGTGGGATTGGTCTCGCTACAGATTCAAGATCAGGATAATCCCACATAGGCCAACAACATGTGGCGATGGCAGCTGGCACATTCACAATACAAAAATAACAATCATGTCTTGCTAAAAACTCTTCGCCATGTTTACGAAACTTAGACTCTTCTCACCATTTGTCCCTTGCACCAAAACAGGCTCTCCACAGTTTTTTCAGACTTTATAGAGCCCAAGATATACTGATCTCCAGCTACTACGAAATGCCTGCTGCACAAGAAATTATTCTCTTCTTTTGCTTTCAATCATATGAAAAAAATCACAGATAAGCAAGTATTCGAGGATACTTGCAGCGAAATATTTCGTGATAATTCATGATGTCTGTAGAAGCTTTGGCAAAAAAACTAAACAAGTTACAACTTATTAGTTAAATTAAACAACAGACACCAAACTTATTGCATTTGTTTTGCACAAAAGAATGTATCATATTTTTTCTTCAATCAATAATATCTCAGAAACTAAATTAGTCAGCAAAAGCAGTGGCAATTTTTTGAAATCCTTCACATGGAAGTGCTATAAAATTCATTCAAACATTCTTGGCAACTTTCGCAAATTTTTTGGAAACGAGGCTGTGTTCATCTTTAATAATGAATATCTGAATAATTTATTATTTTGTTAGCCTAGTCTATATATAAATAAATTTAACATTTTAACTTATTAATATTCACAGCTACGAAAAGAACAACAAGATTTCACAAGCTAAATATGATGAATTTAGATCCAGTTACGAAAATTGGCAGATCTCTGTCTATTTCTACTTTAGACTATCTTTAAATCGAACAGCAACCATTGAGAACAGCAAGATGTTACATATTTGATATGTGAAACAAGCTTGAGCTCAAGAAATATTTGTTTGAAATCTCAGAAAAATTTGACGAAGTAAATTGCTATTCATAAAAAATATACGAACCAAGAACGAAAAGTATAGAGTTAAGGCTTGACAGTGTTTCCGAATTCGCGGCAGTCTTTGCAGCCAGTTATCAAACAAAACATGGTTTATTATCGAATCATCAAAAGATAGATAATTTTTTTTTAATTCAATGGTGTGAAAAAAGATTCCTTACAGTTTTAGCCCCCAAAGTTCATCAATGCTGTTGAACTTAACGACTTAATTTCTATCAAATAAATTTGCAAAACTGTATGCACTCTCGCGTATTCATTAAAAAAAAATCTAGTATTTATCATTCCCAAATATAAAATTGATTTACTTCTTATGTTACATTATACTTGTAAAAATAATACTTTTTTTGCAGCAGGTCCGAGTGTTAGTGGCAGCACTGTACATCTCGAACTTATTCGCGATCAACTAAAAAAAATGAGGAAATGCTTTCAAGCTAGACAGAATTCTGCTAGAAGATGATTTTTTCAAATCTATGTTTGTTTAAAAAAAATATTATAGATTTTAGTGCTTTAAATATTGTATAAAAATGAACAAGAAATTGTTATAATGGCTAAATATCTTCCATTGGCAAAAATAACTGAGTTGATAACAATTCTGATAATAATTGCTAATTTCGAAGAAAGCTATTTATGTAAATATATTAGCTAAATTAAAAAAGTGGATATTTTTTCAAAAAAAAACATTATATCAGCATATTTAGCGTTACATTCTGATATTTTTTATGAAATATTTATAATTTTGTTGTTGTGATTTAATTATATTTGTATAGATAGAAGAAAGACAACGTTTGATAGATGAAGAAAAACATTTTCAGCAGCAGATGAGTGAAGAGCATTCAGCCACAATGAAAAAGGATGAACTTGAGGAGAAATTGAAGCGACATTTTAGAGAAGAACCAGACATATTGTGACATATATTAGGCTATCTCAAATGTAACGACATGGCATTTCTATATTTGAACTATCTGGAAATATAATATATTGACATAGCGTTACTATATAGAACTATCTGGAAATATTATTGACATATGTAACAGACTATCTGATTTATAATATTATTGACATAACGTTATATTAGACTATCACCAGATATTATTATTGTTTTTTTAACGTATATATTGAACTATCACCAAAATTATATTATGATGGCGATTGCTATATTAATTTATCACCAGGTTAACTATTGTAACTCAATGGTGAGCAAGATCGATTAGAAACTTAGGATCTTAGCCGTACCCTGACTGATAACGGCTTGTAAATCTCTTCTAAATTTGTGATATATTCGGTTATAAAACTGTATCAACTAACATTATATTGCTGATTGATATAAGATTGCATTTTCATCAATGTTTTTCTTTGCTTTTCTTTATTTTTTGTGTTTGACCCGTTTAGGCTATTTTTATTGATTTTGCCTAGTGTATGTTTGGCTTTCTTCCCTTTTCATAAATTCATTGTATTAGTTTGTGGCGCTTTATAAGAATCTCACTCGTCATTAATGTGGATTTACATTAACCATAACAATATACCTTAATGCTTGTGCTACTACACTGCAAGTACGCACTGGCTACAATAGATAAATTTAAGCACTACACAGTTAAATATAGTTTGTACTTTTTTTAATATCATCAGAGTATCCCAAAAATCTGGAGGAGAACGATATGTGAGCCAAAAGGTCTCAGTTCAAGTCAAGATGTCTAAATACCAATGGGTTTCCAACATGTGGATAAAAGTAGATAACGAACACCCATTGCTAGAAACAGGGTCTGTATAGGCTGAACCCAATGATATATATAAATAGACTAATGAGTCTGTAAAAACTAGAAACTTTACTTGTTTGGAGATTACATTCAACCTACATTTAAAAAACAACATTTCCAGATTGCTTTCAAACAGTACTTAACTACAGCAAGTCTAGTCAAAGTATTAGTCTAAGCATCACTCCAGAAAAATTGTAAAAATTTTGGTTTTCTCCAAAAAGCTAAAGTTAATAAAAAACACTTCGAGAGATCATTTCGAGTTTTAGGATGGATTTAGAAGTTATCTGGAAGCGCTCTATCGACGAAGATAGTAGTAAGAATTTAACCCGACAAAAAGGTTATTATCAACATTGGAGAATGGCCCTCAGCTCGCCGAAGTGCCAGAACAGAAAAGGAAAAAAAAAAATAAATCACTAAATAAATTTGTTAAAAAATTATCTAAGTGAAAATAACATCGTGTACATTATAGGTATGACACTTCAAGTATATGGCATAGATGACTTTTGTCGGCACAAATTCTTTAAAAAAGTTAAAAATATCACCCTCAAGTATTTTGAGATTTACAGAAAAATTGACATTTGATTAATAATTTCAGAAATATTGTTTCATAAACTTTATTTGTAAAAATAAAACGTAAAGCCAGTTTCTCCTAGTGAGTGGTAAGGAATTGCAAGAGCTTTATTACTCTATACACATTATTACATTAGGTGTATTGGAGATGGACAATGAGCCGAAACAGTACGGCTACAATTAACAGCATGCTAAGGTCATATGCAGCTTTGTGATGATCACTGAAGGCATCACTCCATTGTCCATAGATCATCATCATCATGTTTCCTTTATTGTGGAACATAGGAGCCTCGAGCTTCGCCGCGCGTCTCTAGCCTGAGACCATTCTTCCTGATGATCTCATCCCTGGCCTTGCCTAGCGTCTCCAGCCCGGATTCTCACTGTGACGTTTGCCTTGAATTCCGCACTGTTCTGTTGTTTGTATCTTTCTAAGGATGTGTCCAATCCTTTCACTTTCTCTCTAGAATTTGTTTACAATGGTCTGTCCACACTTCTCAATTTGGTGTTCTCTACTTGTCATACCGCACTTTCATTATGTTCCTTGGGCATCTGTTGATGAAGGTCAATAGTCGATGCTTGTCTCTGTTGACAGGATTTCGAACCGCAAATGGAAGCCGGAATTTCTACATTATTTGGTTTTTTAGAAAAAATGTATGTGAATCCGAGGCGGCTTTCATAAACTAGCGAGAGATAAGAGATGCCGTTCTACAGCAGCTGCTAGAACCTGTTCACCCTCTGACCGCACTCTAGGTATACAAAGTTTTCACCTGTTGTAGACTGATTCTGTCTTTTGGCCAAAAAACATTTTTGTTGAGTTGATTTTCAGAATCTTTGTTTTTTTGCTGTTTAGCTTGGACTCACAATCCGAGTGCTACATCCAGGGCAGACCACCGTCTTACATGTCTTGTGGCCCCCTGACCAGGTGACAAATCTGCTCTTCCCCAGCCCTCTTCACCAGGTTCCACTGGACCTTTTACCAGGAATTTCTCTGATTTTAGTCTAAGACAGAAGAAACAGAAGTGGTGAAAGGAGGCATCCCTGCTGACTTCCAGTTGCTAATGCTGAATTCCTCTGATACTCCTACCGTTTTGCGACATGAAACAAGTAGAGGTTGACAACTGATAGTTGTATCTTTGGTTGGTATCCCGATTACTCATGATTGTCCACATTATATAATATCGAAGACATAAGGAAGTCTACAAATGTGACATAGAGAGGGCATTACCATTCAATGGACTGTTCAATATGATGATGACTAGAATAAACAATTTCCATACTAGGAGAACTGTCTCAATCTACCATATTCTGGTGAGTGTATTCTGCTAAATACTTGCTTAACTGAGAGTAGAGTGATTCCTCTTTCATTTATCGGTTGTGATCGAGATCTCACTTTCTTTGGGTCTTTTGACTCCCCTTTTCCATTCTGCAGGAGGTATTCGCAAATTTTATTAAAAATACCCATGAAGTTGGTGTAATTCCAGTTCACCCTCCTTCTTTTTAGGACTGAGTCGATGCATTTATGGATTGCTAGCGACACCTGTGTACAAATTTCCGCACGGACTACAATACTTGTGTTTATATTCGGTGTTTTTAACAACTAAATGAATTGAATTCAGAAGAGTGTTGTTCAGCATTTCCTGGAAATATTGTCCATTTAACAAAAATAAAACATAAATTCGGTTTCTTCTAGTGGTAACGAAGGGCAATATGTGCAGAACTTTTGCTCTTTCTGCACACACATGTCGCATTAATTGTGTGGAGATGGACTTGAGACCAATAATCAAAAGACAGCGCAGCTTGTTAACAACATAAAGTTGTTCAACTTATAATGATAAACCCTCACTGTCCATGATAGATTCACACAATTTCTGAGTTCTCGACAACTGTATGACGAGCTATCGAGGCGAACCGTTTGTTGAGGAATTTAATTTAAAGAGAAATACTAAAAATTTAGGTTAAAATTTCATATCATCTCTCCTACCTATTTCCTGTTTTTCTAAAATTGGGCTTTTTTTGTATTCTTACTTTCAAATTTTTTTAAATTTCATAGTCTTTAAACTTCTCTTATTTACAAATGGATAATTTATGTTAGGAAGACTCAGTTGAATCAGCGGCAATATAATACATCTATGTCTAGAAGCTACGATCAAATGTAATGCTGACAACTATAAAGACTGATGCGAACTCATCATGTTGAACAAACAGTTTCTGAAACCGCCACAACGCAGACTTCGACCTATGAAATTAGCATTTGTAGTGTCTGACACTACCACTATTTAAAACTTTTGAATGGCAGATCAATAGAACTACAATCAGCAAGGAGAATTTAGCTCACTTTGCTCTTTTTTATTACAACTACTTGGTGTTCTTTTCTTAATAATTTACCATCCAAAAATGTAAACTCCATAGATTATTGCAAATTATTTATTAATGTTTCTTTTAGTTTGCATATGCAATTTTCAGTTCGATAGACTGACAATAGAAGGAGTTATATTTTAAACAGCGCGGTTACTATACTCAAAATTTTGCTCATAACTCTCTTCGAAAAACAGTAGTTTCCCAAATAATGAAACTGCACTAGAAAGTAGGTATATTGTTGTTTCTTATATTGTGCTTTGATCCAAGCTATAGTTATTTACATTTACGTCAACAATCAAACACTTTGAAATTCTTCGTTGTCCTTGAATCACTGGAACTTTTCAAAATACTTTGTTATTCCAGTGACCAGTTTGTTTCTGACATCAAATAACTATCAAACTGCATCCGCCTTAATTTTTTCAAATGAGCAGCACACAATTAAAGTTTCAATTTTGCTCTGATCTCACAAAGACAAATTCAAAAAACTCCATAATAACCCTAAACTAATTTCTGGTGCTACAGCCTCTTTTAGTTTTTTTCCATAGGATTATGTAACAACCAATTGTCATCCACTCACGATGTTCTAAATTAACAACGCAACCGATCTCGAGTGTTTCTTTCTTAAAATTTAATTTTTAATTTTTTCAATAAACTTATTTGTCTATTTTAGCAGCGGAGAAGTGATGATTTTTCTAAGACGGTAAATAAAAATTAAGCAAAATTAAAATGAGTGGAAACTCAACTATGAGCGAAAATCTAACATGAAACAGAAATTTATTTAAGTAACAGATCGAACTTTCGACAAAGAGTCAAATGTATTTATAAACTTAAAAATGTTTGATTGGGTGAAATTGGCTGATTTTGTTGTATTTATTATTTTGTATAAAAGCTCATCAAAAATCTAACGCGCCGCATAAAATTACCAAATTTTTTTTCGAAGTCATATCACTAGTGTGCGCCGATATATGAAATGTAAAATAAACTTTGTTTATTCATGTGTTTGTGACGGACTATTGTTCTATAATTACTGCCGATCGTTCCGAGATTTTCAGTGATGTCAAAAGATCACCGAACTATTCGGACTACCCGCTTGAGAATGAGTGACTACAAATCGCAGCCCGTTATTCGCAACGCACTCTTGTCGAGTGGATACGGCCCTTTAAAAATTGGAGCTATCTTGGGTAAACGAGAAAATAACACAAGATATAAAGACGGCACTTTCCACCGTAAACTCTGTTTTCACTTGTATACGGTTCACCTGAAATTGTTCTTATATGTATGGAAATGTAATAAACTTCTGGGCTTGTTTCACACAATCAATGTGAAAGATATAAACTGTGAACATCTCCACAGCAAACAGTTTTTTTGCTTATCAAAGCTTTTTGATTAATTTTTTCAGGTTCAAGTAATAATTGAATCAGAAAATCATTATGAAAACTTTGAACTTCATAGTGCTCTCATTAGGAGAAAAAGCCATAATACAAGAAAGTTGCAAGTAAAACCACATTAAAAAACCAGCACACCAAAAACTCACAGCACACACAATGTTTACCGGCCTATTTTATGCTGTATTTATGTTTATATCTAGTTCTTTCATTTAATTCTCATAAATTACGCCAATTAGTACTTCAACACTCAAAAAGTTTGAAAATTAAAGTTGTGAAAAAAAAGAACGATTTAATATCGTGTTCTGGATTGGTATGAAATAATTATCAGCAAAATCATATGATCTTTTTTTTTGTTTTTACATTTTTATGATTTAACTGTACATTTTTTGACACTTTGTTACAATACGCTATAAACTTCAAAATATAGCGAATGCTGTAAAACTGATTATGCTAATGATGTTTCATCGCGCCCTATAACCTTTCACCGCTTCCACTCGTTTGAAGCTTAAATCACTGCCTGATAAATAGTCTAAAAAATTGGACTTTACACTTCTTATTTTAAAGCTACTCCCCCGCGTCCATTTTGTGTGAAACATTTTAACTTGTTAGGGTCCCTATATATATTACGGTTTTGAGGACTGTATAAATTCATCATTATGGTTTTATGAAAACATTATGTCAGCTTAACTAGCAAAAAAACAGTTGTATATATTTACATGTGACATTTGTTGAAATAAAACAGACATCAATCTGGGTTTTTTTTTGTCAGGAGAAGAACAGAGAAAAAAAAGACGGAGAAGGCAATTAAGAACAAGCGGAGAGAGAAATGAGGTTGGAAGAAAGAAAATTAGAGAAGGACGGGAGAAGAGAGGAAAAAAGAGAAAGAGGAAAAATGCGCAAGATCAGGAGGAGGAAGCTGAAAAAAAAAGGAAGAAGAAAGAAGAAGAAACGATTTAAAAGAGAAGGTTAAGAAAAGAGGATGAAAAAGGAAAAACTAAAAGGAGCGGAAAAAGAAGACAGAAAAAAAAACACAAACAAAAGAAGAAAGGAGATTAAGAAGAAGAAGAAAGAAAAAGAAGAGTAAAATAAGAAGGAAGATGAAGAGATAAAGGAGAATAAGTGAATAATGAAAAAGCAAACTACTTTGGGAACAAAACTGACTCTCTAATCATTTGGATTCAAATGTCAGCAACAATCACACACATGTCATGAAGAACCAAATCCTAAAATATCAAGGCAGCACCCCCCTCCATGCCCACCCCCCAGCCACATCGTCGTGGTCTCCTGCACCAGGTCCGGTGGTGTCACCTTCCTCTGCCCTGCTCCCATGCCCCCAGCAATTGCCACAACCAGACCCCATTGAGTAGCTGGAGTGTTGAGTATAACTGAGATAAAGTCTTGTATTATTCCTTGGAGGGTATATATAAATTATACGTGTATCAATTGGAAATAATAAATCATTGTAAGTAATTTGATTTTGGGCTTATAAAAGTAAGTAAAAATAACAACAAAATACAAGTAGATGAATATTGTCATTTAATATTTTCGTTTTTCTAATATTGCTAATAAGCGCTGAAAACTACGCGAGTCCACTCAAGAGAGCTACCCAAAGGAGACCCGCCAGAAAAGTTTTCTCCCTTTGCTGAGTCTGTTGGCCCACGGCGACAGCTCTCATGTTGCTACCTCAGGCAGGTCGAGTTAGCCAGCATGTCCCAAACAAAAATTTCAATTTCTGTCTTTTCTATTCCTTTCCTTGAATTATTTAGACAAGTAATTTTTTATCAAATAAATAAAATGTGGCTTACTTTAAGATGTTTTTTTTTAATTAGCAAAGTAGTTATTGTTGTTGAATAAGCATATATCATTTAAAGTTTTTAAAGTTTCAGTCTATTTATTATCACTCGTATGCTAGATTTTCTTTTTGTAACAGTATCCATGAGGCTATTGGCCCCATAAGAAAATAATGTTTACATCTAAAGTATTGTTCATTTTTTTATATCATGTTTACTAAATCTACATTCATAAGTACAATAATAATAAAAATATATTATACTACATATATGTAACATTTGATGCTTATTTTCGTCCCCATTCAGATGCATCAGTGGCACTGTGTGACTTTACCTGGCACTCATTATCAGCACTTGGTGTGCTGGTCGCGAGAATATTTGACCATCACCTTGCAATCTAATTTGCCTGGACCTGCTGCAAACATTGCTGTATATAAATGCTGAGTAATTGTGGTTGTGTGTTTAAATATGATAAATATTTAAATCCGTCTGACTTCTTTCTAAACTTTTCAAGCCGATATTTTTTCTCATTAGTGTTACATTAATTATATTTAGTTTTCTCTTAAAAACTTCCATTCTTTGTTTAGTATAACTCAGTAAGAATATGTTGATCTGAAGATTTGTTACTACAAGTTGTGTAACGCTTGGTGCTATTCGCGGATAATACATTACTTAAAGGTGGCTGAACAGCTTCTTGCTTCATATTTTCTTCTTATCATATATATGTCATTTATTTATTTGAAGTTTTTCTTATTTTTAAAGCGTGTAACAAAAAAGTAATCTTAACTTTACAAGACTCTTTATTAACAATTTATCATTCTAAAACCAGCTGTATATTCATTGCCAATAGATGCCTTATTATTCAGGTATCACACACAAACAGAATTCTATTTAGTGAATTTTACGCATAAAAATTTGTCCTTATTTCCAGGTGGTCACAACAAGGCTCACACCTATTATAACAGATCATCAGCACTGAAGAAACGGAAAAAAGTTGTGACTCTCCATAGATCTATCCATAAGCGAATATCGGCATTAGCTATTTTGTTGTAGACTAAGAACTATCATCGGCAACTTGCTGCAGGTACGACCGCGACGTGCCTTTGATAGTCATTGTTTACATTGACTCAAGAACTAAAACACTATGCAGATAATTAATTTATTACTAAATGATTGCCAAGGGTATCTACTTGTTAACTGTGCTTAATGAGTGAAAAATATTAAAATAATTTATGAAATTTACAATTTTTAACACCAGTTTAAATTGAGCCTCATAGAATTACATATACAAAATTCATCAATGATCTATTATTTTATGTCTATCAATAACATGATATGCTTTCATGCTGAACGGTTTCTTTGTACATGTGCACATAGGTACCCCTATTTTAAGTTCTTAATTTTTGGAAAACAGCATCAGGAGACTAGAAGCAAGTTCTATTATTATATATTGCAGTGAAAAATATGTAGAGAAAATATAATTATATTCGTTTTTTATTTCATCCTTAATCACAAGTTGAAACTTTTAAACCGCTTGAGGATTGGCAAACGCACTACAACTATTTTAGGCAGAAAATGTGGATTGGAGATTGTCATCTGATGTCAGTGGCTAATCAGGTACAGGTATTAGACAGTTTTTTTTCCTCATCATTTATAAAAAATCGTAAGAAAAATGTATAAAATATTAAAAATTATTATATTACACCTTCTCTAATTCGCTCAACAACATTTTCATTACTTTAAATATAAAAATGCTACTTACCCATGTTTGAGTTAACCAAGTCAGAAGGCGGAAATATATAAAATTCAAACTGAAAAGTTGTATTACGAATTTTGTATTTACGTATGATATATTTTTAATAAAGTCTATCTTAAAGTAGAAAATTAAATATTCAAGCTATTTTTAGGTTTTTAAAATTTTAAGTCACTGTTTAAATAAAATTGCCATTTTGTGATTCAGCATCAATTTTTTGTTTATAAATCGTAGAGTCTAATCCAACTTGATGGAAAATATTAAATTTAGGAAATCTAGCGAGTTGATGTGAACAAATGGCCGCAAAACTAGAATTGAAGTTTGAAAATACTTGTCCTTTGAAACAAAATGTGAAATAAAATTGTTTTTTTTAATCAAGACAGGTAGGGTTATCTTTTTGTTGACAAAATAATTAACTCTGCAGAGAGCTGGATGGTGGTCGTGTGTCGCACTTTCCGGCTGTCGACCTCTAAGTCTCGTTTTCAGAGTTCTCGTGCATGCCTCCATGGCCGGCCGCGGGCATTCCAGCGGTGAGGAGATGAAACAAAAATGACCGAGTAGTATTTCATAAGTCTAGAGATTTCATCTCGTACCTACGAGACTTCACACGAAACTTTTGATGCAAATCTCTTTTGATTATTTTCTATGACAATACTTTAAATATGATGATAAAGAAACTTATTGATCACAGTGTTCTAGAAGAAATTTTTACTTAAGTTTTATCCTAATTTTAAAATGTTCTGTCTTTGACAGTCAAGTTGAGGCTTTTGCAAAAACGGAAAACAACTCAAAAAATTTATATACGACTTTTTAAGATAGTATAGTAATCTTCACCGCGGCACAAAATATGAGCTCGATAAGCAAATCAAAAATAAGTCGTCATAGATTGTTTCGAATATATGTCTAAATTGTTGTTTATGCGCAATTGTAATTATCAATCCGAATTTTGCATTAAGCATCCATAAATATCTTGAGTGATAACTATTTACATTTAACTCTAATTAATGGGTATATGACATGTATTCAGACATTTTGTAGTAAATAAAAATAATTGTTAAACATTATTTAATTTCCTACATAAAATGTTATTTTATATATACAATCCTATTTTCAATGTAATAATAATTGTTTCCATGACATCTGGGACTACCATTTTTTGCGCTCCCAAAATGATTATCCGAAATAGCTAGGCGTGTTATAAAAAAAATCAGTGCAATTTTTAATAAGAAATGCTATTGACTGATGTTCAAAATTTTCTTCTTTAAAAATTTTAATTTTTCATAGACAGGAGCACTCAAAAATTTTTAATAATGTATTGTTGATTGGTTCCCATTTTTACACACACACAATTATTTAAAACAAGATTTCTCTTAATTCCATATTTAAAAATTGAAAAAATTGAATTTATAAAATTCTTTTGTTAATTTTATTATTTATGAATTTAAAAAAAATGACAGAAACGAACTTTGGCACAAGAATTTACAATTAATACATTTAAATTTGTTATCACATGCAAAAATAATACTAAATAATTATTTGAGTTTTGAATTATCTGTTTGATAAAAATATTACAACTAGTTGCATTTTAAAATAAATTTTTAGTCTTGTCTGGTTTTAGTTAAATACAACATTAGAAAACAATAACCCTCTGGGTTGTAAAAATAGTGTGTATCACTAAAAATGAAATGTTCTGTATCCACAAAAATGATGTTTTTGCAGATCATTTTAACGGCCTCAAAAGTCAGCGTGCTGCTGTGAAGACATCGATCCAAGCCAACGAAAAACGCAATCTTTTATGTCTTTGAACCACAGACAGCATTAACAAAAATCAAAAATCCCGACCACTACGGAAATAAACGTGGTGCAGTATAAAAAAATAATAAGCTTTAGTCAATAAAAATACGGCCATTACTGTGAACAGCCATTTGGAGCACTGCTGAAATAAAAAATTTGATAAACTTTTAGTACAATATAATGCTGGAAAAGTTTAAATAAAATGGGATCATATAGGAAAAAAAAATAAGGTGAAACTAAAATGATCAACGATACAACAATGATGATTCAAATTTTACTGATCTCAGTGACAGCACGTGATATTCCGCTGCGAAATTTACTTTAACTACTCCACTGCTTATATAAATATGAAAAGACAAGTTTAGCCCGCTCAAACAGCGTGGCAGCTACGTGAAAAATATAGCAATAACTCACCCATGAAAATGTCAAATAACTGTTTCCTCCATCTTCTAATCTTCAAAATAAAGACACACCTAAATTTAAGTAAAAAAGATTTATGTTTAATGTGCAAAACAAAACATAGCTAATAGCGGCATTAAATTCAGCAACATCTGGTTCAAACTTGCATCATTTTCTAGAAGCTTGATAACATATTTTAGTGATAATCCCAAACCTATTTCTAGGTGAATGCCAGTATAGTAAATGAAAAAACAACTGAAGTATTTTGACTTGATCCATCCTATTGATACTGGAACATTAATTTTATTTTAATTTGTTAAAATAGTATAATTTCATCATTATTATCTGTTCTTATTAATTAATAAATTCAAGCAGTAAAAGTGACATTACAAATAAAAATAATTAATAACTGATTCAGTAAGTATTATTTTTTGTTGCCTATAAATGAACAACTAATTTTTCCACAATTTAACTTTTTGGATTACTATTTTCGAAAGTGTTTTATTTTTTCTTCCAATTGAAAAATCAACCTTCCGACCTAACTACTAACTAAGTTCTGATACAATGTCTCTCTCTCTTATCAGATCAGTCTCACCTCCACTACTTAGCAAATATATATTTTGGTGCTCTGTTGAGTATTTACTTATGTAGCCAGATCTTAGTACTTATAGGTATCAGTTCAAATCCTAACATATATGAATACTAGATTCTTCCTATGTACTTTTCAAGCCATTGCACACTGTTTTTGGTTTATAGCGAGAATTAGTAAAAAAAAGGGGCATATATAAACTCCATCCTCAGTTATTTGAAAAATAAATGTTCTATGTAATAGTTCAGCCACCCACCTAACAACGTTTAACTTTTTATATGCTTATACATATCTGATTTATTCCTCAGGTGTGAAGTTACGTCAGATCGTCATTTGAATTGGTTTTACAAGATGATACTTGCTGTCTATAGACAAACTAATTGAAATGGACACAACTTGATAATTGATTTAGACACGAATAACAGTGCAACTAGTTAAACAATTGAAGGTTTTCTGTTTGCGGATAGGCTGAAATTCGTTCATCTGAATTATTTATTGCTGTGGAAAACTCTCGAAACCCAATCTATTAAATTTATAACGCTTGTGTATTATGAAAGAATCTTTTCTTTAAAGTTCTTAAAATAGTAATAATTTCTTATGGGCTCAGCTAGTACTTTTAAATTGTTATATAAAGGAAATTAGAAAAATGAGTTGACAATTATTAGCAATTTGAAATTTGTTTAAATTCTGGTTGATATTTCAGTGTTTGCTAAATATTTTTCAAAAGTGAAAAATTATTTAAAATAGACTTATTAAAATGGCTTGGAATCAAAAGAAAATATTTATAAAAATTTTATTGACTAGAATTGCTCAAGCATAAATGAATAATAATCCATATTGTGAATCAATAAAATTTTATAAATACATGTATTTGCATCACTAAGTTATTTTAAAAAAATTTATTTAATTCATTTTATGACTGAATTTCCTTCTAAATATCTCATTTTATTAATTTAATTTGAAATAAAAACTCTTTTTCTAACTAATTTTCTGTATTACATGTGAAAAATCGAAAAGAAATAATTAAAAAATCATTTTGAGATTTGTTTTTTCTTTCAATTACAATTTCTAGGCTTTGGGTTGGCGACCATCGATGAAGCACAATCTCAAGACTGTTTTATTTTATTACTTTTGTGGAAAAAAAAGTACCAAAATTAAAGTCTAATACCAATGAAGGTGAAATTGAATGTACACTTTTAAACTTAAGCTGTTTCAAAATCTATGAACTGATTTTCAAATTGGTTAAATAGAAGTCATAAAAAATATTGAAATCATTAATAAATGTATTCTATTTAATTAGTTTAGTCATGCTTTCGTAATAACAAATGGCCAACAAAACCATTAATTGTTTAGAAAACTCTAAATCTAGTTTATTTAATATCTATGATATTCTAACAATATATTTACCTATATATATTTAGCAGTCAAACTTCTCTGGAATATATAATAAACACTCTGTTGATACCTGATGATCTATCAAACACTTCTCAACCAATGTGAACTGAGAAAAAACAAATCTTAAATAAAATTATCCGTCTGTATAATACAATTTTAAAAAAAGAATTATAGATAAAAAATATACTTTTTCTTTACAAAATCATCAAATTATTTTGTTGAGACCGCTAGTGACTCCGCTAACAATGGTCAAATATAATTTTATTTTTTGACTTCTAGTTCTTACCCGCTACACTGGAAAATCGCAAGCAGTAGGCATTAACCTTACCAAGTTGTTCCAATGCAGATGGAAAATTTACCTGACGAAATTTAGAGGTAGGAACTCACAACTCATGGAGTGATTCCTCACTGTGGCTCGTCCTTCTCCCTGTGCCGTGTGCAACCGAAAAACAGAAAAGCCATTGAAAACATTCAGTGACAGATCAAGATGGATGAAATTTTGCAGGTTGAACAAATATATTCAGTTAACACGTACAAATGATTAAAAATTCGTCTTTAACACAAATAAAACGATTCTAATAATAAACAAAAGTATAACTTTGATTAAAGTTACATAAAACATAACATCTCTTGTTCATTTAAAACACGCTTACGAAAAAGTCAAAATGCTTTAACCCTGATGGGAACGACTACTCTATCATTACAAATAATTAACAGTTTTTAAACTTTCGAGTACCCACAATATTGAATCTTTTGAACATGAACTATTCGTTATGACAAAAAATCCATACATTGGACTGTTACATTTGATTTTACAAGATTTCTTGGCATGGAACTCCATTACACATAAGAAATCAAACAATGCAATTTTGATTTTAGATCTTATTTTGGTTTTAATTTTTAAACAACGTTACTGTGTAATTTCTTTTTGTATTTATTTGTTAAATTGTTTGATTGCCGTCATTTTCTTTATTCTTTCATGCAGAAACTTCAAAATACTCGTAGAGACTAATGCTGGCCAGGAATAGAAAAGAAATGAAATATACGAAAGTGAAGCTTAGCAAACTGGAATTGTAGTCTGTTTCTTTTCAGGTGTTTTTAAATTCGGCAATATCTTTCTAACATCAGGTGATGTTTTGCAGTGCTGAACAGGTAATTTCAACAACACTTAAAATATTACTAAGTTTTTTTACGTATATGCCGATGCCAATTATTAAGCGCCACAGATGTTTGCTGAGAGGAAAAAATCATTGTGTTTACTGATGAGCATAACATACAATGAAGATTAACAGCCACTTAACCACACTACAGTACTAAAGTAACCACACTCGTGGTAGCATTTTAAAGCCACACTACAGGCTTAAAATTCTTGGCTAGTCATTGTTGTGTTTTTTTGTTTTGTAAATACATTAATTTTTTATAATATTAACGAGGAAATCCAAACATAGCTTCATTCAGTCATAAGTAATGATTGGGTTTATACGAACATGAAAGAAGACTCTTTGACTTTCAGCATTATGTGGTGGAAAACTGGAAAATAAAAGTGTCATATTCATCTTTGCTCAACTGATACCACTTTAATAATATACATGTACATACTATTTGTTCTCGAATCCCCAAGCAAGACTTTATTATTCAGAGGAATCAGGAAAAATGCTTATCTCAATCAGACCACTAATGTCAGAACACTTCCAGAGGAACTTTCAAGATGGCATGGCAATCCGATCGTGACAAAGGAAGACTTTTGTTTCATTTCGTGGAAAAACATTTTGAAATAAAAACGGGCAATCCCATTCCCACAATTGCATTTGTTTAGTCTAATGTAGAATATTAGTGTATGCTTATGTGCTTTTCTTGTAATATTTTAATGTATACAATTACAAGTGCTACCAATAATGGAAACTCAAACAAAGATGGATTATTAATCAGTTTGCTTTCATAATGCTGGCGATTTTATCATTGATTTAGAATGAGACAATGAAGGCACTGTATTATTTAAAACTTGTATTATGTGGGGATGAAAGTTAAACTTATGTGTTTTCTGAATGAAATGAAAAAGAAAGTTAAAAATGCAAGTAGCTAACCAAAAGTCAAAGACGAACAGGATATTTATATAAACATATGTTTAAGTGGTAAATCTCTATATCCTATGTATAATGGATTACAATTTAAAAAATATTTCATATTTATTTTCAAAAGGTTTGCTTTGTAAAATTACAAAAGAAACAACTTTTCTTATAATGAATATTATTTTAAATAATAACAGTATAATAAGTTATTGTAAGTTAATAATAAGACTTTTTCAAGCAAGTAGCTACAGAAATTAAGTTACACTTGATTCTAAAATATATTCTAATTTCATTCCCTCTAATTGATTTAACTACAATTTCGTATTAGTAATTGATCAAATGATTCAAATAATCCTGATATTGAATTTGTAATCTTTGTAACCAGGAAAGAAAAAATTATTCAACAAAAATCTTAATTCGAAAACTATTATTCTTTTTATATGGGTGTTCACACAGATGGAATTATCTATCTCTAATAAGGATAAATGGAGGGTTTATTTTACTTTGTATTTAAATTATATTTTAACATTATATGCACTATTTTGCGACGTGGCTTTAAAAAATTTATGCTGTTCTTTTGAATTTTAGCTTGTACATAATGATTTATACATAATTAAATATAACTAACGTTGAATTATCAGACATACATATTTTATTTGAAGATTATACAATTATATTTCTCTTAAACAAACATTTCTATAGATGTCAGAGTGTTATTTTAAATAATTGGGTCTGAACTTGAGAGAAAAAAAACAATAACTATCACTTAAATAGAAAAGTAAATGTAGTATGCATGAATCACTACTCCTCCAGCAATTGTAAATAACAATATTCATAAATAGACAATGGTATCCGATAAAGATTAATAAAGGTAATTAACGAAATCATTTAGATCATTTCCAACTGGTGTAATGCTGAACGGTTTTATTTAAATTTGCAACTCACCACAGTGGTTTTCAGAAAATGATATTGGTATTCTGGTATATAATTTTCATGAAGTGTATGTTTCTACACGCTGAGTATTTTGTATAAAAAATATTATTATTACATGATATATATTAATAGATTCTCAAATCAATAAATCTTTTTTTTTATAAAAAAATTTTTAAACGCATAATAATATTTGTAATAATAATTTAAGATTTGAAAAATTGTGGGACTAGAAGGCTAGACGTGGCTTTGTAGATGGACCAAAATATTTGTTTTCAGAAAGAGATGAATAAACAAAAAAAAGTAGTGTTTTTTAACAAAGGTGTAAGTGGGTGATAGTTCTTAAGACTGTGTTTGCAATTATATTTTCCGAATCCATATTGTGAAATTGCATATTCTCTAATTCAAAGAGTTTTTTCTTTTTTATTACACTCCAGACAAATCTCTTTCCCATAAATCCATCACTACAGAATGCTGAAAAATATATTTCGAAGACTATAACAGGGAAGATGAAAATTGTAAGTTATCAGGATATAAGTCAATTGTTTGATATAAATTACAGTGTTTAACAGCTTTTCCGGCAGGCATCTATATGGACATTGATAGAGAATGAAAGATATCTAATATTATAGTATTAATATTAACAGACATGTTATTAATTGATGGCTGATGAAACCGTAGCTGTACTTCCTACATCATTTTATTCAATGTACATAAGATTGTTAATTAAATCATTTTGTTACCATCCCACTCGTTATTGTAGATATGCCCGTGTTGTTGAAAGCATTTCATTGTCGCTACCCAAAATCAATAGAGTCGCATATGGTATATGAGTATTCAAGGTCATGGTGCAAGAACATTATTTGGACAGCGCAAGGTGTTCAGATATATTGTTCTTGTAACAGCGATGGTAGTCCAGCTATATTATTGTTGGTAAAGGTGAAGCGCCTAATAAACCGTATATTACGAGCAAATGGTGAAAGCCCACGGGCCCAGGTGCTATTAATTATTTACATCTAGCAGAACAGTGGTAGCCTAATGTTCAAGGTTATTATAACAAAATAGCAAGAGGGGCCTTACGTTTGCATTGTGTGCAAACATTATAATTCAATGCAGGTAAAAAATTAATATTACATTAAGTATAGTTTACAAACAATTTTATGTTGACAGCAGTATCAGCTTTTAATATTTTAATAATGGGTATTGTACAAAGTAATATTTTTGTTGTTCATCTATTGTTTTGCTTGAACACCTGCTGAAATTAAATACATATATTTATATCTAATGAATCTCTCAATAAATATAACAAATGGCAAACTAAATTAGAAGAAACAAACACAAATAACACATGGATCCTATGGAAAAGTAGAGTATAAAACAGAAAAAGTATTATTATTCTGCATACACGCTACCCAAACATAAAATAGGATAACATACAAAGGAATAGTCATATTAAAATTAAAAAAATTGTTTTAAAGCGATTAAAAATTACCATCGTATTCAACTTCACAAAGGAGAGAATAGAGTTAAGAGTAAAGCGTTGATAAACAAGGTTTGGTGGATTATGTTCTAGACAAACTCAGAAAAGTTTGAAGGGGAGTTTGAAAATTTCTTGATTATGCCAAAGTCACCGTTAACATTCTTGATTTCATGCAAATTCAAACTCACTGGGAAGTCGTCATTGCTGAAACAAAAATAAAAAGCTATGGTGCAAAGCACATATTATTGGGGTCTGATCAATAATCTACCACCAGTGTTTGTACCAATAAAGATAGGGATCAAACAAAAGCTATGAAGAACGTGAACGATAGTTGCTGAATTCTGAAGTTATGTAAATTCACCTTTGAAAAAGATACTGGGCCTTTAATCACAAATATTGAAAACCAAGCTAGAGATTAAACTTAGCTTTTAGCACAAACATTCAATACAAATTATCGATCTCATTTTTCTTACGGGTTTTTTTTAAAAAATGTTCTAGAAATTATGGTGGATTCTGACAGGTTGCAAATGTATCAAAGTATAAACAATTATTAATTTATGAAATGTGGCTTCACGCATAAATGGATTCTGGGGCGTTTGTACAAAAATGTATTTACTGTAAGATCTCAGTTGAATTTGGAGCAGTGGGAGATACAAGAATTGAAAATATTGAAGTTTAGAGTCTCACAAAAATAAATTTATACTAATTTGATAAAAATGACAAATGGTGAGAGTAATCAATAATAAATTTAAAACTTTTAAATCTATTATCAAATGCTTGGTGTATGTATATATGCATGTTGATGTGTTCTTAGATCCCCCCCCGACAAATTTATATTATGCTCCTGTTATCCCTTTGAAGTTGCCCTAAAGGCTGTGGTCAGTACATTGCAGTTTAAAACGACAGAGATCAGAACAAATGCCCTACTCCAATTTAATTACAAAAGTTACTGATGTAATTTTATTACTTTTTCCAGATTGTTCTTAAATATTCCAGTTGTTGGTCAGTTTCTATCTGATTTCAGTCACCGCAAGCTTTTATATGGGCGTGTTAACTAGTTTCACATAGCAAGAACATTTGGAATAGGTTTTCTTGGCCTACAATTTCTCTAGAAAAAACCATAATTGACTTAATTTTTCCTTTTGTGTTTTGCATTATATCATATTATTTAAATTGTTCACGACAAGATTTAGTTTATATCAACCATAATGTAAAAATGCTGCTTTTGGGTCTTTTTCGAATTATTGCTTGGACTCTCCTTCTTTACCTGCCATTGTAGAACATCCGTTGTTAGGTAGTCCAATCAAGCTTTAAGTTTCATATCTTAAACCTGCACCAGTTCTAATGAATTTGTACGGGTAGTGTACTTTGACAATTCTAACATCAAAAGTTATCTGCTATAATGCTAAAATATATTATCTCAGCCGGTACGTAGGTATAGAAATTCGTAACTGAATTCATTTGCTACTTCTCAACAATGTCTTCTACACAATAGGAGACCCACATGCCTTCGATCAGAGGAGCTTTTGTGTTGTTGCCGATATGCACTTAGTACTAGAAGAACCAATATACAAATGATTACCTAGAACTTCATCTCCAGATTCAACACAAACCTCTAACAGGTTGTAAAAAATACCAGAATGTGGCTTTTTCCACGAAGTGCCAAATCATAAGTCAAGTTCCCTTTAACCCCAACGGGCCATGAGGGGCAGATGGAAGTGTAGAATTCATCTGTTTGCTATAACCTCGGCATATGAAGGGGTGATGTGGTTAGCACAACGCCCAGCTGCCTTTACTCCCCCAACTTAAAGTCAGGTACCCATTTAAAGCTGGGTAGACTTGGGGGACTATCAACAGTGGACATGTGTAAAAATCCCAAGGTTTCATCGAGATTCGAACCCGGGACTTTCTTCCGGAAGATAGCTCGAGTGCTTTACACCGCACGACCACCTGTCCCCGCCAAATCATACATACCGTTACAAAAAAAAGATTGTAGAAATGGATGGACCCAGTTTATTGCACTTTTCTTTAATCTTCAGGTTCTAAATGATGAGTTCAACGGACCCATCTCTAGAAAAACTGCGTTGGCTTCCAATAATGCTACAAAGTAGTTTGCGTCCTTTAATGCCTTTATGCTAAGTGCTTTGCTTGTATATGGCTACGTGCATGATATCGATGAAATTCTAAATCAGTGTGCATGTCTTGAGGACACAAATGTCGCCCCTGAACTCCTGGATTTACTTTTTGTGGGGAACAACACGTGGACTTTTCTCAAAAGCGCCCCTTTTAACATTTGTATGTACAGCTCAAGATGAATGGCTTGATATAATATCTGAAACTCTGTTTTCTCCACTATTAGCTTTAAAATTATATTTTTTTTAAGGGGTCAAATAATCATGATCAGCAGCAATTTCAACTCATTTGAAAGGGCCTTAAGCTGGGCAAGCTTACATACTTTTCATATATCCAATTTAGAAATGAAGAAGTGACAGCGATAATCAAATAAGAAATAGTTTCTTCAGTTGTGTCTGGTTGTTGAACTTGTACTGTTGTCCTTAATTGCATATGATAATCCATATGCTGCAGACGCCATAAAATCTAATAACGGCTTTTCGGAATCCCGCGATTTCTGTATTTTTTCGTTTTATTGAGCCTGTACGTAACAATTTCTGATATCCATCTTTTCGATATTATAATTTAGGATAAATTAAAAAATCGGTCTCAGTGGCAGACGATTATAAACTAACAAGAGTTGCCAGATTAAAAAAACCTGAATGTAAAAGAACATGTTGCAAAGTGATGAATCAAGCAATAGAATAAAAAAAAATAATTAAAATTAAAATCGGAACATGCTTGTTGCTTGTAGTCTGAATTGCTTGAATTTTCAAAGGTATTTATTGAACAATATAAATTACACCAATGTTATACTTAACTTAAATACAAAAAAGAAATTGAACATGTTGCAGGTTATTTATTCAGTTAAAATAAAAAAACGTATTTTTTGTCTCCCCTTCTGAAAAATTCCTAGCGATCTACATGAGTATATTTGTGAAATATTCTTTTAGTTTTCTAAATCGAATACTAAATTTATAAGTTACTCTTTATTTAAAATTTATAAATCTTCTATTTATTCTAAGATAAAACGAGTTTTAAAGAGAAGATGAATGAAATTCTTCAAAGCAGGCCTGAAAGACTGCCCGGATGAAAGCTGATATGAAGATTTTCGAAGGGGTCTGTTGCTAGTATGTGTGTAGGTCAGTGAAATATTAAAGTTATTAGCGTCCCGAGTTGTATCGGCGGTGGTTAAACTACGTTTTTACCAAAGACATGTATAGCAAAATGGATAAAGACATACACCTATTTGATACAAATATATACCCATATGTGGTTAAAACTATTTTCTTTAAAATAATGTTATCACAAATCTAGAGAACAGGTAAGCTAGATCTGCAAAAAGAAATACCAAAATTAAACAAATTGTGTTGTTTTATTCCACATAAGTAAATAATGAAATATTTTTCAAGAAGTTAGAATATCTTGGTTTGAAACATTATTCTGAGAGAAGTTCTAAAAGCGAAGTTTAATGTTAAGTGATTTGGTGACTTGACGAAAAGTATTTTAGACAAGAAAGGCAATATGCATAAATACATTCCCTACCCGATGTCCACAGCAACTAGCACGCCCCACTAGTGCAAATCATTTTGCATTTAGCCCCAAACCTATCACTCATCAGACAGTATGGTATTTGCCGCATGCATTTATTTTGGCTTATAGTAAAAAAATATTGTTTTTGCAAAAGCCGATTAATTCAGTTGTAAGATTTATTGAATAAGAACTAATTATATTAGTGTATCAACATTTGGTTTTGGTTGTATTAGGCTTGTTGGTGTTTATGTATTACTTGTATGAGTGTTAACATTTTCAATCTCGACGGTTGTATTTTACACCTGTACCGAACATTACCAGTCTGACGACTGATCAATGTCTGAAGCTGCAATGTAACACTCATGTGTTGTCGGTGGTTGGCTAGACGGAGTTGTAAGTGGTAGGGTTGATGAAGGGTGCAGGATTGATAAAACATAAACTATAGTCAATCAGTGATTTCTTGTTCCAATATAAATAAATAAATAGAAAATAAAAATGCTTGAAGCACTTCTTTGGGAGAGAATCATGTATAGTCTTTACCTTTTCAGAGAATGGATTATCTCCCTGCAAATCAATGATTTCTCAATATTTTGCCAAGATTTGACTTTTGTTTAATGGGACGGATGGCCAATATGGTGTACTACATGACTGTCAATCTGAGAGACATGGGTTCGATCCTCGGTGAGAAACAAGGGATTTTTTGAGGTGTTTGTATTAGTTGCAAAATCGCCAAACAAGTCCACAGTTAAAAATGGGTACCTGACGTTAAGTTGGGTAGTTAAAGGCAGCTAGGCGTTGGCGCCTTTAACCACACCACCCCTCACATGCCAGGTTATGAAATGGATGAATTCTACACCTCATCTACCCCGATGGCCCTTTAGGGCTACGGGGAATTAACTTTTTTTTTTTTTTTTTTTTTATACAGAAAAACACTTTCAACAGATCTTTAAGTTTTCATTTTGTGAATATTATTACTACATCCTACATAAAATCTGAGAAGCTTCTTCAAATTGGGCCCCCTCTAATCTGGATATTCTCTGCCATCTGTTTAAACAATTTAAAAATAAACCCCCTTCTATGGTTTGGGGCTCAGAGGCTGTATGTATGGTATACGTTGATTTGAATAAAACAAGACCAGAGGGGCGTTATATTAATTTGATACTAGATGGGCGTAAAAAAGAAAAAAAATGTGCTAATACGAGAAGGGCGTTATAGAGTTAATCCCTGAGAGGCTCTGGATAACAGTTAATAACGGAGGTGCGAGGAGTTATAGAGTTAATACCAGAGGGGCTTATAGAGTTAATACCTGAGGGGCGTTAGCAGAGTTCCTATCAGAGGGGCAAGATATAGAGTTAATCCAGAGGGGCTGTTATAGAGTTAATACCAGAGGGGCGTTATAGAGTTAATGGGCACAGGGGCGTTAGAGTTGATACCAGAGGGGCGTTTAGAGTTAATACTCAGAGAGGCGTTAAAGAGTGAATACTCAGAGAGGCGTTAAAGAGTTAATACAGGAACTTCCATAAGAATATAAAGCTGGTGTTAATACAGGAGAGGCGAGAAAGTAAAGAAGACTATGTCTTGAGTCACTCAGTATGATATTTTCCCACCTTCTGTCCCCCATCCTTACTATAGACTCCATTTGAAAAAAATATCACATCATTATGTTCATATGAAACAAACGAGCATACTGTGGGTGGGTTATCACTTAGTGCTTCTTTAGAGACCTTTTAGAGGAAACCAGAAAGTGATGCATTGGATGCATTTCAGTAAGTGAAATATAACTACATCTCATTAACATGTGATATTTTCTCAGTGGGATGATTATTCACACCAATGTAAAATGATAAATGACATGGATCAGATGGACATGAAGAGGTTAATACATTTATTGACCTACTACCTCTTATTGATATTCCTGTGCGTATGCATTATTTGGTCGTATAGACCTCGGTGAGGCCCATACATATCATTCCTGTATGATCACGACCTTTTTTATCGAGAATGTACACGACATGACAAGATTGCTATCATCCATAAAATGCTGGGGAGGCGCTCAGATATGGAAAAAAACAGATTGACAGTCTTTGCCAGTAACTCTCTCCATAGCGAAAACATGTTTGATTTATTTGAGGGGATTGAGGATCCCGCCCCCTACACGAATGCGCCGACTGCATACATGTTTATCTATAGTGAACATCAGAATTTCTATTCGGTGAGAAACGTTTTTATGCGAAAAGAAAAATTTGCAGAAATCGTTTTCACTGGTAGAAGGAACTGTACTGGTGCAGTAACGGGGTTTTACTGGAGCTATTCGTGAAGTGCACATGTCATTTTACTTCTGTCTATTTCTGAGTAAGTTTTCATGCGTTAGAATTGAAAAAGTAAATAGTGCAATCACTTTAGTGGAATGTTTTATTTTCTCTTTTATGTAAAGTAGTCTCCAATCTGAAATATTTTTTGAATCATTTAGTAGTTTAATTATTTCTAGTTTGTTATTTATAAAATCTAATGAATAGCAAAGATTATAAAAAATTAATCACAAATGTAAAAAAACAGAAGTTAAAGTGAACTTCTATTTTTCGGTATTTTTATATGATCTTATTGTATGCCTAATTTTTGTACTATTCAGTTCATATAAAAAAAAGAGGGTTATTTAAATTAAAAAAAAAAACCACAGAAATATATAATATAAATTTTGTCTCATACTCGAAACAGATAACATTTAATGATGACATTCATATTTAATGTTTATAATCTTATTTTCTTGAAATCATAATTTATCATAATTAAAAACTAACTTAAGGAAATGTAGTTATTCAATTATATTTCTCAAATCTTAGATAAAATATTAAACTAGCTAAAATTTACAAAAATATATTTTTTTCTTTAAAATTCTACACTTACCTACTTCGTTGCTTTGGAAAAGAAGTTGAAATCAACACAAATATAAAAACACAACATAATTTAATTAAAAATGTGAAAAAGTGTAGAGGTTAAAAAAGGGCGATTTAATTAATAAACGATATTATACAAATTAGTAAAGAAAACATTACCATGTGACATTGTACACGTCAATGATTTTTATGATAAAAAGCAAATTTAAATCTCATATATTAGAGTCAGGATCTTAGCCTCAAATTCCACATGGCCCCCAGACATAGGTTATATAGTACTTGAGTCCCTTGTTCCCTTTTCCCTAAAAATAAAGCTACTTAGAATAGTAAAAAAAATAGAAAAAGAAATTTAAAGTGATGTGGTGACAATATCTTTAACCTTACGCTGGTTAAGGTTAACTCAATGTAAGAATGATATCGAAATCCCTTAGATCCAATCAAGCAATAATGAAACGGTTTTTGCAGTGCCCTTTTTTCATCCCCATAATAGTCGATAGTACAATCACCTTAGTAGGTACCAACTTTCAACCTTCCGTATTGACTCAACTTTCAAACCTGCCGTGACTCAACTTTCAAACCTTCCGTAACTCCAAGTTTCAAACCTTCCGTGACTCAACTTTCAAACCTTCCCGTGACCTCAACTTTCTAACCTTCCATGACTCAACTTTCAAACCTTCTGTGACTCAATTTTCAAACCTTCCATGACTCAATCTTTCAAACCTTTGGCGACTCAACTTTTCAAACCTTCCATGTATCAACTTTCAAACCTTCCGGGGGTGACTAAACTTTCAAACCTTCCGTGACTTTCAACTTTCAACCTTCCGTGACTCAACTTTCAAACCTTCCGTGACTCAACTTTCAAACCTTTTGTGACTCAACTTTCAAACCTTCCGTGACTCGCTTTCAAACCTTCCGTGAAATCCAAGTTTCAAACTCTTCCGTAACTCAACTTTCAAACCTTCAAGACTCAACTTTTCCAAGCCTTTTGTGAATCAATTTTCAAACCTTCCGTGACTCAACTTTCAAACCTTTCGTGACTCAACTTTTAAACCTTCCGTGACTCAACTTTCAAACCTTCCGTGACTCAATTTTCAAACCTTCCGTGACTCAACTTTCCAACCTTCCGTGACTGAATCTTTCGAACCTTCTCGGACTCACAACTTTCAGTCCTTCTGTAACTTCGCTTTTTTCAAACCTTCAGTCGACTCTTTCAATGTCCTTCCATGAGCTCACACTTTCAAACTACTTTTTGACTCTAGCTTTCAAACCTTCCATGACTCAATCTTTCAAAACCTCACTGTGACTCCTCACTTTTTGTTACGCTGATTCCCCCCTAGTTATCTAATATATTGATACCCCCCCTCTCCCTAATATGATACCCCTCTCCCTATTTAAGAATACCCCCTCCCTACGAATGTTATGTAAAATCTTCAACTTTAGCCCACTAGTAGTGATGAATTCGAAATCAATTCACTGCGCCCCGGCTTTCAAATATTATTCAACAGTTTGGTGGCTCTTCAGTGAATTTTGTTCTACTTTCATTGTATTATACCAACGCCACTCCGCAGGAGAGCTGTAATTAGATATTCTAATTGTGTGCACCCTTCTACTGCACACCGGTCCGATAATCCCGTGTAAAACCCTTAACATTATAGAAATGTTTTTATTGAACTTGTTGTATTTTAACTTTTTATTTGAGTGTAAGAACATCGCCTTCATATGTTGCCTATTTTTATGTAGTGTTCTCATACGTCTTTCTGTCTTCTCCAAGAATATGTCTGGAACATCAATCTTTTATCATTGTCTGTAGCCCTTGGCATGATTTCATTCTAGTATTAGGCTAATTCATTGGCTAGTCGCCATTTATAAACTTCTGAGAAATAAATACGTAGTGCTTATGTGTCCTAACATGCAGTGAATTTCATTGAGGACTATCTTGACCAACATCACAGCATAGGGCGACACATAAATGAGAAATTAATTCAAGGTACTAATTTGGCCGCTCAAGATTTAATATAAAGATACGACCCTCGTACTTTGACATATCTTGAAGAAGACCATACTCTTCAGTTACTTCAATGGACAGTGCATTTATTGAAGCTAGTCATGACGTACAACTCTAGTGTATGCAGGCTTGTGGAGCCGGAGCCGAGGAGACGGAAGCCGCTACTTTTTGCTGGAGCCGGAGCCGGAGCCGAAAAAATCTGGCGGCTTCACGGCTCCCAAATGCTTTTTTTTTACATCAGAATTTTTTTTTTTTAGCTTTAAAATTCCAAATTGTTTGATTGTTTGCCTCCTACAATTTGAAATGTTATTTTTAGGAACGCTACAACAGTAACAGCGTTAAAATGATAGCGTGCACGCACATCACCACAAGAAATCTTTAACGAGGAATCGTTTTGTGTTCGTTTTAAATCTTGTTTACCCTCCGAATTTTTTTAATGGCATGCTATTTTGTTATATATAAAGTTAAAACAGTTTTATTTCATAGAATAATTGTATCAGTCATTTAAAATAAATTTGTACTAAGACGACAAGTAGAACGCGTAATTTCGTATTATTATTTGATCGCGAATCAGGCCCTTAGCGTGTGTGGGGGCCATGGGGGCTTAGCCCCCCTTGCGTTTTGTCTTGCCCCCTCTGCTTATTTGCTCTACTTAGTCAAATGTATTACCTGCCCCCCTGCTATTGCCTGGCCCCTGTTGTAGAATGCCTGGCCCCTGCTGGCAGGCACGCCGAGGGGGCAGGGGGTCATTGCCAGGGGGCCCGCATCTGTAAGGGTGCCCGGCCGCCCCGACCATGTCAATTTTTTCACGACTTATTGTTTATGATGTCCTGACCTGGGGCCCGTGTTGGCTCTCGGTGCCACTGCCTGCTGTAGAAATTTCACGCTACGGAGCTGCCGCGAATTTGTAATAGACTAAAAACAAAATGGTCGCCTTCTGTATTTAACAATTTTATTATAAACAGAATATCTGAAATAGAGTAGATAAATTTATAAGGCTGTGGCTATACGGACCCTGGTCCCAATAAAATCCGATTGTTATTCGGACCCGTGGCAAATATGCACTAAGCTTAGCTATATTTAAACTTTATTAGACGGAACCCGAAAAAATAATAATACATAGTCCGCTTAGTGGAACCCTAGACACTGAGTAACGATTAAATCATACAATTCAAACAATTATAAAAAAAAAAAACAATAATAAAGTTTATGTATAGCTAAGCTAAGTGCATATTTGCCATGGGTCCGAATAATAATCAGACTTTATTGAGACGGGGTCCGAATAAAAATCGGAGTTTATTGGTACCCGGGTCCGAATAGTCACTTCGAATTTATAAATAATAAATATAAATACTGAAGTCTTTAAAATATTTTAAATAATGTATCATTTTACTATTTGCTAATTTGATCATTGAAATAACTTTTTATTACTTATGAAAATGGCGACTAGTGAAACCTCGGTCGAAAATAATGATATGATTCTGGATGCACTGAAATGGTTTGTTTTTAGTAAAACCGACATGCGTATATTTTTCATGTTCCTGACTATGGGACAGCCCGTAGCGTGAAAATTCTAAAGCATGGGCCAGGCATTCTACAGCAGGGGGCCAGGCAATAGCAGGGGGGTCAGGTAATACATTTTACTAAGTAGAGCAAATAAGCAGAGGGGGCCAGACAAAACGCAGGGGGCCCCGGCTCCCTGGCCCCCCTGCACGCTACGGGCCTGCTATGGGGGTGAACGCGACAAAATTTGCATAACTTTTTATAAGCGGCATGTTTGCGTGGCGCAATTGCAAAAATTTTTGTCTCGTGTGATACTATTTTAATAAGGAGCCGGAGCCGTCAAATTTGTGGGAGCCGGAGCCGGAAAAAAATTTGGCGGCTCCGCAAGCCTGAGTGTATGTGTGAACTTTTAATGTTTACATATACAACTAATAATACTTATTTTCCATCGTAAAAGACATGATACAAATTGGTTAAAAATCGACTGAACTGTCAAATTTGTCTTCTATTTTACAGAAGTACTGTAAACAAAGTTTAGTATATAAGTATCCCTTAGTACTTTATACAGGCATATATATCTAGCACTATGATTTACATCCAGATATGTGTTGTTTTTGATTTTGTAGATGAGTTTGAAATGTATAACGAAAAATTACAGAACCACGGCCATTATAATTTCTTAAATTTGATTGTACGGAAGGGTCAGATCAAACTGATAAACGGGCTGTACTTGACTGCAGGCTATAGATTGTCCATGTCTAGCTGTACTTGACTGCAGGCTATAGATTGTCCATGTCTGGCTGTACTTGGACTGCAGGCTATTGGATGAACCATGTCTGATTGAACATTGTTTCACGTTACCACTTCGGCGCCCCCTCTAGCTCGGCGCCTTATGCAGCAGGATGGGCCACTCTATTTGCTCTTAATAATGATGATCAAGCACAATAATCAATATTTATCCACAAAAATTGAATGATTATAAATATTTTAAACAATAACACAATATTGATAAAAAAAAGAATGTAGTAAAAAAGGCAATAAAAATTAATTTAAGAAATGTATTGTTCAGAGATGAAAATAATTTGTTTCATTAGATCATATCAACTTTGCATATAATAATTAAAGGATACGAGATTTCATATCTTGAAAAATATTGTACCAGTTTTAGATTGATAAATGAGCGATCTGATGACAGAATAAGCAAACTGATAAGTATATAGGATATTTCAAAAGTGTATGTCTTCTTTTTTTTTAAACTGCAACTGATAACAACTGATTATAGAAAGTTATATATATATATATATATATATATATAACCAGCTTTAAATGGGTACCTGACTTTAAGTTGGGGGAGTAAATGCGGCTGGGCGTTGTGCTAACCACACAACCCTTTCATATGCCGAGGTTATAGAAACAGATGAATTCTACACTTCATCTGCCCTGATGGCTCGTTAGGGTTAAGGAACTTTTACTTTACTTACTTTATATATATATATACTTATAACTCAAGATCCAGACTACCAAATAACGTGCAATTTGGTACACTTACACATAATTACATGGGGAAGGTCATAGGACAGGTTTCGTTTTATCTCGATGGGTAGTTTAATTGAAATTAATTATTTTTATTTTAGTATTTTGCTATATTATAGTAATCTCGACGGCGCCATAAATAAAACTCCCCTGTGACGTCATTTCCCGATGATACATTTTACATTTTTAAGTTTTCCTACTAATAAAGTCTAATAGAACTTGCGCGCTGGTGCTGTATCGTGCCTTTATGCTGCAAAGAATTGTTGATTTTTTTTCATGCTCCCTGATTTGTAAAGTTTGAGGAAGGTAAAGGAATGAAGAAGGATTTTAGAAGTGTGAAGCCATAATAATAAGTATATATATATATATATATATATATATATAGAGAGAGAGAGAGAGAGAGAGAGAGCGAGAGAGAGGGAAGGAGAAGAAAGGGAGAAAGGAGGTTTGGAGTGAGGGAGAGAGGAGAGGGGGAGAGAGGGGGAGAGAGAGGAAGGAAGGGGGAGAGGGAGATGAGAGAGGAGAGAAAGGGATGGAAATGAAAGAGAAAGGAGGAAGGGAGATGAGGGGGGTAGGGAGGGAGATGGGAGGGAGGGAGAGAGGGGTGGGAGAGAGGGGTGGAGAGAGGGATGAGAGGGTGAGGGAGAGAGATAAAGAGTGAGGGGGGCAGGGAGGGGGAGAGAGAGGAAGAGGGGGAGAGAAGAGGGAGGGAAAAGGGAGAGTGGCGGGGAGGGAGGGAGGAAGAGGGGAGGGAGAGAGGGGGAGGAAGGAGAGGAAAGGGGGAGGAGAGGAGAGAGGGATAGGATGGGAGAAATGGGAGGGAGTGAGATATAAAGAGAGAGAGGGGGCAGGGAAGGAAGAGAGAGAGGGAGGGAGGGAAGGGGGGGAGAGAGGGGTTACAAGGGGTGAGAGACAGGAGGGAGGGAGAAAGGGAGGGAAGGAGAAAGGGAGAGAGGTGGTAGGGAGGAGAGAGAGAGGGAAGGGAGAGAGAGGGTAGGAGAAAATCAAAAGGTAAACAGAAAACCTTATTTTTAAACCCAGGCAAAGCCGGGTACTTGTAACTACTATATATATATATATATATATATATATGTTACTTAACATTCATATAAAATACGCCATTTTATGTTTTAGACATCAATTTATTGATCGGAGACTAAAATTAGCCTCAAATAAATACTAGACTTAGGTATAACGTTGATTGTGTTGTTTTAGAAGAAACAATAAAGGTAATATTGTAAAACATCGAAAAATCTGTACACAAAATCTCCCTCATGTCAACAACTGACCAAATTTTACAAACCCCACTTATACACTATCTATGATGTTGACGTAATTAATGGACGACCCTTTTCACATGTATACTGCTTTCTTGAGTATTGTAAGGGGATTATTTTGGACATTTGTCCGGATCACAGATTTTATATAACTAACTGGAGATCCGGGTTTTTATGTTTTCCGGAAGAAAGTTTTTTTAGTTAGTGAGTTAACTTTGATGATATAAGATGTGATAGACATATTTTTGTTGCTCATGGAGCAAAGATATGTATGATTTGTTTTGTAATCTGAAGTCATCGGAATTGTTATTGAAACTATTATGGAAAATTGTGATGTATATACTATATGCATATTTTTAGTTTATTTTTTTCGGCACTTACTATATGTGGAGAAATAACATAGTCTAAGCGTCATTCCGCCATCTTGAGTGTAAATATTGAGAGTTGGTACAAATGACCTATATTTAACCGACAGTTTGGAGCACATGGTTTGTTTTATAATTAGTCGAGCTCTGGGCATCATAGGATGCGGATGTCTGTATTATTAGAGTCTAGCTTTGGGCATCGAGATAAATGGATGCATATTTAAAGTTTGCAATTGTACTCCTCCTGAATTTACCTTCAGTTCATGTTCCAGAATTAAATAATCATTTGATATTACTACACTGGAGTTAACTTTGTGATTCTTGTTGTCTGAGTTATTACACCTTCTACAAGTATCATCATTATAAGGACCCGTAACACTATATATGGCGAAATTTCGCTAACCGCAACCTTGGGAGGCGCCCGACAGGAGTACGGCATCTCCTCATGGCACAAAAAGTACTATTAACCTAATTCATTTGGACTAGTTTTAAATTCAGATGTATACACCACCATCAACACTTGCATTTAGACCTAACTGAATTTGAAATAAAAGCGTACACGAAGATTTTTTAAAAATTAAGTAACTAAAAACATTTTTGTAATTGATAAATGAAAATCGTCTGATAAGCATTGGCGTCAAACGGAAAAAAAAACTGAAAGCTACTTCAATCAGAAAAATATTTTGTTTTTGAAATGTAAATATTTATGTTTTTCCCATTCTATCTATGTTAAACATTAACTTATATGCACGTTTTGGTTTTATCAAGTTTAAAAAACTGCGATAATTTAAATATCATTTGAGAGATATCAATAATATGACAAATAACATTTGACTTATTGTCTCCCGTGGTACCCAAGTGACACATTGTACATTTGATAGAATAAATTAACTCTTACAGCTGCTATAACACTAGAAAAGAGTAGGTACTCCTATAAACCATTTCAGTTGAAAAGTCCACTGTACATTAGATATAAACATATTATAGAAATAAAAACAAACTGAACAAGATAAATATTACATTATTTTGAGATATCCATAATGCGAAATGAATTTGCTTTAAAATTTAGATTGTGGAAAAAAATACATAGTATTCATTTAACGGTTTCTGTATATTTTTTACTAAGATCGCTTCTTATTTAATAACAAACTGTACACCATAGATATTACATTTTCGTGAGACATACATATGAAATTCGTTGTGAGAGAGATAGTAGAGTGTCCCATTTCCATTGGGGAGTGCACAAAAACTATAGTGTTAAAAGCTTTGATATTTCTTTCTTGTTTATAAGGCAAGATTTATTCGTCTGCTGCCTCAACTGGATTGATGGAAAATTATTTTTTAATTGAATTTGAAGTTCAGATAAAAACTACACAACGATTCTTTCTATTTCAATTTTGTACTTTGATACATTATACTTTACCACACATTATATTAATAAAGTATTGTTTACAATTTTAATATTATTCTTTTATAAACAAAAGTGCACGGGTTTGAAAAGGCGTAATTAGGGTGAGGGAGTGGGGGTCCACATTTGACTGTCCCCGCAAAACCCAGCTTGAGGGGAGCACCAACAATTTTTTTACATTAAATATTAATTACATTATCTCATTTTATGGTGCTGAATGTCAAAATACAGGGGCCCCCTGGGCCCCCAAATCCAAAGTGTCGGCACTGTTGGGTTGACTCTTTTTCTTAATTAACTCTCAGTACGATACACTGTACTATGCTACAATGTGTATAATTTCCGGTAGGTAAACCACCAGCTAAACATGTAGGCGTTTTTGTTTAACAGAGCATGCACTTACTTCTATCGTTGTTGAAATACGTCATGTTGATCATCACAAAACATAAATTGAAGGAATTGTTTGTAAAAATAAATCCTATAACATGATTATGAATGAATTAGAGATTTACCAATTATATGTTGTTGTGTGCGCAAATTGTGTATAGTTAAATGTTAGGATCTGAGTTTAATCGTCTGAGGGTTGTTTTTCTTAAGATTGTGGTGTAGCCATAAAAGAATATTTGTATTTTCTTTGGGGTGAACTTTATAATATATTAGAACCTTTATTTGATATATCATTAATTAAATTTCCCTATATCTGAAATGCATTTTGGCTACATATAATATATCCATTATATATATTATATATATATCACCATTATCAACTCCAGTGCTAGGCTACTAGCCGGTCCGGGTACTGGGCCTTTGTTTACTAGTATTTCTCAACCCTGATTACTTCTTACTGAATCAATAATGTGTCCATGTGTTGGTCAGTTTGTTTCTCTCACCTTAAGCTCTCTCAGTGGTTAATAAAGGCAAGACCCGTATTATTGCTTTGTCTCTACTCAAAAATCTTTTAAAAGTTGTTAAATAAAATTATACAGTCACAAGTATGTATTAATAATAAACTTTGAAAAAAAAACAACTATTGCTTAGTTAAAATTCTCAGAGGATTGTTAATTATGAGAGTACATTTATTTACTGAAAAAAATATTCACGTATCTTCTCACAAAAACATAAAATACACCAAACATACGATGGATTGAAACCTGGCTCAATATATTCTTTTAAAGAAAATTCTAGTAATAAACTCCATAGTAAAATTTGATGGGGCGGTATAATTAAAGAGTACAATTTGATTGCCTATGTTAAATGACAACCTAAAGTATAAATACATATTAACAATATTTGCTAGCATTTCTAGATGCCGATTTTCCATTGGATTTTTAAACCTGACGGGTGGCTCATAACCATCCGAGTCCTGATCTTTAGTGTAATAACTCGGAGGTAATTGTACAGTCTGTATTGTTGTAGCATCGGTACTCTTCTAGCTGATTGAGCGATATTCGTTTGACTGCCTGTGAATTATGGAAATAACACTAAGTACAAAAAACACTAAGTACAAAAAACATTAAATAAAACAAGCTAAAAATAAAAACAAGAAATAAAAATAGGGCATGGCGTGAGCGTTCTAAAATATTACATTTTTTTCCCCGTCCGGCTAGAGTCAATTAAACTTGTACAATTCTTGTATTTACTAAACTAGTGCATTCTTAGGATATTTATTAAACTTGTACAATTCTTGATATTGTATTAAACTTAGAACAATTCTTGATATTTGTTAAACTTGTACAATTCTTGATATTTATTAAACTTGTACAATTCTTGATATTTATTGAAACTTGTACATTTCTTGATATTTAGTAAACTTGTACAGTACCTGATATTTTATTAAACTTGTACAGTAATTCTTGGATATTTTTATTTAAACTTGTACAATCTTGAGTTAATTTAACTTGTAGGTTCTTGATATTTATTAAACTTGTACAGATTCTTGATATTTATTTAACTTGTACATTTCTTGATATTTATTAAACTTGTACATTTCTTGATATTTATTGGGCTTTGTATGCAATTCTTTAGATATTTGATGTTTGTACAATTCTTGAGGATATAGTTAAACTTTCGTGCAATTCTTGATATTTATTAAACTTGTACAATTCTTAGTATTTATTAAATCTGTACAATTCTTATTATTTATTAAACTTGTAGGTTTCTTTTGAGGTTTTATTAAACGTGTACGATTCTTGTGATATTAATTAAACTTGTACAATTCTTGATATTTAGTTAAACTTGTACAATTCTGGATATTAATTAAACTTGGTATATTTTTTTGTTTATCTATGTTGTTAAAAGTTGTGAGCCACACTAAACCTGTTAGGAACACAATTAATTTAGATTTCTCTGGGCGTTATGTGACAGTGAATGAATATCAATTTTCCTTTTCAAGTCCGAGCGCGGATAATTACTTTAAGTGTTTCACTGAAAAACTATTACGTCACCCAATTTTAAATTCGAACGCTTACATTAACGACATGAAAATTGGCTTTAAGATACAGATGAAAAAGTCAAAAAGTCCCTACAAAATTTGTGGAATTGACATTGTAGATACAGACAAAATGGCTACTTATTCTAATACTTTCTAAAGATTCTTCTTCTAACGACAATTCATTTAATATATTCTACGTTAATTAGAAGTCTAAAAAATATGTTTGACTGCAATGAATGACTTTTTTGACATGACCCCAGTGTTACCGTCTATGGCCATTGCTTATTAGACTTTTGTTAGGTTTAGAAGAGGAACTGCAAATCCCCTCCCCTTAGTAGTTATTGGATATAAAGATAAAAGATTATTCTATCAGGGACTTGTAAATAAACAAAAAAAACAAACACTTTGTGTTGACATTCTTCTGAGTCATTTTTTTCGTTGTCTGATGTACATTGCAACCACAGCGACAATGGACGGCAACAGGTAACAACGATAACTGCACCAACACCAAACCCAATCCCGAAACTCGATCCATCTAAATTCAGATAGCCCGAGGTCTGAACTGCAATATTCAAAGAAATTGGAATGTATATTTTTAAACGAAAAATAGATAATATTTATATTATATTGTGTCTTAAGTGGGATCAGATAGCAGAGCTATACTAATAATCGGCTTTCAATCCTCTGTCAGAACTGAATGTAATTTTACTAAAAAGTCGTAGCTTCAAAGTGGGATTTGGTTTAAGGTGGGGAAGTTAAGGTTTCTAGACGTTGAGTTAATCACACATATTTTCAAATGTTGTGGAACTTGTGGTTACAGAATCATACTTTCACCGATGGCCGGTTAGGGCTAAGGGACAATTACTTGACATTTATTGTCCTAGATTACGTTAAAATAAAAAGGAATATTTGTTAATTCTTTCTTTTTTATATTAAGATGAATATTATTATATTTTAAATATATTATACAATTAAGTATGCGCACGTGAAAAATGATCATGACAACTGAAATTAAAATGGTAACATTAGACTTTTGTTTGGTTTGAGAGAAAATTTCGTTTTTTATACAGCATTGTACTGATTACAGTAGATGTAGTTTGTAAATCATAAATGTAAGCATCTAAAGTCGACGTAACTTTTCTAGATTTTTTTTTTGCTAACTTGTAGGACCTACAATGTAGGTTGATTAAATATATTTTTTACTTGCGATTTGCATATTCTACATGCCATACTTAGCTTAAAGCATAATTAAAGAGATCAATGCATGAACGATTGTTTATAAACAACCATCTAAAATTAGGACCGCACGCTCGAGAAGTAACGCTTCGGATTGGTTGGTTTTACCTGACCTCGCCAATTATCCTTACGAAGCGTTCACGATGCTGTATGGTGGTGTCGGAAACGTAGGATAATGGAAAAACTCTTATTTATTTTTTTTACTTTTTGACCTTGCAAAAATATTAAAATTAAAATTTCTCTCTTTTGATTGATATATACAACAATACTTATAAAAAATATAAACTAGTTGCCTCCAGGGCCGGCGCCAGAGTATTTGCCGCCCTAGGCGAACCTGTCGCACTCTGCCCCCTACTAAAGGCAACTAAAAGAACTAATATTTAAAGTAATATTATAACTTTCACGAAGTAAGACTATGATGTCGTTTGCTTCAATAACTATTTAAGTTGCAACAGAATCTATACAACGTCATGTATAATTGTGTTTTATGGCTATATAAAATACAATCTCTACAATGTCATGTATAATTGTGTTTTATGGCTATAGGCTACAATCTCTACAATGTCATGTATAATTGTGTTTTATGGCTATAGGCTACAATCTCTACAATGTCATGTATAATTGTGTTTTATGGCTATATGCTACAATCACTACAATGTCATGTATAATTGTGTTTTATGGCTATAGGCTACAATTGTTGGCCAGTAAAAAAATTCTATAATTAAATTTCAAAACTTTATTTTTCGCGCTTTTGCTTTAGAAAATGTAGAAACGGGATTCCATCAGATCAATGTCTCTATCGAAAATATCATGTTAAGGGGACGGATGGTCGTGCGGTAAAGCGCTCGACTGTCGACCTGAAGGTACCTGGTTCGATCTCCGGTGAGGACCAAGGACATTTTTCCAGGTCTTGGCTCAAGTTCCCGATATATCTCCCGTGGTGCCTCCATGGCCATTGCACTATCGGCTATGGTGGGGATGAAAGAAGGGCACCATAAAAACCGTCCCATTAGTGGTTTATAGGATCTAAGAGATTTCATCTCATCCTTACAGGGACTTCACACATCAATATCATGTTCGATTGACACAGTAGCTAATCCAACAAGTCTTTCTTGTAGCATGGACGTTCTCAAGTATGTCTTTATCAGTTTGAGTTTTGAGTAGCCTCGCTCACCACTAGCCACAGAAACTGGAAGTGTCAAGAGGATGCGGAGAGCTATAACAGTGTTGGGCACATTCTCTGTTAGATTATTTTGCAATATAATTTAGTACATCCTGTGGCGATGAGCACCTTGCAACTCGTCTTGAGACAGCTCTCCAGTTACCTGCTTAGATCAAATACGTCAATATCTTTGGAGTCTCCATGTCGCAAAGCTTTCTTAAGATTCAAACAATGTTCCGTAATTTCCCTGCTTGTTTTATTTTGTAAACTATGAACATCTAATATATTGCATCAGAGTGAACCTTTCATCAACCGATTGTATGGCCGTGTCAAGAACAGCGAAGTAAAAGTTTACTTTGAATGTGTCTTTTGGATCGTGTGGGACCGTCGTCATCTCCTTCATATGGGAATAGTTTCTTCTTTCTTCTGATGCGGGTTGGTTCTGGTTCGAAAAATGCTGGTATCTATAAATTGACTGCGATTTCAGCTGCATCTTCCAGTGTTTTCTCATACTCTGTGTCATTTCTGCGGTTTACGAGAAACTTCTTAGTTTTAGGCAGATAATTGATGGCGCCATGTATATATAATTCTTTTTTTTTCTTTTTGAAGTTGTTTACTAACAACACGTCATACCATACAACCAGAGAAACGACAAACTTAAAACTAAAAATGGCTTTTGCAATAACCCACGCATCTGTTTGTGATGTATTACCAGATAGATGCTCCTGTTAAATTTGTCATCCGCAATTTCTGCCAGAGCATCGTAGATATCACCTAGCTGATAACGAAAAGGTTTTAAAGCATCAATTCGACTTTCTCATTTTGTTTCACTCTGTGGTTTAACAGTGAGATTAGAAACATGTCGAGTTAAAATTTCCCAACGGCGAGTTGATGCAGAAAAGAATGTATAAACACGTAGATCAAAGGCGGTTGTTGCTTCTATGCAACATTTAGCGGCATCATTTATAGCCAAATTCAAGGTACGTGCACAGCAAGGAACAAACAATGCTCGGGGATTGACATCTAAAATTCTTCTTTGGACACCATTGGCTTTTCCCTTTATATTGCTGCCATTGTCATAGCATTGACCGCGTAAATTTTCGATAGATAAAGACATCTCTTCTAACTGCTTAAGGATAGTTTCAGTCATGCCAGCACCAGTTGTCTCTTTTAGAGGCACAAAACCCAAGACATGTTCCTTTACAGATGGTGGTGCCGCAGTGTCATTTTCTGAATTTGAAATCACATCCACAAAACGAATGATCATGGTCATTTGTTCAACATGGCCAGCATCTGGTGTGCAATCTAGAATTATTGAAAAGTACTTAGCATCACAAGCAGAAGCCAGAATTTTTCTTCGCCCAACCATACTGGACAACAGCAGCAGCCTGCAAGACGCAATCCTATAAATATAGATAGATTTGTCGCGTTTGTGGAATTCACAAATATGTCATAGAAAGCATGACCCATTCAACAACGTTCGACAACTCGCGTTGTTTTCTGATTTCTTTTATAAAACCAGATTATTTTAATTTCTAAAATGACGTTTTGTCGTTTTATTTAGTGAAATATATTAAGAATTTCAATATTAATAAACTCTTAGCACTAAAATATCATTCAATCCATTTATTACTAAAGGACGTCAATTTTTTAAATATTTCTATTTTTACGTCTTTTACTACCACGGCTGCCGCCTAGTCCTGCCTTGTGGTTAAACCGGGCCTGGTTGCGTCGCTAAGGTGTAAACATAAGTTGTTTTTTTTTAAAATCAATGTATCGTTTAATGATTGTTTTTAAAGTCAAAATACACATATGTAGCGATTGAATTCATGATAGAAAGCTTAGAGAAAAGTAGAAAGAATTGCATTAATAAGCAAAAAGTGAAATAAAACATATATATTGAAACAATAATATTTTATCATGTTTCAACTAATTCTACTCTTAACATTGAGTTTTCGCCATTTAAATCCCTACTACCTACCACAAAACGGCCCTTGCTCATCATGACAACCAAGACTACATGTTCCGTTTCTGTGGTCACACACCCCTTCAATACAGTTTGATGAGCATCTGCTACCGCAGTTAGTTCCGTAAAATCCTTTCAAACAGACTTTATAAAGGAAAAAAAAATGTATGTCAATAATTATTTTATCTATGAGCCCAACTGCAATAATAATAGTACAAGAAGCAATATTTTTTGTCACTGAAATTAATTTAACAGTTCTATTGAATTGTAGGTGTCGGTCTTTTGATGTTTTTCATTAGTACTTTGTGTTTAGTAAGTTTTGGTAAGTACATAACAAGCCATCCGTTGAAAACAATGGAATTGATTTTATCCCTTGAAGATATTTTTTTTAATCAGCAGATATAGACTGTAAATATTTTAGTAATTGATTTTTTTTTTAAATCTTGCATACATGTTCTTGTTCCATGAATGATTCGAAAAATAATTGTCAATGTATGAACTATCCTGTGTTTTTTCAAATGTAGAATATAAACTGGGTCAAAGTACATTTCTTCCGTGTTTACAGGTAACATTTTGAGTCACCCTGACAGTACTGGTGAAATATGAGCGGCCCCGGGGGGGGGGACGTTCAGGGTGATGTAACTTTTTGAACTCCAACGTGACAGAACAATGACATGAGGGTATTATTATTTTTTTTAAAAAAGAAAATAAAAAGGAGGTGGGGTGGGGGAGGAGGAGATGTATATGCAGTGGCTCTTGGAACATAGATGGCAAATAGGATTTTTTTATAAAATGCCAAAATTGAGACACACTGAAATCATTCGGAACCAGCAGCATATACGTAGTATTTGTTGGTATTTAAACATTTGTATTTGGCTTTCCAGGGCATTTGTCTGGAGTGCCACGTTTGGCACGCGCGCACCACGTAATAGCCCCCCCGCGTTCTTAACTTTGTGAATAAAAAAAAATGAATTAAAGGAGCAGATAATATTTCCGGTTGATTTGATTTTGGCAAGTCTACACAGCTTCAAACAATAATGTTTGCAAGGCATTGTAATTATTCTTTTTCTTCTATATGTTTTTTTTTTTTTTGGGGGGGGAGGGAGGGGGGGGGAAGGGGTGGTGGTGGTGGTGGTGGTGGGGTATATGTTCCACGAAGTACTGTTTCAGAATCACTTTCATAGATTACCAAGAAATCTGCAACTAAAAAAAAATACATCGTTGTGCTTCATAATAGTTGACCTAATAATGTACAGCCATGGTATTTATATTGTACAAAATGGTATTTTATTGTACACTATGGTGTTCATATCTTTTTCTCTCTCTTTTTTTAAATGAGAAAGAAATACTGGTCATTGTGCACATTATAAACCAGCTGATGCCAGTTTTGGCGGATGCTAGTTTTAGCTGATGCAAGTTTAGGCTCATGCTAGTTTTGGCTCATGCTAGTTTTGGCTCATGCTAGTTTTGGCTCATGCTAGTTGCAACTTAACTGTTCGAGTTCACCGGCAGTGCTTCGTGCTAAATATAAAACACACAAAACAAACAACAGCAGATTAACGCAGAGCCATCATAGGACATTAGAAGCGTTATGCTTCCCCCCCACCGCGGCCTCCAGCCCTCTCTAACCGGGGGGGGAGGAAAGGCGAAATAATTATGTTAATCTGTATTTGTTATGGTCGGGTCCGTGCTTTATGACGGAAGGTGCAGTTGAGACAAAATATTAAAATGTGAAGTAAATGCACATCAGAGAAATAAAAAAGGGGTTGGGGGGTGTGTGTGACCCGAGCACTTGTTAGGGGGCGAGGGGGTCGCCAGAGGAGTCGGTTGGCCGTCGCTTTCAAATGTATGATTTATTTTTTCCCGTTCAATGAAGAGTTTTAGGGGTTAAAAGCCCCATTGCAAGCCCCAAAATTTTCTAGCTACGGCCCTGGTTCTGACTCCCATATTAGAAGCGGGGCCTATAGCGAGTGTCATTAGCGGAGCCAAGGGATAGAAAAATACTGCACGACTCCAGTGCTATTCCCGGGGCCCCCTTCAGACTATTGCCCCAGGCCGCCACTGAACAATGATAACGTGACACGCTGCTGTGAAAAAGTCAAAGGAAAGTTGCGTGGGGGGCTCACTGCATTATCAATTAATTGGGCGTGGGCCTGGTAGAGTTGGCCTGGTAGAGTTACCCTGGTAGAGTTGGCCTGGTAGAGTTGGCCTGGTAGAGTTGGCCTGGTAGAGTTACCCTGGTAGGCTTGGCCTGGTAGAGTTACCCTGGTAGGCTTGCCCTGGTAGAGTTGGCCTAGTAGGGTTGCCCTGGTATGGTTGGCATGGTAGTTGGCCTGGTAGGGTTGCCCTGGTATGGTTGGCATGGTAGGCCCCTGGTAGAGTTATCCTGGTAGGGTTGCCCTGGTAGAGTTGCCCTGGTATGGTTGGCATGGTAGGGTTGACCTGCCCTGGTAGGGTTGCCCTGGTATGGTTGGCATGGTAGGGTTGGCCTTCCCTGGTAGGGTTGCCCTGGTAGGCTTGACCTGGTAGGCTTGCCCTGGTAGGTTTGGCCTGGTAGCCTATTTTTAATTGCCTTCTCATCATGCCACTGGTGACTGGTGCTAAATGAGGTATGAAATTATACGGCGCACATTACCTAGAAATTATAAAACAAAATGACCCGTATGAGCCGGGGCGGAACAAGCTGGGATTAACATTTAATATCCGTCAATGTGTTAGATATTTTAATGGAAGCAGCGTGATCCACCGTTTGACATGCAGACTTTCCTATCTAGTGAACAGTAAATTAGCACAGCGCTAAAAATATCCTTGGCGACGCATTTGTAACGCGTTGACAAACAAAACCAACAAAAAAGAGCGCCAGGTTATTTCATGCCGACAGGAAATAAAATTAAGTTATTTACACTTGACCGACAGGGGCGAAAAGACGCAGAGAAAAAAAAAGGGCCAAGTTCTTAAATTATATCAGTTTGAAATAGTCTAGACCAGTGCTTCTCAATGTGGTGGGCCGAGGCCCTCCCTAGGGGGCCGTGGACTGTCCGGAGAGAGCCGTGGAATTTCGGAAAATGTGACACATAAAATATAATTAACCTAATATATTGTATGTAAATAGTATTAATATATGTTTAAAATAAAATCTAGTTTATCTTATTTTATATGCTGCATCCTTTCACTCTTTCATTGTTAACATTAGAAAAAGCATGTATTGACTAGTAAAAGTTTGCATATAGAAGTTTAAAATTATGAATTTAAGCAATCTAAACCAAAAAAAAATGGGGGGGGGCCGTCACATATTGATTGGCGTTCGAAAAGTTTGAGAAGCACTGGTATGAATAGGAAATCGATATCAACCGTATAGAATACTACCTAGACGGGAAACTGTATGAAGCAAACCTCCACCCCGCCAGAATAATTATTTCACTTTGTCATAAAACGACGTTTCACAAAGTGACCCATTAAAAAATGGATAAAGACCAGTTTCAATTCCCTATGAAAGAGGTTCTAAGATGTTTACGCCAAGAGACCCACTCTGAAAAGCAATGGATTTTGAGACCCATCTGTTAAAAAAAAAGTGACTTGAAATGTATTGTATGCGCACATTTATCCTGTATCAATAAATTTAAAAACATTTTCGCGACAACCCCCACCCCACCCCGCAACCCACGAGTGGGTTCTCCTATATTAAGTTTAATTTAATTGTAAAAGTGGCCATCGGCTCGAAAAGTTTGCCCGGCTCCAGCGGCCTAGCTGGTCAGAAGTTGCTGACTTGTACTGTTTCAATAATTTAACTCGCGAGACTAACAATTTATTACAGACGGTCTTAGCGTGAGTGTTTTACGCGTGCGTGTGTGTGTGTGTGTGTGTGTCAGTGAGCGGTTTCCTTTAGCACAATGAAGACTTAATTAAAACAAGACATTACATTATAGACAGACATGCTAGTAGACCAGAAAGATAGAAACACGGAATAAAAAATACAGAATAGACAAGACTTGACTTATTTGTGTAGGTAGACACCCTGGTGGTGTGATGTATGGTGACTATTGGTTACCATGGTGACAACGTAAACGCTATGGAGGTGTCTGATAACGTTTCCTCGAACATGTGCTCTGGTAATAATCACTGGTATTTTGGGTCGGGGTGAATTGCGGGTCCGACTCCACGAATAGACGGCCCGGATATGACTTGGAGCACAATGATTAAAGGAGCCCAAATATAAACAATCCAGCAAAATTATTAGCCCAGGTATGGTGGGGGGGAGTTTTTTACTGCAAAGGCGGTACTGACTATGTCCGCGGTAAATATTTTAGGTTGAGAATGCGGCTTGGCACTCAGCTTTTGCCGCAACCCCGATTTACCCTCCAGCAGCATCAACGGCATTGCTTGCAGCGGCTCGTGATTTATTGCGTCACTCCCGGCAGGCGACACTCAAACGATGAGCGTGTAAAGAGCGCATGTCACAACTTCGCTGCTCGGTATTGTTCTGTACTCCTCCAATCAAATGATCCGTATCTGCTAAGTAGGGACGAATAAACATCCTGCCATGCTCAGGCAGGGGTGTGGGGGCAGGGGGGGGGGCAGAACGACACAACGCGTTCCCCGTGCTTCGATTTGAGTCAACGATTGTACAGCCGTGTCACAGCACGGCACCGAGGTGAAGAAACACAGACTACACACGATCACAAATTACAGAGTGTTTGTTACTCCTGTAAGGATTCGCCTTGGACGACCCAAATCCCTTCTCTTCCCAAAGATGGCGTTAAAACCGCGAACTGGGCCAATTGGTTTTAGGGCAACACGGGCGACCTAGTACATATATTTTTAAACCCGTGTGTGCGTCTTAATCGGTGAACGTCATAGAGTCAGTGATGCAATGCGGCTGGCATAATGTGAATACCGAGGGAAGAATCCGGGCACGTAAATGCCAGTGATCAGACCGTGAAAAGGTCACCGAGGGTGGAGGGGGGGTCTAAGTGTATTTATTGACTTCATTCCTGCAGTTAAGTGAAGGCCTAATCAGAGAGCCGTTATTATGTATTGGTATTATCCAGACATACTTATGGGCAAAAGTCATTTAGGGGGGCGTACCATCAGATGTAATGATAACTAATACTGGAAGGGGGCCACTTTTAAAGTGGGGATCTAGGCGGTTGCCTATCCATAATGACGGCTCTGGGTCTGACCGTTATTACAAACTGTTTGTTGCCATCTGCTGGTGATCGAACGTGGACACGGTAAAACTACGGCCGCGGGCTAAGTACGGCCGTGCGACGCAGTCTGACGTTTACATTAATTTTTTTTTTAATTATTATTTCAGATAAACAATTTGTCCTTCTGCTCTAGGTCAAGATCTTCTATCAAATTTAAGAACGTGGCGTGGACCGCGATTTAAAAGGTTTGCCCACCCTCTTCTCCAATATCTAGACAGAGCTTCCAACTCTCTTTTTCTTTTTTTTGATTATTTAAAGAAAATGATGAAACACGTTTATAATTAGACATATCTAAAAAAAAATATGAAGTAAACAATCAACATATTATAGAGAAACCAAATAAATGAGAAAAAAAGAATACCGTGGTCTTATTTTTTTTCAATTTACTAAGAATGTTCCTTGCAACTATATGGCTTAAAATTTTAAAAAAAAAACAATTCTAGATCTGGCTATAAATAATCCAAGTTGGCAGTCCCTGTAACAACGTAGTTGACTCCGTTAGTGTAACGATTTTTTAAAAACAATTATTTCTGTAGCCATGCAAAGAAATGTGCGGAATACACACACACACACACCACACACACATCAGTCATCTTACGGCAGCGATTGTCAGCTAAGAGCTCCGCGGAATGCTGGTGTTCCGCGAAGCATGCCAACTGCGAGGGGGAGAAAAAAAACAACAAGAGTTGGTTTATCTTTCGTCCATGTTTTGTGTGTGTGTGTGTTTTTTAAATAATCTAGTAGTTTTCCCTAGCAATGCAACTCCTTTCATCGCGCCATTAATACTAAAAAATAAAAATCACCACCCCTTTGCTTTCAGGAAGATATTTCGTAAATGTTCCAACGGATACATGTTCCACTTGCTGAGAACCACTGCTGTGAACATTTTAATGAAATGTACGAAACTAAATAAAAAATGAAATGTCATAAAATGGCTTTTAAAAAAAAAAAAGACTGGAGAGAATGAACATGTCGATCGCTAACAAGTTCAGCAATGCCAGTCAAAAGTCTGATGTTTGAAAAAAAAAACGAATGGAATGTCCTGGAGGTTGGGAGGGGGGGGCGGCGGGTGGAAAGGGGGGGGAGGGGTCGTCACAGAAGGAATTATTGACGTGGAGTTGTCCCATCAACCTTTACGATTTATGGTCTTGTCTGTTCCATGATAGCTGGGCAAATACATTATAGCTTAATACAGGGCCGCATTTGTTATTTGCATTAGATCACGGTTTTCTAACTTCTCTTTCTTACTGTATCAATTTAATCTATTCCTAATACAAACTCAAACAATTTAACAATACAATCTATCTACCCTAACATTCTCCCTGAACTAATGTAAATAATCTAGATCTATTCTGGTGATACTCAAAGTGAGAGGGGGGGGTCACGACGCACCGTGAGGTTTGATGTCGAACGGATAGTCAAAATAATTAGTAATTACTTTATATCCAGAACATATGCTGTTAAATGCTCGAAAGGAAAAATCACAGGCGTAGGTTCAATAAAAAAAAGTATAATTTAATAATCTAAATATAATCAACAATTACAATGGCCACCACGACTCATACGCCGTCGGTTTCATCATCATTACTCTGCTGCTCTTACGTCATACAGTCACTGCTTTCAATAGTACATGTAAATGTATACGGTGCTCTGGTATACGGGAATTCCCCATTCATAGCGCACCGAAAGGAGAAAGTTTGGTTTTTAACTCCTCTTTCTTTAATATTTATTTGCCTTTTCTTGACAGGTGGATGGCAAAAAAAAACCGAACTGATTCTGTAGTGCGGGGTCGCGGAATCACAAATGTTTCAGAACAACTGATCTGTTCAATCGTTCTTAGATGCATCAACAAAGGAAACAAAAAAATATTTATCTGTCAGGAACCTAGCCAAGACTTCTTGGGCTCATGACAAAGAATGACAACGGGGGGAGGGGGGCGCTCTTCTTGACAACCCTCCTCCTCCTTTACAACCAACTTTGCTGCACAGTTAAAGAGATACAAATCAATTTACTAGTCGCTCTCCGCTGGCGCGCCCCACCCCTTAAGACTTGGGGTGGGGGCCCTAATAAGTGTTCAGGTTGCCCCCGACCCCCTCTCCAGCCCTGCTCCGTTCAGTCGTTAGGGTTTAAAATGTCAGTCTAATGTCAACACCAACGAACATTTTCAAACGACTGTTAGTGTTTTTTTTGCATGGAAAACATTTCGGTGTGTGTATGTCCACGCAGAAGTTTCTGACGGTGTGTGTGTGTGTGTCGTTGTATGCGCGTGTATGCATGTATGTATCTGTTATGACGCCAGAAAGTCTCAAACAGGACCGACACCCTACCCCCCCCCATAAATCCCCCCCCCGTATCAATACTGTCGTGCGTCATTCGTGGAACAGCGGAGACATTTATTGGCTTAAAAGAATAAGAAGAAAAAAGTCGGTTATGTCGCTGTGACCCACAGATGACAAGGTCAAGGGCGGAAACTGAATCGAGTCTCTTGTGGGCCGAAGGCAACTGAATTACTCGGAGAGCTCTTAACAAGAAAAAAAATTAATGGCGGTAAAAATCAATCTCTAAATCTCTTTCTTCCTGAAGGAAAGAAGAAAAAAGTCAGAGGTAGAGAACAAGCAAACAAGCACTCTAACGCACACAAACAATCGCGCCTACACACACATACATACACACACATACAGTAAAACAAAAACTGTAATACAAACACACAAACAGACTGATATATTATCTAATGAACACACAAATGGTACACAAACATGCACAAAAATGTTAAGCATGCGCACACGAGTAATGCAGACACTGTAAAATTCACGAGCACGTATATATCCAAACGCGCAAAACGAAAACAAACAAAAAAATCCACAACAAACACACATAAATTAATGACACAAGTTTTGTACTCAAAATTCTTTGTTTTAAAAAAAAATTAAATTTAATAAAGTTGATGAAAGTGAACATCAATTACATGAATATTAAAAAGAAATTCATTTATGATACACTTGAACGAGAAATATATATAAGTGTGAGAGAATCAATAGTTTCATAGCGGGTGGTCATGCATGACGTCTTTTACCAGTTTTTTTTTAGTTTTGTTATCTATAAAAGACACTTACATTGTAAAGTAGTATCAACACATAACGAAATTCATACGCGCACTCAAATGTACACAAATGCCAAGTCCTAATGGGGTAAGAAATTACAAAATAAACTGTTGACAATTAATTATCAAAAGAAAAGTGCAGGATAATAAAATAATTATATTATATATATATATATATACAGCACCGCCGAGCCGAGAGGGGCAAATGACCAGGGGCCCTGCGTTTTAGGGGCCGGATTGAACTGGCCAATCAACTTTGAAAATATTATTGTCAGCATGGGGAGCCCGTGACAGCCCTGCCCAGGGGCCCGAAATTTCTGTCGGTGGGCCTGTATGTATATATATATATATATATATATATATATATATATATATATATATATATATATATAATAATATATATATAATAAGCTTTATTAAAATTCGCAAAAAGAAGAAAGTGATTCTTTAGAATTCTAGAAATCGTAAAGACTTAAAATTGTACGTTGAAAATATTATTGTCAGCATGGGAGCCCGTGACAGCCCTGCCCAGGGGCCCGAAATTTCTGTCGGTGGGCCTGTATGTATGTATATATATATATATATATATATATATATATATATATATATATATATATATATATATAATACTTTTAAAAAAAGAAAGCTTTTATTAAAATTCGCAAGAAGAAGAAAGTGATTCTTTAGAATTCTAGAAATCGTAAAGACTTAAAATTGTACGTTAGCGCAGCACTAATGGGGGACGGATGGTCGCGTGGTAAATCACTCGACTTCGACCTGTGGGTCCCTTGCTCACTTTCCACTGAGCACCAATGGATATTTCAGATCATGGCTTAAGTCCCCTGCTATTTCTCCCTTGGCGTCTACGAGGCCATCGCACTATCGGCGATGGTGGGGGATGAAGAAGGGCGCCATGATAAACGCCCTATTCGTGGTTTCACCTCATCCTTACGTGAACTTCACACACGAGGATCCCGGTGCACGATTTACGTTAAAGCCACGCAAGCTATAGCTTAGGGCCCTCGCTTTCTTGGAGGGGGCCCACACATAATTGTCCAAGTGAGCGATTGTTATATATATATACTTAAATATTTTGCACCGACATATCATATATGGGCTTACCTAAGGGCCCCATATCTAAATTATCTTAGGGCCTTATCAAGTCTAAATCCGGCCTTTAGTGGAAAACATCAAGATAATCATTAATCATATCCTGTTTGGTGCTCAGAGTATTCAATATATATATATATATATATATATATATATATATATATATATATATATATATACATACAATCCGTGGTTCAGCAATTGATGAACAGTGTATCCGTTTTGTTAATGGGATATAAATACGGGGACCTTTCAGCCCCGTAGCGTGAAAATTCTACAGCAGGGGCCAGGCATTCTACAGCAGGGGGGCAGGACATAAATGTTACTAAGTAGAGCAAACAAGCAGAGGGGCCAGAGAAAACGCAGAGGGGGGCCGCCCCCGCCCCGCTAAGAGCCAGGGTCCGTTTCATATTTACAGCAATCAGCCATAAGACAAAGGGGACGTAAGTGATATTCTTGGTCATCTTAGGAAAACAAAAAATCAATCCACCAGTCTGTTACCGTTGATCTTCATCACAAAATGTACGGTCAGTTTTATTACGTAATCTACATCACTGATTTAAAAAGTACACCGACATAATATAAAGCATATAATATTAAAACAAAAATACTAAACACGCTGATAAACTATTCAAATAAAGAAAAATTGCATCATCGTGTTTACTTTAAAAAAACAACAACGTGTATTCAGTTTTGAATTACTCCGAAACGAAATATTTAACAGACATGTCCGTCGATATTTCCAAGATAAATAACAAAAGCGATTGTAAGAAACCACTTACTCACAACTGGTTAGAAATTACTCAGCAAGAACTCTAAAAAAAGTAACGACTCCCTCGCAGACGACACGGCCCCCGTCTGTACATGCGCAGACGTAGATTAACATGCGTCATATTTCATTCTTGCACTACATTTTTTCTTCTTTCACGCAGCCTTTTAAAAAACAACATCATCAAGCCAAATGTGGGCTAGTGACATAACAAAAAAAAAAGTCTGGTGACACACTGTCTCAGAAAAAATCTGGCACGGTCCGTGACGGTGAGGTCATTGTGATATTTTGTCGGACGCTCTCCGTTATTACCAGGTTAATTGGCAGCCAGAGCATGGTGCGAATAGGTAATAGGGACAGTATTTATGCTCGTCTCTGTGCAGACTTAATGGACAGCAATGAAGCAGACAACTGATGTAGGCTCAGCGGCGAAAAGACTGTTACAGTTAGTAAATTTGACCAGTCGGCCCATTCCAAGAGCAGACGTCTGGGAGTGGCCGACAAGAACTATCATGAATTAAATGTTAACGTCATTACATAAAAATGGCTAGGGCTGCGATTCACTCTGAAACAGTTTGGCGGGCTGGTTTAAACAGTTTGGCGGGCAGGTTTAAACAGTTTGGCGGGCCGGATTAAACAGTTTGGCGGGCAGGTTTATAGTTTGGCGGGCAGGTTTAAACAGTTTGGCGGGCCGGATTAAACAGTTTGGCGGGCCGGTTTACACAGTCTGGCGGGCTGGTTTAAACAGTTTGGCGGGCAGGTTTACAGTTTGACGGGCTGGTTTAAACAGTTTGGCGGGCCTGATTAAACAGTTTGGCGGGCCGGTTTACACAGTCTGGCGGGCTGGTTTAAACAGTTGGCGGGCAGGTTTACACAGTTTGACGGGCTGGTTTAAACAGTTTGGCGGGCCTGATTAAACAGTTTGGCGGGCAGGTTTAAACAGTTTGGCGGGCCGGTTTACACAGTCTGTCGGGCTGGTTTAAACAGTTTGGCGGGCTGGTTTAAACAGTTTGGCGGGCCGGTTTACACAGTCTGGCGGGCTGGTTTAAACAGTTTGGCGGGCAGGTTTACACAGTTTGACGGGCTGGTTTAAACAGTTTGGCGGGCCTGATTAAACAGTTTGGCGGGCAGGTTTAAACAGTTTGGCGGGCCGGTTTACACAGTCTGTCGGCAGGTTTAAACAGTTTGGCGGGCCGGTTTACACAGTCTGGCGGGCTGGTTTAAACAGTTTGGCGGGCAGGTTACACAGTTTGACGGGCTGGTTTAAACAGTTTGGCGGGCCTGATTAAACAGTTTGGCGGGCTGGTTTAAACAGTTTGGCGGGCCTGATTAAACAGTTTGGCGGGCCGGTTTACACAGTCTGTCGGGCAGGTTTAAACAGTTTGGCGGGCCGGTTTACACAGTCTGGCGGGCTGGTTTAAACAGTTTGGCGGGCAGGTTTACACAGTTTGACGGGCTGGTTTAAACAGTTTGGCGGGCCTGATTAAACAGTTTGGCGGGCAAGTTTAAACAGTTTGGCGGGCCGGTTTACACAGTCTGGCGGGCTGGTTTAAACAGTTTGGCGGGCAGGTTTACACAGTTTGACGGGCTGGTTTAAACAGTTTGGCGGGCAGGTTTAACAGTTTGGCGGGCAGGTTTAACAGTTTGACGGGCAGGTTTAAACAGTTTGGCGGGCTGGTTTAAAAGTTTTGGCAGCCGGAATTGGACCGAGGGGCCGTAGTATACCCGCGGCTGGTCTAAATGGTTAAAAATGTCAACTGGTCAAAAGACAACAACACGCCAACAGCAGAAAAAAAATGTCTTAGAAATGTGTGGAAAAAATATAATGTTAGGCAGAGAATTTCAGGGATATTGGTTTGGGAGGGGGGACTAGGCATAAGTAAATGTCGTGTCCTAAAAACACCAGACTGGATAATAGACAGTAACAATGTGCAGAGGGGAGGACCGGTTGCCCTATTGTCAATCCATAAGAACAGCTAAGAGACCCATAGGTTACAATACCAGTGCTCCCTCCAAGCTGTGTGCGAGTGGGGGGCACAAAAGTCGTCAAAAGATCGCGCACACATTGCGACGACGGATCGTACAACTGTTTCGCTTAGTTTGTCGTATTACCTTTAAATGGCGCGCGCACACATTGCAAAACAGATCGTACAACTGTTTCGCTTAGTTTGACGTATTAACTTTAAAAATGACGCGACACACTGCCAACAGGCAACAACAGATCGTACAACTGTTTCGCTTAGTTTGACATATTACCTTTAGATGGCGCGCGCACACATTGCAACAACAGATCGTACAACTCGGTACAACTGTTTTGTCTAGTTTCCCTATTTGTTTACATTGCGCACACAAATTTAACCTTCTTGCAAAGTCTTATATGTATGTGGAAAATAAAATGAAGATAGTTGTCAGTGTTTGAATGTAAACATTTCTTTGTGAATGTCAGTGCCAACATAATTCCTTACAGTAAGGCGATGTGTGTGGGCAATATTAATTGATTAATTAATTTTTTTTGCCGCAATGGTTGATGGAACATTGGTTACTACTTGGGAGATGATGTGTGACAAGATTCGGAGACATTTTAATTCGTCACATAAACACACAAACACACACACACACACATAAACATAGAACATATCAATGTGACATATGACAACCCCACAGTCAACCGATTCCTTGAGTCAGACATAATAGTATGGAGATCGAACTTGAGACGAGAGGGTTGGGGGATGGGAAGGGGAAGAGAAGACAATACCTAACATGATCGGGCTGAGGTCAGAAAGTAGAACAACAATACTAGAAAGTAGGTCACCTAGAAATAACAGACTGGTAAACAACACGAGTCCTGAACCGTTATTACTAAAGGGTAAGGGGGCGGGAGTTCTTGGCCTGGTTTCAAATTGTTGTGTGAATTGCATTGAAAGAATTTTTTTTAAATGGAAAAGGAGGGGGGAGGGGGTGGAAACAAAATTATCCACTCACAACATAATCTGTGTAGTTTCTGGGTGTACAAAAAGTCTGTTTACACTGTTGTCAAGGTTAATTAGTGCAAAAACATTAAACAATGGGACGAGGCAAAATAAAAAAATGATCAGGTCACATAAACATGTGGGCGGCATGTGTCTGTGTGTAGATGATAATGAGTGTGTGTAGTGTTGTGTGTTGCTGTGCAGACACTGTTTATAGTTTATAGTGTTGTGTGTTGCAGTGCAGACAATGTTTGTAGTGTTGTGTGTTGCTGTGTAGACACTGTGTTGCTGTGTAGACACTGTGTGTTACTGTGTAGACACTGTGTGTTGCTGTGTATGCACTATGTGTTGCTGTGTATGGACTGTGTGTTGCTGTGTAGACACTGTGTTGCTGTGTAGACACTGTGTGTTGCTGTATAAGCATTGTGTGTTGCACTGCAGACACTGTGTGTTGCTGAGCAGACGATGTTTGTAGTGTTGTGTGTTGCTGTGTAGACACTGTGTGTTACTGTGTAGACACTGTGTTGCTGTGTAGACACTGTGTGTTGCTGTATAGACACTGTGTGTTGCTGTGAAGACACTGTGTGTTGCTGTGTAGACACTGTGTGTTCTGTGTTGCTGTGTAGGCACTGTGTGTTGCTGTATAGACACTGTGTGAATGTGCTGTGAACTGAGACGGAATTCAATCTGGCCTCGTAAATTCCCCAAACTCTTCCACAACTATTCTCCCCGGGATGGGGGTGTGTGCATGTGTGTGTGTGTGTGTGTGTGTTTGAGGGGAGGGAGGGGGAGACAAACGCCACATCCGCCGCAGTTTACAAAACTTCAAAGAAGAGAGAGGGAAAAAATAAAATGCATCAGGTTAGAACTAGAAAAACAAATAAACAACTGAGTCTGCATTAACGCATGTTACATACAGGGAATGGGATGGTGGGCATTCGGAACCACATTGTCAGTACTGTAAAGGCAAAAAAAATAACCCCAGGGGGTGTCTTTCATTAATTGTGTTTTTTGTCGTAAGGTTTTGTTGCTGCTCCATGTTTCAGGGGACATCTCCAGGAATGAATGTGGCAAACCAAGAACTGAGAAAAATGCCTTTGTATTGTTTGTAACAAAGAAGCTGATGGGCTGGTCTGCATAGAATCCATTGGAATCAAGACGCTGAGCTCGATTTGTAGATCCGGGTTTTTCTTGCATCCGAACCTTTTGCTTGGGATCAACATTTTCATCAAAAAAAAAAAAAAGCGAGGCCCACTGTAATTTCAATTAGATACCATAAATGTCGACTGAAAGCCTTTTTGCTGCTTTTCCAATAACTGAATTAACGGAGTTATATTTTTCTAAATCATTCAGAAATTTTAGGTCATTTGTTGGCGCCCTTGCTAGCAGTGGGACTTGAAACCACAGTTTCATATAAGTTCTGGAAACAAAACAGAGGAACTGAAACAGCCGTTGTTCTTCAGAAGGCTTCAGCTTAAACTGCTTCTTAAACATCCACATATTGTAGCAATAAATTATTCTTGCCATCCAACGTGCGCTGTGTACAGCTCCTGGAGCATGGAAATGAATCTCACGTGGTGGTGTTCCTCCAAGAAATATGACAGCCAGTTCCAAAAAATCTCTGTAATCGTCTCGTGGGTGACGAATTTGAAGATTGTCATTTGCAAACTGCAATGTGCTCTCTTTGAAAAGGTCTATTTTAGTCATCCCATCTGCAGTATAATAGGATCCTTTCTCCATAAAATGTCACTGCTCTTTAAATCGTTTGAAAATTAAAATATCAGGTCCAGATGAGGGCTCACTTATCTTCAATGCTGTGAACACTTTTTCCAGAACAATTTCCATCATATGGTGGTGGCAAGCAACATGAATAAGACTTTTTTCAAGCAGCTTTTCAATTAAAATACATGCCCTTTGGGAATTCCCAGTCTTACTTGCTGTTGTGTAAATATTTAATGCTACTACTTTTTCACAAATTCCCCAATCCTTCAGACATTCAACTACAGCTTGAGCTTGACTGTCACCTGTCAATGAAGCCAATTTTCGTACACCTAGCAAGAACTCTATTTGCAGTCCTGTTACAATCACTGGCAATCTCTCAACATTCTCCCTGGCTGTGAGATCTGGAAGTAATTTTCCTTCCCAATGTACAGTTAATGGTACTTGTGGATCAAACAATTCTTTAACTTCATGTGCTGTTTTTTTCCTAATCTCAGCTCTCACACGCTGTACAGTACTGCGACTTAATGTCATGTCACTAACATCGTGACCAAGAGAATGATCTGCAGCATCTAGTAAATGGACTGCTGTACGATCACCAACTTGTGATCTATCTAATGCTGCAGAAATTTCTTTGAACAGAACAGACTTTATTGGAGCAGTTTCTGCACATTTTCTTCGTTTCTGTGATGCACTAATAAAAAATTCTTCATCGTGTTCAATTTCTTCAGTGACCATTTCATTTGAACTGCTGTCAGAAGAAAATTGCAAGCAATAACGTGCTGGACATTTGAGAACTTTGAGTTTCCTGGTCATTTTTCACTTTTTGCAATAACCTCTCTGATCTATCTTTTCTCTGGGCTTTCCGTTCTTCCTTTTCCTGTTTTGCTTTATCCACTCCAGCCATGTATCCAATTCTTCTCTCTCTTTTGTCACGAAGAAATTCTAAATCTTGTGTTTGTTCCGTTAGTTTTTCAGCACTCTGATGGGCGATGTCAAACAGTTTATCAATTTTTGAAGAAAATGCAATTTCATTTGAAATCTGCTTCTCTGAACGTCGATTCTTTGCTTTACTCAAACACTGCCACTACTGATGGAGGTTTAAAAGATGATTTTCTATGTGGTAGCTGTAAGCTGTTGGGATTGCAGCTTTCTGCCAGATAGAAATAATTTCACTAACAGTAATTATATCACTGTCTTTAAGAGTTTTATTGTTTTCTCTATGATGGTAGAAAAACACTGATAATGTCTCACGAATTGTTGGAAGCCTTGTAGTTTGCACAAACGTATCACGCACTTGACCAATTAACAATATGTCACTTTGTAATCTTGTCTTCCGTTTGGCATAATCACATTGGTTACTACTGTTCGAAGCCATTGTTTAACAAAATGTAATGGAAAGTTGACACTTGCACGGAGAAAAGCAGTAAAAAAGAAGAGAGCTGGAAAGAAAATAATAAAAACATTATTAATATTTATGTCAATAAGTGCAAATATACATTGAGCGCAATAAGGGCAACAAGTGCAACCAACATAATTATTAAACAGTTACACATTATAAATATCAAAGAACAACACAGACTTTTTTCAGGTTCATCAATATTCGGGATAAAATGTGATAAATGGAGAACATACCTAAGTTTGCAGAGAGCTTGTGCAACCTCTAAAATTCAATCGGAAAATTATGAAATGTTATATTTCTGACTACTTTTTTTTGTGGTAATCAAATGTGGGGTTTAAATCAAAGAAAATTAAAAAAAAAATTTTTTTTTGAGCTTTTTTGGGCCACCCTAATATATATATATATATATATATATATATATATATATTTTTTTTTTTTTTTTTTTTTTTTTTTTTTTTTTTTTTTTTTTTTTTTTTTTTTTTTTTTTTTTTTTTTTTTTTTTTTTTTTTTTTTTTTTTTTTTTTTTTTTTTTTTTTTTTTTTTTTTTTTTTTTTTTTTTTTTTTTTTTTTTTTTTTTTTTTTTTTTTTTTTTTTTTTTTTTTTTTTTTTTTTTTTTTTTTTTTTTTTTTTTTTTTCCCCCCCCCCCCCCCCCCCCCCCCCCCCCCCCCCCCCCCCCCCCCCCCCCCCCCCCCCCCCCCCCCCCCCCCCCCCCCCCCCCCCCCCCCCCCCCCCCCCCCCCCCCCCCCCCCCCCCCCCCCCCCCCCCCCCCCCCCCCCCCCCCCCCCCCCCCCCCCCCCCCCCCCCCCCCCCCCCCCCCCCCCCCCCCCCCCCCCCCCCCCCCCCCCCCCCCCCCCCCCCCCCCCCCCCCCCCCCCCCCCCCCCCCCCCCCCCCCCCCCCCCCCCCCCCCCCCCCCCCCCCCCCCCCCCCCCCCCCCCCCCCCCCCCCCCCCCCCCCCCCCCCCCCCCCCCCCCCCCCCCCCCCCCCCCCCCCCCCCCCCCCCCCCCCCCCCCCCCCCCCCCCCCCCCCCCCCCCCCCCCCCCCCCCCCCCCCCCCCCCCCCCCCCCCCCCCCCCCCCCCCCCCCCCCCCCCCCCCCCCCCCCCCCCCCCCCCCCCCCCCCCCCCCCCCCCCCCCCCCCCCCCCCCCCCCCCCCCCCCCCCCCCCCCCCCCCCCCCCCCCCCCCCCCCCCCCCCCCCCCCCCCCCCCCCCCCCCCCCCCCCCCCCCCCCCCCCCCCCCCCCCCCCCCCCCCCCCCCCCCCCCCCCCCCCCCCCCCCCCCCCCCCCCCCCCCCCCCCCCCCCCCCCCCCCCCCCCCCCCCCCCCCCCCCCCCCCCCCCCCCCCCCCCCCCCCCTATATATATATATATATATATATCAATAGTTAAGTAGCAATCTCATGTAAGCTTTTTAAAATACTATTTTATTTTTGTTCTATAGGAAAAAACAGATATCGGAGAGGTGATGCTATCGTTGTGTTATCTGCCGACTGCTGGACGCTTGACGTTAACTGTGGTGAAAGCTAGAAACTTGAAAGCTATGGATATCACGGGATATGCTGGTAAATATAAACGTTTTTCGCTAAAACCATTAAAGTTAAAACATATCTTATACATACATAACATAAACAAAATTGCTTATTCATTTTCATAGAATATTACCGCCCAAACATTTTCAGCAATATTATGTATAAAAAAACCACATAATTTACAAAGATGTTTTGTCACTGTGTATCAATCTACCCCAACAAGGGCTACGTTTTGATATTTAAAGCTAAATTGCCATCGGTGCACTCATAGTGTGCCCTCATCCCAAAAGTTATGTCCTTAACCCATGTTTTACCTGGTCTATTTAAGAAATATTTATTTTCAGTGTTTCTACTTGAGATTAATAATGAGCTCTTGGTTGAACTCATTTACAAAAAAATTAGCTCTGGTTTTTGCTTTTTTGATGCTTCTGATATGAATTAAGTCTTTGCAATTTTCTAGAGTATTAGTAAAAATGCATGATTTCGAATTATGATCCAGCTTTCGTCGAAAACCTGCTTTCAAACATAGATTTAAAAAGGAATTCCTGGTAGATTTGTTTTCATTTATGTCTCCCGTTCTGACGTAGGTGATAAGTGGACAGATAGAGGGTAAACAGATGATTGGAGGAGAGATGATTGGTGGACAGAAGGAAGGTGGCTCAATGTCTTTTTCAGTAACGTAGAATATGTGTGCACAGATAGAGGGAGGACATATGATTGGTGGACAGGTAGAGATTGAACAGATGATTGGTGGACAGATGGAGGATGGCCGAAGGTCTGTCTCAGTGATAATTCATATAGACTCGTGCATTCTCGAGTTTCTGTACTCCGATTTACTCAGAAGTATATTTAGCGGCTTCTTTTACAGCACTGTGGGTTTTTGCATAGTCTGGAGTTTTTCTCTTAAAAATAGTAGAGGTGTATAAAATAAATGGATACATAGATTATGTAAAATGGTATAGAAGATCGACCCAGTAAATAAAAAATTCAACATGAACTATTTATCGTTTATGCATATAAATAACATGGTATCGAATGTCAAAATGCAAGGCCCCCAAATCCTAGGTTCGGCAATGGCTTTACAATAGTTTATCTTCCTGCAAAGGCTTTGCAGGGTACAGCTAGTCCTAAATATTACCTAACTTTTCCTTACCATCATTTTTGCGTCACACTTTAAAAAAATTCAGAGAAGCCTACATATTTCAAATTTACTAAATAATAATAAGATTAAGAAACGAAAATAGAGGGGATGGGGAAGCATTTATATCCGAGAATCGAACCAAATACTGATGAAGACGAATTAACGAGTGTTAGCTTTCTAGGGGGGGGGGTACGATAGATACTAATTTAGCGCATATTTTTTTGTTTTATTCGTCCGACTTTATTAGGCTTGGGCAGACCCGAAAAAAAGCACATCTTTACTCTTAGTCTTAGACATATATCCTGACAACTAAAATATATAATTCAAAGCCGTATTTATTTTAAAAAAAATATTATAAAAATATCTCCGATTATTAACAGCAAATGACTTTATTTATTAGGCTTGGACAGACCCGAAAAAAATTAAAGCCAAATATACAAATATCTCCGATTATTAACAGCAAATGACGTCATCAAAGTCTGCAGTAAATAAGAGTTCTCATTCATTCTGTTTACTGACGTCATCAAAGTTTGCTGGTCGTGTCTCGGAAAAAAAAATACGTAGCACGCCCGTTCGTATTCGAAGCCACTGCGTATAAATAACTACAATAACAAACAAAAAACTCACTTTTACCAACAAGCCGAAGTAAGACTATCCCAGTTAACTCTTTTTTTGAAGCTCACGTTTAAAATCAACCAAAAAAATCTCATAATTTTCTTGGCATATATTACTAATTTAAAAACAAATAAATAAAATAATTATATTGATATTTCATTTTAAATAAAACCATGACGCTGTTTTACATCTATATACACAATTTTCATTTGGATTCTGCGTTAAATCGAAAGTGGAAAACAAGAATTCAAAATGGCATCTTGCCCGCGTCTTGATTCGATATTTCTTTTTGAAAAATCTAGTTTTAAATAGTTTGTGGTTTTTATTATGAAATGTTAAAGTCCCATATATTAAAAAGTAGTAATTAACATAAAATATCATCCAAATTATTGTAGTTTTTATTACAACAGATATCATTTTAACATCGTCAAACGTAAACAATAGTAATAATCGAAAATCTCCCACGATAAGACTAGCGAGCGCGTTTTCGTATCTAATTTCGTAAATAAAGTTCTTTTTAAAAGTCGATATAACATAAAAAAAGAAATTCTGCAAATTTCTATATAAATTAAGTTCTCAGCTATTATAATATTTCATTTTTTTTAATAAATAGGGCTTCGATTTATTTTAAGTTACAAAATAAGATTATATAGGCCTAAAACTAAGTCAAGTGAAAAAATAATCGAGCAATTTTTTTTAAAAGTACATTAAAATTTTCACTTCGACCGTGTGACTGAATGGATGAGGAGCTTGGGTGATTTTCTTTTTTTTATGCTGACTATCCAGGTTCGATTCCACTCAGGGAAATTTTTTTTATTGTTTTTTTTTCAGAATGTTTCCTCTTGGTTGTTTTAATGAAAAGTAGCTAATTAGATCTCTTTGACATTTTTTATAGAAATAATTTATCTTTTAGGATGTTGTAAAAAAAAGAAACAACAACTAATTAGTTTTTTTAATTATTTCATAAATAAATATCAAAACTGAACACAGAGGCATACCTAGGGTGGGGTGAGGGGGGGGTCCAAAATCGATAGTCCCGCCGGGCCCCAGCTTGAGGGGAGCCCCCCAAAAATATTTTTTATATTAAATATTAAGTACATAATCTCATGTCATGTATCGAACGTCAAAATGCAGGGGCCCCAAAAGAGGCCAAGCCTCCGGGCTCCCAAACCCTAGGTTCGGCACTGGCTTTACAATAGTCTATCTTCATGCAAAGGCTTTGCAGGGTACAGCTAGTATGTATATAATATTGCTGGTCTGAATCGCAGAATATGTCATACAGAAAGTGCATCGCTCTTTATGTCCACTAATAATAACTTTAATAAATGCCACCCAGTATGTTATTTTCCTTTTTAATAGTGTAGCACCTAATTATTTACACAATATAAAAATAAGAAAAAAATATGGTGAATTTCGGAATGTCAATTTAAATTGAAGATGCGCATTCTGTAAAATTTATTTTTTGAGAAAAAGTTGCATTTGGCGGGGGGGGGGGGGGGGGTAGGTAAGAAAAAAAAAATTATAAAAAAAATTCTATTTAATATTTCCAAAAAAATAAATTAGACGTTTGTTTGAAACTAACTCATTAACATTTGTACAAAGTTATTTTATGATATCTACAATAGATTTTAAAAATTGGTTCTTTGAAAATTTTTGAAAATATGTCTTAAAATTACACTTTTTTACCCAAAAAAAGTCACAAAATACATTTTTAAATATTTGTTTTTATATGTTTTTTATTTCTTTGTTAATTAATTGGTGTGTTGTATGCATGTGCCAAAAATGGCTAGTGTAGCTTAAAAAATAAAAAAGATAGAAAAAACAACTAGCAGAAACCTTAAATGGCCCATGGACCACCTTAATACAATTAGGTTTAAATATACTTACCTAATTAAAAAAAAACTGGCATAAATTAGAATGTTGGTCAGGCACACTGTATAAGGTATGGTTCTGACTGTACACCCTCATGTTTGGCTGCATGTCGCTCAGCTGTCCCGTCTTCTGATTTATAGTTACTACATTGTTGCAGCTCTTCGAGTTTAACAGATCTTCTTCTGCTAGACATTTTTCGAAGAACTGCAAAATTTAAAGAAACTTATAAAAAGGCAGTGCATTGCAAATTTTAGAAAAATAATTATCAAACATTTAAAGCTGTAAACAAAATCATTTTAAACAAGCAATTTAAGTCTTTTCCGTTTCGGACAAAGGACATTTTAGAGCATTTTTGTGTACGGTTACGGCTACGCCGGACGAAATCCGTATTTTTTTCCGGGTTACAGCCATAGATTTTGCTCCACGCGTTAAGTTTTGATAAATAGAGAGGGAAGTAATCATGTTGAATAACTGTTACGAAAATAAATAATGATTTAGCACCTTTGATTAGCTTTTATTATTTATATTTAAAATATAAGCAAAAACGGTACTTAAAACGCCTCCATTATCGGCCCTCAGAGGTCAGATTGCGAAATAAACTTTTGATGCACACTTGGCAGGTCAAGATCTACAAAATGATATATCTATCATGGGTCTAAAACTTGTGGTTGCTTAGATATAGGGCGCTCCTTTGTTAATATAGCTTATAAAGTAAAAAACGGTACTTAATACGCCCCCTTTTTCGGCCCTCAGAGGTCAGATCGCAAAATGGACTTTTGCTGCACACATGGCAGGTCAAGACCTACAAAATGATATATACATCATGGGTCTAGGACTTATGGTTGTTGTGATCTAGGGTGATGACGGACAGACAGACAGACAGACAAAACGGGGACAATAGAGCATTTTTTTTTCGAAAATGCTCTAAAAATACTGACGAAATAAATACATTTTAGTTTGCTTTGTTAATAGGATTATGTTTAAACATACTAACGTAATTTTGTTTTATAATACTAACATACTTTATTTTTAAAAATACTCACGAAAGAAATATATATTAGTATGCACTGTTAAGAGGATTATTTTTAAATATACTAATCTATTTTTTTTATAATACCAACACAATGAGAATGTTGGACCAGGCATTATATATTAGGAAATTAGGAATGCTTGCTTCAGTACATTTTCATCTCTGGCTGCATTCTCTCGACTGCCTCCGCCTTCTGATTTCAGTTACTCCCTATAATGGTTCCACTCATTCAAAAAACACATACACACATTTTAGAACAATAATTATCGTTTAATTTAAGTTATAAGCAAAGGAAAATGAATCATATAAAATTAATAAAATTTATTCTAAAAAAATACAGACGAAATAAATATTAGTTTGCACTCTAAATACAATAAGGTTGAAATATACTTATTTATTTATAAAATCTATATAAATAAAATTTACAAAATACTGACGAAATAAATATTAGTTTGCACTCTAAATACAATAAGGTTGAAATATACTTATTTATTTATTTTTCAAATATTGACATAAAGCCGAGTGATGATCAAAGCCAAAGAAAATTTCAAAACAGCATGTGGTGAAATATGCCATTGTTTATCGCAGTGGCTACGGCACCAGCCAAAACCATTATATTAGTGTATAATGAATATGGCATATATAATTTTTTTTCAGGATTAGGGTTATGGATAGGGTTAGGATTAGGGATAGGGTGTGGAGCAATATCTATGGCTGGTACCCGAAGTAAAAAAAAAATACGGGTTCGGTCGGACCGAACCAAGGAGGTTGAATTACTGGAGGCGGCATGACGTCACTAGGCTGAAACCAGTGGGCGTTGCCTATCGCCTCCATGTTCGACTCAAAACATTGGTAGCTGTGTAAGTGTGTATGTTATATTATTGTACTATTTTGAACGTTATAAAACACTGTGTTATAATTTTAAAAAAAGTAATAAATGCCCTCTTGTTTGGCGTACGGTTGTACACAACGACGACAAGAAAACGGGATATTGCTTCATCAGTTAGTCACTATAATAATAATGCTAATTAGTTAATTTGTTGGTGCTTAATACTGTTGCTGTAAAGCATTGCTGTTGTGATATGCAATAAACATCTAGATGATGGCACAATGCCGTTGGCAAAAAGAGAGCCTAACGTTTATGATTGTTGCCGTTAATGGTTCATTTAAGTTGCCTGTTGGCTATGCTTTAATCGATGGATTAGGTGGCATTGAGAGAATGAAACAGAATGTACCAGAATGTCCCACAATGAAACAGAATGTACCAGAATGTCCCACAATGTACCACAATGAAACGGAATGTACCAGAATGTCCCACAATGTACCACAATGAAACAGAATGTCCCACAATGTCCCACAATGTACCACAATGAAACAGAATTTACCAGAATGTCCCACAATGTACCACAATGTACCACAATGAAACAGAATGTACCAGAATGTCCCACAATGTACCACAATGAAACAGAATGTCCCACAATGTCCCACAATGTACCACAATGAAACAGAATTTACCAGAATGTCCCACAATGTACCACAATGTACCACAATGAAACAGAATGTACCAGAATGTCCCACAATGTACCACAATGAAACAGAATGTACCACAATGTCCAACAATGTACTATACAATGTAACCGAATATCCCACGATTTCAACAACGTTTTACAATGTAATAGAATGTACCATAATGTATCAGAATGTCCCACAGTGTCTCACAATGCACCACGATGTACCACATAATCCACAATGTACTACAATGTAACACAATATCCCCACGATTTCAACAACGTTTCACAATGTACATAAATATTGATACGGTGCAATGCGAAGACATACATAGCCGGTTTACGTTAATCGCCAAATGTCAGGCTTATGTTTGATTCTTGTCGTAAAACAGGTTTTATTGGCTTTTTAAATGTGCATCCAGGCCCACCGACAGAAATTTCGGGACCCTGGGCAGGGCTGTCACGACCCCCATCGTGCTGATAATAATATTTTCAAAAGTTGATAGGCCAGCTCTGTCTGGGCCCCTAAAACTCGCCGGGCCCCTGGGCATTTTCCTCCATGCCCCTCTCTCAGCTGGTCTTTGTGTATCGATAGTTTGTTGCTATCGTTTGATTTACTGATTGCTTCGAAACGCTTCGAAAGGCAATATTGACAGGATTGTTTTAGTCTAGTTTACGCTACTTAGTGCTAGCCATTTTTCATTGTTTGATCAAATGCTTTGCAATAAACATCAAAGTATAAATACAAAATATTATGTATTATGTAAAAATACAATTTTTACCCTGGCTTAATTTCGATATAGTGTATAATATAAGCTTTATAGGCCTCTATCAGCTGATAGTATAAATAGCTTTACATAGACTACAGCGCTTTGTAATTGACACATTAGAATAACTAGTCCACTACAAATTAACTAGGGCCTTAGCAGACTTTAGAAAAAAGTGATGACAAAATACAAAGCTCATTGGAGTCGTTTCTAGAATGAGAAAACTGGTATCGTAATGAAAGCTGGTGGAACGTTTTGAGTCGAACATGGCGGTGATAGGCTACGCCCACTGGATTCAGCCGCTTGGTACCATCTGATAGCAGACGCCATCTCCATGTATTCAACTTCCTTGGACCGAACCGTAGCCACTGCGATTGTTTATTGTAAAAGAAAACTACTTCCCGTGGCTTTTACAAAAGAATAATCTTTAAAGTTTAGAGAACAATTTTACGATACCGTTTGATTAATAAAAAATATACTGTCGAAATAATAGTTAACAAAAAAAAGTAAAAAGAAATATTTTACGATACCGTTTGATTAGTTGAAATGAAATATGATGAAAAATTAGTTTTTACTTGGCGGATTGGTTTATTTATCATATATTAGTTAGCACTCTGTGACTTTTGATTTTCCTCCGGAGGTTTTTAAAAAAAGTAAAGTGAAGTAAAGAAATAATTTTACCAAACCGATCGTTTAAATATTATTTTTGAATATTATTGATAAGATGTCTATATCAAATATATATGCAAACAAACCCAGTAATTTTCTGCAATTTTGTGTGTTCATTTTAAGGCAACTGGTGAAGAACTTTCGGAGTTATGAAAAGTAGCGTGAATCCTCTTTCCATTTTTATTTATATAGATTAATTACTTAGGGGAAAATGATTGCAGAAGAAAAACTTAAATACATACAGAGAAAAATCGTTAAAAGGAACACAGGAATCTGACTGAAATTATAAAAAAATGAGCCCTTGTGGTTGTTCACTTATTACGTGAAATGTTGAATGAGGTTGCTGAAATGTGATCAAATGTGATAGGGAGGGGATACTTAAAGTCTTTCAAACGCATTTAAAACTATGTATTTTTACTCACTTGTTCATCAAATTATATGACAACGAAAAGTACGAAACATTAAATAACACAAATGTCATTGAATAAGTCTTTATAACTATTGTTTTTTTAATTAGCATTAACGTTCAAGTTGTGGAAATTTAATGATAACACCATTCACAAAAATTCATATTTGGAACTATTAGTGTTCCGTGCTTATATGGCCACACACTTTGCACACGAAAGGACTTGAAAATGTACGGAAGCCTAATGTTGTCATATCATAATGTTTTATTTAATACTAGTCATCACGCGGCGTAGCATACGAAGCCTTATCAATCAATATAATTACTGTAATTATTTTTAAATAAGCAATAAAAAAAAAACCATGCTGACATACAGTGGCGCAACCGGGGGGGGGCAGGGTGGCTTGAGCCCCCCCCCCGGACCAAATCATCATATATATTTTACTATATAAACTGTCTTTTTTCTATATGTGAGCCCCCCCCCCCCCCCCGCATTTTTTTTTCTATATGTGACCCCCCCCCCAGCATTTTTTGCTGGTTGCGCCACTGCTGACATACATGGTATGTAAGGTTGAACTTTGACCTATTATGTGCAGACTTTATGGTCACTATCTGGTACCTTCCAGCAACTTGTTTTTTATTTTATTCTTTACAGATTTTAGTTAATTTTTTGGATGCCTTGATTCTCGATGAGCTGCCAGACTTAATTTTCTCTTTATTGGTTAGATATATTTTAAAGCCTTTTTTTAAGATCAGGATTTTTCTTTGAATTGTAAATATTTTCTTTCAGTTTCTAACAAACATATTTCGAGGGGTTGGCGTTTTAATTTGCATTGCTTTTTATTTTTGGTCTGCCTCAACCCACCCTTTTCCCCAGCACACTATAGAGTTATTTTGATACGATTCAGTAAAGATTGATTTTATTTATTATTTTTTTGTAATGCGTACATATTCTGAAACAGTTAACATTTGTTTGTAATGCACCATACATATTTATAATTTTCTTAATCGGGATTTTTCCCAAAACAGCAGTACAAAGAAATCAAAGCAAAAGATTTAACCATATCTAATATTTTATTGTCTACACTTCATGTTGAATGTATTATCTTGACTCACTTTGAAGCCTAATGGTAGCGCCGGCCCAGCCATAGCATTTTCACATCTTATCTATATTTATACACCATTTTTTTTAATTGTAAAATTGGAAATTAGTTCAGTATTGCTTTATTCTTCACACATAATTGTATTATTAAATGTGTTTTATTTATTTATTTTACAATAATCTGTTGACATGCTAAAGCTATTTTATGTACAGCAGTCCCTCATTTTTCACTGTTAAACGACTACACAATTTACTGCGACTGGGGATAAATGAAATATTTTCTTAGTTGTAGCAAGGCCGCTTTATCAACTAGGCACAGTAGGCACAGTGCCTAGGGCCTACGGACTTTTCAAGGACCTACGAAAGCTAGAAAATAAAGTGAAAACAAGTTCAGAATGCCAGTAAAATTTAATAATGTAACTATATATAGTTAATTATATATATAACCGTGTGAGATGGGCACCTGAGCAAGTCAAGCGGCAGTGCTGTAGATCTGTAAATTACAGTATGTTAACTTTTCGGCTCTTTGTCTTAGCAAAGTCACATATGACGTCCTCAAATGTCATTTTCCTCATCAAATCCTTTTCAATTTAATGTAAGGCCAGGGAGGATAATTGTGTTTGACCCATCGTTGACCGAAGATACGATTTTATCAATTTGAGTTTAGAAAAAGAACGTTCCCCTTCAGCACTTGTTTTGAAAATTGAAAGATAGATTCGGAAAGCAATATTTACAATTGCAAAACTTGTCACCAACCTATTCTGTATTTGTGCTGCATTTCAGCCACAGTTTTCTTGTCAGTAAACATTCATGAGAACAAAAGAAATTCATTAGTAAATGCCTCGTCCAGATCTGATGGGTACATCTCAATAAGTGAATTGGCTTGCGAAACTGTTTGATCAGTTGACAGAGAACTGTCCAGAAGAAAGTTGTGCCTTTCATGTAGTGTTGTGTAGGCTGCTCGTCGTTTTCCCATCTCAGTAATAAGTCTATCTATAATAACATAAAAAGACTGAGTACGGAATTTTTCACTAGGACTCATACCTTATACCGGATCTTTATCATCCAAAACTTCATCATGAAATCAGAGTCACTGTCGTTTGCGTTGTGTACATTCTTTATAGTCCGTTTGTGAGAGCTATTTTGCTATTCGTACATTTCAAATTTATCGCGTGTATCATGAAAGTTAAGAACAAGACTGTCATACAAGTTGATGATGGTCATTAACTCAATTCCAGGCTCCTGTAGAGTTTTGTTGACAATACCAAATTTTAGAGCATTAACGCTGTCTCGAAATGGTCCAACTTCTTTATGAGTGATTTGGCTGCATGCACAGGTGCTGGTGGTTGACGTTCGCTTGTAGCAACATCAGACAATGTTTGTCGAATGTCCTTATAAATGGCATCAAAAGCTCTAGTAGCGTTGCTTGGTGCTGACCACCTTGTTGCTAATAGCCCTGGCAACATGCTGTGGTGAAACACGTGTAGACTGACTGAACAAAAGCAAAAAAGTTGACTGCAGCTGAACAGCTCTCCACAGCAGTTGAGCCTACCAAATTTAAGCTGTGGGCAGCGCATGGCACCCACTCCTCTAATTTATTAATTTCTCTAAATCTAGCTTGTACTCCCGAATAAATCTCAACCATATTACTCGCATTGTCGTAGGACTGCGATCTGCCAATGCCGATATCTATACCATAAAGTCAGAGAGTACTCAACAACAGATCGAAAAAGTACTTACCAGCTTGTTGTTCAATCGGTATGACCTGAAGAAAACGCTCTACAACAGCTCCAACTTTGAGAACATAGCGAACCAAAAATTTCAGCTGATCCACAAGTCTGATGTCAGGAGTGGAATCGATACTGATTCCATAATATTTAGCATTCTAAATTTCAGACAGTATCTGCGTCAATACTTTAGATCCCTTTATCTCATTAAATTCATCACATATACTAGCATTTTGTTCCTTTAGAAAGGGATCAAATTAAGCTAAAAGGTCAATGCACCAAGGTAATTTCCATTGTTATAGCAGTTATGTAAGTGGCTGTCACCGCGAAAAGCTAACCCTCTTTTAGCAAGATATCTTTTCACAACAACTATTCTCTTGAGAACATCAGTCCAGTATTTGCACACTTTTTGCTCCTCCTTTTGCAGTTTTTCGTCAATTCTAGATGTTTGTTGACATTCTAACAGCCTTGATAGAGCAGCAATGTGATCCTTCGACTTCTCATTGATAAACTGATTTGCAAAACCGGTGTTGTAGTCAAACAGCTTGCACACATAACAAAACACTTTATCCGTTGAAGGAGAATAGAGAAGCCAGTCTCGTGTGACAATTTCAGCATTGTTAACGTTCTAGCAAAATATTTTTTGCGTGCATATCTGATTTTGTCACCAAATTGTCTACCCTTTAATGTAACATCTGACTCCAAATCTTGTGAAGGAAGATATTCAGCATAATAACTTCTTAGATGTGCAGTCATTTCACAATCAGCTGGATCACTTGAATAATTGTATTCAAGGCCCGATAAGGACTAGGCACTATTGGCACCGTGCCGAGGGCCTACAAACAAAAAGAAAAAAGAAGCTCACGATTAACGATAAACAACGCATGCGAAGCGCATGATGTAACACCGGAATTACTACGTCATCACTGCATAGAGTAATTAACAATGCGGAAAGTTTATTTACATTTTAAATAGCAAAGAAGTGCGTGTACATTCTTGAAAAAAATAAAAAATGAAGTCAGGGAGGGCCTACAACTTTGAAAGTGCCTAGGGCCTACGATGACCTTAAAACGGCCCTAAGTTAGAGCACACATAAAAACATGATTACGACCAAATTATACTGTTTTTAAAATTACTGGAGCTGTCTAGACATGAAATACTATTGTACAACCACCATTGTGCTCGTATTGCTTAATATATTTCACTAAATAAAAGGAGAATACGTCAGATTAGAAATTAAAAAAATACAGTTTTATAAAAGAAATCATAAATCAACGCGAGTTGTCGAACGTTGTTGAACGCGTCTTGCTTGCTTTGACGTATTCGGGAATTCCACAAACGCGACAAATATATATATATATATATATATATATATATATATATATATATATATATATATATATAGAATTGCGTCTTGTAAGCCGCCGTTGTCCCGCAAGGTTGGGTGAAGAAGAGAATTACATATATAGATGTATGATTTTATATTACAAGTGGGGCTTTTGTCGACATAACTGGGGGTGAGGGTATGTGCGAATAGCGATAGAGTGGGGGGGGGGGTAGATCTACTTAATAAGTGAACGGACCTTAACTTCAAATTGTTGAGTGAAATTCTGATTTATTGATTCGGTTAACTTCCAGCATTTTGGTTAAATTAACGCATTTATGTGTTGCGTTAAAAATTTTAATCGCAAACTTTTTTGACGCGTTAATCGCAAATTAACGCAGTTTAATCAGTAGCCCTAATATATATATATATATACTAGTTGCAAGTACCCGGCTTTGCCCGGGTTTAAAATAAGGTTTTCTGTTTACCTTCTGTTTTCTCCCTACGTCCGCTCTCCATTCCTCTCTCTCTCTCCCTCCCTCCCTCTCTCCCCTCTCCCCCTCCTTCTCTCCCCCGTCCATCCTCCTCCCTCCTCCTTCCTTCTCTCTCCCTCCCTGCCCCCTCTTTCTCTTTATCTCTTCCTCCCATTTCTCCCATCCTCTCCCTCTCTCCTTCCCTCCCCTCTCTCTCCCTCCCTAACCCCTCTCTCCCTCCTTTCTCCTTCCCTCCCCTTTCCACCTCTCTCTCTCCCTCCCCCTCTTTCCCCCTTCCTCCCTCCCTCATTCCCTCTCTCTCCCTCCCTGCCCCCTCACTCTACTCTCTCTCCCTCCCTCTCTCCCACCCTCTCTCTCCTTCCCTCCCCTCCATCTCCCTCACTCCACCCTCTCTCCCTCCCTTCCTTTCTCCCCATCTCCCCCTGCTCCCTCTCCCCCTGCTCCCTCTTCCATCTCCCACTCTCCCCTCCTTTTCTCCCCCTGTCCATCCCCCTCCCTCCTCTCTCCCCCTCCCTCCCTCCCACCCTCCTTTCTTCTCTCTCCCCTGCCCCCTCCCCCTCTCTCTTTATCTCTCTCTCCCTCCCCCTCTCTCTCTCTCTCTCACTCTCTCACTCTCTCTCTCTCTCACTCTCTCACTCTCTCTCTCTCTCTCTCTCTCTCTCTCTCTCTCTATATATATATATATATATATATATATATATATATATATATACTTATTATTATGGTTTCACACTTCTTATAAAAGCCTTCTTCATTCCTTTACCTTCCTCAAACTGTACACATCAGAGAGCATGAAAAAACATCAACAATTCTTTGCATCATAAAGGCACAATACAGCACCAGCGCGCAAGTTCTATTCGATCATAGGGATATGACGTCACAGAGGAATTTTATTTATGGCGCCGTCGAGATTACTTTAATATAGTAAAATACTAAAATAAAAAAAAATTAATAACAATTAAACTACCCATCGAAATGAAACGAAACCTGTCCTATAACCTTCCCCATGTAATTATGTGTATGTGTAGCAAATTTCACGTTATTTGTTTGTCTGGATCTTGAGTTATAAGGGAACAGACAGACAGACAGACAGACAACGAATGCGTCTTATAAGTATATATATATATATATATATATATATATATATATATATATATATATATATATAAATTAAGCAGGGCCGAGTCGTGAGTTTTACAAGGGTGTTACCGCTCATTATTAATATAACAACTTTCTTTAGAATACAATACATTAACAGATAACTTAAACATTAATGCTAACTTACTTATACTATGTAGACTACTTATAGTAGGTATGTGACATGGAAATTGTATATTATATAAATCTTGTCTTTTTATACATTAACGAAAAGAGAATGGGGAGAGCTTTCCATTGATATAATTAACCTGGCAGTCAGTTTCTTTTGAAACAGACTGCCAAATTCTTTTGATGCTTTGAATGTGCGATTTTCGTTACAATAGATTTTAATGTAAGAAAAATATATACATTTATATATATATATATATATATATATATATATATATATATATATATATATATATATATCAGGGCCGCTGATTAAACTGAGTTAATTTGCGATTAGCGCGTCAAAATAAATTTGCGAGTAAAATTTTTAAAGCAACACCTAAATGCGTTCATCATCATCATTGCCCGTCACTCCTATCGGTGTATGGGCCACCAAATAAAGTTCTTCAGTGACTTCTATCCTGAGCCATTCTCTCCAGCTGCTTTAAATGCGTTAATTTGACCAAAATGCTGAAAGTTCACCAAATCGATAAATAACGGAATTTCACGCAACAATTTGAAGTTAAAGTCCGTTCACTTATTAAGTAGATCTACCACCCCCACCCTGTCATAATTTCCACACACCCTCACCCCTAGGTACGTCGACAAAAGCCCCCGGTCGATATAAAAAGAAAAAAAATTCATTCACTAGTTTACATTATATACTGTAGTGTATTGGTGGAGGTACTGTAGTGTACTGGTGGAGGTAAAAGAACGACAAGTGTTTGGTGAACTCTATTATAATTAGGTCAAAATAACGAGATGTTAGAAATTTTGTATCACCATTTTTTTGCGCCCAATTTTTTATCGAATTTGAAAATACAGCGTCTTACATCAGCTGCACTAACAGTTTCATGACACTTGAAATCAATGTCTAGACATGGTCTAGACTATGCTATGCAAACATCAGTACACGAGACAGTGTATGTATTTTTCAGAATTATTGTGATACTGAGCTAAATTTAATATTTTATATTAATTAACGATCTGAAACTAGCGGTGTCGATATGATTGAAAGAAAGGCATATTTTCGTTTGCGCTTTGTATATAGCAATAAAAACATCAATATATTTTTCTCTAAGAGTTAGACCGGCAAACACTCTGATACAACTGTTGCTATAACCAAAATGAAACGAAACAAAGAATTTTTAATGTTGACACACGAAAGAACAACAGAAGATTAAAAATGAAAACCGACCTATCAAAATTTGCTTTGAACGTTTGAAACGGTAACATTAAAGAGTGTCATTTTACAAGATACTTTTTTATTAATTTAACTGACAGACAGATAAAAAGATAAAATTTTCTTTTCTGTTGTTCACTAAAACATTGAACAAATAGTTTATAGTATGAAAGTAAATGAATGAAAGAATATAAGAGTAACATTTATAGACATTGACGCGCAAAGCAAAAACTTCAAAAGAAGATTAAAAGTAAATGTGTCCTTCAACTCGGTGACTGTGATTGTCATTTCTGACGCGTGCTCCCAGTTTTGAAACAATGGAACCGGTGTCAACATGTGTTTGGGACATCTTTAAGTGGAGAGAGAATGTGTTAAAAATGTGACTTGGTGGGGAAAGGGGGAGAATAAAGAAAAAAAAAAACGCGTTAATAATTAGTGAGCGACAACTTTCTGGCTATACTTTTATTTTATGAAAGAAAAGTTACATTTGAGTTATAAATGACGTGTGTATTTTTTTTTGGAATGGGAAATGGATGATAGGGTAAAGAGACTTACGTGTAGGCGAAGTGAAGCAAAATATGACAGGGAGGGAGGGAAGAGGGGTTGACATACTTCATTTGTTCAGAAACTATGGTACGAAAAAAGGTTAGACATTGTTGTTAAATAAAAAGAAAACAATTCACATCATTGACGTGATTGACACATGTCCATAAACTGGTCTCAATAACTAATTCAATAGACATATGCTTAATAAATATGTTATAATTCATTAAACCTCTTTCGTAAATTAAAATGACTTGTTTATTATGCCAATGTTATGCTTTGATATTATGACATATTAGTTTGAATACAAACAATTGTATTATATTGTGTCGATTAAAATGTGCGTTAATTTGCGATTAAAAATTTTAATCATGCGTTAATTTCGATCAATTTTTATATATATATATTTGTAGTCTTGCTACATCTGGAATATTTTAATTTAACGTTTATACTTATGTTGATTTACAACACTCAATTACACCCAATAAAGGGTATAGAAATGTACAACAATTACATAAAACATTATATCACTATGATCAACAATTCAACAATTCAGAAGCAGTAGCTAGCAATTAAAAACTAGTTCATTCCTATTGTGTTATAACCAAGCTTGCGGAGCCGCCATATTTTTTTCCGGCTCCGGCTCCCTCAAATTTGACGGCTCCGGTTCGGCTCTGGCTCCCTATTAAGATAGTATCACACGAGACAAAAATGTTTGTAATTGCGCCACTCAAACATGCCGCTGATAAAAAGTTATGCAAATTTTGCCGCGTTCACCACCATAGTCAGGAACTTGAAAAAATATACGCTTTGTCGGTTTTACTAAAAACAAACCATTTCAGTGCATCCAGAATCATATCATTATTTTCGACCGAGGTTTCACTATTCGCCATTTTCATAAGTAATAAAAAGTTATTTCAATGATCAAATTAGCAAATAGTAAAATGATACATTATTTAAAATATTTTAAAGACTTCAGTATTTATATTTATTATTTATAAATTCGAAGTGACTATTCGGACCCGAGAATCAATAAACTCCGATTGTTATTCGGACCCCGTCCCAAAAAAGTCTGATTGTTATTCGGACCCACAGCCTTATAAATTTACCTACTCTATTTCAGCTATTCTGTTGATAAAAAATTGTTAAGTACAGAAAGCGACCATTTTGTTTTTAGTCTATTACAAATTCGTGGTCAAATAATATACAAATGATGCGTTCTGTTTGTCGTCGTAGTAAAAATTTATTTTTAAATGACTGATACAATTACTCTATGAAATAGAACTGTTTTAACTTTATATATAACAAAATAACATGCCATTAAAAAATTTCGGAGGGTAAACAAGATTTAAAACGAACACAAAACGATTCTCCATTAAATATTTCTTGTGTTGATGTGCGTGCACTAGAGTGTTTCAAAGGATAATGGTGAAAATAAAATTAATTCACTTTTGCATACCCCCCAGAAATGTGAGGTTTCGGGTCAGTAATACGTAAGCCAAATTATAGGAAAAAATATTGAGTCTAAGTGACCGCTCATTTAAGTTTTATTTTTGCAAAATGGTCATTCAGTGTCAACTCAACCAGTTTTTTGACAATTGTTCACCAGACCCTCTCAGATCTTTTTTGAAATTTACAGGGCTTGTTGTACATTAAAAGTTGAGTGATTCCTGAAAATTTCAGGCCACTTGGTCAAAAACTTTGTGAGAAATGATTTTTTAAAGTTTAAAGTGTAGTCGCGAGTTCGCGTGACATTTACATTTTCGCGATATTTGAATGTGAATATTTCAAAAACTAAACGAGATATCAGACTGAAATTTTCCGTATTTACTCATTGTGTTATGCTGAGTTTGATGTATTTATCTTAAGAGTAGCTTGCACAAAGAATGCCCCAAAAATTTCCAAACTTTGCACTTCAGACAGTTTTCATCAATATTTGACCCAGTATAGTCAAGAACCTATAAGACATGAAATCTTGTTTGTTATACAATTAAAAAGTAACATATATAGCCAAGAACCTATAAGACATGAAATGATGTTTGTTATACAATTAGTATGTAAAATATATGTGTATACTATTTTGATAGAGAATTCCTGTTAATCAAATATTAGTGTACTCATGTTGGGCCCCTTTAATTGGACTAATAATATATACAATTTATATAAATAAATTTTATATATATTTAAACTTGTAATCATTTTATTATAAAAGATTATGCTAACTATAATCAATGCACACAGGACCATTATATAGCCATAAAATGGTCTTGTGTGTATTGAATATAGTTAGCATAATCATTCATAATAAAATGACTACAATTTTAAATATATATAACATCAGTAATATATAAATCGTGTATATTATTAGTCCAATACTTTATACACATATATAGATCTTTGTTCGTTTGTGCTTTGTATATGGCTATAAAAACATCAATCAATTTTTCTCTAAGAGTTAGACCGGCAACACTCACTCCTCGTCCCTGCTTACGAATATGCCAAAGAAGGAGACCCTTTGAGCAGTCTGTTAAGGTCAATCTTTTTGACTGAAATTTTTACTGGTTACCTAATACATCAATCCTCATCCATTAATGCCCTATGCGGTTAAATTTGAATTTTTTTTTGAAACACTCTAGCATACACGCTATCATTTAAATGCTGTTACTATTGTGGCGTTAATAAACATTTCAAATTGTAGGATGCAAACAATCAAACAAATTTGGAATTTTAAAGCTAAAAAAAAAATAATTCTGCTTTAAAAAAACATTTGGGAGCCGTGGAGCCGCCAGATTTTTTCGGCTACGGCTCGAGCAAAAAGTGCGGCTTCACGGCTCCGGCTCCGCAAGCCTGGTTATAACTAAACAGGATGAGTCACGAAAAAGGAAAGGAGGAGTGGGCGGTGGGAGACTAAACAAACATTCTCACTGGTTGAAGGTTTTTCTTTTGTTCTTTTTTTTATATCTGAAGAGATGCCAAATTTGATATTTTATTACCAACTCTACATTATTTTGATCAATCTAAAAGTCAATTTCGATAAAAGACAACAGGCTGTTGTTTAGAGCTAGGATTATTTGTTTGTTTAGTCAGATATAAATTTAGATTATTTCCTCAATTTTTATAAAATTCTGGATAAATACAATATATTTGTAAATAATGTTTCGGAGAGAAAGTTGACAGGTCAAATATGACGTCGTCTCCTTGCGGCTTTCTCCGTATGTAACACTGTAAAACATATTCATGTGGGGTTTTTTCTCCTTAGTTCAGCCAATGAAAGGTAAACGTATATAAAATAGTGTAAGCCGAATTTAGATTGTCAACATCTTTGCGATTATGTCAAATTATCATTTACCTACTAGTGGTTGCCCTTTCCATTCGCAGCTAAATGTTTTATCTCAATAAAATGTTTAATATGAGAATAATCATCATCTGTTGCAAATTTTTTTGCAGGCATAGGCCAATGCTTTTCAGCTGATCAATCTTCAACTTTCTTTTTTCTTCCACCAATTAATTTTCATCAATCCTTCTCACCACGTCTTTGCTCACCTCCAATCTAAAGGATTTTCGATCTTTTGCAAGTTTTAAAAAAGTAGGAAATTTTGTTTTAAAGATTGCTTGAAGTTTAAAAAACCAGGGGTGGGGTGTCGGCCAAAATATTCGCCGACACCGACACCGGTGTCGGTTTTCTAAAGCCCACCGACACCGGGGGGGGGAGGCAAAGGGAAATAACTGTATTTATTTTTCCTGTGTATATCTCATACTATATATAACGATGCACATCTAATTGAACATTGATACTTTTTTTTTTGCTATCGATATTTTTTATAAAATTTAATGTATACTTTCAATAAACAATATATACTTTTTCTGGTTAAATGTATTGAAGTATATTTGTTTAATATATATATATATATATATATATATATATATATGTATATATATATATATATATATATATATATATATATATATTTGTTACTGATTCCTTATTAAAATCAATGTATACTTATAATCAAAAGAGGAAAACATGTTTCAATAAGCATTTATTGAATGCAGTACTTGGTGAAAAATAAAGAAAATGTACACACATTTGGGCAGGGTCAGCATAATAACTTTTTGGGCGCACTTGCAAAACTTATTTATCACCAACCACATCCCATTTTTAATTGCAAGAATTTTAAAATTATCTTGCTAGCTTATTCTAATTCTATATCGTGAAGCGTTTTAAGTTGTAGTTTAAACTGACTGAATATATTTATCTCGATCATTTGACTTTTAAATGCTACTAAAGTAAAACTGCTATAGTTTCGAGATTGATCATATTTTTTTCAGTACCCTACTGGTACTGCTGCCTTTTCTCAATAAGCTGTTTACAACGTAAAAGAAATATTGACAGTATACCAACATCCTATAGTGTATAATCAAATCGACTGGTAATATTCGAGGACATATTATGCAACTATAAAGTTTGATACACGTTTGATATACTGGTACATTTGCAACGTTTTCCTATCTTTCCTTTTCATTATCCGGAAGTTGCCGCTCTAAATTATAACCAAACTGGCCGCCTAGGCACCCAAAAACACAGTGGTCCCAAGCCCCCGCGCCACGGACCGATAGCTATCCGTGGATCAAATGGCACTGGGCCGCCCAAGAAACGTTAAATTAATTCCTTTTTATTTATTGCTGTTATTTCCCTCAGGATTGTGCGAGACCAATTCCTCTCGGGCCGCGGTGAAATTATCAAACGTCAACCGGTCCGCAGCGAGAAAAATTGTGGGCACCACTGTACTAACACACACACAACACTTCTATGGTACCGGTAGCTTTTATTTTGTTTAAACAAAATAAAAATAGCCTGTGTATCTTACTATGATGATCTTTAATAGCAAAGTTGTCGGCATTTTTATTGTCCGACCCCACCATGAATATACCTAATATTATAGATGAATATAAAAAAAAACGTAAAGAAGGTCTAATTATGTTGCAGTATGCATTGTATGGGCCTAATATGAAATAGTTTATTTTATTGTCTAATTGTAATGTAATTACTAAATAACAAAAGTAAATACATAAAATACCCGATCTGTGTACTTAAATGTGTTTATTTTAATAATTATGCACATGGCGCCGAGCTAGATGGGTCTCCGAAATAGTAATCTTGAAAACAATTTTCAGCTTCTAAACCAGACATGGGCAATCTACGTCCGTTAAACGTTTTTATTCGACCCGCAGTACACCCCCCTTCGTTCATTTACATTGATATTACTTACATTTATGTTAGCTCATCTAAAGTATTATAAACACTCCATAGATATTCTCTTGGTCAGGCCCTTCAATTAAATTCAAGAAACTATTGTAACCCGTCAGTAGTTAAATTTGCATCTGTGATCTATGATTTTGCAGCATGTTCATTAAGATAAAAAAAAAAGTTCTTAGTTGTACAGGTAACATTGAAAAGTCACGAAAAACACTAGATAATGACATCAAGAGTAGCTGCAGGGAATAGATTGAAGTGACAAAAGTGTATGGTAAACTTCGAGATATTCCACAGTATGCTGAATGCTATTTTTATAGTAAATCTGAAGCGGCCAATTCGCTACTTTTATTAATTTCTCATTTATGCTCAAGTATTGGTGAAGATTATATCACCGACTGCCTAAGTCAGCAATTCACTGCAAAGTACAGACATATCCAACAACACCAGAGCAATGATGCTTGGAAGTTTTTAAGTGGCCATTCAGAGAATGCAGAATGCTGAAAGAAAATCATGGCAAGGGCTACAAATAATGATGAAAGATGATTGTTCCAGATCTATTTTTAGAGAAAAAAGAGACGTATGAAGACACTGCATACTTAACAGTTAATAGAGGAAGGAATCGTTATTTTACACCCGAATTAAAACTGAAATAAGTAGTGAAAAATGTTATGTATTGTAATAGGTTGCACACTTTTCAGAACGGTGGGGGGGGGGAAGGCTGGGGGCGCCAAAAAACTTGCACACGGCGCCTCAATAGCTAGCTACGGACTGGGCTTTTATGTAGTGCCATTGGGACGTATTGGTAATGTTTCAGTCTGACTGAGAGAAATTAAGTTGTGAAGAGTGTTAGTTGTGGGTTAACTTTGATTATAGGAACATTTGAACAGGCCATTCTTTGAGGTTCTAAAAGACTTGAGTAGATTTGTGTGTAATCTTTCTCCAACATGGATATTGATAGAGAGATGCATACTAAACATTTCTTATGATTTACAATGATTGAGTGAATAACAGAGTGAACATAGCCCGTAGCCGTCATATTTGCTTTCAGTCATAATTCTGTTAGTGCTGACAAGTCGTTGCACTGTAGAGCATCTCGCTTTGGAAAATAATATTTGTTGATAAACAGATTTACCAAGTATTTATTTAAAAAGAAAAGAAGAACTTGATAAAACTTTAAATTAAAGATTGGCTTAGAACTATCTGACGTTGTTCTGGATTATTTAATTTAAGTTCTAGTATTTTTTTTTGGGCAAGTTTTTGCGCCGACACCGAACCGACTCAGGACGAAGTACAAATGCCGACACCGACACCGGCAAAAACTACCGACACCACCGAACCGAAACCGACACTTGCTCCCTAGCCTTGTAAAAAACTACACGCAAACCGGCAGCAAGACCAGAAGCATTTAGTTAGCAATGTAATATTTACAACTGGCTGATTACTTGTCGCACTTTTTTTACAAATAGTATAAATTTAAATTAATAAAAAATTGTACCATCAGGTGCGTAAATAATTATTTGTCTTACTGTCTTCTTTAATAGGAACTATTAACACGGTTTTAACAGGGTTAAAATCCTACTATACAAAAAAAAAACACCGCCATTTTCTTATGTCACGTTTGCAGCCGACTTCCGTATCATGGATTCATCTCGAAATGACGTCATAGAGGATATCCCAAGTGCATAATTATTTATAGCGACGGCGTTGCTAATCTGCACGCACGCACACACGCCAAGAATAGCACTTTATTAGTAGGACTCTTTGAAAAAAGGCAAAAGAAGTGATCTTATTAGAACACATATTGAATGTAAATATTGTTCAGCAACTTAAACTGCTATAAATGCCCACTTTTTTTTGTTTTGTTTTGTTTTTTCACTGCCATTGTAGTTGTATGTAAGACTGTTGACTCAGGCAGCACAGGTAATATGAACTTCTCATCTCTGATATTAGGACTGCTGATTAAACTGCATTAACGCACGATTAACGCGTCCAAAAAAATTGCGATTAAAATTTTTAACGCAACACCTAAGTGCGTTAATTTGACCAAAATGCTGAAAGCTTATAATAGCGCTACATTGTTAAATAACCGTTTACTTACTACCTAGCTCTTCCTACCCCCACCAAGTCGCAATTCGCACACACAAAAGCCTCATGTTTAATATAAAATGAAGATGTTTTTGTTATATAGCCCTTCGACAAGTAAAGCCCCTGCTCCCTTCCCTGTCGATGAAAAAAGAGAAAAGTTTCATTGAATAGTTTACATTATATACTGTAGTGTATTAGCGGATGTAAAAGAACAACAAGTGTTTAATGAACCCGGTTATAATAAGGCGACAATAATAAGGTGCTAGAAATTTTGTTTTATAATTTTTTTGCGCATAATTTTTATAGCATTTGAAAATACAGCATCATATTTTTAAAGTTTGTAACAGCTGCATTAATAGTTTCATATACATGACACCAGTCAATCAGTGTCTATACTCGGCTGATGTAAAAGAATCTGGACATGATAATGATGATAAACAAACAACAGAAAACCTATGAAAGAAAGCGCAAATGCGGAAGTATCATCATTTTCGGACGATCAGCCATTGCCCATTGAAAAATCTTTCACCCCGACAGTTAGCGAAAAAATATATATCATCCGCTACCACAACTGTCCATTGTGTTAACAAGAAGAGAGCATCACTCGAATAGGCGAATGTGAATAAACAAGTATGTTTAAACAATTTAAAAAATTGCCTGAATAAATAAGACCGATTCAGTTAAGTAAACTGTTCTATCAATCAAATTGACTATTTTAAGGTACCATGTTGATTGAATAAAAATATGTTACAAATAATAAAGTATTTTTCTATTTAAATATACGTTAATATGCGTTAAAAATTTCAATTATGCGTTATTTTCGATTACAATATATATATTGTTGAATGATTAAGACATTCATTAAAGCACAGGCGTAGGTTCGAGAAAACACAGCATTTAATAATTGATATACAATCAACAATTACAATGGCCACGATTATACATTGCCTGCCTCATCATCACAACTCTGCTGCTCTTAAGTCACACAGTCACTGCTGTCAATAGTAAATCATACGGTATGCTTGCTGGTCTACAGGAGTTCCCTATTCATAATCATAGCTTTCCACCGATGGCACCCCTCTCAAATACATTGTCTTCAGGAATGCTTGGATATGTACAGAATATCCCGTTCTCTTCATCCTAGTATGCTTTATCCATCACATAAATTCTACTCTTTCCATCATGTTTGATGACTTTACACTTTCTAATATATCAGCTGCATGCTACTGTCTTATCTGTCTAATATAATCAAGTGATATGTGTGTCTCTAAGATTTCAAAGTCCCAGATAATGCAGATACTGATTCAGCCGTCTTCAGATGTGACGATGATAATCCCCATTTTGTGCACAAAACTGAGCCTGCTCAAACTCTCGGCGTGATCGTGGATGCTAGCTAGGAGCATGTCTTTTGTCAGGCTCAGGAGGCTGATTATGGTGTAGTCTGGGAGGGACCGTGGTCGTCTCCAAAAGCAGCCTGGATGTTCACCAGGTAGGCTTTCTGGCAGGCACTGACGTTCAGCCGTTTGATCTCTTGTGGCGTCCGTGATGCTGACATCTCCATTAATGAGGTCCAACAGAGTCAAGCACTTGTTAATGCAGACAAACTTGACGATGGCAAAACACACGTTGTAGAAGTAACGAAATGTTTTGAATTTGACTAGCCTATGTGTGTGACTTCTTTTCATAACCACAAAGGATCTGTCATGTTTCGAGCTCACCGGAACTACATAGGAACATGGTAATGCCGAAGCAGAATTGAACTGTTAATTCATTTTGTAAATTTTAGTCATTGTTTATGTCCATCACTATGGTGGGCCGATTCCGCTCACCATTTTCAAATATCTCCTCACTCAGAAGGGAAACAAAGCATACTGCAGAAAGAACACGCCTCTATCTCGTTGGTGTATCATCTTGATTTTTTTCTAAGCTTGAAGCTTGATAATTCGTGATGATGCCTTCATGATTGCGGGTCATTGCGGGATACTGGTTTGGATATATCTAAAATGCAGAGATAGGTTTCTCGTTCGTCTGTAGTCCTGTTGTTTCCGTTTCCACACACCACAATTTGCTCACGTTGGGGATCTTGTTGCCACTACAATCTAAATCAATTACTTCATCCTCTTCATATCTAGTTAAGCCCCATATTGTTACAGTCAATTCATATTCTCTCCTACTATTTCAATATGTTCTTATCACATTATCTGCTGCATCGTTTAGTCGGCTTTGATGAATTTATTGGGCTTTTCAACCACCGCTGCACTGATTCTTGATGTACTAACTGATTTACAACATTTTTAAGTGGAGCTGCTGTTCGGTTAAACATTGTTAGAAAATAACGCATAACATTTTATCGAAAATTAACGCGTATTTTCATCGATACAATATAATAAATTTATTTGTATTTAAACTAGTTTATCATTTTATTCTATCATAACATTGGCATAATAAACAAGTCAGTTTAATTTACAAAATAGTTATAATTATTTGTTAAAAATCTATTAAGCCTTAGAATATATGTCACTTAAATAAGTTGTTCGGACATGTATCGATCTAGTCAAGTGATGCAAGTTTTTTTAATCTACAACAATGCCAAACATGTGTTTTTTCCCGGATTATAGGTTCCAAACTCATGACCTGTGTCAACCCCCCTCCCCTCCATCTCTGTCATAATTTGCTACACTTCGCCCCTACGTATGTCTTGCTAAAAAAAACAACACGGCATTACTATCTCTTATGTCCTTTTCCTTCTAAAAATAAATGTATAGCCAGAAAGTGGTCACACTTCGCAGCCTCTCTCCACACAAATATGACGTTACTTATGGCTAACCCAACCACCATGCCCCTCTGTCTCAAAGAAATTGACACGAAGCTCGATCGTTTCAAACATATGGCTCCTGTCAATCATCTGCGTCTGCAGCTGTTCACTAATTGTATCACTTAGTGTCACAAGATAGAATTAAGAAATGACAACCCTATTGTTTCAAGCTGTTTCAAGTTTCTAGCTGCTATGATTTTATGTAAATTAGACAGTTCCTGAGTTTGGGTATTTTTTCTTGTTTTTTTTTTTTTTGTAAAATCTTTTCTGATCTATTTCTGTTTATAGATTGGGTTATTTATTGATTTTTTTTTTGGGTAAATATTAACGCATTTAGATTTTTGAGGCAAAAAAATATAATCGCATATTTTATAACGCATTTATCATGCGTTAATGACAATTAATCAGCAGCCCTATTTATAAGTTATAAACATTTTTATAATATAAATAATTAATTTCATCTCTATTTTCTCATGTTTATTTTTGTTAATTATTCACAAACTTCTCATGTCATTTTTAGTAGTTACATTGGGTCTAACATTTATTTAAAACATATTTATATTACTCATAGTTTCAAAATCACGGACCTGATGATTGTTGGATTTTATTTATAGATTTGGATTTTATTTTTCAACTGTCTATTTACTCAGGAGAAGTCTGACATTATTAGCTCCATTTTTGCCAGGTACACTAAGAAGTTATTTCAATAAATGTGAAAGTGTAGCCGAATACAACTACTAACTCGTTATTTTTAAACTTGTATCAAATAATTCACCGATAAACCATCTAGGCTATATCTTATTCAATAGACATTTTGCTGCGTCTACTCGCAGTCCCTGCTGCTCCAACAATGGTAAGAACCGGTACTAATCTTTTGTTGTTCTTTTTCATTGTGCATATCAGTTTGAAACAAACGAATAATCCGACACTTTGCGCTAAAATAGCGTAAATGTTTACGCAACACAATAGAATCGAAGATCTTTCTCAGAAATTAAATAAGTCACAAACTTTTCAGATAAATACTCCAATGAAATAGTGGCGCAACCGGGGTGGGGGGCTGAGAGGGGGGGCTTGAGCCCTCCCCCCAGGCCTAATCATCAATACATAATTAATGTTATAAAGTTACAAAAAAGACAGTCAAACTGTCTTTTTTCATAATGTGAGGCCCCCCCCCAGCATTTTTTGCTGGTTGCGCCACTGTCTTTAGCTATCAGTTAATCACAGCCCTATGGCATAGCGACACATTTTCCAAGAACAAACGTGTATTCACTACATCGTCTAAGACATGTGCATTCATAAATTTCACATGGTTATGTATACAGTTATCCCACTGTTAGGCCATTATTTCATCTTATATTATGTATCATAACTAATCATTGTTTCAGTAAAATAATAGTTAATATTTCTTATATAAAAAAAATCACCTGATGTATATCTGAAATCAAAATCATTTAAATTTGTTTTAAACTATTGCAGTTTAGTGATTAAACATTCAGACTAATTATTTTTTTACTGGTTCGATTTACCAGATCCCTATGTTAAAGTTTGCCTGATGTGTCAAGGAAGGAGGATCAAGAAAAGAAAGACATCTGTTCAAAGAAACACACTTAATCCAGTTTTTAACGAGGCGCTTGTTTTTGATGTTCCACAGGAGAGTGTTGAGGACGTTTATCTTGTGGTCAAACTAGTGGACTACGACAGGTCAGTAATTTATTACTACATTGTCACATTTAGCATGTGAATGTTGTTCAAAGAATGGGGGGGGGGGGGGTCGGCGGTAACTCCTGCGCAATGCGCATGTCACAAGACCTGCGCCTTGCATGTTTGCTCTGGCCTATTATATATATAGATAGACAAAGATAGAGAGATAACTTTCAATGATTTTAAATAGTATTCTTCTGGTAGCCAAAATAGTTTAAATACTTATTTCGCCCGCTACACTGTCTCGCTATCTGAAATCGAGGAAATCGAGATTTCCCCAAAACGTAGACATGAAGTCAAAACAACGCTACTGAACGTTGTTCAATGTGTTTTGCTTGCTCTGGCGTATTGGGGAATTCCGCAAACGTGACCAAAATATATATATATTAGGGTGCATCACCAAAAAAAAATCTAATATTTGATCTGTCTGCTATTTAAATTTGTTCAATTGATCAAAAAAGCATTGTGTAAAAAATTAAAAATATTTGACAATGTTTAGAGGTCCCCCGGACTTCAACAAAGTTTGCATAATTAAGCGAAAACTAAATAAAACCATCCTTACTTGTAAAGTCTTACAGACTTACATACAAAAAGTGAAACGCTATATAAATTGTTTTATAGTCTTTTGTTTTATAATGTTTTGCAGCCATGATTGATTTTGATAAACAGTTGTGCTAGAAATTAAATTTAAAATTCACATTTTGTTACCAAAAACAACATTTTTCCTTACCGCATATTGATGACCGAGGTAAGCATTTTAATTTCTTTATTTATATAATTTTAATTTCTGATACACACGACCTATAAAATCAGAACATGGAAATAATATGGAAAACAACAATATGTTTTTTTTACACCTTCTAAGGACATGCTGGCTGACCCTGACACCACTTCAACAGTGTCATATCCAGTTATTACTGCGTAAACTGGAACAAATGAAATCTATGTTGGCAACAACTTTTCAACTGTGGCCACCAAATGTTGAGACTATTATAAGAATGTAGAAGATCTAACATTCTTGAGGCCTATGAAAGGAGACAGGTCTTCCAGCTTTGGATCATTTGACAAAACACTTGCAAAAAAAGTCGCTCGACGCCATTCACGAGATGCCGCAGCATTGGAACGTCAGAAACGCGCAAGAGAAGAAAATGCAGCACTTTCAACGATAACAGTTCCTCCCAATGAGGGTAGCAGTGACGAACCCGATGATTCTACTTCTAAATCTGAAGATAATATGGAGGTTGTTGATAACTGTTTTGATGATATAATGCCATTGCAAAAGCGAAGAAAGCCAACAGGAACTTTGGTATTTGTACCTCCAGATGTTTTAAGCCGACCAAGTCTTGTGTCTCTAGCGACAAGATTAAAGAATACACCAACACAGCAGGCAGCTTTCATACAGGGCCTTATTAGCGAGTCTGGAGGTGATTTATCAATGGTGGCTTCTTCCTATGCCACTGCAGATCGTTAATGTAGCAAAGTTGTAACTGAGATAGCTACACAGATCCACGACTCCTGGGAACCACACAAACTCTGCACGTTCCACTGGGATGGCAAACTGACACCTTCTCTAAAAAATCATCCTGTCACTGAAGAACACATAACAGTTGTTGTTCTTGATGCAAAGCAATTGAAACTGCTAGGAGTGCCAAGGGAACAAAGAAACCCGTTGGTGAAATAATTGCAGAATTAACCATGAAGCTAATGGCAGGAGTGGCATTGTAATGATTGTATCGTTAATATGACATTCGACACAACAAGCTCAAACACTGGTCATCAGACCGCTGCCTGCATTGCCATACAAAATAAGCTGCAACGTGCTGTTCTGTGGTCAGGTTGTCGCCATCACATAGGTGAAGTTCTCCTCTCGCATGTTTGCAGACATGAAAATATAAGTTTCAAAATCCCCGGATATAACTTTGTTCACCAGGCTGCGAAATAATTGGGAATTGGTGGCACATGATTGGTCTCATGTACGTCGTTCGTTTACGTTAGCTGATCATGATCTGAAGGCTCAAGAGCGACTGATGATAATGAGAGATGCGGTAATTGCTCATGCCAACTCTAGTAAACAAACCGAATTCTTGCGAGACGACTACTACGAATTCCTTAAGCTGTCCCTTTTTTACTTGAATGCTACAAATAAGGAGGTTAACTCTAAAAGACCAGGTGCCCTGCACAGAGCACGATGGATGGCAAAGCTGATATATTGCCTCAAGATTGCACTGTGTGAGGAACAAATTCAATTATTGCCTCCAGGTACTATTACCACACGTGACCAAGTGCCAAAGATTCGTGCATTTGCTACATTTGTAACACATGTTTATGTCGCGTGGTGGCTCACTTGCAAAAAGAGAGTGGATGCACCATGGAATGATCTACAGCTCTACAAGCGACTTTTGGATTACAACGATGTTAACAAAGACATATCCAAGTCAGCAATCCGTGCCCTAAATAGGCATCTATGGTACCTGACTGCTGAAATGATCCCACTTGCTCTGTTCAGCAATGAAGTACCTGTGTTGGAAAAGCAAGCTCTAGCAGATGCTCTATTTAGGCTTCGACCGGTGGTTGCCCTCCAAACTCCACAGAATCGATTTGAAAATGGTTGGGGAAAACCACGATTCCAATTAATTGATTCTTCAACTCGGTTGTGTGATCTGGATGGAGTTGACTTGTGGTTAAAGCTATCCTCAAATCAAAGCGAAGCGTTCCGCTGTGCTATTTCTCACGTGAGATTTTTCAAAGCGCGAAAAACCCTCGCTACACCTACGTAGGCGTCAGCCGACCGGATATAATGATTTTTTTAAATTTTCTTTTTGTTTATTTGAAGACGTCAGCAGACATTTTCTTCTTATGATATATATTCTACAGTTATGGTATTTTACAAGTAAAAAGTGAAAAAAACACTTACTTTTTGGTATAATCTGATATAATTCAAGTTGCTATATATAAATGTAAGTCTTATTTGTTAATTTTAAGACATTTATATCAATTTTAATCTTGATTTTCATTTGAGTCGATGTTTCTAGGCAGCCATTTTGGATTGTTTACACTCGCGAAACGCGAAAAAACTCTGAAAGAAGCGATACCGCGAAATTTCTCTGCACCGCCGCGGAAATTCTCCGCGGTTTGAGCATCTCCATATAAATACATTGCCGCGAAAGAGGGCGAATTTCGCGAGCTACCTAGATACGCGAAATTCGCTTTGGTTTGAGGATAGCTTTACTATATACAAACTTCGATCGGACACATGAATCCTCGAACTGCCTGTTGATGATTGCCAGTGCAGAAAATGTTGCTGCTATTAACGTTGTTAACGATTGTGCCGAGAGAGGAGTGAAACTAGCATCCGACTTTGTTGAAGCAACGCGAACGGATAAACATTTTCAAAACATTCTTCAAGTGGTAGAAATGACCGCAAAAACATCTAAAATTTGCATTAACCTAACAAACGTGCAACAAAGAGAAACTGAATCTAATGCAACAGTTATAAACAATCCAATACTTTTATGAAATTTTTATATCGGCTAGAATAGACTTTTTTCTTTACATGTTATGTTTTGTTATTTCTTGGGTGGGGACCTCTAAATCAACTCCGATTTGAAAAATATTTTACACAAGTTATCATTAATGATATCAGAACAAATCAGAAACATAGACAGCTCAAAAACAAACAATTAATTTTTTCCTCTATTGTGGTGATGCACCCTAATATATATATATATATATTAGGGTGTCCCAAAAAAATGAAGTTTTGAAATGTTGATGTCTCACCCCACAGAATATGTCTCTATGGTAACAGTAGTTAACCTGCAAAATTTCAGCTCATTTGGACAATGTTTAGAGGTCCCCCAAGAGGTTTCAAGTTCCAGATTTTGGTGTAAAATCATTCGCGGTCTAATACACCGTTAATGTTGCATTATATGCGAAACTGATATATTAAGTAAAAAATTGATACTTAGTATTGTTTATAAAACTAAATGAAACAAAATACATAAATCTTGAATGGTTCATATTTTTAAATTTGAAATTTAAGTAAAAAATAATGAAAAACAAAGTTTTATTCATTTTGTCAAGTTAATTCTTGAAAGAATGTCAATCTGCTTGAACAATAATAATAATAAGCAATGCAAATAAGCATTCCTACTATTTATTTTGTACTTTGTACTGTAGGGTAGACAATAATTTAAAAAAGTTCTTCAAATTTAAATTTTAGCCAGCTGTTCACGATTACTCTCTGCACAATTTTTCCGATGTTTTTCAACCGCTTGTAGCAAAAATTGTTATTGTTCTTTGTCCTTGGTGATACTGTCATTGAAATTTTGTATCAATGCTACACCTCGCTCTGCTGAGTCATTGATACAAGCCAGATTCTTTACAAAATCTGCTGCAACTTTAAAAGATGGTATATCTGACCATGCTTCAACAGGAACATCTAGAAAACTGGCATCAATGATGGATGTTTCAAAAAATGTGGTAGAAGCACGCAAATCAACAACACTTTTTGGTAGTGTTTTTATGAGATGCGGTCCACGTTCTGATATCATTGTCCGAACAAGGCCAGTTTTTTCTTTGTCCGACAAAAGGGTGACAATAACGCAAGCGTCGACAGTTCCGGACTCAAGTACCACGAGTGACGCACCATCATTTTCAATCCAGTCGATCGAAGAACAGCACCATCGTATTCATATAAACGCTGTATCAACAAGATATCATCTGCGTCTGCGGTGAGCCTGCATGAAAACCATGATTGAAGATGAACACATATGGTAAACCGATTAAAGCGCTGAATACCTTGTAAGTCTCGAGCTGTTAACTGAAAGATGGTTTCGTTACCTGCAAACAATAGTTTAATTTTCAATGCATACATTGCTTTCGCCATCAACCTTGCCCTATGTAGGGCACCAGGTCTGCGAATGCTGACATCAACCTCCAACCCAACCATTTGTGCAGCAAGCAGAAGACATTCCAAATAATCATCATGTGAATGATTGAGCTCAAGTTAACATTTGATAAATTCTTTAATCGAATCAGACACGATTATCAAAGGGGCGGATCTGGCTTCGGGTGTGTGGTTTAATTCTGTCCATTTTTCTCGAAACCTCTTAAAACCTCTTAAAAAACAAAATCTCTGGTCCAGTGGATGGTCCAAGACAAACATTGAATGCATCGGAAAGGAGTACTTCCGACATGTGATGACGGCATGCCATCCGTAATAGATTACTTCCCAGGGCTTCTTCTAACAGAGTGCAAGCTCCGTTGAGTCTTCCAGTATTGGAAGTCGTAGTGTCGAAGCACATGCCGATGACCATAGATTCGCACTTCCACGATTTGATATGTTCATATACTGCATCAGCAGCTGCACTTCCTGACCCGGACCCGGATGCTAACTAGGGATCACCAAGAAGCTTTGTAGTGCCATCGACAAGTGATGAGAGCAGGACAGGTAATCGATCGACGTTGTTGGTAACCTCTCCGGTAACATCGGGCAATAGCTTACCAACCCAATGAACAATTGATTTTGAGGGAATATAGTCTTCTTTTATACGTGCTGCAGCTTGTTGACGACGAAGCTTGCGATGACGATGCATTGTGCTCTTGGAAAATACTGTGTCAGATGTCGGAACACCAGCTTCGTTGAATGCGGATGCAAGTATCATTGTTGATTTTCTAATGCTGGTGTTCGTTCTGTCCACCACTGCAGCAACTTTTGGTGATATGATGTTTCGTCTGCGATTTCGTGTTGCAGAATTTGTTTTGCTTGAGGATGCTGATCGGATGACTAATTCTTCATCAGATTCTGCATCGTCACTCGAATCTAGACAAATGGATGATGTCATTGAATGTGTGTCTCTCACTGTCAGAACCACCTACATCCAGTTGCTGTTCTATGTCTACTGCTGACTCTACACTTGAACCTGATGGTAACCCATGATGACGGCACTGTGATGTAGCATCTTTTGCTGCATCACCAACATCCCTGATAAATTGTTTCTGACGATCAGCATCTTGTTTTTCTAATTAAGAATCACACAATTTCAACTCTAGTTAATGGTAGCAATGAGGTAAATATAAGTATCTTTAAACTTCATTTTATTCATATATGGCATGCAAAAACTGCAAATTATTTGAGCCACGATTTGTCTGGATTTGCATGTTGGCCTAATACTGGAATTTTAAAAGCTCTTCGGGGACCTCTAAATGTTGTTCAAATGAGCTACAACTTCACCAATTCACTCATTGTACTCAAGAGACACTTTCAGGGGGTGAGACACCAACGATTAAAAAAAATTTTTTTTCGAGCATTTCTGGGACGCCCTAATATATATATATATATATGTTATAGGCAAAGTGTGAAATTCCGGCATTCTATAGAATGCCTAGGCATTGTATAGAATGCCTGGTGATTTTAGGCAAAGTATAAAATTTCTAAATTGTGCATACTTTTCCTAGGCATTCTATACAATGCCTAGGCATTCTATACAATGACTAGTGTCGTTTAGGCAAAATATCAGAAAAGAACAACAAAAGCCTTTATTGATAAAAACGTATTTTAATATAAAATAAAAATATAATAAAATAAAGCATATGATGTTCATACCGTAAAAAACAACGACAGCAGATTGAAGTATTTGCTTCAGCAGGTAAGACTGGATTCACACTTAGAATTGTACTGTACTTAATTTTCTTCTTTCTGACAAAACACTTCATATTTTGGTATTTTGATCTGTCATGTTCATATTTCACGAATTAGTGAAGAATTGATAAATAATGAAAAGATGTTGTTTCTGGTGAAAACAAGCAGAACACAACTGGAATGAGCTACTTGTTGCAGCAGGGAAGACTAGAATGGCATTTTGAATTGCATTTAATTTTCTTTTTCACACAAAGACACCTCATAGTTTGGCATTTCGTCTTGCATTTACATCTGACGAATCCTTGGCCGCTTCCTGTAGACTGAGAAGTAGCAGCAGATCGGAGAGCTATTTCAAGGTCAGGAACGTCTTCCGCTTTTATTAAATCTTTTGGACATACGGTGAATTCTGATCTGGCATATAGCTGCTTCAAGATTCCATGTGCAGTTCCAAGGCGGTAAAAGCCATCTTCTGTCATGCTCATAACAACTGCCAACAGATTTCGTGAGTCTCCCCGCCCTTTGTCAACATCGGGAATCGCCACCTTAATTTCCCTAATTACGTCACAGTCTCCTTCATAATAGTCCTCACCAAAGGAGCGCCCCCTGGTCGTCATGGTACCTAAACTGTCCGTCGTCGCCTCCTGGTCTACTTCAAGAAACGCCACTCCTTTGCTGTTTACTACTCTATTGTTTTCTGACCACCTTGTCCTAAGTCGTCTGCACCTTGTCAACCATTATTTGCATTACTCCTACTTCTGATATATCTTCTTATCTTACAACGTCGAAGGGGATTGTCTGTCTCTAAATCTTCTCTAGTTCCTAACAAGGCCAAGTGCAGAATTATTTTTTAGAGCATTTTCGAAAAAAAAATGCTCTATTGTCCCCGTTTTGTCTGTCTGTCTGTCCGTCATCACCCTAGATCTCAACAACCATAAGTCCTAGACCCATGATGTATATATCATTTTGTAGGTCTTGGCCTGCCAAGAAAACACTTTGGTCCATTTCGCGATCTGACCTCTGAGGGCCGAAAAAGGGGGCGTTTTAAGTACCGTATTTTTAATATATAAGCTATATTAATAAAGGAGCGCCCTATATCTCAGCAACCATACGTCCTAGACCCATAATGTATATATCATTTTGTAGGTCTTGGCCTACCAAGTGTACATCAAAAGTCCATTTTGCGATCTGACCTCTGAGGGCCGAAAAAGGGGGCGTTTTAATTACCGTTTTTGCTTATATTTTAAATATAAATAATAAAAGCTAATCAAAGGGGCTTAATCATTATTTATTTTTGTAACAGTTATTCAACATGATTACTTGCCTGTCTATTTATCAAAACCCAGCAAAATCTATGGCTGTCACCCGGAAAAAAATACGGATTTCGTCCGGCGTAACCGTAGCCACTGCTTACACGAAAATGCTCTAAAATGTCCTTTGTCCGAACGGAAAAGACTTAAATTACTTGTTTATTTATAGTGGCGGCGTTCCCATTCTGCCACATGCGCAGCCGACTTCCGTGAAATGACGTCATAAAGATATCCCAAGTGCAGACTTATGTTTTTATTTATAGATAAATTGTACCATCTGGAAATCAATTTAACTACTGAATTTTTAAATACGATTGATAAGGTTAATTAGATGATGATGTAAGCCACCTTCCTAATGTGCAGAAATGGCCTATATTTTATACGTCACAAATTACGTTTTACCCGTAAACGCTAACCTACCAAACCAAACCAAACCAAATAACCAACAAAACAAACAAACAAACGGAACCAACCAATCAAACCAACCAAATCAACCAAAACAAACCAACTAACCAAACTAAACCAAACTAAACACCAGTAAAGATATGGGTGCTAATTTATCTCACCCGTTACGTTTTGCCCTTAATTCTATCAATGTTAAAATCAAAACAAAGCAATAAAAAAAAGGTTTTTTTTTTTTATAAAAATGCACTGAAAAGTAAAAAATAACTACTTTATTATACCATTTTGCAGCACAAAGGCACGATACAGGACCAGCGCGCAAGTTCAATTCGGCTTTATTAGTAAAAAAAATTAAAACATTTACCATCGGGAAATGACGTCATAGAGGATTTTTATTATAGCGACGGCGTTCCCATTCTGCGAAAAAATTGTACCATCGGGAAATGACGTCATAGATTATTTATAGCGACGGCTTCCCCACACGCATGCACGGACTACAAGATATCTACTTTATTAGTAGGACTAGCTGTACCCTGCAAAACTTTTGCGTATACTTAATCCCTTAGGTTTAATCAGTAGCTAGGTTACTTTTGGTTTCGGACAGATCCGAATTTGTCACGATTTTTATGACAGTATTAATTGAAAAGCTTGCTGACGCTGGCTGCTTGATATGTTCGAGCAGAACCATATATTGTTTAATTGGGTCTGTCTTACATCAACATTTTTTTTAACTCTTCGTATTAATTGAAAAAAAAATATTTTGACTAAAAAGTAGAAAATAAAAATTACATTATAAAAAATATTTTATAAAAACACGTTTTTCTTGCGTACTAAAAAGCAGAAAATAATTTCTGAATAAATTGGTAACATGGTAATAGTAATAGACTATAAGAGCTTCTGATTTTTATAAAAACGAAAAACGTTGGGCGCATGAACACAATCATCCAGATCTTTCTAACATACTCTAATTTATATAAATGAAAACCTGTTTAAAATAATTTCAAGCCGTGATTTGATTTGAGCCCCTGATATAATGATAAGTTTATTTTATGGAATTTCTGAAAGTTTATTGGTTGATTATACAGAATACTTAACAGATTTCTACCCACCAGTATTGGAGGATAGCGAACACGAATTAGCCAGCTGTAGGACGTATGGGCTGCAGCGATAACAACAAGAGAGAGTACGACAAAAACAATGACATGAACAATGAACCGCAACTCATTGAAAGCTACGAATGCATGGAAATCCAGAACTATTTGGCTGATGCTAATACCAACGTTTGGCACTGCAACAGCAAGACCCTTACACGTCTGAATTTCGTCCACAATCTGTAGAGCTCCGAGAGCAAGAGGACCATTGTGACGCCCCACACAATACGACTGTCCACCTCTTGGAGATCACGATTTCTGGCAGCCTTATCTCTATGAGTGGACATGCATTCTACACGAATAATGGCTACAAAGACCAAACGTAAGCGAACTGTGGTGCCTGCAGCAGGAGACCGCGGGACCCACTGTGAATGAGAAACACATCTCTACATTTAAGATATATTCAGACCAATACCTCTTTTAGACCAGCAATTATGAAGGTATCATCTCGTTTTTTCAACCTTAGAAAACATCAAGATGATTAAGCATCAAGACATAGGCGTGTCGTTTCTGTACGTTTACTTTTTTTCCCTTCTAAGTGAGGAGATTTTTTAAGGTAACCCAGGCGTCTAAAAATAGAACAGGGAATTTCCGATTAAAAAAAAGTTGATTTTTTTTTCTGCTGATTTTTATAGTGTTAAAATTGTTTTTTCATATTGAAATATGGCTTACTATCACGGTCTAATCATTAACTATCTTTTTTAGGCCATGTATTTTGTTTAATAGAGTTTTTTGACAGTTTTTTTTTTGCGGTTTTCTCAAAATCGATTTTTTTTTAAAATCTTGTACATTTTCGACACTTTTACAAAAATTACTTAAGATATAAGCTTACAATTTTGCATGCTTATTCTAATATCTATTGTTGACAGTTCTCCAATTTTTTTTGGAGATATTAAATAGAATTTATAATTTTTTTTCTTACCTAATGTAACTTTTTTGAGTGTACCGAAATAAAAAATTCACAGTTTATTTATTTTCCATTTTTTCTAAAAAAAAAATTGAACGTTTGTTTGAAACACACTTATTAACATTTGTGCAAAAATATTTTATGATATCTACAATAGATTTTAAAAATTGGTTATTTGAAAATATGTCTTAAAATTACTCTTTTTCACCCCAAAAAGTCACATAATACATTTTTTATAATTTTTTTATAATATTTTTTATTTCTTTCTTCATTAATTGGTCTGTTGAATAAAAAAAATAGCAAAACAAAGTAGCTGAAACCTTGCATCGGTGTATGGATCACCTCAAATTGGTGATCAGAATCGGCCCACCAGAGTGATGGAAAACAGCAGTGACTCAAATTTAACGAATGAATTAACAGTTCAGTTCTTCTTCGTCCTTTCCATGTGCCTGTGTACTTCCAGAGAAACTATTACTCTGTTAAATTTGAAAAATGACAGATTCTTTGTAGTTATGAAAGGATGCAACAGAGAAAGATTTGTCAAATTAGAATAATCTGTTACTGCTACAACATGTGTTTTTTTTATCGTCATGTTTGTCTGCTTAAAAAAGAACTTGATTGTGCTGGGCCTCATCAATGGACATATCACCATCCCGGACGCAAAAAGATGCAAAGAGATCAGACAGCTGAGCGTCTGCACCTGCGAAAACATCCAGGCTGCTACAGAGACGACTAGGATTCTCCCCGCTCCCACTACTTTGACAATCAACCTCCTCAGCCTGACACAAGACATGCTGCTAGCTAGCATCAAAGGTCACGCTGAGAGTATGCTCAATTTTATGCACAATATCGGGATTGTTATCGTCACATCTAAAGACGGCTAAGTCAATGTCTGCATTTTCTGGAAATTTGAAATCTTTGAGACACACATACCACTTGAGTATATTAGACATTCAAGACATGAACATGTAGCAGATGATGACCCCAGAAAGTTTAAAGTAATCTAACTTGATGAAAAGAGTAGAGTGATCGTGAATGATGAAGTATACCAGATGAAGTGAACGGGATATTATTTACAGAGCTCTGCTTTCATGAGGACAATGTTGTGAGAAATGACCTATCCGTGACGGACAGATTTGAAAGGTGGTTGTGTTATAACTCTCTCATTGCCAACGGTTGTGCGCTAAGAATGGGGAATTCCCTATACCAGCGCACCGTATAAATTTACAATTGAGAGCACTGACTGTGTGACGTAAGAGCAGCAGAGTAGTGATGATGAAACCGGCAGTGTGGAATCATGGACATTGTAATTATTCATTGGAAATATATTAATAAATGTTGTTATTTTAATAAACCTACGCCTGTGATTTTCTTTTAGAGCATTTAAAAATAAGTCCACTGTTTGATGAAAACAAAAAGTACCATTAATCATCAACACTATGTTAATATGAATTGACATTTATTTCTGTAAGTATAAGGACACGAAAACTGAATCTCTTCCTATTTGGTTTAACACTCAAATCTCGCATACATATACAATCTTACTGTACGAATGTCGTACCACAACTGACTGTCATGATACACATTGTTTTATCAGTCCAGCTATACGTCCAGCCACACACACACAGCTACGTGCTTCACGATCCAGTCTTTAAAAGTAACTTTAGCTGAAAAGTCATACAATTATGCAGCCCTACTTGAAAAGCAGTCACACTCATACCCGTACGCACCAATACACACACACAGTCATTCTGTTACACTATACTTGGAAAACTTCACTGCTAAGCAATAATTATAAGTTGTTTGTAGTATGTAGTAGATATATGATATAACTATTGCACTACAGTTGTGGTCATGGGCGTATACATTTAAAAAAAAAATATCATATATGGGGGGGGGGGCATTTGTCCCCTCCCCCTACATTTTGAAAAAAATGCCATAAAGTTGTTACAATAAAACTGAACTAAATTTCCTGAAAGTTTATTACATTAAAGTATAATAACTAAACAAACAACACATGTACCCAAAACCTAACCTCTAACAGCAGAAAGTAACTAATGTGCAACTTGCTTGCTTTTTCCAGATTGTTCTAAATATTCCAGTTGTTTAACAATTTCTGTCACATTTTCAGCGAAAATCCGCAACCTTTTAGATTTCTGTGTCCATCTAGTTTCACATAGTAAAGAAACATTTGGAGTTAGTTTTCTTCGCTGATTAATTTCTCAGAAAAAACTATAATTGACTTAATTTTTCCTATTCTGTTTAGTACAGCATTCACATTATTTAAATCGTTCACGACAAGATTTAATTTATGTGAACTGCAATGTACCATTGCTGCATTTGGGTCTTTTTTTTTTCGAATTATTGCTTGGACTGCTCCTTCTTTACTTGCCATTGTAGAACATCCGTCTTATCCTTGACCAACAAAATATCTAATCTAATCGTTGAAATCTTTTAATTTTGTGCATGGTTTGATGACAAATGCTCCCTGAACTCCTGGAATTACTTTTTGCGAAAACAACACGCACAATTTTGCAAAAGCCACCTTTTAACATTTGCAAGTATACAACCCACGATGAATTGTTTGATAACCAAGCATATCTAAAGCCTCTGTTTCCACCACTGTCAGCTCTGAAAATCATATTTTATCAGGGGTCAAACAATCAAGGATCAGCAGCAATTTCAACTCATTTGAAATGTCGTATGTCAAGACATACCTTCCAATATCCAATTTAGGAAATGAAGAAGTGACAGCGACAATCAAATTAGAAATAGTTTCTTCAGTTGTGTCTGGCTGTTGAACTTGTACTTTTGTCCTCAATACATGTGATAATTCAGATACTGCAAACGCCCTAAAATCTTCTAATAACGGCTTTTCGAAATCCCGCAATTGCTCTACTTTTCGTTTTATTGAGCCTGTACATTTATTTTCCGATAACCATCTTTTCATATTAATTTAGGATAAATTTAAAAATTCACTCAGCGGCAGACGAATAATAAACTAACAAGAGTTACCAGATTATAAAAAAAAACCTGAATGCCAAAAACATTTTCGAAGGCCTAATCAAGCTACAGAAGGCCAAATCAAACAAAAAAAATTAAAATCGGAACATGCTTGTGGTTGTAGTCAAAATGTTTGAATTTTCAAAAACATTTATTTATGTCAAAATAAATATTGAGCCTGTACATTTATTTTCCGATAACCATCTTTTCATATTAATTTAGGATAAATTTAAAAATTCACTCAGCGGCAGACGAATAATAAACTAACAAGAGTTACCAGATTATAAAAAAAAACCTGAATGCCAAAAACATTTTCGAAGGCCTAATCAAGCTACAGAAGGCCAAATCAAACAAAAAAAATTAAAATCGGAACATGCTTGTGGTTGTAGTCAAAATGTTTGAATTTTCAAAAACATTTATTTATGTCAAAATAAATAATTAATGTTATACTTAACTTGGATTTAATTGAGAAATACACCTGTATGGCATTGTCAGTTAAAATAAAAAACGTGGTTTTTTTGCCCCCCCCCCCCCCGGAAAAATTCCTAGCGACGCCCATGGTTGTGGTGGACAAGTATGAGGTCTTTGAAATTAGCCTTAAAAGACTTTGAACTTATGATATAATAATTCAAGGAGTTGTCATTTATTGTATCTGTTTTTACACAACATGCCATTCAACAACAGGACTCTTAATTCATGACATACCATTCCACACCATAACTGTTATATTTCAATAAGTCATTCCACACCATTACTGTTATATTTCAATAAGTCATTCCACACCATAACTGTTATATTTCAATAAGTCACTCCACACCACAAATGTTATATCTAAATAATAATACATTCTTGTGTCTATTTAATTTCCTTCATTTCATTTCAGGATAGGTAGCGATGAATTGATGGGATGTGTGGCATTGGGCCCTAAGATTAACGGCCAAGGTCGAGAGCACTGGTACGAAATGTTGGAGAGTCCTCGGAAGCCTGTGGCCCAGTGGTACGCCCTTATGGAGCACGTTACTCTACCCAGCAGTAGCAACGGCAAGTGTTGTTTGAGACAGCGTCAATCAACCGAGGAGTCAAACCACAGCGATGGGAATTTGTAAAAATGACTTCCATCTTTACTTGACGTGTTGAGTCAATTCTAGTTTTTTTACAGGGATCATAAGGACAGCTTAATAAAATAACATGAATCAGTCTGATAACATGAACAAATGCCTTAGTCTAATACAATGAGCTATTGTCTTAGTCTGATAAAATAAATGAATCAGTATCATTGACTTATTTTCAGACGATCCTCTCAACTTCAACGGTTTAATACTTTAAAACTTCATGACACATTTTACTCACCAAACGTTGGAGTTCAAATATGTGGAGCCAATGATAAGAGTGGTAGTTGCTAAAATATCTAGTGTCATAACATAAATATATTCTGAAGGATTGATTTGTTTCCATTTTCAAAATTATAAATAACTAGATTTGAAATCAAATATTACGACAATAAATTAATGAAATTAAAGCTAGAATCAAGTACACATTAAAAAACTTTAAAATAGTCTTAGTACTAAATACGTAAAAAAACGTTAACAGGACTTTTTATCCTTATTGGGTATTTTAAACAATAGATATTTTCACCCCTGACAGCAATATTACAACTTCTATTAGTTCCAATTAGAGCGCCCACCAAACTGATGTACATTTTTCTCAACCACCATCTGGTCCAGCAGCTTTAAGTTGTATACAAATAATATGATATATTGTCAAGGTGAAAACATACACTAGATGTACTGAATGTATACCACCAGTATGATATATTGTCAAGGTGAAAACATACACTAGATGTACTGAATGTATACAAACAATATAATATATTGTCAAGGTGAAAATATACACTAGATGTCCTGAATGTAGATTCTTTATGATAAGTACATTATAATATTGTGTATTTCCATAATATTGTCTGGTCTGCTGATACCCGGTGTGATATCCTTGTTTAAAGCTACATTCTCTAATGTGCTAACTTTTATATGACAAAATTATTTATATAATTACTGAATTATCTTTTAACGAAGTAAAATTTGATAAGGGAACTCGAAAAAGAGAGATGTTAGGGTTGGGGGAAATTTACTTTTTCTTTGCCTCTTAGAACGTTTTATCGTTCCGGGGAAGGGTGGGGGGGGATTGCATTGGTAGTTCTCTCCATTCCTTTCTTTGATATGTGGTCGCAAAAAGCGTCACTACTTTTTAAAAGTAAAGTTCCCTTAACCCAAACGGGCCATTGGGGCAGATGAAGTGTAGAATTCATCTGTTTCTATAATCTCGGCATATGAGGTTAGCACAACGCCCAGCCGCCTTTACTTCCCCAACTTAAAGTCAGGTACCCATTTAAAGCTGGGTGACTTGTGGGACGACTTTGAAACACATTTCACCTGGTCGCCACATGGTTCTCACCGAGGATCGAACCCAGGACTCTCAGGTCGACAGACGAGTATCTACACCACTCGGCCACCCGTTCCACACTACTTTTTAAACTGTTCACTAATGTTGGCAATCTTATTCATTCTAAGACGTCCCCTCCTTCGCTATCTGTCCGGACTATACTGCATCATAGTTTTGCAAAGCTTATGGCGGCTTGAAACATGACTTGACCCTTTCAGTTTTTTGTGTTGTCACAGTTGCCACAGGCTTACCAGTTTCTTCATCATTCTTATGCTTTAATATGAAATTCGACAGATTTCCTTAGAGAGCTGGTGTCAAAAGCCTGTATGCTTATTCTGCCTCCGCGGGCAGTGTCCACTATTAGTACCAAAAGAGCAGAATGAAGATTGTCAATTAACTTTACACGGTATCTAAGCTACTGTACTAGTAATACTGTTAAATGTATGCTAAATGTCTAAACAAAAACTGATACATAAAAACAAAACCTGTCTGCATCGAATCCAGCTTTCACATATTTATATATGTATTTTAATAGTTAAAAGCATTTCTATTTATTTGCAACGTTCTTTTAAATGCATATCTTTTAGTATGGCCTAATTCATTTATAGAAGTCACATTAACAGATATATTGAATTACCAAGAAAATTGCGCCTTGCATTTATTTAATCTGCTTTGTGTGGCCACTTAGTATCATGTTTAAAATTTAATAACTTGTGTATACTTGATGACAATGTATTTTTTAAAAACATAAAACTCTTGTGAAATCTAAGCTAATTACTATTTTGATAATGTTTTATATGAGACAAAGTTTAAGGCGTCAAGATTGTTCCGGCTTTTGTCCAAAAAAATCAGTGTTGGGTTACGAATTTAATTTCACTCCAGAACACTGTTTTCACCTGAAACGTTCGTAAGCTGAATATTGAAATAATCACGATGATCGAATCTTTATTTTTTTATTAACACTCGGTCCTTACCTGATAAAACGCTAGGAATATGTACACATATTAAATAAAGAGAAAGAAAAAAAAACAAATAATTTAAAAGTAAAATAGAAAAACATTCCTTTCCCACTAAAAAAAATTCGTCAATTTTGTTCTAATCTGAAAAATTAATTTTAGGAAATTTCCTATCAATGTTCCTTGGCAGCTGACTGGAAATCTTTCTGTATCGAGAAAACTCTAAGGAAATCGATTGCTTCATTTTGTAAAGTTTACTGTCCTTGGACTTTCGTAATCCAAGGTTCCACTATATAGTCTCTTATGCAATTATTCACATTTATTCACATTTATGTGTAAAGGTTCCACTTAACCATTAAGTTCTTGAAGAAAATTTTACAAATTTAAATTGATTCTATGTAAAGATAATTTTTTTAGACATTTTAGTCACTCTGTCAGTTTAAGAACGTGTAGAGAATAAACGACTTAAATTTTAGAGGAAAACTTCTTTTGGGCTTTGATCGAAGTTGATTTTTATTTTTTCTAAACACACCGATTTTATACGGTACTTCAAAAATAATGAATGAAACAATACAAATTTGAAATTTATAACTACGAAAGACCGTCGGAAAAGGCATTTGACTGTGTATAAATTGTTATTGTGTTTGTCATAATAGTGGAAAGTAATTTTACAGAATTTGAAATTTTTATAAAGTAATGTCTGGGGAAAAGGGTAGTCCTCTGCTATGATCGTAATTGTGACTAATTCTTTTTTTTTTATTTTACTTTATACAAAACAATTAACTGCGGTTGTAATTATATTTTGTAATAAAGAAATGTTGAAATGAACTAAAAAAGAAATGAATTAAGTGAGGCTCATTTCATATGAATGCTGAATTGCAAACCTATAAATAAATATCAGTGTATGAAGAATGTATACCTTGAAATAAAATGAGTATTTTTGTGTTTATGTACCAGATGTGCATACTTCCATTTAGTATGTTTAGCGTTATATAAATTTATTTTCGGTTGTTTGTGAAGTATGATCATTGAACGAAAAAGCGCGAAATTTTACATGATATTTCATTTTGTAACCTGATATGGCAAGCTGCAATTTATTTTACTATGAAATTTTCTGAATTGATATCTGACTCTTTTTCTTTCAATCGTAGCCATCGCGAGCCTGTATTATCGTCTAACAACAAAGGGTGAGGCAATTTCAATGTAACCGTTTTTGTTCATACTGATGCGAACTAGAAACGTGGAAGATTTATATAGGCGACTTTTTTTCGCTGAGCGGTTTAGATAATGATGGCACTAAATGCACGCCATTATTTCTTGATAGTAATTGGCTCTAGATTCAAATTGGCCACCTTTTTTTTTACATTTTTTACGCGAAAAAAGTGAGCCTTAAATTTTAAAGATTGGAGAAAAAATGTGACAGCTGTTTTGGCAATCTACCCGCAGGGGTTACCAGCTTCTAACTGGATTTCTGTATATGGCTAAATGTTTTAGGATGAAGACAATATGTTTATCTGTTGTTTTTTTTTTTTGCTGCGATGTAAGCAAACTTTTTTAAATATTATAAAACAGTGTAGCACGTGAAATGCTTTTTAAACATGTACAAACAGTTACCTGTTGGGTTCTACCAGCTTTAGACATGATTTTCTGACTGTAGGCGACAAGGAAAATGTTTTTTGTTTTGGAGTAGCATAGAATACCTATTTCATCTCTATTTTTGTGTAACTAAGGCGACGATGGTGGGGTTTATTATAGCATCATAATATATACATATAATTTATTCTTAAAAGCTGTAGAATAAATAAAATTTGTGATATTTTTTTTTGTAAGAAGCAGTTAAAATGATTAGGAGGAGTTGTAGCATGGATGCAACGCCTGATATTACGTAGAATTACATGTATAGATTGCAAAATAAATATCGAATGAAAAGGGAAATAATGCTGCAAAAATTAACATATTTATAAAGGAAAAGTAAATTCTCAAAATTAATATTATTTATTGATTTTTTAAAATTTTCTTTATATTTTCGTTGTATAAGTTAACTCTATACATGTCTTTACATACTTTTTACATGAATCTTTTGAATTTAACCATCATTTACAAAGGTAATATTAACAACTCTAGCCTGATGTCTATGTATTCATATATTAAACTTTATATGTGTACTGTGTATTGTAATATATTTTTATTTACTTTTGTGAGTTTAAATTACCCTGAATCTTTCAATTACATTTTAGGCTAAAAATCAGTATTTCTCACTTTAAATGTTCCTTTGCAAATGTCTCAGATATTGTCTTTACACACTTTTGTTCTATTTTTGTATATTTTTTAATCTTTATCGGGTATTTAAATCCTACTAAAAGTTGTGATACATTTTTTTATCTCACTGGCTGTAATATATTTATCAACAAAATGTATCTATTTTCTGTGTGCATATATTTAACCTTAAATGTAATAATTAAGAAATGTAAATGTAATTTTTCCTTTTTGATAAAACTTCAGATACTGTGTCTTTTTCTTTAGGTATTTGAAATTATATATATATATATATATATATATATATATATATATATATATATATATATATATATATATATATAATACGTTATATCTAAAAACACTTTAACATCAGCACAATATTGTACAGTCATCAGGTCTACAACAGATAATAATAGTATGTACAATCGTATATGAATCGTCTAATAGTAATTTGTTAATGATTCATCATCTATATGCCTCTCCATGTAACCAGTGACTTTCCCAAATATAAAAATAATAAAACATTTTGTTTTTTTAGCAACATAATCTTAATGGTAAAGACATCATAAACAGTAATAACATATTTCAAAATGTAACATATTCATTTAATGATGTAATTCTGTTTTAAATGTATTTTTCTACGTCAGACATTTTCGAACTGCTATCACAACTGAGGAGGAGATCATAAAAAAATTTGACACAATTAGGCAGTTTCAATTTATTATTACAGTGTACTAGTGCACTGTATATTCTATACATAAAGCCATATTAATATTTTACACACCACGAATTTATTTCTTTGATCAGTCAATATGCCTTAATTTTAACCTAATTTATGTTTTCTATCAAATTACAAACCTGCAAAAACCAGATTAGCAAGTTCAAGCATTTCCAAATTGTAAAGAAATATTTGGGAGTCTGGGAGATCATTGAGGTCTCCTGGTCCTGGTCTGGGAGATCATTGAGGTCTCCTGGTCCTGGTCTGGGAGATCATTGAGGTCTCCTGGTCCTGGTCTGAGAGATCATTGAGGTGTCCTGGTCTGGGAGATGAAACATGATCTATATAGGGGAAGATCATTGAGGTCTCCTGGTCTGGGAGATAAACATGATCTATATAGGGGAAGATCATTGAGGTTTCCTGGTTCTGGTCTGGGAGATAAAACATTATCTATATAGGGGAAGATCATTGAGGTCTCCTGGTCTGGGAGATAAAACATGATCTATATAGGGGAAGATCATTGAGGTCTCCTGGTTCTGGTCTGGGAGATAAAACTCTATATAGGGGAAGATCATTGAGGTCTCCTGGTCTGGGAGATAAAACATGATCTATATAGCGGAAGATCATTGAGGTCTCCTGGTCTGGTGATAAAACATGATCTATATAGGGGAAGATCATTGAGGTCTCCTGGTCTGGGAGATAAAACATTATCTATATAGGGGAAGATCATTGAGGTCTCCTGGTCTGGGAGATAAAACATTATATAGTGGAAGATCATTGAGGTCTCCTGGTCTGGGAGATAAAACATGATCAATATAGGGGAAGATCATTGAGTTCTCCTGGTTCTGGTCTGGGAGATAAAACATGATCTATATAGGGAAAGATCATTGAGGTCTCCTGGCCAGCAACAGTTGTGGTGCTCAGTGAATGAGGCTAACGCTAGACCATGGTTTTTATTGCTTGCGGTGGAGACGGATGTGGTCAGCACACACTCGTACTAGTTTATCCACTGAAGCAATCTGTCTTGAACCACCATTTACTCTCCTACCACTACTTTCTCTCTCTATCCGCGGTAGTAGGAAAAACGCTTGCATTGCCACTCTTGCACTACACACCCTGCTGGTCTAGGCAAGCGCTAAGTACTAGAAACCTTTTATTCTGCCATACCGGCAGATGTTATGAGAACACTCACCCTACCTATATATAGGCAGCGTCGCCAATCAAGCTGGAAGGCAGGCTTACCCTTGTCACCCTAGCACAAATTTTAGGTTATAAATCGATCAACTCATTTTCCTAAAACATGATTTCTAAAGTAATATGATCTATACCTCACTCCATTATGTCAACAACTGTCAAACTTATTCAGACCCTTATGTTACATAAGATATTTTTATTACCGGTATAAGTTACTTTCCAGTCTCATTTGCTTATAACAAATTATGAAACATTCAATATCGAATTACCTTACAATCCAGATAAAGAAATATGCACATATAGTGCAGATATATTGTTTGGCCTACAAAATAAAATTAAGATCTATTTAATGTTGTTATTTTTTTTTAAACACATTTAAAGCTTTCGTTTAGTTTGCAAGTTCGACTTAATTGAATAGTCCCTAAATTTGTAAGTCAACATGTTCTGGTCTAGTTGGAGTGCTTACGATGTGTTTATGTTTATTCTAAATGACTAAGCACTAATCTAAACATTTCGACTTTGTTTATTTACTTCGTAACGAATTTCAAATCCAATCTATTTTCGTTTTATTCATAAAGGTCAACAATACAGATGTCAAAATAAAATCAGTGTGAATTTATGATGACAAAAAAAAAGAAATGAAATTTCCCTTAGCCCTAATGGGCCATCGGGGCAGATGAAGTGTAGAATTCATCTGTTCCTATAACCTCGGCATATGAAGGGATTGTGTGGTTAGCCCAGCCGTCTATACTCCCCTAACTTAAGTCAGGTACCCATTTAAAGCTGGGTGTACTTGTGGGACGACTTTGCACCAAATTTCACCTGGAAAAATTCCATGGGCCTCACCGAGGATCGAACCCAGGATTCTCAGGTCGACAGTCGAGTATCTACACCACTAGGCCATCCGTCCCACAATGATGACAAACTTGAAACATCTAATTTTTCTTGGCCAGTTATGTTTATCAAATAAATTTATTTAAAGAGATTAAACTTAGTTAACGTGACTACAAACAGTCAGAGACTGGTGTGTAAATTATCACTTAATGCAACCACACTTTTTCTAGCTATTAAAATGTGTATAATTACTATTTGTATAAAGTAGGGGCATGCAACAGCGACCTTAAACGTCATATGCGATATTTAAAATTATATTTGCAGTCTTTATACGAACAGAGAAAAATATGTTGAATGGCCATACAAACAATCGCATTGCTAATAAATATACACCAAGAATCACATTATACCATTATTAATTCAGTGCTGATAACATTTGCTCTAAAAATCACTTCTCGGCCTTTTGGCTAACACGAAACCCTTTTGGCAATGATCGAAGTGGTTGCGCCGAAAGGCTGGCACAATCTTTACCTGCCGTCGTTAGAAGATGAGGGTGTTTGCTCACCTTGTACTCTCTAACTAATGGCAGGATGAAGAATACCTCGCCTTTCTGACGGTTTGGTACGGAATACCCTGCTTAACAAGCCTGTTGGGAGGGGTACTCAAACACCGTACTTGTTTGGTAGCAGGTTTATCCTGCAACCTTGATAAGAAAGGATAAAAAAAATCTGATAACTGCAAAACGAATGTTCATTAGAGGGGACGTATGGCTGTTCACTGTAGCACTCAACTATCACCCGAGAGCCACGGGTTCTATCTTACGTTAGAGCCACAGGAACTTTTCGGGTCTGGTGAGATTTCCCTCACGTCTCCCGTAGTGTTTCATTGGCAAGAGCTTAACGGCCTTTGTGGAGATGAAAGAAGAGCACTATAGCATGGCTTAACAACATTTAAAAGAAATATGGTATGACGACCTACTTAAACTCATGCAGTATAGATGACGTACACAGTATGTGTAATTGTCGACACATCTTGTGTGAACGACGACAGACAGAGCAGGAATTGATTGTTTATATTAAAGATATGTAGAAAACTTTACCCAAAGTCTAATGCTTCACTAAGCTGATCTTTCTATTTAAATTGTTTGAGTGCGTGTGTGTGATTAGTGCTAGTGTCAACATTGTTCTACAATAATTAAAAATTAAAAAAGAAGCTGCTGATTGGATAAGGCACCATTAGGTAAATAGGAAATCTTTTTCCCCCTTTCTTACTTCGATAATAAAACCTGCAGTATTGATTTTTAAGTACCGCCTGTTTAAACGGCTCAAACAATTAAAGAGGGGGTAAGCTAAGCCTAAGGAGATGGTTAGAGGAGGTGGAGAAAGACCTAAAAGCCATAGGAGTTCGAGAGTGAAGGAAGAAAACCATGGATCGGGGCCCTAAATTAACTGTATAGCTAAAGAAAGAAAGAAGAAAGGCTGGATGAAATGCATTCAAACCTTGTGAGGTTTGAACGGCATGCAACTTTAGTAGTGTAGGAAATGTCAAAGTGGAGTTTATGTCTCTCTTCACTCTGAACAGGGCATGCGGTAAAGGTAGCAAATAGACTGTCAAACGAAGAAATGCAGTCGTTGTCTAATGGCATGATCACATACTGAGTTCTGGCCAGTATTTTTATTTGTCCCAGCCACGTGGTTCCACAGGACGCACACAGCACAACAAGAAATGAGTACCACAAATGTAAATACAACGAGTAGAGTTTATTTACATTAAAAATAAAGACAATCAATCTGTCCTAAAAAGGACAGGTAGCTTTCTCGGCTACTACCACACAAGAAATGCAAATATAAATACAAAAGTAAGCATAATACATTAAGACAGAATGACCGTTACCTGGGGAGGGTAGTTCTAAAAAGAACTCAGCACTGAGCCCCGGGCTCACTCGAGTCGACTCTCCTCTCTTACTGACTGCCTCGAACTCCCTGACCAACGCCGACTCAACTGACCAGAAGTCTCAAGCCACGCGATCCATTCTCGCGGTTCATGCACGGCGAGACTTCACTTACCAAGGGGCAGCGAGCCATGTAGGCCCCACCCCCATCACGCGTGATCAGTTGCGCCTTCAAGCGTGGGCGATAAAGGGACATAATACCCACCCCTCTCGCTTGAATATAACAAGGTCACCTCTGTCTAGTTTAATCTTTCCCAGGTGATGTCAGTATTAAGCGGGTTAATCTAGCGCCAAACGCACTGACCACAGTACTGACACCTGGGAAGACAGAGCCTTTGTCTATCGCTTTGTTATCTCCCCCCTCGTGTGATGGGGCAATGTAGAAGGGTATGGCTTGATTTCATTAACCAACTCACAGATTGTGACAGTTAGATTATGACTTTTTAAAAGACGATTAAAAACTTGTAGGCTAGAAAGAGGAGAAACTTACCAAATGTTTAAAGTTAAACTGACTGACCTTTTTCACAGATGGGCGTGGCTCAGTAGCACGAACAGAACAGTCCTAAGAGGGGATAAGGAGTCTGGTGCTAAAAAAGAAGCTTCTGAACAACGTACCCAACTAGCTGATGTTTTTATGGGAAAGGAAGTCAGAGTTCTGGGCAGAGATGCTTTTACTGTGCGAGAATTACAGGGACGCGCACCCTGGGGAAACCCTTAAGAGTTTTGTTGGTATGGAAAACCGTACAGGCTAATATGCTAGGGACAAAATTTGGACGGGGTAAAACCCGAGATTTAATGGAAGGCTTAGACCGCCCAACTCTTTCAACGCAAAGAAAGGGTATCAAGCTTCCGGCAAAACCGACCTGTTTCAATTATGGGAGAGCTAGACATATGGCAACAGCGTGCACCCTTTAGAAGGCCAATCATGCGTGTGTTGCCCGGTATTACGGGCTACTGGATTTGTAGGAGTAGTAATGAACATGAGCCTGGTGGATGAGGCAATATAACAATATAAATTGTATAAGTAGTGCTTGGAGTTGCCAACCAAATGATTAAGATGGGAAAACGATGTCGATCACACACAATATCAGACTCACACATAAGACACCAGTCAGACTCCAACCTTATTCAGTCCCCTTTCACCTCCGTGATAAGCTGTAGAACGTGGTGATGAAAGTAGCTCAATCAGTTTGAATGAAATTACTACATCTTGAGTTCGCACAAGGTTTGACAATCAGTAAGGTCTTGAGTCCAATACAGTGACCATCCAAGATCGACCCGTGTTGATGGTTGTGGAAAATTTAGCAGAAATTTATTTCCCAACTGCGCACTTGTATTTCCAGATCTTTGAATACTTTTGGAGGCTGAGTTTTACCAGTCGGGTAACTTGCTTGCCATAGGGCCAATGATCGATTTATCGCCGGGGATATCCGCGGCACTGAGAACTGTCAACCCCAGCTCTTCTTCTTCCTCCTTTTGGCTCTACAGCCCATTTAGGGCCCTGGCCTGCCATATTACTCTTCTCCACTTTTCCCGATCCATGGTTTTCTTCCTTCACTCTCTCACTCCTATGGCTTTAAAATCGTTCTCCCCTTCCCCCAACCATCTGCTTTTTGGTCTTTTCTCATTGGGTGTTGACTTATATATTGCTTTGGGACCTCTGTTGTTTTACATTCTTTCTATGTGCCCTACCCTCTCAATCTATCCATTTTAATTTCAGCTGTTATATTTGGTTCTTCGTACAGTTTGTACAGCTCTGAATTGGTTCTACTTCTCCACTCATTATTGTCCTTTACTGACCCATATATTTTCCTAAATATTTTCCTTTCCCAAGTGTTTAGCATATTTTTTTTCTTGTTTGCTGAAGGTCCATGTTTTGCTATCATTTGTTACTGCTGGTCTGATCATTGTCTTGTATGTTGTTCTTTTAAGTTTTCTGGAGATATGTCTGTTTTTCAGTATTTTATGCAGTGTATGATATATTCTGTTCCCTACTTCTATTCTGTTTTGATCTCTATCATTATATCCTTTTTCTCACTTATGGTTGATCCCAGGTATTTAATTTTTTCTACTCTTTCAAATGTTCTATCACTTTCTTTGTAATAGCATGAATTGAGTCTTTAATTCGTTTACTGTTAAACCTGCTTTCTGAGCTGCTGTTTCTAATTCTCTGTATGCTTTTGCTATATCCTTGCTTTGCTTTCCTATCAATGTTATGCCATTAGCATATGCAAGGTACTGGATGGGTTCTGTAAATTTTGTTCCTGTTTTCATAGACTTTGTTTTTTCAATTCTGAGGTAATGTGTTTGTCATGGTTAGTTTTTGTGTGTAGATTAGTAGATCAATTGTTTGTATAATATATATATTATTTTCGTGATACTTCTGTTTCTTGGTAGGTGTAAATATATTTCAGTCTCTTCAGAGTATATGATTTAACTAACTTGACTTGAGCGTGTATATTATTATATATCTAAAAGACGAACTACACGTATAAATCACTGAGTAGACCTCTATGTATCAAACATATATATATTTATTTATTCAATCTATGGAAGTACATACATGGTATAAAATGATGTGAGATGAGTAATCAAGTCCGTCTACTAGTCTACCAAATCTATCGTCCATTAATTATCGTCTGTTTATCCCACTTCCGCTAAACTGGCCAGATAATTAAAACCATCTCTGTGCCAACTGTAAATTCTCCAGCCTAAACTGATTATTACAACATCCCCCTTTCCTTTAAAAAACAAATGTTATACATTTAGTTTTTTAGTCTGTCTCTGGTTTTTCTGTCGTTAACTTAATAAAATTTACTTTTGTCAAAATTAAAAAATTCTTGTATCACATCATATCAATAATAATCCATACACATGTTGTTGTTCTATATACAAAATGTCAAACAAAATGGTTATGATACAAATATCAAACTAGTTATGATACAAAATGTATTAATAAAAATATTCTTGTCAATACTATATCTCATATTTCAATTTTTAAATGCATCATATGGCATATCATAATATTAACATAAAAATGTGTTCAATTTTCAAAAATATTATTATCAATTCAGTTTTAAAAAAAAAAATTTTTATACAATAATAAGTGATTATTCACTTAAGTTGGTACCAAGTACCATAACTTCTTCATAAGTTTTAAGTGCATTTTTAATTATCATTTTTATCTCCCCTCTTCTCTTATTTTTTTATATAGTGATTATTTTCTATCACCTTATGACTTATTAATTGTCATTTCTTTGTACACATTCACTTAATGAATTTATTTTCAATATTCAACACTTTCATATTTTTCTTCACATCATTATCATTCTTTTCTTTTGTATGAGAGCATTTTATTTCAGTACAATATATTTTTCATGTTGTCTTTTGACAAACTTCTTCTGTTGCAACAATATTTTGTTTAACTTATTATTTACCTTGCTTTATCTAGCAAGTCATTTTTCTTTCATCTCTTATGAAGACCTTTTCTTTTGTCTTCTGTCAATAACATATTCCTTAGTGATTTGACAATAATCATTTTGCACTCATCAATTATATAAGACATTTTTCTTATGTCTTTCTCATCATTTTATATAGTGTGAATATATTAACTTTGCACTTTTTCGTGTCAATTTATCTTGACATATTTAATATTATCATGTACAGTTCATTATGTCTTCTGACATATAAAATATATAAACATCATTTTAATAAAATTCATATATTATTACAATCTTCATACCTTTGAATTCTTTAGTCAATAATTGTTCAAGTTACATATTTGAGACTAATAAGTCTTCTTGACAATAATCAATGTCATAATCAATAATCCTTTGATTGGATTTAACAAAATTTAACTTTTTTAAAAAGTTTTATAACAAATTGAACAATAAACTTCAAACAATGAACAAATTCAATAAAATATGCATTAGTAATCATTGCATAATAAAATCTTTGCATAAACTTCAATAATATTTTCATCAATGTGAATGAAGTGAATGAGTAATTAATCATTCTTACAACATATTCTCATGTACATTTATTTTAAACACAATCTCTCCTCATTCTCATATTAATTAAGTATGCATATTTCTATTTTAAATACGTTATGCACCAATCATCAACATGAATTCTTTAATATATATTAAAAAAATATTTGAGTCAATATACTCAATACAATAGTGTACTTGACAAGCTTAAATGTCATTATCATTATTCATGTATTATATTATATTTTCAATACATACAAATCTTTTATTTTCAAATACAACTGTTATTAGTTTTAATTATTCCAATATCCATATCATTTTTACTTATAGTTCCAATATTCTTATTATTCTAGTCATTATCCTTATTGTTCTACCATCTTTCATTGCTACTTGTTCCAATAAAATTTATATTTCATTATTGTTCCTATATTCATTTATTTATACTTGTTATTCCAATTAATTATATTTATTCTTGTTGTCCCAATATTCATTTTCTATTTTTAAACAATCCGATAAGTTTTTATCAAAATATTTATTTATGACTGAGTCTCAATGAAATATCTGGTTTGCTTGGCTCTTCTAAACTGCATGTGTTTTCTTTATAAAACCTATGACTTTTATTTGCGTCATGTTTCTGTAGTTGTTTAAATTTCTGATTCTCATTAAATGATTTACATTTAGATTGAGTATGTCCTTTCATCTTACATTTTAAGCAACAACTATTTTTTAGTTTCAAACAGTTCTCTTTAAGATGACCAATCTTCTTACAGAATGTACATGTAGGTACATCACAATATTGTCTACTTCTATTTCTTTTATATCTCAAAGTTTGATAATTATTTATTGGTTTGTATGTGTTCCTATTTGAATGGTAATTGTGTGGATGTCTTTGTCTATGGTTGATATCCTGTGTTCGGTATTTATTTTTAATGTTTGTTCTATGTGTATCAATATCTTGTTTTGTTTTAAATGTACAAAATGACTGTTTATGTCCTAAATTCTTGCACTTGTAACAAGTTATGTTTTTCAGTTTGAGGGTGCATCTATTAGCTTTATGTCCAAAATCCTTACAAAAAAAACACATTGGTTTGTCTCTATTTTGTGTTGTTGACTCTATTTTATTTCTATTTTGTTTATTAATGTCTGTAATGACAGAACAAAATGATTCTGCAGTTTTTGAAATTGAATGAATTTTCTTTATTATCTTTATCTGTTTGTGTTTCTATTTCACTTGTTGTTTTGCTTATTGATGTTTTGTTTAAGTTTACTTGATTGTTATTTTTATTTGTTAATTGTGAGTCTGCTATTTTCGTTATTATTTTTTCTATAGTGCTTGACTGTTCATGTAGAATGTTATATGAATCAGTCATATCAGCTGTAATACTTTTTTCAAATTTTTCAAATTTACTTGTCAATGTTTCTAGACTTTGAATTAATGTTTGAATTTGTCGACTCTGATCTTGTACAATTTGTCCCAAAATAGAACTGTCATTTTGTTGAACTGAATTTATAACAGGACTGTGATCATTGTCATTTATTTTTAGACTGGTGTTTTCTAATGTGTTCAATGTATCTATTTTATGACATACTTCATTGTTTAAATGGACAAATAATTTGTTTCTTGATTCGAATTCTTTATTGCAATTATTGCATTTTATGACAGACTTTGTGTTTATTAGATTATTATTTTCTATTTCTGACTTTTTGTTAATGGGTTTTAGTCCTAGTTTTTCTCTGTGTGAATCTAATTCTTGCTCCATATCTGCTCTCATTTTTTCTAATTTTTTAAGTTGTAAGTCTCTTTCAATTTCCATCTGTATTTTTTTTCTTTGTAATGCTATTTCTTGTTTTATTTTTTCTTCTTGTATTTCTGCATCTTTTTTATTTTTCGCAGCTTGTATTTCTGCCTCTCTTATTTTATCTTTTTCGTCTTCTATTCTATATTTCTCTGCTCTTCTACAATCTTTATCATAATCCATTTTACCGGTGACAAACTTTGCTAATTCTTCACATGTCAAACCCATACCTTGCCTTGTTTAAAATAGTAATCAAATGATCCTGGTTGCTCAGCCATTCTAAAAATTATTTAATTTTCTTAATTTAATTATTTATATAATTGATTTAATTTTAAATTTTAACTTTATTGGGTTTTTATATTTATTGTATATATTGTATATATATAGTATATTTCAGTCTTCAATATTCTTGAGTCTATATGCAATTTTATGTCAAAATAAAATTAAATTACCAATGTAAAAATAGTTCTAATAATAAGTGACAAATCAAAACGTACAATAAATAAAATATTTCTAAGCTTAATATGCTATTACTAAAAAAATGTAAAAAAAATTTTACAGACTAAGTTAATATTATTTAATTAAATTTATAGTTAGACGAGCGAAAACCAGTATACAACTTTACAAGATTACTTGTAAAAAAAATTATACGAGTTACGATCATACGAATAAGACATATACTTCTAAACAAATATTTAAGTAAAATATCTAGATGAAAACAATATATATTTATTTTAATTTAACTAATTTTGCAATAAGAACTTTTCAAATAGATATTTAACTATATACTAAGGATGTAAAAAAATTGTTTCTAAGCATTACATACTAATATAATAAAATTGACACAGTTTGCAAATAAAACAACAATTATAATTAAACAACATGAAATCACTGTAAAATACCTTTCTTATTACTTCGGATCTCAAGTGTAGAGTGCTGTAAAAAGTATAGTTTCGGAAAGGTGTAGACTCACTTCTCCGGTAGATGTAAATAGGTAAGGTCAGAGTGTAGTCATTTCATGGCTCTCCTGGTGTGGTACGGTCTGCCCCAATTTGGTATGGTCGCTAATTTTTCGGCTCACCTTCTTTTTCACCCACACGAGGATTTAGTAAAAAGAACTGATGTAAATGTTCTTATGAATTTACTGCTATAGCGATGTTTCAACAGCAGTAAATAATGTAAAAATATAAAGTCCAACAAATGAAGCAAGTATAGTTGTATATATTACAGTAAAATACTGTATATTGGTGGATGGAACACAGATGTAAAAATCAGGAACATGCAGATCTTCTAGTGTGCCACCATTCGTCTTGATTACAATAAAATTACTTCACATCAGCCGACCATTATGTATAATATGTTCTTTATGGAACTTTACCGCTGCATACCATTCTATATAATATGTTCTTTCTGGAACTTCACCGCAGCCACCATTCTATGTCATGGTTAGTTTTTGTGTGTAGATTAGTAGATCAATTGTATGTATAATATATATATTTTTTTCGTGGTACTTCTGTTTCTTGGTAGGTGTAAATATATTTCAGTCTCTTCAGAGTATATGATTTAACTAACTTGACTTGAGCGTGTATATTATTATATATCTAAAAGACGAACTACATGTATAAATCACTGAGTAGACCTCTATGTATCAAACATATATATATTTATGTATTCAATCTATGAAAGTACATACATGGTATAAAATGATGTGAGATGAGTAATCAAGTCCGTCTACTAGTCTACCAAATCTATCGTCCATTAATTACACAGCTCAACAAAAAAAAAATTTTCGAATTGCCAAGAATATTTGAATGAATTTATAGCAATTCATGGGTGCTGATTTCAAAACTGCCACTGCTTTTGCTGAATCGGCTCTAGTTTCTGAGATATTGGACAATCTTGAAAATATGATTGTACCTTTTGTGTAAAACAAATGCAATACGTTTGGTGTCTGTTGTTTTATTTAACTATACCAAGTTATAACTTGGTTTATTTTTTTCTCTTTTATAGCTGCTTTCTAAAGACATCATGAGTTCATCATGAAGATGCTGCAAAAATAATCCGAATGTATTCTGTTACATCTGTGGAGAATACATGATTGAAAAGCAAAGAAGAAATATAACTGACTTTGTGTAGCAGGCATATTTGACTTATTTCGGTGTGAAGCTGGAAGACCAAGACAAGTCTTGGGTTCCCCATAAGGTCTGCAAAAACTGCGTGGAGAGCCTACGGCAGTGGACAAATAGTGAGAAGAAAAGTCTAAGTTTCGGTGTACAAATGATATGGCGAGAGCCGAAAGACCATTTTGGTGATTGTTATTTTTGTGTTGTGAATGTTAAAGGCTTCAATCGCCACAAGAAATCTAAGTGGGGTTATCCTGATCTTGAATCTGCAAGGAGACCAATTCCACATAGCAGTCAAGTTCCTATACCAGTGTTTACTGGATTATTAGAGCTTTCACCATCAGACTCCGACGAGGAGCAAGATCTGGAGTTTTTGGCAGGTGAAAACAGTGGAAGCGATTATGAAGGAAGTTCTTCAACACCTCAAACATTCAGCCAAGAAGAACTCAATAACCTAATACGAGACCTAAATCTGTCCAAGCAAGCATCTGAGCTTTTAGTGTCCAGGCTCAATGAAAGAAATTTTCTCAAACCAGAAGTTAAAATAACATTTTATCGGAAAAGAGAAGATTTTCTTCTTCAATATTTAAGTTTACTGTAATGACATCCCTGGACTTCCGCTCCAAATGGGACTACAAGACTACCATTCCGAAGACTAGCGTCTTTTTATAGACAGTTCCATCACAAGCTTGAAATGTGTTCTGTTACACAATGGTAACCGATATGCATCTCTTCCCATTGCTCACTCAACAACACTTAAAGAAGAGTATGAGAATATCAAAACAGTATTGCAGAAAGTCTGTTATTATGAGCATCAGTGGTCAATTTGTGTTGATCTAAAAATGGTAAACTTCTTGCTTGGGCAGCAGTCAGGATATACAAAATACCCATGCTTCATGTGCCTTTGGGATAGCAGGGCAAAGCAAGATCATTGGACAAGAGTAACATGGCCTGCAAGGGAAACCATGACTGTAGACAAAAATAAGATCATTCTCCCACCGCTTTATATCAAATTAGGTTTAATGAAACAATTTGTTAAGGCTTTGGACAAATCTGGCAAATGCTTCAAGTATATTTGCAGATCATTCCCCGGATTTAGCATGGAGAAGCTGAAAGCTGGGATTTTTGACGGTCCTAAGATTCTGAAACTCATCAACGATCGACATTATACTAATTTCATGGATCACCTTGAAGCTTCTTCATGGAACAGTTTTGTTTCAGTTGTCATGAACTTCTTAGGTAATAACAGAGCATAGAATTACGAAGAACTGGTGCAAGATATGCTCGCTAACTTCAGAAACATTGGAGCAAATATGAGCATTAAGGTACATTACCTGCACAGTCATTTAGACAAATTTCCAGGTAACCTTGGGGACTTCAGTGAGGAACAAGGCGAGAGATTCCATCAGGATATGATGGTGATGGAGGAGAGATATCAAGGAAGATGGGACATACATATGATGGCTGACTACTGTTGGAGCCTCCAGCGCAATTGCACCAACGACACATACAAAAGGAAGTCGAGCAAATAGCGATTTGCTAATGCATTACTATAGACAATTAACATATTAATTAATTAATTAATTAGACATAATTAGTTTTTCAAATGAAAATGTTTTCTTCCATAACACTATTACACATATTTTTGAACAAATTTCTGCATCACTATTAACAGTTTCACTACTTTTTGTTAGTATACTATTATACTTCATGCAATTCTTGACAAATTCCAAACACGGTGCATACATTACAACTGTAAATTCTCCAGCCTAAACTGATTATTACAGTGTTATAGTTCCTCGCTTTTCCAATTGGACGTTTCTTATGACTTTTTCTAGGATTAAGTTAGCTTTAGTTACCGGGGATGACATTTATCTCCGGCTCTGCAGAAATTTTTTTCATCAACAGCACTGATTTTTTCGTAAGTCGAGCAAGCACTGGTAAATTTTAAAGTTTAACGGAAAGATTTGGTACTGCGCTTCTATCTACCAAATCAGATGAAATAAACGTAAAGTAAGAGTTCGTAGTACTTTTTGTAATCTTTGGTTCTAATTTTATGTTCACTTTTCATTCGTCGCTCGTAAGTCTTAAGTCGCAAGTTATCAATCGAAAAATGTTAACTTTATATAGAAATCCAGACAAAGATTTAAAGTAAATATTTTTATTTTATAATTTTAAATTAATCAAAATGTCTAAAGATCCGCCTTGTAAAAAAAGTTCAAACGTTAACCCAAACAAAGTTGTCTTTTACAAAAATAACTGTATTTCAAGGAGTAAAATCTCAAAAATGTGATCTTCATAATACGTCTACTAATGCATGTAAGTCATATTTTACAGTATATCCGTAGTAATATTTGTTACTACAAGCTTAGATTATTTGACTTCAATAAGTTAAATTTGAAGTTTAAATCAAAATACCTAAGTAGCTGGATGTATTGATAAAATAATGCTTTACTAGTCATCCCGCGGCGTAGCATACGTCGCCTTTTTAATCAATATAATTACTGTAATTATTTTTTTTTAATAAGTAATCAAACAAAATAACTAGCAGACATACATGGTATGCAACGTTGAACTTTGACCTATCATGTGCAGACTTTATGTAACTATATGGTACCTTCCAGCAACTTGTTTTTTTTTATTTTATTGTTTACAGATTTTTAGTTCATTCTTTGGATGCCTGGATTCTCGATGAGCTCTCAGACTTAATTTTCTCTTTATTGGTTAGATATATTTTAATGGCTTTTTTTAAAGATCATGATATTTTTCTTTGAAATGTAATTTTTTTTCTTTCAGTTTCTAACAATTATATTTTGGGAGGGGGAGAGAGAAGAGCCGTTTTAATTTTGCTTTTTATTTTTGGTCTGCCTCAATCCACCCCTTCCCCCAGCACACTATCAAGTTATCTTGATACTAATCAGTACAGATAGATGTTAGTTAATGTTTTTTTTTGTAATGCGTACATATTCTGAAACAGTTAACATTTGTTTGTAATGCGTCATATTTATAATTTATTTAATCGGGATTTTCCCCTAAACAGCAGCACAAAGATATCAAAACAAAAGATTTCACCATATCTAATATTTTATTGTCTACACTTCAGCGTTGAATGTGTTCTCTTGACCCACTTTTAGCCTAATGTTTTTTTTTAAATTCGAAAATTGGAAATTAGTTCAGTATTACTTTATTCTTCACATATAATTGTATTTTAAATGTGTTTTTATTTTTTTAATTATTTTTTTTTACAATGATCAGTTGACAGATTCTATTTTATGTACAGCATTCCCTCATTTTCCGCGGTTAAACGGCTACAGAATTTACCGCGACTGGGGGTAAATGGGAAATTAAAATAATCTGGTTTTATGAACGAAATTAGAAAAGAACGCGAGTTGTCGAACGTTGTTGAAAGCTTCTTGCTTTCTGTGACCTATTCGGGAATTCCACAAACGCGACAAATCTCTCTATATATATTGTTGAACGCGTCTTGCTTTCTGTGACGTATTCGGGAATTATTCGGTAATTCTCGCAGGCTGCTGCCGCCGTCGTCTCGCAAGGTTGGGCGAAGAAGAGAAATATATATATATATAGATTCTGCACGCACTAGATTTATGTAACAGTGGAGTAAAACTATTTGCTCGTAAACAGTGTAATATAGCCTAAGTTTTCAAGACTGATTCACAACTATACGTCACATGTTATAAAATTAAACCAAACAGTGTAATCTAAAATGATTTTTCTCTTGATGGTGCTGATATGAATACGCTGACACAAGGCGGATCTAGGAATTGGTCCTCGGGAAGGCCAGTATATAGGCCAGAGGATAGTAGATGGGAGTATATACGTTTTTCCCGGCCTACTACTTGAACCGCGCCTGCTCTGACAGTCATTCATTGCGATTCATACTGTATCGTTTTCATCTTTAGGCCTCGGGGACTCCAATATTGTTTCAACAAGTTTATACAAAAAAACTGACAAAAATAGTTGAAGAGCGGGTCTGCATTATTGTCGATGTACCAAGTGGTGGTAACTGTTTTTTTACGCCATAATTGACCAACTTCAACAATCCAGTTCTGTAAATCCAATATCTACATACAATGCTTGGCAGTTGCGACAAGATGTCGTGACATTTTTAGAAAACCATCCACATTGCATTGAAGAATCGTTTCTAATTCGGGCAGATTATAAAGATTTTACAGTATATTTTAGAACGCCAAAGATTAAATGGACATTGGTGTAATGGGCCGATAGTGTGAGCCACAGCAGATATTTTGGGAGTAGATATACACATCTGGCATGACAATGGACATATCATAATAGTAAAATGCAAGTCTCTCTTTTCAGATCATTTATGCAAAAATTTTATAGTTTTTCTTGCTGAAAAAATGAAAAAAAAAGTTTTAAATACTATCACTAAAAATTGGTCGTTCATTTGATATTCGTTGGGTGGCATCTTCGTTGCGCAGTGTTCTAACATTTTGGCAAAGTTATCCAGTTTTGGTTGAAACATTTTGAAACACTCTTTTGGATATGAGCAGAAATGTCTGGGATAGAACCAAATGCAATGGAATAAATCAGTAACTAAAGAAATGGATTTTTGTTTATGAACTAACAATAATCAAAGAAGCCCTTGAGGTTGTTAAAAGTTTGTCACTATTTTTACAAAGAAGATCATCCTCAGTTAGAACAGCAAATGCTGAGATTTCAATTGCTATAAAAACATTGTCAGCTTTCAAAGAGTATGATGGTGTGTCAGCACACAGAACAAACAAAGTTTCAAGATTTTAAGAAAAGTTTTTTCAAAGTTTGGTTGACAACATCTCCCGTTTTGAAAACGGCATTCTGGCTCTGAAACATGGTGAAGTTTTATCTAATGCAAACTGGCCCAAAAATTCCGAAGAACTGATGTTGTTTGGAGATCGTGAAATTATAGAGCTTTGCAATTTTTTTAAAGTTGAATTATGTCATACTTCAGCCATAGTGCACCAATTTAATCATGTCATACTTCAGCCATAGTACACCAATTGAATCATGCCACACTTCAGCCACAGTACACCAATTGAATCATGTCATAATTCAGCCATATTACACCAATTGAATCATGTCACACTTCAGCCATATTACACCAATTTAATCATGTCATAATTCAGCCATAGTACATCAAATTCGCATGACAAAGGATGGTCATGATCCTGAGACAGAACTAATGATTTTTTTATTAGTGATTAGATGTTCTGTCAATATCTAGCGCAGAATGCGAGAAATTTTTTAGCGCAATGGATTTAACTCACACATCTCCGCAATTCATTAGATGTCGAAACCATCAAACTCTTGCTGTTTATTAAAATTAATGGTCCACCACTTCAATATTTTGATGCAAAAATGTATGCCACAATGTGGTTAAAAGACGGAAGGCAGAATGCCAGCGATGTACCTTCTAGCAAATCAACAAAAGAATTAGTTATAGAACAACGTCATAATTTGTTTCAATAATTGAAATAATTATGAATAATGGAATATTCGATTTAAATAAACTGAGAACAAATGAAAAATTAGCACTTTTTGTTAAAAATAAATTCATTTCTTATCCTCTTAATGTACAGCTTCAAATTTGTTTGAACCAACGTGAACTATGTTAATTAAGATGCATGAGTTCACCAAATTTTCTTTTATTTTTGTTGGTTTTGTTTAAGATGCAAATCGAAGACCCTATGAAAATAAATTAGTTACTTGTTTGCCATTAGGGTGTATATTGAAGATCTTCAAAAACATTGTTGGCATCTCGTCGGCGCTGGGGATATCCTCGGCACTGAGAATTGTCATCGCTCTGCTTTAGCTTTTTTCATCCCCGTCGGTGATGACATTTATCCTCGGCTCTGCAGAAAATTTTGTTCATCCCCCGGAACTGTTTTTTTCTTAAATCGAGCGCTGTATAGGTCTGTATGACAATTATCATGCTGAGTTTAATATCATATTGAGACTAGGTCTCAGCTTACAGCTAAACTGATTGAGTCCCAAGAGAGAGCAAAACATTTCGTTTTCATAACTTTGGGTGCTACATTTATTTAATTATTGCTATTAATGCCTTTATAGCTACAATACATTTTGAAATCTAAAAAAAATATTTCACTTGAAAGATACAGACTATCCCAACCACAGATTATATATAATGCCACATTCCCGATTCTGCCAAAGATGGATAGGCCGTACAACTATACACATAATGTCCCATTATTGCTAAAACTATATATAATCATTCATTCTATTGCGGATACATATTGTTTACGACGCCGGATAGTGTAGTGGCCGGATAATTGTAAACCAAACAGTCAATACTTTACAAACAAAACTCATTGAAGAGTAATATCATAATTGAGGGTTCCAGCTTTTGTTAAAAATCGTCATAGAAGACTCGTTGATTTGTCAAATTATATTTCAATGACTACAATTAAGGGGCGGAGTTTGAAGTTTGTTATTAAACGTTATATTTGGGAAGGTCGATTTATGTTTTTCCATTTACTTTCTTATTTTTTAAAGATTGTATTTTTAGGGCGTTGAGGGGGGGGGGGTAGAAAAGTAATTTTACTGGTGGGGTCACCGAAAATTTGATATTAATTACCAAAGGAGGGGAGTGGCTTAAAATTATTAAATTTGTTGATGTAATTGGCACTATTGATCTCCTTGATTTTAAAAATGAAAGCTTTATAATACACATATAATTAGGAGTAACCATTGCATTTAGCGCGAGTTGGGGTCAAAGGATATACTGTCTTTTTATAACTATTATACTTTGATTTTTTTAAAGGTCGAGTTATAGTACTGAACGTAACTTACCACTAACTTACTAGTCCAGTAGTTTACATGTGTTTTTTTTTTTGTTCTATTTTATTGTTCTCTTATTAACTATGTATATTTTACGGTAAATGTTTGCTAGGCGGGCAACTTCAGGCGTTGGCCAGCATTATAGGCTAAACGATAATTTATATGTATAATCTAAGGAATTATTTTCTACATTTTAGTGCATTTTAATAAAGGCATATGTCACGGGTTGTGAGTAATTTGGCGAAAGCATTCCCACTTTATTCCAACTCTTGACTCGCACGGCCACCCTCTAAAAATATTAATATGTATATGATACATGCAAAGAGTATATGTTCCATTTCTCCCACCCCTCCTTTCCTACCCCACCCCCGTAATTGCGTCATACCACAGGTGTCCCAGCGAAGCTGGGATGAAAAGCCACCTTCCGACGAGGGAACCGACGGCATAGATAAATTGAAGTGTGCAAAAGTGTGAGAGTTAACTGAAAACAGACAATAAAGCATTCGGCTGAGGTCTCTCTTAGAAGTCGACGATATTGTGAGAACGTCCTTTTCACTTCATTCAAGTTGTATTGGATTATCTTTGCTGATTTTATTTTTGCAAGTCACCAGATCCTGTTAAGGACTGGTGCCTTTAAGTGAATAAACGTCTATTTGTTGTTACACAAGACCTGTACGTGTGATTGCTGGTGAAACGCTGTGTGGCAGAAACACAAATAAAAATATGAGTACCAATTGAGTCAGCCCTCATACACCTAGATCAGAGGTTTTCAACCTTTTTTATGCTGCGGACCCCACAGGCATTCCAAGCTTAGGTGGCGGATCCCCATAGCCCAAGGCCCCCTGGCCTTAACTTTTTGTACCTCAGGTTGTCCCAAAATATGTCTTATTACGTTTGCAGATGCAATCTACTTAAATTCTGCTCAGCGGTTGACCTATCAGAACTTGTAAAAGTCGTTTCATATACCGAAACAGTTATCTATCCAAATAAGGAAACAATTACCGAGCATTTATTCTGCTGGTATGTCTGTTACACAGTTTTCTGTTCAGTAGTAATGCTTTGCCTGTTTCGCACTACAGAGTTTGTCCAAACATGGTGGTATGCGAGATAAAAATATGTGTATTTTACGTTCCATGTCCAGACTGGATCTGTACTTGATAACAGTAACAGCAAAGAATGCAGTTTCGCACAAGTACGTCGTAGAAAATGATAGCAGGACATAGATGGCTTTGTCTGACAGTAGCGAGTACTCCTGGAAACATGCTAGCCAGAACGACAACAGTGGCAGTCTGCTGAACTGCAAGCACAGTGTATTGTCAGTTGATAATTCGAACGATTGTTCTTGTTCGCGACCAGTTAATTTGTTTAGATCGAATTCAAAGGGATTTCGAATCCAATCAAATGCGCTGATATCGTCGTCACCGAAATACTGATGAAAGTAATACGACAGCTTCTGTAGGTGGATCAAAACGGTGCCTGCAATGACGCCTGTCGAGATATTGTTCACTGTAAGAAAGTCGGCTAACAACGGAAACCGTTAAGCAACCCATATCGTCTGTAAAGAAGTGTGCCATCGGTTCGTTATGCTGGTTTAGAAAAATGAGCTCGTGTCGTCATAATACTATCATAAAACAAATACAAATCTTATCAAATATTTTGAATTGTTTACTAACATTTTAAAAAGTATTTGTCACATAATCAATTCACATGACAACAGAACAGTATAATAGATTCATGGCTAGAATTTCGCACCATTTCATCTGTGGGTGTCATTTTAAATTAACATGCGAGCGAAGTGTATACCAGCAATTTGATATCAAATCAAAAACTTTTGTCTAAGATTATTTCTAGGCCAATCTAGGCTTATAATAATTGTAGCCACTGATTAACCAGACTATTTATCAACAATACACACGCTCTCTCAGTTCCGGATGTTTTAACAGTGAAGTCAGAGCTCAGTAAGAAATATTGCCAAGATGACACATGATTCAAAAACTCAGTGAACAAGTTCATGAAGTATGCAGTCTAGCTCAGACTTCAGACAAAAATATAAGGAAATACCATCGAAGTTTTCAATTTCAATTCTGCACATTGTTGTCTGTGCCTGAAACATTGGCATAGCTAATATTTTTTGTTTAGTTAAAAGCTAACCAATTAACCAAAAAAGCAATAGTTTATACAAGAAAAATCACTAGTTTCCTTGAATTGCCCACGGACCCCTTTGAAGCTCCTCGCGGACCCCTGGGGGTCCGCGGACCACAGGTGGAATACCTCTGACCTAGATAACAAGCCAAGATACCCTCAATAGGGGTCCTCAACAGCATATTTGTTAATTGTCTCTTTTATGAAAGACTCACTATTAAGAAATAACCATCTTTACCAAAGTATTTTCCATCTGATAGAAAACTCCAATGCCATAATAGTCAGTGGCAATGAAAGGCGAATGGCGTACTTAACAGATTGTCCACGGCCACACACAGGCACGCCGAGAGGGGGGTCGGGGGTCATTGCCAGGGGGCCCGCATCTGCCCATGGAATTACACTAGGCCATGGACAGTGGAAAGAACCAGATGATGACGTCAAGATACTATCCCATCCCTTAGGCACAGCACAGTGTGTAGTCCGGTATAGTGTCCTTTTTGAATTTCCCTCTGAGTGTTGCGGAGCAGTGGTTCATTTCATTTTGTCGTGGATATTAATTTTGTTATTTATTTAAAAAGTTTTGACACTACTACACCAAACCTCTACGTCAACAATTTACTGTAAGTATTTTTCTTTACTTTTACTTTATCGTTTTAAATCTAAACATTGTATTTTTGTCAGTCTTTTCATGACATGTTAAAAGTTAACTGTATTTTAGTGTAAACGAAGTTGATTTGAAATGAAAAAGAAAATATGTTACTTATAATTCATTAGCTACAATCAAATAGCATCCAAATAGCATCCAATTTTTTTATTACATAACATAAAAACCTTTTGAAAACGCAAGATGTCTATTAAATTTATATTTATTCATTTTTTTTACTCAGAACCTAGTACATCTCAATAGTAAATGTATTGTATCTCTGGTGAAAGAATATCTCGTAGTTTCGATTTCTTAAATCATCAAACATCATTACATTTTTCATATTGATCTTATAAATGTCTTTCTTTTTTATTTCTGTGTACAATGCCTAAGTGTTGTGTGCCTGGTTGTCGTGAAAATTATGCCGCTACATTAAATACAACACATGAGAAGGTCAGCATCTTTCAATTTCCATCTGACGAAACAATGAAAAAGAAATGGCTGAAATATATTTCCCGATGGCTGAAATATATCCCCCGTGATTTAAAAGTTACTAAAAATACAGTGGTTTGTGAAAAGCATTTTGCACCATAATTTATAATTCGAATAGACTCAGTAAAACGTCCTGATGGTACCATTCTTAGTGTTCCACGAGATCGGCCTAAATAGGCCTCTGATGCCTATCCAACCATTTTTCCAAATCCTTCATCATATTTATCCCAGGAGTCACCACAGCCACGTAAAAATCCAGACACTAGGAGAGCAGATGCTGCACGTCCAGACACTAGGAGGGTAGAGACTGCACGTCCAGACACTAGTAGGGCAGAGGTTGCACGTCGAGACGAGGAGATTTTGAGTGCGTTTTTGGAAAATGATAAAATAAATGAATACTCTGACCTGATGGATCAACTAAGAATTTTTATGAAAGACTATCCACAGTGGAATTTCAAACAGACAGATGAAAAGGTTTGTTTGTAAAAACTTGATATTCAAGATGCGCCAACGGTTGTGGTATCGGTGTGTATTAGTTTGAACTTAAAAACCACTGTTTTCAAAGGTAAAGTGAAGGTATCTAAGGTAAATTTAGCTTGGATTTTATGTAAAAATAACCATTTAAATTGTTGGTCAGTGTTGTCCAGTATCTTGAGTCATTTTAATGGCTTAGAGTTAGTCAGAAAAGTAGAAGAGCACATTGATGTTGTTGGTAGTTCCTTGCAGGATTTGTGTGACAGGCTGTCTCGTCTAGGTGGTACGTATGATGATGATGTCAATTTAGATTGTCCTTTATTACTGAACAGTTCTTTCTTTTGTTTGCTTCCAAAAATAAATACAGCCCTCAAACATTAGTATTTGCCTATCAGTTGATGACTATATCTAGAGCTGCTTATCAGTGCACCAGGAATAAAGAAATGACTCTTCTTTTTTAAATAAATTATCAGCTCCATTAAAAGTTAAATTAACTGAGAATTCTAATGCTGCTTACCTTAAACAAAGGGCAACAGTTTTACAGCCAATTGAAAAGGTTGTTATTCTTTTAGTAGATGAAATGTGTGTCAATAGCAAGGTATCTTATAAAAGTGGTTCTATTGTAGGAATAGCTGCTAATGATTCCTCAGTTGCAGCAGGCACTGTATTAACTTTTATGATTTACTCACTGTTATCTAAAAATATGGTACCTGTCAGTAGATTAACAACTGATTTTTTGAAAGACTTCTCTATTAAAGTGTTGAACATGGTAGAACAGTCTGGTTTTCAAGTACTGGCTATCTTATCTGACAATAATCTTGTTAATAGAAAAATGTTTATGTCCTTTGGAAGTGGTAAATTGGTGTCTTCTATTTGTCATCCTTGTAATGAACAGAGGAAATTATTTTTCTTATTAGACAGTGTCCATTTAATTAAATCTATTCGGAACAATTGGATAGGACTTAGTAAAGTAAAGTAAAGTTCCCTTCTTAGCCCTAACGGGCCTTCGGGGCAGGTGAAGTGTAGAATTCATGACTGTCAAACATTTAGGTTTCCTCCTTTTAACGAAGAAGACAGTTCTGTAGAAACATGTGCCAAGTTTTCCCTTATTCGACTGTTGTATAGAACAGAAAAAGACTATTCACTTAAATTGGCCCCAGGTTTGACTTATAAATCAATTTATCCATCAAGCATAGAAAGGCAAAATGTTAGTTTGGCATTAAAAGTATTTGTTGAAAAAGTTATTGTCTCTTTAAAACATCTGGGTGATAAAGAAAAAATTGATGTTGATTTTCTTAGCCAGCTTTTGAAGTTATGGTCACAGGCTTGCGGAGCCGGAGCCGTGAAGCTGCTAATGTTTGCTGGAGCCGGAGCTAAAAAAATCTGGCGGCTCCGGCTCCCAGTTTTTTTTTAAAGCAGAATTTTTTTTAGCTTTAAAATTCCAAATTTGTTTGATTGTTGGATTGTTTGCCTTCTATAATATGAAATTTTGTCATGTATTACGAAGCCACAACAGTAACAGCAATTAAATGATAGCGAGCGCAATAAATCTTTAATGGGGAATCGTTTTGTATTCGTTTTAAATCTTGTTTACCCACAGATATTTTTTTAATTGCACATTATTTTGTTAAATTTAAAGTTAAAACATTTTTATTTCACAGTAAATTTTTGCTACGATGACAAATATAACGTGCCATTTCGTATATTATTTGACCGCCAATTGTAATACACCAAAAACAAAATAGTCGGTTTCTGTATTTAACAATTTTATTATAAACAGACTAACTGAAATAGAGTAGATAAATTTATAAGGATGTGGCTTTTCTGTCTATTTTCGTTAATTTAAAGGGTTGCTGCTGTTTAAGATACTGCTTTAACATATTTTATTTCTGTTATATTATGTTTGTTATTTGAATGAAATTGTTTAATCCGACTATTTTGGCGTAGACGGACCAAAAGATATGATAGATATCTATGAACGGACCCGAACACAAGTAATTGCGATTGTCGCGCATGCGCACATCTATAGACGGAACCCGAATATATATATATATACAGAGTCCGTTTAGTCGGAACCCTAGCCACTGAGTAACGATTAAATCATAAAATTCAAACAATTATCATAAAATAAACAAAATAAAAACATTAAAAAGGTTTATATATAGCTAAGCCAAGTGCATATTTGCCACGGGTCCGAATAACAATCGGACTTTATTGGACCGGGTCCGAATAACAATCGGAGTTTATTGGGACCCGAGTCCGAATAGCCACTTCGAATTGATAAATAATAAATATAAATACTGAAGTCTTTAAAATATTTTAAATAATTTATTATTTTACTATTTGCTGATTGGATCATTGAAATAACTTTTTATTTCTCATGAAAATGGCGACTAGTGAAACCTCGGTCGACAATAATGATATATTTCTGGATAAACTGAAATGGTTTGTTTTTAGTAAAACCGACAATGTGTATATTTTTCAAGTTCCTGGCGATGGGGGTGAACGCGGCGAAAAAGGCATAACTTTTTATCAGCGGCATGTTTGCGTGGCACACTTGCAAAAATTTTGTCTCGTGTGATACTCCCTTAATAGAGAGTCGGAGCCGAGCCGGAGCCGAGCCGGAGCCGAGACGGAGCCGTCAAATTTTTGGGAGCCGGAGCCGAGCCGGAAAAAAATGGCGTGTTGTCGTACTTTTACTGATAACGTATTTTGTGTTGTAATGTAAAATGTTGTTGTTTACTAGTATACATGTTAGTCTAAATACAGTTTTGACTGTTATATGTCCAATATTTACTTAGAGTTTGCATATATAGAAAAAAAAAATAAGCACCAGTGTGCTGTCTCAAATCAAAACAGTAACAGGCAAGGCTAGACCTAACATAGCAACACACTCGGCCAGCCTGTAAGATTCACCTGGCGCCTATGGACAGCTATCTTCACGTCACAGCACGGTCGAGTTGACCGTCTATGACGATGGCAGTGCGCCCTCCCACCCCAAATCTACCTTGCCCATCGTGTATAATTACACCCTACCACGACTCCGGCTTTTAACACCTCAATGTCCATTCCTTACTTCTCCCACCCCCTGAACTCTGCGCTACCTTCTTTTTCGTTCCGGCTCATTATCTCTCTCCCACCCCAACCCTACCCTGGGCACCATCTTTAACATAAAAATCAGTGACCAATGATTGGCTTTTCTTTGGAAAAAATCCAGTTATAATAAGGATTTAAAGAAAAATATTAAAACTACTTAAATCTTTCTGATCGATAGTTTGACGAGAATCTTTAGATTTCTGTTTTAAAATATAGTGTCTAAACAACTGTTTACAATTTCTGTGTACTAAATTTTAGAACTGTTTATAGGATTCGCATCCCGCCCTCTACCGAAAACAATGATCGTTATTATGTGTTTCAATAAAACCAATCATTCTCTAATATCGCGTAAAAATCATGAGGTGCGGGTTACTGAGTAAGTCAACACGGAGGCACACAAGTCAGAGGCACACAACAACTCATAGACACACAACAACTCAGAGGTACACAACTCAGAGGCACATAACAACTCAGAGGTACACAACTCAGAGGCACAAAACAACTCAGATTACACAACAACACAGAGACACACAACAGCTTAGAGGCACACAACAACTCAGAGGCACACAACAACTCAGAGGCACATAACAACTCAGAGGCACATAACAACTCAGAAGCACACAACAACTCAGAGGCACACAACAACTCAGAGGCACATAACAACTCAGAGGCACACAGCAACTCACAGGCACACAACAACTCAGATCACACAACAACACAGAGGTACACAACTCAGAGGCACACAACAACTCACAGGCACACAGCAACTCAGATGACACAACAACACAGAGGCACACAACAACTCAGAGGCACACAACAACTCACAGGCACACAACAACTCACAGGCACACAATAACTCAGAGGCACATAACAACTCACAGACACACAACAACTCAAATGACACAACAACACAGAGGAACACAACAAGTCAGATGCACATAACAACACAGAGACCCACAACAACACAGAGACACACAACAACTCAGAGGCACATAACAACTCAGATGACACAACAACACAGATGACACAACAACACAGAGGAACACAACAAGTCAGATGTACACAACAAGTCAGATGCATACAACAACACAGAGACACACAACTCACAGGCACACAACTCACAGACACACAACAACTCAGATGACACAACAACACAGAGGCACACAACTCAGAGGCACACAACAACTCACAGGCACACAACAACTCAGATGACACAACAACACAGAGGCACACAACAACACAGAGGCACACAATAACTCTGAGGCACACAACAACTCACAGGCACACAACAACTCACAGGCACACAATAACTCAGAGGCACATAACAACTCACAGACACACAACAACTCAGATGACACAACAACACAGAGGCACACAACAACTCAGAGGCACACAACAACTCACAGGCACACAACTCACAGGCACACAACTCACAGGCACACAACAACTCAGATGACACAACAACTCAGAGGCACTTAACAACTCAGATGACACAACAACTCACAGGCACACAACAACTCAGATGACACAACACGTCAGATGCACATAACAACACAGAGACACACAACAACACCGAGACACACAACAATTCAGGGCACTTAAAAAAATAAATTATGAAACCTACATAATTAAGACAAATGCACACAATTATAATAAAAGTTAAAAACAATAACTTTTTAATGTTTCGCGTAATTTCAGTCGTTTTCTTTAAAAATAAATGATTATTATTTTTTATATTAGTGTCATGGTTAGTTTTGTAGATTAGTATATCAGTTGTATGTATAATATTTATTATTTCCGTGGCACTTCTGTTTCTTGGTAGTTGTATATATATTTCAGTCTCTTCGGAGTATATGATTTAACTAACTTGACTTGAGCGTGTATATTAAATTATTAAGTATCCATATGTATGAGACGAATCACTTGTATAAAGCACTGAGTAGACTTGGTGTATAAATAAATAAATATATATATATATATATATATATATATATATATATGTTTATTTATTTATTCTTATTCACGAAAATACATACATGGTATAAAATGATGTGAGATGAGGAATCAAGTCCGTCTGCTTGTCTCTACCAAAAATCTATCGTCTAATGCAGAGGTTTTCAACCTTTTTTATGCTGCGGACCCCTCAGGCATTCCAAGCTCGGGTGGCGGACCCCCATAGCCCAAGGCGCCCTGGCCTCATCTTTTCGTACCTCAGGATGGGCCAGAATATGTCTTAAGTTTGCGGATGCAATCTACTTTAATTCTGCTAAACGGTAGGTCTAGCCTAAGTTACGCGCAAAACATGTACAAGTCATTTCAACTACCAAAATAGCTATCTATCCAAAAAATGAAACATTCACGGAGTATTTATTCTACTGGATGTCTGTTACACAGTTTTATGTTCAGTGGTAAGGCTGTGCCTGTTTTGCACTACAAAGTTTGTCCAAACATGGTGGTATACGAGATAAACATATGTGTATTTCATTTTTAATGTCCAGTCTGGACCTGTACATGGTAACAGTAACAGCAGAGAATGCAGTTTAGCACAAGTACTTCGTAGAAAATGGTAGCAGGATATTGATGAACATCCTTTCCTACAACGTCTTCGCACATGTCGACTGCTGTCGGTATAATTAGCTCATGTGTGATGTTTTTTGGAACGCACTATTCATAATGCTCCCAACCAAATACGACGCTCTAAGAGTTTTCTCGTTTACAGTAGTGCAGGCCATCAGTTTGCCTTTATGTTTCAAATTGAGCTCTTTCTGCCTCTCAAAGTATTCCTTCACTTTACTGGCAAGTTTCGAATGCATGTTCGTCAAATGCGCCTCAATTTCACAGGCTTCACCTCATCGCTCGATAATGTTTGCATCACACGACACAAAAAGGTTGGTCAGCATCGGTCCCCACTGCAGTGAAGCCGAATGATATATACTGTGGATTATACTTGCGCCGTTTTCTTTTTCTTTCGTCTTTGGCTGCTTGATCATCAGAATCTTCCAGGTTCTGGTCAGTTTTCCTCTTCGCAAATTTATGCATGCTACTAGGCTTGAACAGTTTTATTTAGACAAATATTGATAAACAAATGACCAACAACAGTTTAGTCCCTTTGACTTAGATCTCACAGGGAAAAAATTTGAGACAAAGTTTCAGAGTAGAGAGAGTTAGAGGAGGTAATTATCTGTAAAAATATTTCACATTCTGATGACGAAAACTCACATTTTAAAATAAAATCGACTACAATAATAAAATAAATACAAATCTTATCAAATATTTTGAATTGTTTACTAACATTTTAAATCGTATTTGTCAATAAGCAAATGACATGACAACAGAAAAGCGTAATATGTTCATCGCTAGAATTTCGCACCGTTTCATCGATGTGTTAGTGAAAAATCCCTGTTATCGCTCTGGCCTATTTTCATATTAAAACTTACGAAAAGTCTACTTTCAACCAAAAAAATGTGAGTGTCATTTTAAATTAACATGCGAAGTGTATATTAGCAATTTGATATCAAAAACTTTTTGTGTAAGATTATTTCTAGGCCAATCGAGGAATATAATAACTGTGACCACTGATTAGCCAGATCATTTATCAACAATACACAGAGATCCGGATGTTTTAACAGTGATGTCAGAGCTCAGTAAGTAAGAAATATTGCCAAGATGACATGACTCAAAAATTCACTGCACAAGTACATGTAGTATGTAGTCTAGTTCAGACTTCTGACGAAAATACCAGCGAAGTTTTCAATTCTGCATATTGTTGTCTGTGCCTGAAACATTGGCATAGCTAGTATTTTTGTTTAGCTAAATGCCAACCAATCAACCAAACCAACCAATACTTTATACAAGAAATATCTTTAATTTCCTTGACCTGCCCACGGACCCCTTTGAAGCTCCTCGCGGACCCCTGGGGGTCCGCGGACCACAGGTTGAAAACCTCTGGTCTAATGATTATCGTCTGTTGATTCCCACTTCCGCTAAACTAAGTGGCCAGATAATTAAAACCATCTCTGAACCAAATAAAATTACTCTAGCCTAATCTGGTTATTACAATTAGTATAAACTTATACAAATAGATACCCATAGTCATTAACAGGATTTAGTGAAAAAACTAAATTAATGCAATAATAAAAATAAATGCAGAAAAATTAAGTAGAATGAAGACCTACTCTGACATTGTAAATAAACTGAATATGAGTAATGATCGTATATGGATAAACTTCGGCTTTCTTTTAACTTTGTGCATTATATTTATAATAAAAGTATGGTTATTTACGGTTTAGCCCTACATTACTTTAATGGGGTGTTAGGTGGATTTGTTATTTGAATTAAGTTTTGTAAAGAGAAACAAAATATTTCTGTGAAATTACTTAGTAGTATTAATATTGTGCAATGTTTGTAGCGATAACCTGTTTTTTCTTTTGTTTCCATTGAAAAAATAAATAAATCATGTGGCCACGTGGCTGACCAAGTTCAAGTATAGACTTGGCAAACTGTACTACATTACTAGGCCTAGACCACATGTTAGGTATACCGTATCTTAGCATTGTAAGAATCCTCTCCCCACCCTTTTCACTTAATTTTACGATCAGGGCGAACCGTAAAGTACTTATGTTCAGCAAACCATAAAATCTGATATGTGTAATACACAACAAGTAGCTGTAACTCTGTTTCGGAGATAAATCCAAAACAGATAAATACATAAATCAGCCAGAAGAAAATATATCGCAGCCAGAAGACGTTATGACGCAGCCAGAGTAAGATATAATGCAGAAAGAGGAAGATAGGACACATCAAAATATTAGGGTAAGGTTTAAACTTAAACACTGTATATTTTTTTTCCATCCAAATATATTTTTCAAAAATTAATTAAACATATATAAATTAGCTGTGCTTATAAAATATAATTTTTTAAATTACTTATAATTACTTATATATATATTAGGTATATGACTAAAAAATTGTTTTCATAATTTTTTGTTCCCCATACTGCTACAAGTGGATATTTATCAATAAATCGTATGTCATACCCGCATGTAGTATTTTAACTGTAATTTTGCTCCAGCTTCCGAGACGAGCAAGAGAATTTGGTCTTCAAATCTAGCGCATTTCCAAAAAGGCATTAAGTCACCAAAGAAAGTTGACAGTTATGATCAAATGAGAAAAATTCCACTGGAACTACATATAGTGAACAGATATGAAACAATTGCTTCTGATGTATAAAGCAGAAAAGACATGATCGTACAATGTCGTTAAGAAGTTTGAAAGACATAATCGAAGTCCTGGAAACTATGATTTCACAGCGATGTTTAATGTAAGAGATGAGAAAGGAGAGTGGTTGTGCCAAGAAGACAGAGAGTTCTATGCACTCCAGATTTCAACAAAAGAAAAAGTAGGCTATTGTACCTCAGAAGAGGATTCACAAAATATTCACCCAAGAAAAATTAAATTACTTAAAGGGAAAGTGCCAGTCGCAGAAAGCTTTACTGAAGAAAGTGTTGAATCAAGTGTCTTACCAAATTCGGATACAGAAGATTATGTTAATAAAGAAGATTTTGTGGGCGAAGAACAGTGTTCCAGTACTAGTAAAGATAATGTGAAACCATTAAAGTATTAAAGACGAAAAACCTCTTCTTCAGTGCGTTTAGTGACTGCAGCAAAATGGAGTATAAGGAACGTCCAAAAACTCGGGAACTGGAGTTTTCTTATCTACTCCAACTCAAAGCGGCATTTACAAAGGTCTAATGAAAGAAGGAGAAAAATTAAAAGTAATTTCATGGAAAACTTTAAAAAGCACACTGGTGCTTACACTTTGATGGACAGACCACACCAAATAAAGCATATGAGGTTGTCGTTATAAAAAATTAAATAAAGGGAGGTCAGACTCGCTGTTCTTCAGCTGGCAAATGCAAAAGGGCAGACAATATTCAATGGAAAAAAAAACTGTTTTTCTTCTTTCTTTCTTGGCTCTACATCTCATTTAGGGCCCTGGCCTGCCATACTACTCTTCGCAGAATTCTCCACTTTTCCCGAATAAAAACTGTGTTCAATAAATAAAAATGAATGTCTCTGACACAACTGCAGCAAATACTTGAAGAAAAATTGGTGCAGGCACACTATTACAGAAACACTTTCAAGATGTTGAATTATAAAAAGCAGTATACATTGGATGATAACACCACATTCTAGATACAATATTGAAACATGTCATGAATGATCATTTTAGTACATCAACAACTTCACGAAACCTCAGCTACTCGTTTGTTTTAACAATAAAGAGACGTATGAACAACTCAAAACACCATTTGATAATGCTGGAGCACCACTAAAAAAATCAGAACAAGAGTGCTGGCGAGATTACATGGCTTTAATATAATGCTACAGGATTTTTCAAAATTAGAGGAAGCTTACCAAAAGTAAATTTTCAATCACTTCCAAAAATCAGTAACGAGAGATGGAACTTAAGGGCAATTTATTGTTTGTCATCATTCGTTCTGATAAGTATATGCAAACAGCTAAGGCAGCATGTGATTTCATCAGTGGTACTTGGGCTGACATCTGGTTCTCTGCCCAGTGCTTCAATACTACTAACTTTGACAATTTATCATACCCATGTAAACAGCACACGAAAACTTTGAAATCATTAAAGACATTATGGTCTTCAGATCCAACACCTACACAAACGCAGCGTTCTAATATCTGAGCAGAGCGTGCAATTAAAGTGATGCAAGATTTACTTCCACTTTGCAAATCCATTGAGAAATCGAACATTACATTTCTTTTAACTAATGCACAATAGAAATGTACATTGTAACATTGTAACAATTATCAATATTATTCTTCTGTCACTTTATTTGTAATGGTGAAACCTTTATCGAAATGTTGGAAAATATGTATGCTCTAAAATATTCGTGTCGATTGGAGGGTACATTTTTTTGTATGCAAAACAAAATTAACCATATCTTCTTTATGTGTGATACAAAGCTCATCTATTGCTGGTCGGCGGAAAAAAAAATTATTATTCCAGTTTGCTGTTCGAGTAACAACTGCGTTTAAAGAAATAGAAACATAGAGCAGAGATCACTCCACTAAATACTCTTTCAATGACTTTGTCAAATTGAGAAATTTAATTTTATGCCGGCTGACCTTATTTAACGCAAGACGAGGTAGTGAGCCAGCCAGACTTCGTTTAAAAGAATACTGGGAAGGGAAATAATATGCTTGGATCAGCGTTTGGACCATATTAGAGCCATTAGATCGAAAGTTGATAACTTTCCAAGCTTGCAAAGGGATAAAAAAAACGTGTACCTATATTGATACCAAAGAACCTAATTCCCGCGATATATCTCCTAATACATAAAAGAAAAGAATTTAGTATACCAGAACATAATACATTTTTAATTCTGACTACCAAGTCAGAGACCTATGTTCAAGGGTGGTCGGCTGTTATATACTGTGTTGACAGTAAAGCCGACAAAATTTAAAAAAACACATTTCCTAATTGCAGATAAATTCAAGCATAGGGCATCAACACTAGGGTTATGACTAGAAATTTCTTTTCAAAAATTTGATTTTCCTGATGTTGCATTAGATGAACTTTTACCCATAGATAATATATTTGATGTTAAATTTATTGGTTTATGAAAAAACTTCCCGCGCCTAGCCTCATTTCGAATCTCATAATCATGAGTGGATGGGTTGTTAAATAAACTAACAGTTTAAGAAGAATGTGACATTTTTGAGAGAATAAAATTGTTTACATATATTGCTTTTCTATTGAACAATCTGATTGAAATGAAGCTATTTATATTTTAAACAATTTGTGGATTGTGCTGTCCATTACAGTCATCTTGTTTTAGACCTTGCCACAAGCAAAAACTTGACAAAACAGATGTGAGGTTTTAAACTGTAAATTTATACTATATCGTCTCATTTAAACTAATTTTATTCTTCGCAGTATTGTTTTTGGAGATTTGCTGTTGAGAGCTTCTTCTTGGAAATATGTCTTTACAAAGTAAAATGTCCAAACCATCAATGGAAGCGGCTGCAGGATTATGGGCACAAAACCTGAAATCAAGCACTAAACGCCGTCTTAGTATACCCGAACTTAAACAGGGCATGAGCAAAACGCTATGTCAAAGTGTCAAAGTGGTCTCTTTATCAACAATCCATCCATTAAAAAGGGGACAAACATACTTCAGAACCTTTGACAAGCCAGATGTTAATAATGAACCATCAGGGCTTGATGTGCCTCGGACCAACATAGTAGCTGAGAGAGCTATAAAGTTGATGGAGGAGGTTCATTCTACATGCAAAACTAACATATCTTAACAGCAAATTTGTAAACACAAACACACAAATCTGAAACACTATTAAAACACTGAATATGCTCATTTATATGTATTACTCATGTGTATTTTATGCAAAACTTACATGGTATAGAGATTCAAACAATTTTTATTATATGTTTCAAAGGAATGAAGCGTGAGTGTTGCCAGTCTAACTCTTAGAGAAAAATGCATTGACGGTTTTATGCTATACAATGCACACACGAATGTAGATCTATATATTTTTATAAAGTATTGAACAAACAACATACGTAAAAATGAAATTCACTTAGGCGCGGGAGGTTTTTTCATGTTTCGGCAAAACCAAAGTCATTTTTGCGATTTGTAGGTAAAAGTTCATCGATTACAACCCCAGGCTGAAAAAATTAAAATTAGTCATAACCCTAATCAACACTATATGCTAAACTTGATGTCCCAACTTAAAGGCAGCAGTATTTTTATTTACACATGGACCACAGTGAGGACATCAACAAACGCGTTTATCAGCCTCCACTTGCCACGCAGCAAATTATTCACGTAGGTGGATTTTTACATAAGTTGGATACAGGCAGCTTGCTGGTTTCTCAAGGTAAGTTAAACATTTTAATATATACATTTTAATGTATAGTTTTTTTTTTTTTTTTTTTTTTTTTTGCATTTTATGACATGTTATTTGTATAATGAAAATTTATTATTGTATATATTATGAAAAGGTGATCAAGAATCCAGTTTTTACTCTCTATAGCTAGTACTACTGAAATAGCAAATGATGAACTGTCGAAAAATACATTAGCGGCTACTGAAATAACAAATAGTCAGCTTGAAAACTGCCATTTGATGATCGATACAAACAAATCTCATACAAGTGAGTTTGAACTAGCTTCTAACGGATTATTTTAAACATTTTAGAGTTTTTAATCTAAATTGCCTAACATTTTAATAATATCTTTCATGAATTTATTAATAGACAGGTTTGATGCAATCAGTGGCAGCCTTGTTCAGCAGTGTTCACAACAAAAAAGGGAATGGAAAAAAAAGGGTAAGCTTTTAATGCAATTATCGCGTAATTAATGCGCTAAAACTTATGTGATTAAATTATTTAACGCAAACACCCAAATGCATTAAATTGTACCCAAATGCTGCTATTTCAGAGTTGCGGACAAAATCCTGAAAAAAAAACTCAGTAAATAACCCAATGCTATAAACAAAATAGACCACACAAAATAAAAAAATGCAACAAAAAATATCCGAAACTGTCACGTTTACATAAAGTCAATGCAGCTATATAACCTTGAAACAGTAGGATTGCCAATTCTTAATTCTAATTTATTACCCTAAATCAGTGGTCGCCAACCCCCGGTCCCTGAACCAGTACTGGTCCGTGGATCAAAGAGTTCTGGGCCGCCCAAGAAACATTAAATATTTCCTTTTTACTTATTGTGGTGTATTTCTTTCGGAATAGTGCAACTTTACATGGACGCAGCTGAGCGGTTATGAGCGACATTGGCATCGTAAATCAGAACAATATAAAATATAAATAATCAACGTCCCCCCCACACACACACCCCTCCCCCCCCACCCAATCGGGCCGCGGAGAAAATATTAAGTGTCGACCGGTCCGCGGCGATTTTTATGTATATTTCTAAAACACTAAAAATCTTTAATTAGTACAAATTTACATTTATTTCAATATGACCGCCTTAAAGGCCAATGTACAACGCCTAAAAATGTTTATATTAGATGGGTGCAGGTTAACTTATCAACTACGAGATTTTGTACATGCACATTTGTAACAATAAATTTTACATTTGCGGCCTTAAGAAGACTGTTTAGTTTTGATACAGGTCGGTAAAAAAATAATCTCGTGACTGGGGCCTAGGAAACCCGACAAACTTTAAAACCGCTACATACTATGAGTCCTGCAAAGTCTTTCTTTGAAAACATTAAGGTTAGCCCACTTTATTGTGTGTATTATTTTTGTAGTGATGTTAGGATATGTTTTCAACAGTCATTTATAAAGTACAACAAAGTCTATAGAGTTGTTAGTATATGTTTTCAACAGTCATATACAAAGTACAACAAAGTGGGTAGTGTTGTTAGTATATGTTTTCAACAGTCATTTACAAAGTACAACAAAGTTTGTTGTTAGTATATGTGCTCAACATCCATTAACAAAGTACATCAAAGAAAATTATGTAGTGTTGTTAGCATATGTGCTCAACATCCATTTACAAAGTACAACAAAATCTATCAGAACAGAAACTTAAATAATAATCAGACACGTAGTTTCCTGTCATCCTTTTGTGATGCGTGTTTGCATGTAGTGAGTACTAAGTGGTACTCATCATGTGAGTCAGACTGTTGACTTCCTTATCTCCAGCAAGTCCGAGCTAAGTTCAAGAGGATCAACATCAGTTTATTGCATAGCCATTACTGTGCTCTTTATGTCCAGTGAATTTGAAATCTTTCGTTTCATTCATCTGTGTTTTGGATATGAAGGAAAATATTAAAACATTTTAAAAAGCTGTTTTCAAGGAAAAGATCTTTTATTTGTAAGTAACTGCAATAAATATTGTACTCCACCTCCACCCTAACTTTCTCTCTGTCTCTCTGCCTGAAAAAATGTGCATTAATGTGAATTCTCCTTTTCAAATATTCTTGGCGGACATGAGATACTAATAGAATATATATATATATATATATATATATATATATATATATATATATATATATATATATATATATATACAGGGGTTTTTTTTGCCATGTAGCGCGCCGGATCTGCGATCCGGCACCTCTGAAATGCAACCCGGCACCTCTTATAGTTTTCTTCATTTGGTAAAAAGTTAAAAACTTCAGAGACCCACCACCTCTTATTGAGCAAAAAAACCCCTGTATATATATATATATATATATATATATATATATATATATAAATGTCTTTCAAAAGACTCTGTGCCTATTGATCTAATTCATTATCCAGGATCCATAGTCAAGCATGAAGTAAGACCTGATTGTAATTGTAAAAAAATACATTAAAATTTTGTTTAAATATGGCGAAGATTTTAAATTTATGTATATGAATTTAGCGTTAGCGTTAATTTAAATTTATTAATTCTCTTAATTCTGAAGTCAAAATTTTTATTTAGTATGTAAGATTAATATATTCTTAGCCATTTTAATAAAAGTCAATTTAAAAAAAAAATTCATTTCATACTTTTTAAAATACAAAGTATTTATCTTGTCTTGTTCTCGTGCTTATATTAAAATAGAGCAATAAGTGGTGTACATAGTTCCTTAAAGAAAGACTAAAAAATACGTTGTTTTATATTCTCTTATACTATACTAGTTGCAAGTACCCGGCTTTGCCCGGGTTTAAAATAAGGTTTTCTGTTTACCTTTTGTTTTCTCCCTACCCCCTCTCTCCCTCCCTCCCCCTCCCTCCCTTCCTCCCTCCCTCCCTCCCTAACTCTCCCATCTCCCTCTCTCCTTCCCTCCCCTTTCTCTCCCTCCCTACCCCCTCTCTCCCTCCCTCTCTCATTTCCTCTCTCTCCCTCCCTGCCCCCATCTCTCTTTATCTCTCTCCCTCCCTCCCCTTTATCGCCCTTCCTACTCCCGCTCTCCCTTACTTCCTTTCTCTTTCCTTCCCTCCCATTCTCTCTCCAACCCTCCCTCTCCCTTAATCTCCCTCCCTACCACCTCTCTCCCTCCCTCCCTCCTTCTCTCCCCCTCTCTGCCCCCTCCTTCCCTCTCCCTCCCTGCCCCCTCTCTCTTTATCTCTCTCCCCCCTCCCTTTCTCTGTACAATTAAACGTCACATTACGCTTCTTAAATAAACAGAAAACCTTATTTTAATCCCGGGCAAAGCCGGGTACTTGCAGCATGAAAAAAAATAACAACAATATTTTTTTTTCCCGTCCCTAACCCTTTCTTCTCCGTCCGTTCAATTACACATTCACTTGGTGCGCGATTTTTATTTATAGTGAAGACGATCCCATACCGTGAATACTTTAATATAGTAAAATACTAAAATAATTAATTACAATTAAACTACGCATTGAGATTGTATTAATAATGTTAATAATGTCACAGAAACATTTTAATTAACGTATTTCGGTTTATTAAAGTGCACCTTTAATTTTAATCTTCCGAATACATAAAACGATAGGTAAATAGATATGACTATCATCATGTTTACAATTAGAGTTTCCGGAAGTTACCCCTCTTTTGAAAATATATCATCGGGAAATGACGTCACAGAGGAATTTTATCTATGGCGCCGTCGAGATTACTTTAATATAGTAAAATACTAAAATAAAAATAATTAATTACAATTAAACTACCCATCGAGATGAAACGAAACATGTCCTATAACCTTCCCCATGTAATTATGTGTATGTGTAACAAATTTCACGTTATTTGGTTTTCTGGATCTTAAGTTATAAAGGAACAAACAGACAGACAGACAACAAATGCGTCTTGTAGGATAGAGATAAAATTAAAGAATTTCCTTGCTTTTTTTTTTCGTAAAATTTATAAACAATATAGAAAAGATAACAAGACTCAAAATTCAACCTTCAGAACTCATCATATTTATTACCCAGTGCTAATCTTAAGACACCATTATCTCTTTTTTTCCATTTCCCTCTATGTATAAACATTTTCTATCAAAAACGCAATTAGCTTAAGAGCCAAACCACACCAACACGACGGTGCGTCAAACGCACGTTTGTCGTCCTAGACACGACAGGCCATTTCCGTGTCGTTTTTGATCAAAACACAATGCCACGATGTGCGTTTTCTAAAGTATGCTCACTGACCTACACAGTTCAGCTAAAAATTCTCTTAAAATTGACTGCACTCACCTAAACAACTTTTTCATCCCTCTGAGTTAACATGAATAAATACATTCACCTTTTTAGGCCAAAGTTAATAATAAGATTATAATAATGAGAAAATATGGTTGATTCATATATGAATCATGGGGAACTGTAGGGTTAAGTAATCAATTCATTTAACCAGGAACAGCATTATTCTAGTTCAGGGCTTCTTAAACTTTTGTAATTCATGACCCCATTTATGATTGCGAGTTTCTTGACGACCCCATACAAATATATTATATAAAAGAAAAATAAATTAATATTTTACAAGTTAAAAAACATTTTCTGTTAAATTGTATTTTTATCTCTCGCGACCCCAGAATTTTGCTACGCGACCCTAAATGGGGTCGCTACCCATAGTTTAAGAAGCCCTGTTCTAGTTCTATACTTATATATAGATATACAGTTCTAAAGTTAGGAACTGGGAGGACCTGGAGGGGGCTTGACCTCTTTGGGGACCCCTGTATTTTGACTTTCTACATCATGATATGAAATAATGTACTTAATATTTAATGTAAAAAAATGTTTGGGGGCCAGGTGGGGCATTCGAGTCAGTTTGGAACCCCTACTCTCTCCTTCCTGGTTATATCCCTGTATGTATATATATATATATATATATATATATATATATATATATATATATATTCATTAATATATATAGCCAATCTTAATTATAGAAAGAAAGCTACCATTATAGTATGATTATAGTATCAAAATAGAGAAATGATGTACTTTTAACAACCAAATAACTTTCGGTGACATTAACTTCGTATCTATTTAAATTATACAAATACTATTCAACTAAGCACCAAATTCAGCTCTATAAGACTACTAAGAGCTAAATTAAGCCTCCCTATAGGCTACTAATATATAAAAAAAGCCTGTAATCCAAAGCACTCATTGTAATCCAAACAGATTTCCAAATAAGAAATAACGGAATCTCAGATGAAAGACTTTAAATATCCATACAAGTAAAGATATTCTAATGCTTTTCAACTAATACTATTAGGCATCTTTATTTTTAAAATTATCATATCGTTTTTGAGTCATGCAAAAACACAGCTCTTTTATTGAGCTAAGTAGAGTGTAATATCTTTTAATATAAAGTCAAAAATATGATGCAGGAGTTGTCTTTTTTTATTTAGAACTAAAAACTTTCTGAATTACAAAAATGCTTTATTTTAAAATAGTTGTAGGCTTTTGATATATTGAAAACAATTTTTTTTATCCTTTGATCATAAAAAGTATTGAATTTCTCATGCCATAAAAGGTTCTAGAGATAGTATGTATTGTCACCTAAAACCATATAGAATATAACCAAAAATGGTTATACATGTATTCTTAAAGGCACAGAAATAACTTTTTTTAATGACAACATTTCAAAGTAAAAAAAATAATTGAATGATAAATTGCATCTTTATGATTTGGAACAGCACACATTTTAATTAGCAATAAAAAGTAAAAATGCTTTTGTGTTTAATAGTTGTTTACATTTTAAAAAATGTAAAAAAAAAAACTTTTTAAAAATACTTTTAATAAAATAGCTTAGGTCATACAAACATTTAAATAAATTTATTCAGTTATTTAATTTTTATTCTGGCAGCTACGCTTTTATTTGATCAATATTTATACTTTTTAGTGTCGAAAGTAATTATCTTGTTTTTGTTTGTGTAGTTAGTATAAATTAAAAAGTGATGTACATAGTGGAATAACAAAACTCTCAAATTTAGTAGTTTATATTCTATTATATTGTTAAAAGAATTTCCCTTTCTTTTGTGGGTAAAGTTTATATACAACATTAAAAATAGCACACCAGACTAAAAAAAAACAGCTTCAAAACTCATTAAATTCATAAACCAATGCAAAACTTGAGATGCCATTCTGCTATATCCCTTGCCCAGCTGCCGTTACATCCCCAACTTAAGTCAGGCACCCATTTATAGCTGGGTGGACTTGTGGGACGACTTTGAAACAAATTTAACCTGGAAAATGTTCACATGGTTCTTACAGTGGATCGAACCCAGGACTCTCAGTTTGACAGTCGAGTATCTACACCACTCGGCCATCCGTCCCTCTTTATATAAACACTATCAAAAAATTAATTCACTTTGGGCTCCATAAGAATTTAATAAATAGACACAAACATTCTATAATTAACTATAATAGTGTATTGTCATCAAGAATACACACGTTTTAGAAATTTCAAATCGATTGGTCTTCGCGAAGGTGATAATTGATTATAAATTTCCCAAAACACAGAATTGGTCTGCCACACCACCTGAGAGTTACTGTACTAAAATTAAAAGCCTATAAAAAAGATTGCAAAGTAGGTAAGGTATATACATAACAAAAAAACATGCTAATTCTAAACATTCAATTTAACTGTGATCATTGCCACAACCATGGACTAAGGAAACAGTAAAAAAAAGTGTTTTAGTAGAAAAAAAAACCCTGAATTTCATTGTTTTTTTATGATTAGTATGAATACAAATGTAATATATTTTGTTATAATTCTCTATTACATTATAATTAGCTATAATTTAGGTCATAAGTAGAAGAATGTTTTGTTTACAAAGTGAAAAGTCAACAAAAATAGTTGTGTTAAGCCGAAATATATGTAAATTAAGAATGTTATAGTTATGTTAATGTCAACACATATCAAGAAAAAAAAAATAAGAGTAAAATACTAAGTATTTTTTAATAAGCCACAAAAATCATTAGCAAATACTGATAGGCCTAACATTATTTGAGAAAGTAAATATAAAAGCATTGAAATGAATCTCTCTAACTCTAGGTATTCAGAATTATTATTGTTTTCTTATTAATAAATGATGATTAAAATGATTATACTACCAAACAGTATGTAAATTAGCCAACTAATGTTTACTAATAACTAATTGCTAGTATAAGAGACAATTAAACTTGAGAAGTAGTATTAGAAGAATGATAAGTTTAAAAAGTCAACATTAGTCAACATATATCAAGAAAATTTTTTTTTTTCTAGTAACACATTTTATTTGTAATTAGGTCTCATTGGAAACTTGCAACCAGCTCTATCGAATTAAACATATTAAACTTTTATATTACTGTTTTGAATTTTCTCATCGTCATCGAAGTACCAAATGTTACTAATGTTAGACTTATTATGTTTTAAACCGATGTTTTGTCACCGAAAATAAACAAGTGAGTTACGAATAGATTGGGCTTAGTTATTTATGCAATAATCATATTTCAAATTTCTAGATACATCCTCTATCGCCAGAAAGAGTTAGGTAAAAGCCTGTAAATTGACAACAGTATATATTTATTAGTCACTATCTTTACATTTCTGATTAAATGCGCAATTTATATCGTGGCTTAAACAGCTCAAAAACGCATTGTTTTTAAAGAAAAACTGTCCAATGACGCAGATCGATCCATTCTTACCTTTAAAGTCAAAACATACCGCTGCGTTTTCTTTGACGCATGCGTCATTCGTATGAAAACCGTGTGACGTCATAAACCAATCTTTAAGAGCGATAACACAGACCGGCACGTCGTCTGTCGTGCGTGTCTGCGTTTTTGATGCACTTTCTGAAAAAACGCATTGTAAACAATACAAAATGGATGCCTTGACGACACCCATTCAATGGAGCTTGGTAGAATAGATGGCGCTGTATATCATTTAATCTCATTTCCGGCATGTGATTTTGACGAGAATCACATAGGAGTCACTTCCGGCGTACAAGAGTTTTCTAGCAATAGTAATTGTATAGTGGAGAAAGCAGCTGACGTCAGATTAAAAAAAAATGTTTTAATTTTTTTTTCAAGATCAAAATTTTCTTAATAAGGCACATTAATCATCATTCATTAAAGTATTTGGCCTAAAATACAGCCCTATACTGAGTCATAGTGTCATGGCGAACATGACGGATAAATAATTAAGCTAATTTAAATTGTATTAATGTCAGAACGTATCACTGTGGCATGTCACTTTAAAAAAAACTATTATAATTATATTTTTGTTTGAATAATGGGCCATTTCGTGAAATTTTTTTTTTTTTACAATCACACAGCAGAACGTTGCGTACACATTACAAACAAACTTGCCATGACCATGTAATGTTACGCCATGCATTTATTTTGATATTTAGGAATTTTCAAGACAATTTTAGAAAACTATACATTAATTTAGTTATTGTGTTTCTAGTTATAGAAAATAAAACGTATTCTTACCTAAAAAAGAGGCCATTTTATGAAATAAACTGTTTAAAATGTTGCTTTCTCCACTATACAATTACTATTGCTAGAAAACTCTTGTACGAAAGAAATACACCACAATAAGTAAAAAGGAAATATTTAATGTTTCTTGGGCGGCCCAGAACTCTTTGATCCACGGACCAGTACTGGTTCACGGACCGGGGGTTGGCGACCACTGATTTAGGGTAATAAATTAGAATTAAGAATTGGCAATCCTACTGTTTCAAGGTTATATAGCTGCATTGACTTTATGTAAACGTGACAGTTTCGGATATTTTTTGTTGCATTTTTTTATTTTGTGTGGTCTATTTTGTTTATAGCATTGGGTTATTTACTGAGTTTTTTTTTCAGGATTTTGTCCGCAACTCTGAAATAGCAGCATTTGGGTACAATTTAATGCATTTGGGTGTTTGCGTTAAATAATTTAATCACATAAGTTTTAGCGCATTAATTACGCGATAATTGCATTAAAAGCTTACCCTTTTTTTTCCATTCCCTTTTTTGTTGTGAACACTGCTGAACAAGGCTGCCACTGATTGCATCTGACGTCAGCTGCTTTCTCCACTATACAATTACTATTGCTAGAAAACTCTTGTACGCCGGAAGTGACTCCTATGTGATTCTCGTCAAAATCGCATGCCGGAAATGAGATTAAATGATATACAGCGCCATCTATTCTACCAAGCTCCATTGAATGGGTGTCGTCAAGGCATCCATTTTGTATTGTTTACAATGCGTTTTTTCAGAAAGTGCATCAAAAACGCAGACACGCACGACAGACGACGTGCCGGTCTGTGTTATCGCTCTTAAAGATTGGTTTATGACGTCACACGGTTTTCATACGAATGACGCATGCGTCAAAGAAAACGCAGCGGTATGTTTTGACTTTAAAGGTAAGAATGGATCGATCTGCGTCATTGGACAGTTTTTCTTTAAAAACAATGCGTTTTTGAGCTGTTTAAGCCACGATATAAATTGCGCATTTAATCAGAAATGTAAAGATAGTGACTAATAAATATATACTGTTGTCAATTTACAGGCTTTTACCTAACTCTTTCTGGCGATAGAGGATGTATCTAGAAATTTGAAATATGATTATTGCATAAATAACTAAGCCCAATCTATTCGTAACTCACTTGTTTATTTTCGGTGACAAAACATCGGTTTAAAACGTAATAAGTCTAACATTAGTAACATTTGGTACTTCGATGACGATGAGAAAATTCAAAACAGTAATATAAAAGTTTAATATGTTTAATTCGATAGAGCTGGTTGCAAGTTTCCAATGAGACCTAATTACAAATAAAATGTGTTACTAGAAAAAAAAAATTTTTTCTTGATATATGTTGACTAATGTTGACTTTTTAAACTTATCATTCTTCTAATACTACTTCTCAAGTTTAATTGTCTCTTATACTAGCAATTAGTTATTAGTAAACATTAGTTGGCTAATTTACATACTGTTTGGTAGTATAATCATTTTAATCATCATTTATTAATAAGAAAACAATAATAATTCTGAATACCTAGAGTTAGAGAGATTCATTTCAATGCTTTTATATTTACTTTCTCAAATAATGTTAGGCCTATCAGTATTTGCTAATGATTTTTGTGGCTTATTAAAAAATACTTAGTATTTTACTCTTATTTTTTTTTTCTTGATATGTGTTGACATTAACATAACTATAACATTCTTAATTTACATATATTTCGGCTTAACACAACTATTTTTGTTGACTTTTCACTTTGTAAACAAAACATTCTTCTACTTATGACCTAAATTATAGCTAATTATAATGTAATAGAGAATTATAACAAAATATATTACATTTGTATTCATACTAATCATAAAAAAACAATGAAATTCAGGGGTTTTTTTTCTACTAAAACACTTTTTTTTACTGTTTCCTTAGTCCATGGTTGTGGCAATGATCACAGTTAAATTGAATGTTTAGAATTAGCATGTTTTTTTGTTATGTATATACCTTACCTACTTTGCAATCTTTTTTATAGGCTTTTAATTTTAGTACAGTAACTCTCAGGTGGTGTGGCAGACCAATTCTGTGTTTTGGGAAATTTATAATCAATTATCACCTTCGCGAAGACCAATCGATTTGAAATTTCTAAAACGTGTGTATTCTTGATGACAATACACTATTATAGTTAATTATAGAATGTTTGTGTCTATTTATTAAATTCTTATGGAGCCCAAAGTGAATTAATTTTTTGATAGTGTTTATATAAAGAGGAACGGATGGCCGAGTGGTGTAGATACTCGACTGTCAAACTGAGAGTCCTGGGTTCGATCCACTGTAAGAACCATGTGAACATTTTCCAGGTTAAATTTGTTTCAAAGTCGTCCCACAAGTCCACCCAGCTATAAATGGGTGCCTGACTTAAGTTGGGGATGTAACGGCAGCTGGGCAAGGGATATAGCAGAATGGCATCTCAAGTTTTGCATTGGTTTATGAATTTAATGAGTTTTGAAGCTGTTTTTTAGTCTGGTGTGCTATTTTTAATGTTGTATATAAACTTTACCCACAAAAGAAAGGGAAATTCTTTTAACAATATAATAGAATATAAACTACTAAATTTGAGAGTTTTGTTATTCCACTATGTACATCACTTTTTAATTTATACTAACTACACAAACAAAAACAAGATAATTACTTTCGACACTAAAAAGTATAAATATTGATCAAATAAAAGCGTAGCTGCCAGAATAAAAATTAAATAACTGAATAAATTTATTTAAATGTTTGTATGACCTAAGCTATTTTATTAAAAGTATTTTTAAAAAGTTTTTTTTTTTACATTTTTTAAAATGTAAACAACTATTAAACACAAAAGCATTTTTACTTTTTATTGCTAATTAAAATGTGTGCTGTTCCAAATCATAAAGATGCAATTTATCATTCAATTATTTTTTTTACTTTGAAATGTTGTCATTAAAAAAAGTTATTTCTGTGCCTTTAAGAATACATGTATAACCATTTTTGGTTATATTCTATATGGTTTTAGGTGACAATACATACTATCTCTAGAACCTTTTATGGCATGAGAAATTCAATACTTTTTATGATCAAAGGATAAAAAAAATTGTTTTCAATATATCAAAAGCCTACAACTATTTTAAAATAAAGCATTTTTGTAATTCAGAAAGTTTTTAGTTCTAAATAAAAAAAGACAACTCCTGCATCATATTTTTGACTTTATATTAAAAGATATTACACTCTACTTAGCTCAATAAAAGAGCTGTGTTTTTGCATGACTCAAAAACGATATGATAATTTTAAAAATAAAGATGCCTAATAGTATTAGTTGAAAAGCATTAGAATATCTTTACTTGTATGGATATTTAAAGTCTTTCATCTGAGATTCCGTTATTTCTTATTTGGAAATCTGTTTGGATTACAATGAGTGCTTTGGATTACAGGCTTTTTTTATATATTAGTAGCCTATAGGGAGGCTTAATTTAGCTCTTAGTAGTCTTATAGAGCTGAATTTGGTGCTTAGTTGAATAGTATTTGTATAATTTAAATAGATACGAAGTTAATGTCACCGAAAGTTATTTGGTTGTTAAAAGTACATCATTTCTCTATTTTGATACTATAATCATACTATAATGGTAGCTTTCTTTCTATAATTAAGATTGGCTATATATATTAATGAATATATATATATATATATATATATATATATATATATATATATATATATACATACAGGGATATAACCAGGAAGGAGAGAGTAGGGGTTCCAAACTGACTCGAATGCCCCACCTGGCCCCCAAACATTTTTTACATTAAATATTAAGTACATTATTTCATATCATGATGTAGAAAGTCAAAATACAGGGGCCCCAAAAGAGGTCAAGCCCCCTCCAGGTCCTCCCAGTTCCTAAGTTTAGAACTGTATATCTATATATAAGTATAGAACTAGAACTATGGGTCGCGACCCCATTTAGGGTCGCGTAGCAAAATTCTGGGGTCGCGAGAGATAAAAATACAATTTAACAGAAAATGTTTTTTAACTTGTAAAATATTAATTTATTTTTCTTTTATATTTGTATGGGGTCGTCAAGAAACTCGCAATCATAAATGGGGTCTTGAATTACAAAAGTTTAAGAAGCCCTGAACTAGAATAATGCTGTTCCTGGTTAAATGAATAAATAACTTGATTACTTAACCCTACAGTTCCCCATGATTCATATATGAATCAACCATATTTTCTCATTATTATAATCTTATTATTAACTTTGGCCTAAAAAGGTGAATGTATTTATTCATGCTAACTCAGAGGGATGTAAAAGTTGTTTAGGTGAGTGCAGTCAATTTAAGAGAATTTTTAGCTGAACTGTGTAGGTCAGTGAGCATACTTTAGAAAACGCACGTCGTGGCAATGTGTTTTGTCGAAAAACGACACGACAATGGCCTGTCGTGTCTAGTACGTCAAACGTGCGTTTGACGCACCGTCGTGTTGGTATGTTTTGACCTTAATTCTAATAGTTTTACATTTTCATAAAATTAAGAGAAAGGCTCGGTCATATTTTAACTACATACATGTCGCCCAATGATGATGCATGTCGCCCAATGAGGGGCCGTCCATAAAGTACGTCACGCTCCAAAGGGGGAGAGGGGGTGTAAGAAAGTGTGACAGTTTGTGACAGGGGGGGGGAGGAGGGGGTCAGGCCAAGTGTGACGACACACTTTTTATATATTTTTTTTATTTTATTTCTAATTTAAATATTTATTTTTTAGTAAAACTTAATAGTTTTAAAAATAATTTTCACAAATTTTGTGAAACACTTTTTTTATGTCAAAATAACGTGAAATGCATATCTTTTCAATGTGTTGTTCACAATTCCTCATGTTAGTTAGGAGTTCATATTTCAATGTTATACCTTTTTTCCTCCTCCAATCCCAATCAACCAAACAACTGATGCAAAGCCGCTTTATCATTTACCAACTAGGCACAGTAGGTACTGTGCTTATGGCATACGGACTTTTCAAGGGCATACGAAAGCCAGAACATAAAGTGAAAACAAGTTCAGAATGCCAATAAAATGTAATAATGTTTGTATTAAAGTAACTATATATAACTGTGTGAGATGACCACCTGAGCTAGTCAAGCTGTAGATCTCTAAATTACAGTATGTTAACTTTTCGGCTCTTCGTCTTAGCAAAGTCACATATGACGTCCTCAAAACTTTATTTAGATTTCAAATCGCAAATAAGTGCGGGTGCATTCTTGAAAAATATTAAAAATGAAGATGAGGAGGGCCTACGACTAAAAAAGTGCCTGGGGCCAACGATGACCTTAAAACTGACTGAACTGATGGACTCAGAGCTTCAGAAAAAGCAGATGCCGATGCTGATAAATGTAAATTTCCTTTATTGTTTGCGGCACAAACTCTCAAATTTGATTACTGTTACGTTGTAAATCAAATATGTGACGTTGTGAATGTTACTTTATACTTTACAAGGCGTAGGGTCGCCAAATGTTACGTAACAATTCTCTAATATATATATATATATATATATATATATATATATATATATATATATATCAACACCAACACTTGGTATATGAACAAAAAGATCAAAACTTTAATGGTTACTAACATAGATGAATAGGTATACAATATATAATATAAGTCCTTGTCTAGTTATGTCTTCACGTCTACTACTACACTACAATCTACAACTACTACACCGAACTCCAACTACCTACATTACTCTAACTACGTCTACCTCGTATGACTGTCAGCACCGTACTAAAATAAAGAAGTCCAAGGTCACTAGCATCCTGTCAAAACATCAGGTCAAGCTACGGTCGGGGGGGGGGGGCGTGGCAAACGCTACTACAAAATATTTTAACTGCTGGGACCTCGACCCAGCGGTGAACCTGGAATGTGCAGAATGATCGTTAGGATGGGGCGTTAGTACATGGGAGGGGTGGGGGTTAATTCTACACAAAATCTACACGTCACAATTACATTATGCCAAGATCAACAGGAGTTTTAAAAGTATAACCATATGATCTTTATCGTCCATCTTTGCAGATCAACTTACATGATCGAATTTGCAAAGTGTATCACTTATACTTTGCCTCACAACAATGTTGAAGAAACATACAGGACAACACAGAGCTCGGGTGCAGGAGAATGTGCCAACCCAAAATTTTCCAGAATCAACTCAGATAAAAAGCCTCCGTCCTTTGAGAATCGCATCGAGGTGCGAACTGGTAGTTAAAAGTTAGGCAATCCATCACTGAGTACCGGCACCTATTTTTTTACAAAAAAAAAAGCACTGATTAATAGGGAGCGACCGATATGCCTTTTTACCGATAGTCCGATACTGATATTTTCCCCCAGCATTTTTACCGATACCGAAACCGATATTTTCTTTTTAAACAACAACAATGCCAAACACGTGTTTTTTTTCGTGCTGTATGACGTATGTCAACCCATGTTCACCCCTTCCCTGTCATATTTGTAACACTTCGCCCACACGTCTTTTTTACCCCCCCCCCCGCCCCTAACTTCCCATCCAAAAAAAAAATACACACAGATGTTCACTAATTGTATCTTTCAAGGTCATACATTAGAATAATGCCAATCCTATTGTTTCAAGGTCATATCGCTGATGTAATTTTATGTAGAGGTGACAATTTCTGTGTACGGGTTTTTTTTTTCCTTTTTTTTTTTAAATGTTGTCTGATCTGGTTATAGAATTGGGTTATTTACTGATTTTTTTTTCTGCAACTCTGTTGTGAAAAAAAAAAAACAATGTATCGGCAGCCAAAAAACGGCCGGTCCCATAGTTAACCCATAGTGCCAATATCGGTTCGACTATCGGTCACTCCCTACAACAATCGGCCGATCCGATATTAACCGATAGTGCCAATATCGGTCCGATACCGATCTGATTATCGGTCGCTCTCTACTGATTAAACATAATTCACAGGCCCACTATAAACATATTCAATATAGCACCAGAGCTGCTCACATAATTTGTCAATCTAGTCCTTTTTTAGTTGCATTGTTTTGTTTCCATTTTTATTATTTTACCACTGGTTGAGGTCAAGTTTCGCTAATCTACTTCTTATCATGTGTCAATAGAATGCATATTCGGAAAATTATCCCAAAGTTGACCTCACCCATTGTAAATGAAAAGGTAGGAGATAAATGATGTTTATTATATAATTGTCATGTCTAATTTTTGCAATTTTTTTTTCAAATTCAATTGATTGAGTTACTGTTTCAAAGAATAACTGTGACAACTGTCGACACTTAGTTATTCTACTAGTAAAGTCATATAATAATCTGATAGTTCTTTTAATATTTATATTTTAAGGCAGTTTAATAGTGAAGTGCGTTTTAAGTTTTCGATTAAATTTTATTAGTTGTTAATTAAATTTTTTTTGAAAGTGTGACGTACTTTAGGGGGAGGGGGTCCCGAGATTTGTGACACTTTGTGACAGGGGGGAGGGGTGGGTAAAAAATGGTCAAAAATAGCGTGACATACTTTATGGACGGCACCTGATGATATTTTCTTTCCTTGTAAGCTCTAAATTAAGACATTTTGTTACAACTAAGTTAATTGTATATTTATTTTATATGCTTAATTTGTTTTAATTACATATCTGCAAATGTAACAGAGTACAGTTTCATTTTGATATAAAAAATGTACTTTAGTAAATTTTGTGGTTTGAAAGTTTGTCCGTCTCCAAATCCTGAGTACTGTAGGATAGCCAGATTATTCTATGCCGTGTCTTCATCAATTAACTTATTAGTCAGAGAATGTAGTATTTCATGAGATTTTACAGTATTACCGCAATCCATCCTTCCTGAAACTTCTAGCCCCCTCAGTCCCAATACTTCCCCCTGCAATGAGCCCTATCATATCGACACACATTCCTCCCCCCCCCCCCCGTTCCCCGTGAATAGCTTAAGCATTTTACTCTTATTTCCTGTGTAGTATAATTAAATAGGTATTAGTTTTATTTACAACTGATGTCAATAATTACTGTTGTTATGATCTAATAGATAAGGCGTTTCATTCATAATTGGTTAGTAAGTAGTCCGCTAAAATTTCTCAAAAACCGTTAGTAAAAAATAATCAATTTACAATAAACCAAAATAGATATTTTTATTACATGCTGACAGATTTATTGAAACATATATATATATCGGATTTGATCCGGGGACGGTGGGTTAAGGGCGGAATCCCCCTTCCCTTAGATACTCTTTACACAATTTAATTCCTTCTTCTCGTAATCTAACGGCAAAATAAAAAAAATGCCTATGACGTAAAAAAAAGTTACGCATTCTATTAAAAAAACTGAAGTTTACTCACTTGGCTCCTAAATGAGTTTCAGCGGCGAACAACAGTCAAAATATAAAATCGTCCCTAACTCCATGACCATTGAACTATCAACTATGGTGGAAATGAATATAGGTCACTATATAACAATCCCATTAATGGCTTATATGATCTTAGAGATGAATATAATATATTACTTATGAATCTAACACTAACCGCTGAATCCAGATAATATATTTAGAATGTAATTGTTGTAATTTATGTATATTTTGGTGAAAGGTCTAGTTTGTAAAATGTTCATGTGGTAATACATTTTAATCTGTACATTTTAAAATTAAAATAAAAATAAATTAACATGCGATTCATTTAATAAAAAGGCGTACCCAATATACTCTCGAACAGAGAAATTATATATTTTTAGTACTGTGATTAGCGTGCTGTCAATAATTTTGAAAGAAACTAGGTCGCCGAAATGAATAAATCAATTAAAAACTAGACTACTTCCATATTTAACTCTTAAACATTTTAAAGATAGCAACGTGCCTTTACAGATTAATGTAACGTAGTGTTATGCCAAGTTTGGCGTTTTTCTGTAGATTTCTTAGCTGCACAAACATTCATACATTCATTTATATTTTAGATTTCTTTGCTTTGTTCTTATAAAAATATAAAGAAGACACGGTCTTTTTAATCATAATCATATTTTTTTTCATGACCCACTATGACAACTGGACAAATGATTTTTAATTTCGCGACCCGCCTTCAAAAAGAAATTACAATAAATGAAAAAGATTGTTGACAGATTTTTTTCACTTCGACTTTGCCTATTAAAAAACATTAAGTTTTTGTTAAAAAGAGAAACAGAGTTGCAATCAATGCTTACATATATGCCCAATCCTTAATTATAGCAATTAATTTTGCAATTAACCCAACTAAAATTCGCCAGCGACCAATGGGTCGTAACCTACATTTTGAGAACCATAGCATTTTTCGGAAATTTTAGAATTTTTAAAAATTTAAACAAAGCAATCATTATATTTATCCATGTGAAAAAATGAACAATTTTAAATAATACATAGTATATTTATATACAAAGGATAATACAGATATTACTTTTTTTTAAAAAAAGCATACCTTTTAAACTTCTGGAGAAAGAACATTTAAATTTATAATATTTCTTATCGTTTAAAAAGTTAAATTCCTGATTTTTGAGCAGAATTTTACTCTCTGTACATAAATATGGAATAAAACTTCTTTTGTCTTAGACCTCTATGATTATGATATGAATACATTGAAAAGAAGAAAAATTATCTGTGTACCCGGAGTTGAGAGGGAAGACAGAGTGCCAAGTGACACTTGAACTTTCTAATGTTTATACCTGACACCATTGCAGGGATAATGCTTTTTACGATAATATAATTGGTGCATGTTCACACCATCTACTAAATACTAGTAAGGAGATACACTATACTTTTATTCATCACATATCAAAGATAGAATTTACTTTTATTCATCATGACCGGAGAAAGAATATACTTTTTTTCATCACTGTCAGGGTATGGATGCGGTGGTCTCTTTTATATATTTATTTTTTAATTACTTTCTTTAATTGCACAACTTATACAAGTTCATAACACCTCCAGTTATTAACCAAAATCACTTTATTGAATAATCGTAAGAACTAGTTATTCAATAATGAACATTAACCATTAAATCATGTCTCTACGATAAATACCAGTTGTCCATTCTTTTAATACAATAAATACTTCTTCCTAGCTCCTCCGTTCCTTCCTAATTTCCCTACCTTCTTCAAACTTAAAACAAAACAAAAATAACCAAAACAATGTTCTATCTCTTTCCTCGTCAACCGTTTTGTGTCTTTCCTCGCTTTTCTTTCCCCCGTTCAATAACCCGTTCATTAGGTGCGTCACCGTACTACAGGGAATTCCCTCTAACATCTACATTAATACACTAATTAATTGTCTATCTATATAACTATCTAACAATGTGTCTGTCTAATTATCTATGACTGTCTATGTCCTTACATCACCTTTCCCTCTCGGTAAAAAAAATTCGTACAAAGTACGCATTTTTTTTTAAAATACAGAATTAACAATCATGTATTACAATTATATTACAAAAAGAAAAAGTAACAAGTCCATATCAAATATGAATACAAAATGTCACAAAAATACAAATCTAAATTTAAAAAATCATGAACAGATTTCTTCAATACTCATCGTCATAAGTATCATTAAAATTATCTCATATCTCTGTGTCTCAAAATATATCAAAATAAGTCTCTACCACAAATCTCATATATCAAATCTCAATAAAAAAAAAACATTGATTGTATGGTTTAGTCTCCTTATGATCATTTTTTTCTTTTCAAAATCAATGAAGGCAAATCTTTTACCACATACAAAAGTAGGATCCTTCAGAGGTAAAGAAAATTAATCTAATGTCACAAAAAAAAAATTAATTTTCCTTAATTGTGTGTATTAAAAAAATGAAGTTAAATGTTTTTACAAGAACAATGAAGGCAGACATTTTCCCAACTACAGTTATATGTAGGCTCCTTCAGAGTTAATGAAAAAAAAATAACAACACCTTTCTCCCTCAAAATGGATAAGAGCAAGAGAAAAAAATATATGGGTAAATTTTGTGATTGAGGACAACGTAGAAAATATTAAGGTAAATACAGATTAAAGGGAAAAACAAGAGCGACATCATGATATGAAGAAAACAACTATGCAATTATAAAAATGTGATTACATCAGTGATTACATTTGATATGCAAAATAATAATGTAATGAAATAAGAAGGCAACATTACAACAGCAACAAAAAAAAATCAATTGTTCAATGTGGTCACTGTGGTAGTTCAGTTAATTAGTCTCGTCTTTTCAACCCAATCAAAATATTCGTTGCTAACAGCTGGCCTCATATTCCTAACTCTACCACAATTACGTCCATATTGTGTTTGATGTCCAAACCTAACTTTACAGCGCTCTACTCCGTGGCTCTGTCTGTCATGGGGATTCTGATAACACTGGGCCCTATGATAGTCATGTCTATCTGGAATAGTTTCCCATGGATTTTGGAAAGTCATACTTTTGTTTGCGTGAATACTACTTCTGTCTAGGTGTATCTGTTTTCTATCTTGGTATATGCTATTTCTGTCTGGGTATACCTGTTTTCTGGAATTTGATGGACAATGCCTCGCAACGTGACCCCTCAAGTGACAATTAAAACATAGGATGTTGGATAGTCTTTTAGGACAGGTCTTACATGTGTGACCTAGTCTTCTACACGAATGGCACACGAGGACAAATGGTCTTTCATTAACTGTATGCACAGGCTTAGTGTCTTTAACTGGTACAGATTCAATTCTGTCCTGAAAAATTGGCGGTTTATTTACCGTCACAGTATGGCTTTCTTTGATTGAGTTAAGTTTAGTTATGTCTATCTTAACTTGCTCTTCTACATGTTGGTCCGGTTGTGTGGAGGGTATTTCTTGTCTTTCTCTGTTCACATTAGGACATGGTTTTCTGTATATGCCCTTTTCATTGATCCAGTGGAGAATTTGCTCCTTAGTGCAGTCTTGGATGTCTGGTGGGTTGCCAAGTATGATGTCAGCAACGGGATTATCCATAACGGTTGCCATAACAGACCCAGATATAAATGGTGTGTCGATATTAATTTGTGCTGTCGGGAAAAGTTTCCGTGAGCCATCTGCGAGTGTTATTTCTTCCTCGAATGGTAGAAACTGTGTGGGTAAAACTAAACTTTTTCTCACCACTATATTGACTGCCCCTGTATCTCTGAGTAGTTCCACTACACAGTTGTTGACCAGTGCTGGAAAGAATATGAGTTTACCTCGTGGGCTTAATACAGCGGCGACTGGCGTGTTGAGTCTGGTGGTTGGTCTGGATCTGCTCTCATTTCTTCTTGCCTGTAATGGGGATGATGGTAAGCGGTGTCTACTGGTGTGATTATTTCTCCACCCTGTATATGATTGACAGACAGTATTTGTGTGTTGGGTTTGCGAGGTAGCATGGCAGTGCCGGGCGATGTGACCTGGTCTCCCGCATGTGTAACACGTCCTGGTCTCTGGTCTTTGCTGTCTGGGTGGTACACTGAGCCTTCTATAGCGTTGACTCGCTATTGCAGCAGTATATTGTGGTGAATCTGTCCTGCTGACTGGGAGATCGGGATGAGCATCACGAAATGTGTAGAGTTCCCTGATGAGTGCTGCCTCTGTTCTCACCTTTCTTTCTTGCAGGAACTGGAACAATTCTGGGCTGGATGTTCTCAAGAACTTGTCCACCACCAGCAACTCCATGATTTCTTTAGGGTCATCTTTATTAATGCCAGATAATTGTAGCCAGTTTACTAAATGCGATTTGACCGTACCTACAAACTGTCTGGGGTCATAATCACAATCTGGTTTAATGGTGTGAAAAAGTCCCCGATAAGTATCCTCAGACTTGCCCAGAATCTTCGTTAGCGCTTTCTTTAATAGCTCGTAGTTCGATATTTCTGCTGGTTGTAGGGTTTGGATCAAAGAGAGAGGTTTGCCCTTGATTAGAGAAATAAGATGAGATGGCCATTTTGTTGTGTCCGTTTCCTGAACAGACATTACTAACTCGAATTGTATTAAAAAACTTTCTATGTCTGTAGTACCATCAAATGGTGGTGGTTTGTTGAAGGGGCCCGGTGTTGAAAGTTGCTGTACAACAGTTTTATTTGTGGCTCTTATCTTTTCCATTGCAAGCTCATGGGCTCTGGCCTTTTCCTGTTGTTCTGCCTGGTGTTGTCTCTCTTTTTCTCGTTCTTGTCTCTCTTTTTCTCGTTCTTGTCTCTCTTTTTCCTTTTGTTCTGCTTCGAATAATCTCTCCCTCTCTCGTTCTTGTCTTTCACACTGCTTCTCGATATACTTTGTTAAGTCCTTATCAGTAAGGCCCAATTGTTTGCCGGTGGCAATTATTTCTTCCATTTCGTTCTTAGTAGATGAACTATTTTTTTTTTCCTACTTATTATATTAGTTGGGGTCTGTGATGTTGGTTGGTGTGGTCTTAAATAACTTTGGACTGTCGCTGAAAGTGACGGCTGAACTGACACTGACAATAACGACTGTACTGATGCTGATAATGACGGTTGTACTGACGCTGATAATGACGGTTGTACTGCTACTGACAGACCGTATGCTCTCCACAGGTCAAATAGCAGGACACAGACAATATATCTGACACATCACCATTTAGATTGATTCTCAATAAGTAGCAATAATGCTTTCATTCATGAGTTGTTCTTGTGGCTGTGATAAACACTATAACAAAGTTTCTTTTCTATCTTAGCTGTTTCCTTACTTGCATGGGTTCACAAGACTATTAATATTTGTCTTAGACTTCTGACACCAAATTGTCAGGGTATGGATGCGGTGGTCTCTTTTATATATTTATTTTTTAATTACTTTCTTTAACTGCACAACTTATACAAGTTCATAACACCTCCAGTTATTAACCAAAATCACTTTATTGAATAATCGTAAGAACTAGTTATTCAATAATGAACATTAACCATTAAATCATGTCTCTACGATAAATACCAGTTGTCCATTCTTTTAATACAATAAATACTTCTTCCTAGCTCCTCCGTTCCTTCCTAATTCCCCTACCTTCTTCAAACTTAAAACAAAACAAAAATAACCAAAACAATGTTCTATCTCTTTCCTCGTCAACCGTTTTGTGTCTTTCCTCGCTTTTCTTTCCCCCGTTCAATAACCCGTTCATTAGGTGCGTCACCGTACTACAGGGAATTCCCTCTAACATCTACATTAATACACTAATTAATTGTCTATCTATATAACTATCTAACAATGTGTCTGTCTAATTATCTATGACTGTCTATGTCCTTACAATCACATACTACAATTTACCCGTTAAAGCTTAAAACTTATTTGTAATAATTACTTAAGGAATATATTTTTTCCTCCGGTAAAATGTTAAAACAATGGCTAAAAGAGATTATTTTTGATTAAATGTACACGTTAAAGTTGATACGAACGATGCCAATATATTTAAATGTTAAGTAATTTTCAAAATAAAATGTACATATCCAAAAAGGTTTGAAATGTTTGTTAAATTTTAAATTCCGCCATTTTTCGTATTCTAGGCTTAAAGGTAGCCCCGAACAGCTTCCATTACAACACAAATAAACCTCGAGGTTTTTGAAAAATTATTCAACGTAAAATTAATTTGATTGAAAATTGTAAAAAAAAAAACATATAAAATGTTGTATTTTTTTTTTAAATCACAAGGCTATACAATAGTTGTTTTTTTTTTAGCAATGAAATCTTTAGTTGTATCTAATTTGCATTTAATTGAAAAAAAATCTATAAAAAAGTAGCATGAGAAAACTTTGTGAACTTAAATTGAAACCTTTTAAAAAAACTAAATGATAGATAAAACGATAGCTAGATGCTAATGTAAGTCCGACATTAGATAACAAATTATTTTGTTTTTCTTTTCCATTATATGCATTCTGTGGTGGTGACCATTTTCTTCTGTGCGATATGGGTATTATTACTTCATCTATTCTTTGTAGCATAGCATACATTTAAAATAAATCTGGGTAAAAAATATTTGAATTAATCATACTATACAGAGAAGATAGTGATTAAGATTAATAATTGTGTCTGCAATCACGGAAGTGGTCTATTTTTAGTAATTTAATGTGTTGATAAAAGGCATGCTCCTTGTCAATAAAATTGAAAAAGAAATAAAATAAGTCACCTAAAGAATGTCAGCTAGGAATTAAAATTCAATAATCTTATTTTCAATAATATTCAAGAAAAATAATGTGCAAATGTGTATTCAAATGGTCCAAGGAATAACTATGTATTCTTTTGTAAGTTTTTTGGTTCAACTATGTGGATTTCTTTGTTTCGCAACTTAACATACATACATACTTTTTTTTTTATTTTAAGCTTTAAATATTTTTTTAGTGCTAAAATAATTTTCATTTAATAGCTTTTAATTGCATTTAATTGCATTATGTTTATTTTGAAATAATAAATGAGTCAACTTTCATTTCGAACCTCAAAATGTATCTATTGTCAAAATTCGTTTTTCTTACCGCACTAATCCTTAAATTAGTAAAAGTAAAATAAATATAAAAGACTATTCAAAAAATAAATATTCTGTTTGTCTGATCCTTTTCGGCGTATTAAATACTACACGGAGTGAAGAGAGAATCTCAAACTTTACTACTTTTAAATGAGATTTCTCTAATTAAGGACCTACATCGAGTTCACATAAGAAATCCAGGAAAACCGAGTCTATTGATGGAAACAGACAAAACTAGCCGTTTTAAACATTAAAGACAACCAAAACTGACGCAATTTAAGAAACAAAACAGAAGTTTGAATGTATGTAATATATTTTGAATAAAATGTCTCGGTTAACGTGATTAAAATGTTTACAAACGAATAAGAATAAATAGCATTCCAAACGGAAATCTTAAATAGCAGTTTATTAGTGTCAAGAAAAAAAACCCTATAATTAGTTCTTCATATTTAAAAAAAAAAGACATTGAAATATTTTGTATATGAATAGCAGGAAGTTTAATTAAGCTCAAGCCTAGGCTTGAATGTTTCTAGGTTAGGGAAGTGTTACATGTTTTTTTTTTTTAATTCACAACGGAATGACGGGAAATTTAGATAACATGGCTGGTATCGATAAATAAAATATATTAGTTAAGAAATTGAATTTTACTTTAATGCTTAACAGCATTTCAGTATTTAAACGAGAGTGTTTAATCAATTTAAGTGTTTAAATGACGCTTCATGCGTAAGATTATCTAGTATCGTTTGATAAGTAAGGGTAGTTATGTTAAATGTTTAAGATTGTTAGGTTAAATTCACAGTTTATATAAAATTATTCAATTAGTGTGTTCAAAACGGGAAGTTAAATTAGGGCAGTGTTTCCCAAAGTGTAGTACGCGTACTCCTGGGGCTAAGCGACGAGTTCGGTAGGGGTACGCATTGATGGGAATGAAGAACTGTAAAAAAAATAAAAATTCGAAAACAAAATCTTTATTAAATATTTGTGGTAAACATCGGGTAAGGACAAACAATAACACGGTATTGGAAAAATCTTAAATATGAAGAACCCATCGGAAACTGTAATTACCATTAAGAACAAACCTAACTGAAAAACAAAAACGCAAAAAAAAAGCGCAGGCGAGGCTGCATTTTACATTGATTTTTTTACGTAAATGTGTTATCATAAGTCACAACACTAAGATGAGACAAAAGTGTCTCATAAAAAAATTCTTGTACCTACACATTGAGCAGTTAAATTGTGTACCTACACATTGAGCAGTTAAATTGTGTGTATTTTTTTGATTTAGTGTCATTTTCCTAGAAGAAATGTTATGTGTTTTAGTTAGTTCCAATGATTTTAAATATTCAGCAAAATATGATTTTTATCTCTAACAGTCCATATTATGCATGGCTGTTTGAAATCTTGATCTATCAATCAGAAAAAGAAGCAGAGATTATAGTAATTACATTATAAAAAATATTTTATATAAACAACGTTTTTCTTGCGTACTAAAAAGCAGAAAATAATTTCCGAATAAATTGGTAACATGGTAATAGTAATAGACTTTATAAGAGCTCCTGATTTTTATAAAACGAAAAACGTTGGGCGCATGTTTTATATTATGTGAATGTTTCTATTACAGTATTAGAATCATCAAATGTTAACAATTAAAGTAAAATTAATTCTAGTGTTGTATAACCTAAACTCATGATATAGAATGTAATACTTATAAAGTCAATTGAATCAATATATTAATATAGTGAAACTATTTTAAACAGGTTTTCATTTATATAAATTAGAGTATGTTATAAAGGTCTGGATGTTTGTGTTCATGCGCCCAACGTTTTTCGTTTTTATAAAAAATCAGAAGCTCTTATAAAGTCAATTACTATTACTATCTTACCAATTTATTCAGAAATTATTTTCTGCTTTTTAGTACGCAAGAAAAACATTGTTTTTGATAAAATATTTTTTTATAATGTAATTTTTATTTTCCACTTTTTAGTTTTTGATTGGTGAAAATTTTGAAATGTTGCGTCATAGTCTTAAAGACCCGTGTCGATCTCTTCAGACTCTTGACCTTGTGACCTCTCACTTGACCTCGCAACGCAAACATACACAACTCTGCGTGTAACCTACACAACCGCACATTGTAAAATCAAAGAAAATAGAGTATCATGTTTATAAACAGAGAATATAAAATTTGAATTCTTTCACTTTAAATAATTTTTCAACACATTTGTTTTTTTTGAGCTGCGTTCGCTTTTAAAATCAATTTTGACTGTTCTGGCAGTTGTCTAATCACAAGAACGTACAGGAGAGCTCTGACGTCACACATTCTTTCTTCACTACTCCAGCAACAATAATTTTAATTTCGAAGAATACTTAAGAAACTCATCAAATCATAATGAAATAGTAAGAATATTGCATTGTCATCGTGTTCTGAGCTATATTGAAAGTATCAGAGCTATAGCTTATCGGAAAGTGGTCTAAAATTGGATTGCGAAATTCCGCGGACAGACATACAAACAATCAAACAGACAAGAAGTGAAGTTAAGAAAAACGTTGTAAAAACTTAGTAAAAAGCTGGTTTGAGCAACATCTGTTACTGATCTACTAATTGCATGGCTTGATGCCACGGTGCAATCATCCAGCAAAAACATTTCCGCTGCAAATGTATTGTGCGCAAATTTTGTCTTACTGTCTTCTTCAATAGGAACTATTAACACGGAATTCCAAGTGAAGAATTATTTTTTTTTATTTATAGATAATTTGTACCATCTGGAAATCAATTTAACTACTGAATTTTTAAATACGATTGATTAGGTTAATTATGTTGTGTACAGAGATCGTGTCAGGGGCCCTTAATCTTCACTCCTTCGTCACTACTTCAGATATGTTAACATTCAGCCACTTAGAAAAAACTAACCCCGCTAATACTTCACATTGAACACTTCAACTATCCAATCAGTAAAGAAACAACGTATTCACAAGAACAAATAATATAGTTTAATCCTTTATATATATATATATATATATATATATATATATATATATATATATATATACTAGCTGTACCCCGCAAAGCCTTTGCAGGAATATAGACTTGTTAAGCCATTGCCGAACCTAGGATTTTGGGGCCCTGCATTTTGACATTCGATACCATGACATGAGATTATGTACTTAATATTTAATGTAAAATATAATTTTGGGGGTTCCCCTAAAGCAGGAGCCCGGTGGGACTTTCGATTTTGACCCCCCCCCCACCCTAGTTACGCCTCTGTGTTATTTTTTTTTTTTTTTAAGTTATGAAATAATTAAAAATCTAATTAGTTGTTGTTTCTTTTTCTTACAACATCCTAAAAGATAAATTATTTAAAATAAAAAAAATGTCAAAGAGATCTAATTAGTTACTTTTCATTTAAACAACTAAAAGGATATATTCTGAAAAAAAAAACAATAAAAATAAATGTCACTGGGCGAAATCGAACCCGGAGAGTCTGCATAAAAGTGAACATTGTCCAAGCTGCATAACCATCCTGCCACCGCACCAACCAATTTTAGATGAAATTTTAATGTACTATAAGAAAAATATTGCTCGGTTATGTTTTCATTGCCGTTTGACCTAGTTTTTTAGGCCAATATTGTTATTTTGTAATTAAGAAATAATTCAAAGCCGTATTTATTTGAAAAAAAAATAGTATAAAAGCTAAGAACTTAAAAAGTATAGAAATTTGCAGAATTTCTTTTTTTAAATATTATATTGACTTTTAAAAAGATCTTTATTTACGAAATTAGATACGAAAACGCGGTCAATAGTCTTATCGTCGCCGACGTCGGAGATTTTCCATTATTACTATTGTCTACGTCTGACGATGTTAAAATGCTCTGTTGAAATAAAAACTACAATGATTTGAATGTCATTATATGCTAATTATTAATTTTTGATATTGGGGACTTTTACATTTCAGAATTAAAAGCACAGAAACTATTGAAAACTGTAGATAATATCAAAAAGAAAAAATGAATCGAGACACAGGGGATGACGCCATTTTGAATTCTTGTTTTCCGCTTTCGATTTAACGCACACTGGAAATGAATAATGTTTATATACTAGCTGTACCCCGCAAAGCCTTTGCCGAACCAAGGATTTGGGGGCCTGCATTTTGACATTCGATACCATGACATGAGATTATGTACTTAATATTTAATGTAAAAAATAATTTTGGGGGCTCCCCTAAAGCAGGAGCCCGGTGGGACTTTCAATTTTGGACCCCCCCCCCACCCTAGTTACGCCTCTGTGTTAATTTTTTTTATTTAAGTTATGAAATAATTGAAAATCTAATTAGTTGTTGTTTCTTTTTCTTACAACATCCTAAAAGATGAATTATTTAAATTAAAAAAAATGTCAAAGAGATCTAATTAGTTACTTTTCATTAAAACAACTAAAAGGATATATTCTGAAAAAAAACAACAATAAAAATAAATGTCACCAGGCGAAATCGAACCCGGAGAGTCTGCATAAAAGTGAAAATTATCCAAGCTGCATAACCATAAAGAAATAATTCAAAGCCGTATTTATTTGAAAAAATAAATAGTATAAAAGCTGAGAACTTAATTAGTATAGAAATTTGCAGAATTTCTTTTTTTAAATATTATATTGACTTTTAAAAAGATCTTTATTTACGAAATTAGATACGAAAACGCGGTCAATAGTCTTATCGTCGCCGACGTCGGAGATTTTCTATTATTACTATTGTCTACGTCTGACGATGTTAAAATGCTCTGTTGAAATAAAAACTACAATGATTTGAATGTCATTATATGCTAATTATTAATTTTTTGATATTGGGGACTTTTACATTTCAGAATTAAAAGCACAGAAACTATTGAAATCTGTAGATAATATCAAAAAGAAAAAATGAATCGAGACACAGGGGATGACGCCATTTTGAATTATTGTTTTCCGCTTTCGATTTTACGCACACTGGAAATGAATAATATTATATATGACGATGATGATGATGATGACTAGCTGTACCCTGCAAAACCTTTGCATTGAGTTATATCCCCTTAGGCTTGATCGGTAGGCTATGTTATTTTTTGGTTTCGGGCAGATCCGATTATTTTCATGGTTGTATTTTAAACTGGAATACTGTTGTATTAATTCTTTACTTTCGATTTAACGCACACTGGAAATGAGTATTATTATATATGATGATGTCATAGAATGATCACAGAAATAATAAAAAAAATGTTCTGAACCGAGCAGCAATATGGCCATACGCGTTGAGCAATTCAAGTTTCATCCTTTGATAGCTGCTGTCATATCGTACTTCTGACACAGGATCAGCGCCCTGCCCTGCACCAGGTTGGTCAGTATATTCGTCCATTCAGTTTCCGGGATGTTTTGTGACCTACAGTTGTCTTCATATCTTTTTAGGTAGGCATCGATGTCATCTTTGGTCTCATCAAACTCCCGTATTTTTTTCCTGTACCACGGGATCGGATTGGCGTTACCGGTTTGGCCCAATTCAATTTTCTCCATTTCTATCTGCAATCTCTGCATTTGTAATTCATCTTTTCTCCTCTCTTCTTCTCTTCTTTTTTTTTTTGCTTCTTTCATTTTCTTATCTACGTACTTTATTAGTTCCTCACCTTCTAACATCATTATTTCCTTTCCGACTCTCGCTATTCTTTCCAGAGACCCAGCGAATGATTCCGACTGGGACATTTTTTTTTCACTGAACCAGTGTTTACAAATTAATAATACCAGCAAAACTGCTGCTCCACCAATGTTGTGTACAAGGATCTTGTCGGGGGCCACTTAGAAAAACAAACCCCGCTAATACTTCACATTGAACACATCAACTATCCAATCAGTAAAGGAACAACGTATTCACAAGAACAAATAATATAGTTTAATCCTTTTATATATAAATAAATAAATAAATATATATATATATATATATATATATATATATATATATATATATATATATATATATATATATAGAATGATCACAGAAATAACAATAAGTCCAGATACATAGTGTGGTCATCAACAGCCCAACTTCTACCACCGACCGCTGGCCGTTACACATCAACTACTGGTCACCGTCCCACCATAAAAACTACTGACTAGTCCGTAGATGTATGCCACCTTCCTAATGTGCAGAAATGACCTACATTTTATATGTCACAAATTACGTTTTACCCGTCAACGCTAACCAACCAAACCAAATTACCAACCAAACAAACCAACCAACCAACCAAACGAAACCAACCAAATCAACCAAAGCAAACCAACTAACCAAATCAAACCAAACTAAACACCATTAGGTAAAGATATGGGTGCTAATTTATCTCACCCGTTACGTTTTGCCCTTAATTCTATGTTAAAATCAAAACAAAGCATTAAAAAAGTTTTTATAAAAATGCACTAAAAACACAGTAAGGAATACAGTCCTCATATAAGAAATACCGTCCTCCTGTAAGGAATACAGTCCTCCTATCAGGAATACCGTCCTCCTGTAAGAAATACAGTCCTCCTGTAAGAAATACAGTCCTCCTATAAGGAATACAATCCTCTCCTTATTTAGCTTCTGCCCTCCCTCAAAATCTATCCCCATTCTGTGGCATTATTTTCTATATTTGAAGGATAATACAATTATGTCAGTCGCCTTGTTTGACTGATAGCGTGTGATGTGTCACATTTTGTACGGCAAAGAAGACGACAATAATTGATTGGAAAAATAGAGTTGGCATAGTAACATTTTATATATAATATTCAATGTATAATGTATTTATTTTTATTTTATGAATCTTATCAATTTATTTTTTATTTATTTTTTTTTGTTTGCAAAAAATAAAATGTTTAGGTAATAAATGAAATGTATTCCCCCTACAGGTTTCGTCTATTCGTTCATCGTAAAAAAGCAGTGGCGTAGCTAATGGGGGGGGGGCGAGGGGGCGGACCGCCCCGGGTGACAGCATATGGAGTGTGACACTATGTCACCTCCAACAAAATCTTCAGCCAGGCTAAGGTGCGAAATTAGTCTGAAAATAGAATTGTTATAAAAACCCAATAAACACAGGAAATGTGACCGGACGTTTCGCATACAGATTACATGTCAACCGTAATTATATATGTACACATCAGTGGTGGTACAGTTGAAGTGCGGAAGTCATTCCTTAGATTTTTTCATCTGAAAGGTAAAACAGCTACTGCATTGACTGGCGATATTCTCGAGAAACTAGAAAACGAAGGACTGGATATTAAGTTATGTCGCGGTCAAGGGTACGATAATGCATCAAGCATGGCTGGATTCTACGGTGATGTGCAACAAAAATCAAAGACACTAACCCGAAGGCAATTTTTTTACCTTTTTATCTTTCTTTGAACCTTTGTGGCAAACATTCGTTTGCTAGCAATCCGTCTTGTGTAGCTTTTTTTTTTTGGACGTCTTGAGGCGCTGTACACATTTTTTCTCTGTCGACCGATCGTTGGGATGTACTAGAGAAATGCTTAGGTGTAAAAGTGAACAGACTGTCCACAACTCGCTGGAGTGCACATGCTGATGCAGTGAAGCACAAGTGATACAGAAGTTTAACCAGTTGGTGAAAGCCATTGAAACTCTGTGTAATGTCGAAGAAAGCGTCAAGACAAGTGGCGCTGCCCACAATCTGTTGCCAACTTATATGCGACTTTTCTTTCATTTCGTTCTTGTTTTTCTGATGTGATGTTTTACAAGAAGTCGACTTAGCACAGAAGTACATGAAAACACCAGTTATTACTGTGGACATGGTTGCAACCAAACTAAAGGCTCTCAAGGTTTTTGTGGAAGAGCATCGTACGAAGGTTGTTGACAATTCCGTCCAGCAGGCACTTGTGAAATGTGAAGAACTTGATATCCCTACAGAGAAGAGAATCATAAGAAAGAGAATATTACCAGGAGAGTAGGCAAGAGATGCTGGATTGTCCTTGCAGCAGGGGACCAAGAGATCAATGTTAGATTGTCTGGACCGTTTTCATATGGAGTTAGATACGAAAAGAAAGGCAGTGAATAACATTTTTCTGACTTTTTCTGCCGTTCAGCCAGACCATATTATTTGTACCAACGACGAAGAAATACAGTTGTCTGTTACCAAGCTCACATCTGTGTATGATGAGCTGAAGAAGACCTTTGTCTAGAAACTCCACGTTTAAGGCAACACGTACAAGCAGCCAAAATAAACTTGGAGGAAGCCAAGCACTGGATTGTACTGCAACTCCTATGGTTTATCATCAAGTAGGACTTTTTTGAATCATTGCCATATCTTACGCTGACTCTAAGATTCTTTCTGACAATATGTGTTTCTGTGGCATCGTGTGAAAGAAGTTTCTCGAAAATGAAACTTATAAAACATTACCTCCGGTCAACGATGAGCTAGTCAAGATTGTGAGATTGTCAGATATAACTGTTCTGTCCATTGAATGCGAGCTTACAAGACAAATATATTTTGACGATGTCATTGACCTGTTTGCCTCAATGAAAACAAGAAGACATTCCTTATAAGACATTCTTTTGGGCTTGCATTGTCGTGTTTTGCATTTAGATGTTTTGAAAGTGAACAGTTGCATTTTAAAAATCTTTGGATTTGAACTATTTTTTTTTTGTGGTATTGGATTCGGATTTTGTCTTGGATCATACATGTAAGCAGTAACGTACTGGTCAGTAGAGTAAAGTAGAGCCTAAAGGTAAAGTATTTATGAAAATTTAGCTACACCTATCCTTTCAGCAAAGGGTCGTGTGGGATCACTGGGGTGACATTTGAATGGACCGACCCGGGTGACGTTTACTCTAGCTATGCCACTTTTAAAAAAAAAGTAATGTTTATATTCCCCTTTTTCTTTTTTAAAAAAAATGGTGGTCGACTTATCATTAAGGACTACTATTAATTAAGTATGAATTTTTTGTACAGCTGTCCCATTTAAAACTAAAAAAAAACGTTTTGCCCTTAATTCTATCAATGTTAAAATCAAAACTAAGCATTAAAAAAAGGTTTTTATAAAAATGCATTGAAAAGTAAAAAAATAACTACTTTATTATGCCATTTTGCAGCACGAAGACACGATACAGCACCCATCGGAAAATGACGTCATAGAAGATTTTTATTTATAGCGACGGCGTTCCCATTCTGCAAAAAAAAAAAATGTATCGTCGGGACGTCATTGATTATTTATAGCGAAGGACGGACGACAAGATAGCTACTTTATTAGTAGGATTATCGTAAAGAATGGTACAATGTTTTGCTCCAGACTGTTACTTCAATTTTTTTCCTTAGACAACAGGACAAACAACTTTCCAGGCTGTGATCATGTCAAGCTAGAGATGGGACTAATAATATAAAAAAAAAAAAAACTCTTTCTTGAACAAGAAAGACCTAGTTAAAGATTACATATATACAACTGCCAATTTTATATCTTCCGTTAAGTCAATAAATAAAACAGGGAAATAGCAGATAATGTTATTTTTTGTATGTAAAATAAACATGAAAGATATAATAACTGCCTTTAGTCTTTAATAAATAGTAAGATAATGAAATTAAAAAAAAATTCTTGATAGAGGTGAGAAACATTGCATGCAAAATATAATATATACAGCAATCTAACATAATTATTTTGAAGTTGTTTAAATATTACAATTTTTAAGTAAATATAAAGGCTTTAAAAACATTGTCTATAGTATAGTCAATAATTGCTTCACCAGCCCATCAGTAGAACCTCCTAGACATTCATTTTCCTTCATCCATGCTAGACATCCACTTTCCTCTAGCCATATTCCAGTTTGAATGACTGAAAGGTTTGTTATGGATGTGAAAATACTAATGGCTTCAGCTCCTACAAAATAGAATGTACTTGAGGTGTAGGGTTAAACACCATTGCAAGCATATTGTTGTGCTTTTTAGCATTTATCCCAAAACTAAATTATTGACTGTGAGCCCACCTTTCCTAGTATGGTGCCACAATTCATTACTTGTTTGCCCAGTAGTTTTGAGAGCTATTTGAGATATTGTCCCTAGTAAATTTAGCTTTCATATGAATGTAAAAAGGGCTTTCTTTTCGATTGCCTTCTTAAAACCATTACCTATTTAAATATACTCAACCGAAGGCAAGTCAGTGGATGCGCTTTGTGGCTTTGGGCTCAACAACCAGCAAAATCCAGATGCTGTCTTCAACTCCTCATCATGGACTTTTTCGTTAGCTCAATGTGCACTGCAGGCTAGTGCTGCTAACATTATTAATGGTTAAACATTGCTCTGGGTAATTCACATGAAGAGGATGAGATCTCATGATGATTGCAGAACCTGTAAAATAAAATGGGTTCAATTTTAAATTAATAATTACTGGTATTAAAACCATAAACAAAAAAAAACTTTCTTATTCTTAAAGTAGTAAAAACAAGCAATTAAGCCTGTTCCATTCTGGACACAGGACGTGTTAGCGCATTTTCGTGTTATGTATCAGTACGTTTGTTAGCTTTCAGTAAATATTTGTAAATTTTGTAAATGTTTATAAATTCAATTGTGTAATGCATATATCTGTAAAAAAAATTATAAAGACGTTTCTTTATATTTGAAAAAAAAATTATTGTCTCTTAAATCTAACTACAAGTGGTTTGTGGTTACTGAAATAGGACTCATAATTGAAAACATTCGAAATTATAGTCATTTAATCGTCCGAAAACTCCGTCAATTGTTGCATAGCTCTGATACTTTCAATTAAACTCAGAACACAAGCTTACTATTTCATTTGATGAGTTTCTTAATAAATCTTGGTAAAACTACGTGCTGCAGTATTTCGCACCAAATGAATGGGTTATTGAACGTACAAGGTGTATATATAATATATAAGACCCTTAGGAGCCCGGAAGCCCGGCCCTCAGAGGTTCTGTCGCGAAATGAACTTTTGATGTACACATGGCAGGCCAAGACCTACAAAATGATATATACATCATGGGTCTAGGACTTATGGTTGTTGAGATCTAGGGTGATGACAGACAGACAGACAGACAAAACGGGGACAAATGCTCTAAAAATAGTACGTGTATTTTAAAATCAAAATGAATTACATTTTTCATTTTGACTATAAATTTATTTTAATATTACAATGTTTTTGAAACTTTATTCATTCATTCAATTATTCGGTGGGACGTATGACCGAATGGTGTAGATACTCGACTGTTCTCCTGAGAGTCCTGGGTTCGAATTTTGCCAGGTAAAATTTGTTTCAAAGTCGTCCCACAAGTCCACCCAGTTGTAAATGGGTACCTGACTTGGGGAAGTAAAGGCTTTTGTGCGTTGTACTAACCGCACAATCCTTTCATATGCCGAGGTTATAGATTATATAGGTTATATATTTTTAACTTGTATATCATTGTTACGTTCGAATAACACTACAATTGAGAGTGACATACTTCGGTGTTTACTTTACTCTTTAGATAGGCCCTTTAGTTCGACTTTAATCAGTTTAAATTCATAGTCGTTATTGCTTAATATTATTATCCTAAAAATAATTCGAATAAATTAATATAACCTAAGGGGCTGTCCATTATTTATGTCAACAAATTTTTGGCGATTTTTACCTCCCCCCTCCCCCTTGTCAACAAATGGTCAAACTTCCAGAGACCCCCCTATAAAATTACGTCAACATATGATTACCCCCCCCCCTAAAAAAAGGTGGCTTCCAAAATGTTTATGTGGCAAAATTAGTAGGAATATAGTTAGTTTAATTAAAATACTGAATGTTAAGCGAGTGTGTATAACACAGGACTACAAACGCTGCTTAACTTTCCTTTATTAATCAATTATATTAAATTAAAAAAAAAGTAACATTGTTGACGTCAACTTTTCTTGACCTCCCCCCTCCCCCTTGTCAACAATTGTCAAAAATGTTCTGACCCCCCTCAACCTATTTTGTTGACGTAATTAATGGACAGCCCCTACTTACTGAAATATCCACGTACCTTCACTTAGTAATCATTATTTTTCTAAATAGAATTATCTCTCCAAGTTGGCAATTGATAAACATTGATGCTGTAAAGCTGGTTCCATGTCAGTGTAGTCGACGACTAGGCATTATATGTAAAACACTGATAAAAACATGTTCATGTTCGAACCATAACAATCAGCTACAACATGTCACATTACGTAGAGTTTTTCAGATATATCTAAAAATTTAATATCTTTTGAAGCTATTTAATGAGAGTACACATTGACGCTATGGCCATTATAACTGGGTTCTACTGGTTCCACGGATGTGTGGAAACAAAAGGGCGATCGTGACGTCACGATTTTCACGCCCTATTAAACTCCGATAGCAACAGAAGATGGAATGGGGGGGGGGGAACAAGTACGAGCGTTTTCACCGCGTCCCATTATAAGGGCTATTATTCTGCTCCGCGGACATTCATAGGGGGTGGGTGCAATACAATCATTTAAGAGAAGCAGTGGTGGTGGTATAAAACGGGTGGGGGATAAAAGGGGGAGTGGAGGTTTGATGCTACACGGAAGATGTCTTAAATATACAGTCTGTGACAATAACAAAAGAAAACTAACATCCGCAAAAGAACGCAAGACGTATACGCATTCTGGCCGCATAATATACTTAGTTTGCCCACATCTGATCTGGTGTATTCTCTTGAAATGTAATTTCATCCAAAACCTGACCATTCTTTATTTCATGCATATGTAATTTATCATTAATCTTGTCAAAAATATCATTGGTTATATGTTGTTGCTCATAAACCATGTAGTGCATATTTTGATCATTATGATCACATTGAACCATTTTATCCTGATCATTATTATTTATCTGTGTTGTGTTTTGGGAAAATTCACCAAGTGAATATATCTATGTGATATACTTTATTCTTCCCTTTTACATCAATATACAAAATACTTCATAAATTCTTTTTTACAACTCTATAAGGACCTTGCCAAGATTTGTGCATTTGTTGTTTTTATAGGTAGCCAAATGTATACTAGGTCATTTGGAAGTAAAGTTCTAAGTATTCTATTTGTATTTTTTAATTTCCTATGATATTCATGTTTCTGTATTGAACTTTCCTCTGCTACTTCAATGACAGCAATAATATTAATGAAAAAAGTGTACTTGTTACATCTTATGACATTACATAAGCTTTTATCTGAACCCCCCTCCCCCCCAATCCCCACCCCCAATGAAGACAAATCCTGCATCGCCCCGCCTCGCCTGAATAGTTTTTTTTACCCCACCCACTTTGAGAATCACTAAGAAAAATACCGACCTATAGAGGCAGTGTGTGGGTTTGGAAATATTAAAACGTCTTCTGCAAGTTGAAAAGCCCCTAAAATAAACACTCCGGCATAGTCTTATTCCATGGTGTCAAAAATATGTTGCACAGGGAAGATATAAAAACTAGGTTACATTACCGTGTTTCGTTAGTGACTTTTTCCTGTATACAAGTATATGTAGCTGTGTGTAAATAGTGAATGAATTGACATCATTACTGTGTTTTATATCAACTAATTTGACTTGGAAAAGCTAATGGATAGCTTACATTACTGTGGAAGTTTGAAATCTTTTCTAACTCCTTTAAACGCCGTCGTAAGGTATTTTATTAATTAATTATCTATATTACAAAACTTTGTCTCAATCATTAGCTAGCTTCTGCATGGTAAATGTGTGTGTGTGTGTGTGTGTGATATTGTATGTAAATGTTGGTCTCTGTTAAATTATTAATATTATTATTATATTTAATTCAGTCTAAATTACCTTGAATACCATTTTATAACATATCGATTTGTGGTTATTTACATTTTTAAATTATGGTGGGTTTTAAATTTTAAAACAATGTTAACTACTCAACAACCAAAAAAAAAAAAAAATGAAATTAAAATATAATTCAATAATTGCAATAAACATTTATAAATATAATGAACATTGGCTTGGCCTATGTACGATAATGGCGGCTATCAAAACATATGTATACATGTGCGTGTATGTGTGTGTGCAGGGTCGGATCTAGACAACTTTGATGGGGGGGGGAGGGGGCAAAACTTTGACCCCCCGGGGGGGGGGCAAAACTTTGACCCCCCGGGGGGGGGGCAAAACTGTTTTTATTGTTGAAAATTGGTCTTAGAACAAAAAAAAAATATTTCGATAATTTAATGATGTCTTACCTGTGTGTGTGTAATTGTGTGTGTGCATTTGTAATTCATGTTCTTATGCTTATAGTCAGCATGTACAATTATTTATGTATTTTTTTTTGCAATTAGCGCTTTCTAAGGAAGATTTTATTATATTTCATGGATTTTTCTGTTCTTTTTTCAATATCCTTTGACAATACTTCTTTTGATAAAGCACCTTTTTTCAATTTCTGTTTGCCCTTTTCCGCGTGTGTCATTGAGAGTGTGCTCTTCTTTCTTACACACTTGAGTTAACTCTAAATTTAGCAACAATTTAATAAATTAAATGTACTAAAAATGACAAGCTGCTAGAAGTGTATTATAATTTGTAATCAGTTTCTCTTTAAGTGACATTTTATCGTTTTGTGATAAAAGTTAAACTTGTCACACTTACATTCTACATGACAATTAGGCCTACTTTTTGAAATATTAAGATGATGACTTTTGAATACGGCTAATAATGAGGAAATCTGTCACTTAGATATTAATTTCAAAAAGAAAATAAACAGCGTACCGTACATTAGGGTGATTCATCATTGCATGGTAAAAAAAAAAAATTTCTCCGATTCTAATGCATTGTGGCTCATTTTTTTCTTCTTTTGGCAAGCAAATCAAGAAAAACTAAACTTTTTGAAAAAATGACCACTTATAGAGGTCGCTCAAGCGACCCGAAGTTTCACTATATGAGATAATGCGGCAGTTCTGATGTGTGTCTTGCTTGCTTTTGCTATAGTGCAATTTTAGTTCATTGTAAAATTAAAAGTATACCGTGATATTTGAATTTTAGATTATATCTAATTTTATTATTCAAGTTTGCTGGATTATAAAGTAGCTTTTGACTAACTACAAATTATTGAATTGATATAGCATACACATCAAGTGGTAATTCACAAATTGTATCGACAAGACGTATAACTGAAGATTGGTTGATTGGACAAACGGATTCTTGTCTGCCTAGTAATTTCTTACTATCCTTGGGTCATGCTATGAAGATGGTTTTCTAAAATCACAAGGTACTGAAGAAGACAATATCCGAAAGCCTTAAGGTAACTGTTAACGATTTTCATAAAGAAAAGCAGTCTAAGAGAATCAGAGAGTAGTTGAAGTCGAAAGAAGACATTTGAAGGCTGCTGTTACTACTTGGTCTACAAACAACAGCGAAAGTGAGGATGAAGGTAAAGATGACGACGGTTTTGAAATTGAGATTCCTGTTTACTACAAGAAGCTTCTGCCAGAGGGTTCGATGCCAGACAAGAAATTTGAAATCAAAATTTCAATTTAGAAGTAAATGTCCATTGGTCATTCACTGGGACGGAAATATAATGAAGGAAACTACAGATTATCCAGAGCTACAGTCACACAGATTTGCTGTAGTTTTACCTGGGAAAAAAGTTGAGAAGATTTTAGGTTTAGTTAAAATACCAACCGTGCTGGTAAGGCACAAGCCAATGCAACAATACAGCTGTTAGGACTTTGTGAGGTATCTGATGAGATTATTGGTATGTGTTTAGACACAACATCCGTCAACACTGGTGTTACTAAGGGGATATTTTGCAAGAGGAGCTGTTACATTTTGCCTGCCGACATCATATGCAGGAACTGATCATTGGAGTTGTTTTTCTCTGTGGCTCCACAAACAGCCCTAACATTCCACTGTTCAAACGTTTCTAACGCTTTTGGGCTAAGGTTGATCAGCAGCTGTATAGTCCGCTAGAGGATTCGAGACTAGATGATCCGTTTATTGTGGAACACAAACACAGTGTTGTGTCATTCCTACAAGACTGTTAAGTGCCTCAAGTTACATACCACATGAAGTTTACAGAGGGATGATCAAAACCTGATTGTTTGTATTTGGTGTCAGTGTCAGCAACCAACCGTACCACTTTCATGCGCTAGGCAATTACCATATGGTTCGCTGGATGGCAAAAGTGACAATACTGCTTCAAGAGCTACTTCTTTAGAAATCAGTTATAGCTCACACCTTCAGAGGTAAAGATTTTGCAGGAATTCTGCTTGTTTGCCACTCACATTTACGTCAAAGCTTGAATCTCGTGTCCTGTGAGTCGTGATGCTCCGTTTAACGATCTTTTGTTATTTAAGCTTAACTCACGATATTCTGTCATATACAAAACGGTGTATGATGCTGCGAAAAGGAAATTTGAAAACCATCTTTCGTATAGTAGTCCAGAGGTGCTTTTTCTTGCGTTGTTTTCTGAAAAAGTTTCTGAAGCGATGCTGAAGACTGGCGATGACTGTACGGATCGAGTGATAAATTGAAGAATCGCACCAACTGTATCACTTTGTAGGTACCTCATCACTATCTGCTATGCTTTCAGTCGGTATTGATACCAGCTTCGATGAAGTTCACCCAGTATCCTGGGATCTATTGCCGTTATTTGCTGAAGCTAAGTGTATTGTTGATTCCTATAAGGCGTCAATGATACAGCCGAGCGGTCAGTTGCACTGATGTCATCATTTAATAAGTCAATCACTAAAACGGAATCTGAAATGCAGAGATTGCTGCAAGTTGTAGCAGATCACAGAAAGAGAGTGCCAAATTTGAAGAAAAGTACACTGAAGTTATTTAAGAAGCGTTTAACTGACGATCATTAGTATAGCGCATTTTTTTATGTTTATAATACAATGTATACATGAATAAACAAGTAGTAACTGTTGCATATCATTATATTTTATGTTATTTAACATTTCAACATGTCTAATTCGCTGTAATTAATGTTTAATGTTGATTGTTAGATAATGTCTAATTTAATGTTGATATTATAAGAATTCATGTCATTGAAGAAGATACTATAAACTTCAATCTCGAAGAGCGACCTCTAAATGTTATTCAATTTCAATAAAATTTGGCATGAAAGTCTAGGAGTATAATAGGAAAAAAATTAACTACAATGCAATATCAAATTGCACAAAAAATTTTTTTGAATCACCCTAACCGTACATACGTGGGACGGGTGGCCGAGTGGTGTAGATACTCGACTGTCGACCTGAGAGTCCTGGGTTCGATCCTCGGTGAGAACCATGTGAAATTTTTCCAGGCGAAATGTGTTTCAAAGTCATCCCACAAGTCCACCCAGCTTTAAATGGGTACCTGACTTTAAGTTGGGTGTCACATTCTGTGACACGCGAGAGTTGAGTGCGAGGCTGGACTTGCAGTCAGTCGGCGTGGGTCGAGCAGTCAGTCAGCGTTGATCAGTCGAACAGTAAGCTCGATACGAGTGGGCCCGGGTTGGATAAACCAGTCTGGGCTGGTTTCGACCGGCTCAGTTCTTGTGAGAACTATCCAACCCAGGTGTATGTGTATTAATTAGGCTGATGTATAATATTATTTTGTAGTAGCTGGTGCCAAATTCCGTTACTGTGTACTATATTTAGCACCAGTAGTTTCCCTTGATTTAGACAATATTGTGACCTATTCGCCATACATATTTAATTTTATTTATCAAGAAACTCATCAAATCATAATGAAATGGTAAGAATATTGCATTGTCATGAGTTACATTGAACGTATCACTATCGGAAAGTGATCTAAAATCAAACAATCAAACAGACAAGAAGTGAAGTTAAGAAAAACGTTGTAAAAACCCCTTTGACCTGCTGATTCCAAATATGTCATTGAAAATTGTGTATCACGTGTTTCACGTCAGGTTTTAAAGTTATGTTAACATCTTGATTTACCATTATAACGTTATATGGTCATTAGATATATAATGTCAATGCTTCTTATTTCAATACAATAACTACAATTTACATGAAAATAGAACAGAAGAAGCAACTGTGCAGTATCATATGTACAAATAACCTCAGGTAATCCTAATACAATGCATTTTGAAGACAGAAATAATTAGACGATGTTGCTTTTCTTTTGTAATCTGTGTCACACTGTCGCTGTAAAAACCAATAGAAATCGCCCATCATACTGCTGTCATACCTTCCTTACTGTTTTCCATCGTTGCTATTTCTTGGTGAATACGTTAACCCTGTTCGTCGCTGACTGAACCTAGATTGGGTGGGAAGAAACTGAGACGGGAGTGCAGAAAGTGAATTTTTAAGGACATTCTGCATCCCATATCCTTGTATGTTGTTAGTAGTCTCTCAACCAACTCTGCATAGTTCTCAGATCTGTGATTTCCCAAAAAGTTAGAAACCACAGCCACAAATGCATCCCAGGCTGCCAACTGAGCAGGCTGAAGCTGTGTCTTAAAGGTGGGGATCACGAATGACTTCACGAATTTAAAGTCCGGTGAACACGCCCGCACATATCTTTACTGATGTAATAGTGGTCTTGAACTTCTCTTGAAGATACCAAAGCCACCCAAATCCTTGTCCAGAGCCTTCACAAAATTTTTGAACAGTCCAAGCTTTATGTGAAGAGGGGGAGCAGTATTTTAGTAGGATCAACAAAGAGACTCATGTTGTACATTGTATCTGCCAGGTACATGATCAGTTCTTACTGGCTAGTCTTTTATTGTGTAATGATTTTCGTCCTCACGGCAGTTCCACAGAAATGGAAAGTACATGTACCTTGTGTATCCCAGCTGCAATCTAAGAAGAAGAGAAACTACTTTTAGATCCCTACAGAGGCACTAGTTATGATCTCTATACTTGATAATGTTGAGGAACAACTTCATAGAATCATATGTCTCATGTAATCCAACTGCGTGTGCTAATGGAATAGATGACATCACATTTCCATTGTGTAGGAGAATTGCTTTAAGACTAACTTTACTAGTCTCCTGGAATATACTCACAGTCCAGTTCTTTCATTAAACCATTAATGTCAGTACAATAACAGATAATGTCATTCTTGTCATAAAATTTAGCAAGCTGTACATGCATATCATGAAAATGTGAAATTATTGTTCCACTTTGTAACAAATTCCATTGTTATAAAGGAGATCCTAGCAGTTCTGACTCCTTCTTCGTTAACCCCAGATCCCTCATTAAATCGTTCAATTCAGCTTGGCCAATAAGATGAGGTATCTTTTCATCATCTAGATGTTCATATGCATCACTCTCCTGCTCCCTGTGACTTTCCTCATCTTCATAGTCGCTTTCGCTATCAAGGCGTCCAGGAGTATTGGGAACTGGATTTTGTTCATCGTGTGGAACAGCTTTCAAAGCAGTCACAATAATGAATTGCTTATTGTTTTTTTTTTAAATATCCAGCAATATTTGTCACGCAAAAGTAGCAGTCCGAATGATGATCTCTTGGCTCTCGCCATATCATTGGTACCGCAAACGGCATACACTTCCTTTTGCCATTTTTCACTGGGTGAGCCCCACAAAAAAACACTGCAGCAAATATGTGGCGCCCAGGTTCTGTCTTGATCGCATATTTTGACGCCGAAGTAGTGATGATAGGCAACCTTCCCTTTTCTTGTACGTTGTTTCCACTGATCATGGGATCATGATATAACAGAAATAATCTGGATAATTCAAGCAACCAGTGGTGCAACCAGCAAAAAATGCTGGGGGGGGGGTGAGCTCACATATAGAAAAAAGACAGTTTGACAGTCTTTTTAGTAACTTTATATAGTAGCTCAAGCCTCCCCCCTGCACCCCTTGGTTGCGCCACTGCAAGCAACCCCTTTTAACTTTAGTCATTTTGTTTTGAAATTAATAAACAATCAGTCTAAAATAAAAAAAAATACATAACATTTAAAGGTAACCCCACACAGCACGGCAAGTGTACAACATAATTAAGCAATTATAATAGCTAGCTACAGCATGCAAATTATAACTAGTCACTTTATGTACTGTATTATATAGTTAATAGTATTGGTTCTGTTTATTATGTTTCCACTTAACATGATTTATATCAACTCTGATCCAAATGCTTATCTATAAAACATTTTTACATAGTTATATATTACAATTCTAAAAAGATTTTGTTTTAAAATTCAAGCCTCGGTTCATAAGTTACTTGGTTTCTGAAAGTTTCACAAAATTAGCTTTTTTATGTTATGTCAATGGCTGCGTCAAATGAATGTTGAGTCTATGTTTCCGGTTACCACCATTGCCTTCGTTACCATGGTTCTTTTGATTCTAAATCTGGTTGAACGTGGCTACTAATCCCAAACTGTTAATTAAAGTATTTCCCAGGTTACAGAATAATTAATGAAATTAGAAAAAAACTAGCTAATTAGCAATGGTATTGCTAGCTTATAATTATTTAAAACACCATGGTAAACGGCAGATGACAGGTGACTTCACCGTGGTGTTGAATGTAAAATGTCGTTACCCTAATTCTATGGAATATTGTGTTGCCCGCGGATAAGTCGACCCTATTTTTTCATTGAATTTTAAGGCATACATTTTCCGACTTTTACGCGAGTAACTACGGTGAGTAAGCACCAGTTCAAATAAATACGTTTTTTATTGGTCTAATGCTCTAATCTATAATACGAAAATCAATTCCTGCTCTGTTGGCAATCCCGTGTCTGTCACGCAATCCCGTGCCTGAACACGAGATCGTGTCTGTCACACAAGATGGCGGCACGATACGGCTCCCAACTGGCCGCCGAGTAAGATGTCTCCTGCTTGGCAGCCAGTAATGACATTTGACCCGCCATAAGTATAGTGACGAGGTGACCAAGCACCCTACACTGTTACATACGGCAGGAAATGATGTGAAATCCTAACGGCAATCACAACATAATTATAATTTCGACCGCCATGATCATTATCATGAGGTAACGAAAGCGATCTTAGTAGCGGTAACATCAGAAATAATGCTAATTAATTTTTATGATACTCTCCAAAAACAAATTCTTAATTACGTCACATGAATGTATTGAATAGGGGTTGAGTTTGAGTAGCGCCGTGACTTACTTGACTTAATCCTCTGACTCCGCGTGGGAGCATAGGGCCTCAACAACGCTCTTCCAGCGAACTCTATTTTGGGCGTCTCTCTTCAGCTGAGCCCACGTCCATCCAGCTGCCTTCATCTCTCGCTCAGTGCAGCGTCTCCATGTCTCCTTTGGCCTGCCTGCTCTTCTCTTTCCCTGCGGGTTCCACTCTAGCGCCTGCCTTGTGACATTATCTGGGCTCTTGCGCAGAGTGTGGCCTATCCAGCCCCATTTTCTCTTCCGAATCTCTTGGTCAATGGGGGTCTGCTTTGTTCTTTCCCACAGGGCGGTATTGGAGATTTTTTCTGGCCATCTGATACGGAAGATATTGCGGAGGCATCTGTTAATGAACACCTGCAGTTTTGTGGTGGTTGTTTTGGTCAGTCTCCAGGCTTCTGAACCATATAGTAGCACTGCTTTCACGTTGGTGTTGAAGATGCGGACTTTTGTCCGCCCAGAAAGTGCGGTAGAGTTCCAGATGGGACGCAAGGTATTGAAGGTGCGCCTCGCTTTGTTGATGCGGCTTCTGATGTCTTCGTCTGCTCCTCCATCCTTGCTCACCACACTGCTCAGGTAGACAAACTTGTCCACTTCACCGATGTTGGATCCTTGTAGTTGGATTGGATCTTGTTGCTTGTTGTTTATGCGTATGGTTTCTGTCTTTTTGGTGTAGATGTTGAGCCCAACTTTGTTTGCTTCGTCTGCGAGCCTATTCAGTTTCTGTTGTGCATCTTGTTGCCGGTGTGACTGTAGGCTGACGTCATCCGCGAAGTCGAGGTCTTCAAGCTGCTTGGTGAAGGTCCATCGAATTCCTGTGTTTGCATTCTCAGTGGACTTCTTCAAGATCCAGTCCACTACCAGAAGGAAGATGGTCGGCGACAACAAGCAGCCCTGCCTCACTCCGGTCCTGACCTCAAAAGGCTCCGTCAGCTTGCCTTTGTGGATAACCATGCATGTGGAACTGGTGTACATTTGTTGGATGATGGCGATGAACTTGGGTGGGATCCCGTAGTGTGCCATGAGGTTCCAGACAACATCCCGGTCCACGCTGTCGAAGGCCTTCTCGAAGTCCACGAAGATTGAGTAGAGTGGAGACTGCCATTCAAGGGGCTGCTCTATAATGATGCGCAGGGTGGCGATGTGGTCGGTGCACGACTTGTCCTGCCGAAAGCCTGCCTGTTCGTTTCTTAGTCTTTTGTCTAAAGCCTCCTTCAGTCTCTCTAGCATGATGCGCGTCAAGATCTTGCTGGGAACAGACAGGAGCATGATGCCTCGCCAGTTGTTACAGCTGGATAGGTCACCTTTCTTCGGGAGCTTGACGAGGTGCCCTTGTCTCCATTCAGCAGGTACTTGTTCTTGCGTCCAGACTTTCTGGAGCAGAGGGAGAAGCATGTTTGTTGTTGTGGGGACATCGGCTTTCAGGGCTTCTGGTGGTATGCCGTCTGGACCTGCGGCTTTGCCTGATTTGATATTCTTCATCGCCTTAGACAATGCAGACTAACCCATTTATAATGTGGGCTTTACACAGAGAGTGTGTGGAGGGGGTTCCGATTTCGAAAGTCCCCCCGCGCCCCAGCTTGAGGGGGGCCCCAAAAATATAATTTACACTAAATATTAAGTACAATGTCTCATGTCAAAATGTAGGGGCCCCCGAAGAGGCCCAAATCCCTAGGTTCGGCACTGGCTTCATAGAACTATAATGTTTACAGCTTTTATATTTCTTTCTTTTTTAAGAGGGCTGATGTTTTCTGCGTCTGCGGCCTCAACTGGATTGATGGAATATTATTTTTTTGAATTGAAGGTCAGATAAAAGCTACACAACGATTCTATCTTCCCGGGCTCCAGCTTGAGGGGTGCCCCGAAATTTTTTTTACATTAAATATTAAGAACATTATCTCATGTCATGGTTTCGAATGTCAAAATGCAGTGGCTCCCAAACAGGCCAAGCCCACCGGGCCCCAAAATCCATAGGTTCAGCACTAATGGTTGGCAATATTTTCTTAGTTCATTCTTAGTACGATATGTTGTACTATACTACGATGTGTATAACAGTAAATAAACCACCTGCTAAACATGTAGCGTTTTGCTTAACTTACAGGCACTCACTCACGTCTTTCTTTTTTTGTAATACGTCATGTTGAGCATAGAATGAAGAACTGTTTGGAAAGGAGTCCATTAAAATATTATGAATGAATTAATATTTATCAATAATAAGGTGTTGTGTGCGCAAATTATGTAGGCTATAGTTGGATGTTAGATTCATAATTTAATACTTGGGGGTTGTTTTTGTTAAGCTTCTGAACCCATAAAGAGGATTATTTTCTTTGGGATGAACTATTTAACATATGAACTTTATTTGATGTCTATTAATTGCCCATATTCTCAAATGTATTTTGGCTACAATAATCTGTTCATGTCCTTTGGGGACACTTCGAGTACATTGATATGCTATTTTTAGAGCATTTTCGAAAAAAAATGCTCTATTGTCCCCGTTTTGTCTGTCTGTCCGTCATCACCCTAGATCTCAACAACCATACGTCCAGATAAACGTTCATCACCAGTTGTTGAGCGTAGCCATGTTGTTTTTACTCGTCTTAGAGTGCTAAATGATCTCTCGATTGTGCATGTTGTTACTGGAAGAGCCAAAAAAAAAGCCATCTTAATCATGGGAAAAAATTTGTTTAATCTAAAACCTCATAGAGTCATTGTTTCTTGTTTTTCCCCCTTTTACTGGTTTTACATTTCCATATAAGGTTTCACTCTCCTCGATTAAATTGTCAAATGCGTAATATTCAGCAATAGCCCCGGCTTGATCCTTACCTTAAATGCAGATCAACCAATGACAAATGAGCAGTTTCAAAGTGTATGCGCAGCAATGAATTTAAGACAACAAGAATTGTACAATTACATCACTCAAAGCATTGAAAAGCAGCAAGCTGGAGATCCAATTTAGCTCAAATTGTTTGTCACTATCTATTTCAAGATATTTTAATTCAAAGTTACCATGTGTCTCAAATGTTTTTCAAAAGATTATATATAGGCGAACTAGGTTTTTTTTTTTCGGTATCCAAAGCCATGATGAAGAAATCTAATACATTCATGTGCTTTGACCTTTATACTGTTCAAAAATGTGACTTATTTTTGCTAAACTCCCCTCTTTGATTAAAGATATTTTATTATAGTTAGCATGCTGAAGTATTTTTCGGTCTATATTTAGAAACTTGACCTATATTGGAAGTAAACATTACATTATTTTAAATATTAATATCAACATTCAATTTAAAGTCTTGTCCTAACTTATTAAATCAATAAAAATAAAACACAATGAGCAATTTTTACTTTTTTATCTTGATGTTTTAATTCAAATCCAATTTAAAAAATTGATTTTGTGTGACCTTTAAGACATTTCGTTTTAAAGTCACAATTTTGTTTTAAGTAGGCGATGACAGCACTTGTACATATAAACTTACAAAATACCTACGTACTTTTGATCGTAATTCTAATTCTTAGGCCCTATTAATCAACATAAAAATTAAATAAAATATATATCACATGAATTATCATTTATACATAATCACAAATAAGTGGTGAAAATATAAATCTTCTATATTTAAAGAAACACAAGATGTTCAAGTTTGAAGTTAAACATCTTGTCTTTTTACATCTGATTTGACACCATGTTTTTTTTTTAATTTTAATATTATTTTTTTTATAATTAAAGCATTAAAGTTATTTTTTAAGATCTCTATATTTAATATATGCATCCTATTATATTTCTAAAAATGTAGTGCTTCTAGCTTGAATAGTTTTCAAGTTATGAGGAATAATATCTTTAATTTCGGCTTCAGCGACATGTCATTACACCTGAATATTTTAAACAATTTGGTCACTTGTTTTCTTATATAGCATATAGTAACAAAACAAAAAGTCACTAAAAAACCTAACTTCGCTTATAATTATATGATACTAGCTGTACCCGGCCACGCGTTGCCGTGGCTAAGCTCTATGTAATGTAATAGTAAGTATTGAGAAAGCTCTTGTTTCTAATTCTGTTTATTAAAAAAAAAAAGAAAAAATTTAGAAAAATAATTATTAATCATTTAAAACTATAATCAAAGAAATATGAGTTCTATCAAGTGGGTCTTTGTTTTTAAATATGTAATTTTTACTAATGCAGTGATTTTAGACATACAATTTTTTTTTTTTGGTTGTACCATCATTTGTGTATATTGTTACAACTCTTTAAAAATTCTGTTTATAAAATCAAAACATAACACAGGCCGGCGTGGGTTCCAAGAGTTTACTTTTCTTTTAACATTGACAACGACAACAATATCACGGCCATCTTCTTGCCGGCTTCTACGTCACTGTCTCTATTGCGTCATCGCGTTCACTATGTAGACTGTACGGTGTGCACCGGGGGGGGGGGGGGGTTCGTAACACTGCCCCCCTCTTAAATCTGTCCGTCCCGGACAGGTCAGTTCTCACAACAGAATCTGTACAGTCTGTCCACATGTACCAGAGCTCTATTCTCAGCGTGACCGTTGATGCTAGCTAGAGCATGCCGTTTGTCAGGCTGTGGAGGTTGATTATCCCCATGGTGGGGCGAGGAGAATCGTGTTCGTTCCCATAGCAATCTGGCTGTTCACCAAGTAGGTTTTCTCGCAGGTGCAGGCTTTTGGGATACTGACCTCCATTGATGAGGCCCAACAAAATCAAGTCCTTGTTGTTGCAGAATAACATGACGATGACGAAACACACTTTGTAGCAGTAACGAAATGTTTTGCGTTTGACAGAGCTAGGATGAATGTATACTGAACTGACCAGATTAAAGTCAATGGCCAGGTTCATCTCTGTCCTGCTTCGTTCTCCTCTGCTCCGATGCACACTGCTGGTCTCATCGCTCCTCTCTACCTTTCGTCTCTGCTCCCCAGGTGGCTCATATCGGTTTACCAGTGTCTCAAATGGCTCTTCATGAGTCACCAGCTCCTCAGGGGGCACTTCATGGGTCACCAACTGCTCCGGTGGCTCTTCATGGGTCACCAACGTCTCAGGTGGCTCATCACAGGTCACAAACGTCTCCGGTGGCTCATCACAGGTCACAATCAAAGGGGCGTAATCATTAATTTTCCTACTAATAAAGGCGAATTGAACTTGCGCAGGGGTTTTGAATCGTGCCTTTATGCTGCAAAATGGCATAATAAATTAGTTACTTTTTACTTTTCAGTGCATTTTTATAAAAACTTTTTTAATGCTTTGTTTTGATTTTAACATTGATAGAATTAAGGGCAAAACGTAACGGGTGAGATAAATTAGCACCCATATCTTTACCTAATGGTGTTTAATTTGGTTTGGTTTGGTTAGTAGGTTTGCTTTGGTTGATTTGGTTGGTTTGGTTCGGTTCGTTGGTTTGGTTGGTTGATCGGTTGGTTTACGTTAACGGGAAAAACGTAATTTGTGACAGGTTTGGTTTGGTTGGTTAGCGTTGACGGGAAAAACGTAATTTGTGGCGGCTTTGGCTTGGTTGGTTTGGTTTGTTGTATTGGTTGGCTCGGTTGGTTTGTTTGGTTGATCGGTTAATTTGTTTGGTTGATCGGTGTGGTTTGGTTTGTTAGCGTTGAAGCGTAAAACTTAATTTGTGACGAGTTTGGCTTGGTTGGTTGGATTGGTTGGCTCGGTTGGTTTGTTTGGTTGATTGGTTAGCTGGTTTGGTTAGTTTGTTTGGTTGGTTGTTTGGTTTGGTTGGTTTGATAGGTTGGTTCGGTTGGTTTGGTTGGTTGGTTTGGTTTGGTTGGTTATCGTTGACGGGTAAAACGTAATTTGTGACCTGTGAAATGTAGGTCATTTCTGCACATTAGTAAGGTGGCATAAATCAGCACCTAATTAACCTAATCAATCTTTTTTAAAAATTCAGTAGGAAGGGGATTCACATTACACCTAGATTTCCCGGGCATTTCCGGGCTTAATATCATAGCATAAAATTGACATAATAATCAAGTCCGATTATTATACGAAAGAGGTATAATTAATTGTAAAAGATTTATTAAGAATTAGCATATATGTCTACTGAATTAGTTATTGAGACCAGTTTATTGACATGTATCAATCAATCACGTCAAGTGATGCGAATTTTATTCCTTTTAATCAACAACAATGTGTTTTTCTCGTAACGTAGTTTGCGAACTAATGACCTATGTCAACCCCTGTTCTCCCTCCCTTGTATATTTTGCTACACTTCGCCCCACGTAGGGCTTGTTTACCCTAACCTCCACTAACCTACCCTCCACTTCCCAGCCCAAAAAACAATACACACGTCATTTATATCTCATATATGCCTTTTCCGTCATAAAATAATAGTATAGCCAGAAAGTAGTTGCTCACTTATTATTAAAGCCTTTTTAAAAATGTTTCCCCTTTCCCAACCCAGTTACATTTTAGATAACGCTACTTATGGCTGTTCTAAAACAAGTTTACAAAAGTTCTATTGTTTCAAAACCATGGCACCTGTCAATAAAGTTAGGAGCACGCTTCTACAGATGTTCACTAATTGTATTCAGGGTCATAAATTAGAATTAAGAAATGACAATCCTATTGTTTCAAGGTCATATAGCTGTTATGATTTTATGTAAACGTGACAGTTTCTGAGTTCGGGTCTTTTTTCTTCATTTGTTTTAACTCTTGTCTGACCTGGTTATAGAATTGGGTTATTTACTGATTTTTTTCATTAATTCTGAAATAACAGCATTTGGGTAAAATTTAACGCAATTAGGTGTTTGTGTTAAAAAATGTAAATGGGTTATTTACTGGTTATAGAAACGGGTTACTGATTTTTTTCTGCAATTGTGGGTTTTTGTGTTAAAAATGTAATCGCATATTTTTAACGCATTAATTACGCTTTAATTACAGTAAATCAAAAGTCCTGTAAATATTAAATTTAACTCAGTGTTACAATAATTCTGAAAAATACAACCACTGTCTCGTTTATGTATGCATCAGCCTAATCTAGACACTTATTAGAGGTGTAATGTATATGAAACTATTAGTGCAGATGTTGCAGACGTGACCAGCAAGATGCTGTATTATCAAAATGCGATACAAAATTATGCTCAAAAAAATTCTAGCATCTTGTGATTTTGATCTAATTATAACCGGGTTCATTATACACTTGTTTTTCACCTTCAAATCTACACTATAGCACCTCCACTCTCCCCCCCCCCCTCTCTCTCTCTCTATATATATATATATATACTTATTATTATGGGTTCACACTTCTTCTAAAATCCTTCTTTATTCCTTTACCTTAGTCAAACTGTACAAATCAGGGAGCATGAAAAAACATCAACAATTCTTTTCATCAAAAAGGCACAATATAGCACCAGCGCGCAAGTTCTATTCGATCATCGGGAAATGACGACACAGAGGAATTTTATTTATGGCGCCGTCGAGATTACTTTAATATAGTAAAATACTAAAATAAAAAAAAATTCATTACAATTAAACTACCCATCGAGATGAAACGAAACATGTCCTATAACCTTCCCCATGTAATTATGTGTATGTGTAACAAATTTCACGTTATTTTGTTATCTGGATCTTCAGTTATAAGGGGACAGACAGACAGACAGCAAATGCCTCTTATAAGTATAGAGATACTAGTTGCAAGTACCCGGCTTTGCCCGGGTTTAAAATAAGGTTTTCTGTTTACCTTCTGTTTTCTCCCTACCCCCTCTCTCCCTTCCCCTCTCTCCCTTCCTCTCTCCCTCCCTCTCTCCCTCCCTCTCTCTCCCTTTCCCTGTCTCCCTCCCTCCTTCTCCCTCCCTGTCCCTCCCTCTCTCTCCCATCTCTCTCCCTCCCACCCTCCCTCTCCCATCTCCCCTCTCCCCCTCCTTCTCCCCCCTGTCCATCCCCCCTCCCTCCTTCTCTCCCCCTTCCTCCTTCCCTCTCTCCCTCCCTGCCCCCTCTTTCTCTCTTTATCTCTTCCTCCCATTTTCCCATCCTCTCATTCCCTCTCTCCTTCCCTCCCCTCTCTCTCCCTCCCTAACTCCTCTCTCCCTCCCTTCTTTCTCCCTCCCTCCCCTCTCCACCTCTCTCCCTCTTCCCCCCTCCCTCATTCCCTCTCTCCCTCCCTGCTCCCCTCACTCTTTATCTCTCTCCCTCCCTCCCTACCCCCTCTCCCTCCCTTCCTTTCTCTTTCCTTCCCTCCCCTCTATCTCCCTCTCTCCCTCCCTCTCCCATCTCCCTCTCTCTCCCCCTCCATCTCCCATCTCCCTCTCTCCCCCTCTCTCCCTCCTTCTCTCCCTCTGTCCATCCCCTCCCTCCCTCTCTCCCCCTCCCTCCCTCCCTCCTACCCTCCTTTCCTCTCTCTTCCCCCTGCCCCCCCCTCTCTCTCTCTCTCTCTTTATCTCTCTCTCTCCTCCCTCCCTCCCTCCATATATATGTATAAATACTTATTATTATGGCTTCACACTTCTTCTAAAATCCTTCTTCATTCCTTTACCTTCCTCAAGCTGTACCAATAGGGAAGCATGAAAAAACATCAACAATTCTTTGCAGCACAAAGGCACGATACAGCACCAGCGCGCAAGTTCTATTCGATCATCGGGAAATGACGTCACAGAGGAATTTTATTTATGGCGCCGTCGAGATTACTTTAATATAGTAAAATACTAAAATAAAAAAAAATTAATTACAATTAAACTACCCATCCAGATGAAACGAAACCTGTCCTATAACCTTCCCCATGTAATTATGTGTATGTGTAACAAATTTCACGTTTTTTGGTTGTCTGGATCTTGAGTTATAAGGGAACAGACAGACAGACAACAAATGCGTCTTATTAGTATAGAGATATATGGTGGGTAGGTAGGTAGGTAGGTAGGTAGATAGACCGATTATGGTTTATTTACAACTACGCATTATTTTCACTCCTTTCAACACCCCCTCCCCGCCCCGTCCCTCCTACTCAATGTGACAGTAAGGGGATTAATTAATTAATCGACTATAAAATGACAGCAAATAGTGTATGAGGGGATTCGATAGACCATTGGAGGCCCAGAGATATTCAGGGCGGTCCAGGCTATTACGGTGGAACGAGGCACAAGATTACTGCGATTTGTATTTCAGTTATATATATAGTAAACAAGTGTCATACACACTCTCACCATAATCAATGTACGCAAGAATTAGTCTTCAATTAATAGAAAGAACTCATTCTTAGGGAGCCGTGCTGAGCTCAATAAAGAGCCGTGACCTTGACAGCATTTCGGCCTAGGATGCCCTAAACGTTAGCATTTATCACCAAGTGTTAGTGTGTGTACATGTCACTTACACTTAATAAGTTATAAAAAATATTGTCTAAAGTGCAGCTTTCTTGTGCGCGTGGCCAGATTGGGCGCAATCCATCTACAGCCAATCCTGGCCAGTGCTTTTTTGTGCCGGTACGCACCGGTACGGCGTACCGGAACCTTTTTCAATGTGGGGAAAAATTATTACTTTTCTTGTATTTTAACGTTTATTATCAATTTATTATATTATTAATTTGTCAAAATTTAATTATTTTAAAATAGTACACAATGTAACAACATTATTGTTTATGTTAATTTTTTAATGTTTCTTACATAATTTTGGTATGCTGATTTCAGTGGTACCATTGGTTTTGCTCTATCGTCAAGATTTCCTGAGAAAAAGAATAAAATATATTTCGGAGTTTTCCTATATGTATGATGCATTTATAACACAGTGGCTCGTGGATTTGTTTTTCTCCCCAGCGAGCCACTGACAGTTGCTTTGTATATTTTGTATCTTTTTTCTATAAGCCCACTTTTAATATTGCGCTTCCTGATTTTAGATTTTAGGTATTTAGGTAAATCATTTTTTTTATAAATATTAGCACATTTTGGGTAAAAATTTTTTTAACAAATGCTATTGAGATAATGAATTAACTATATTCTTATGTTTATGTTCATTTTAACTAATTACAACTGTTATATGAAGTGGTGAATATGTCTAGTAGATCCTGCAAGCTTTGTCCTGACTCATTCTTTTATGTTTGTGGTTACTATATTAGTCCAACACAAACTAAACACAAGATTGTCAGTGGTACAAAATTCTTTACTGCATATCATGCTTATTTAGGCATGGCTATGGGAGATCAGGACAAATCGTGGGCACCACACTACAGTTGTATCAGCTGCAGATCAACTCTGGAAGGATGGCTGCGTGGAATCCGAAAGTCAAAGCCCTTTGCGATTCCGAGAAAATGGAGATAACCGAATCATCATGATGACTGTTATTTCTGCATGGTTCGCACAATGTTATTAACCAATCCCTGGTACCAGTTGAGAAGATCTTACTACCACCCCTTCACATTAAACTAGGTCTTGTCAAACAATTTGTCAAAGCATCAAACCCAGCTAGTGCAGCGTTCCAGCATATTTGGCAGATGTTTCCAAAGGTGTCAGATGCAAAAATTTCAGCAGGTGTATTCGTTAGCCCGCAGATTAAAGTTATGTTGGCATGTAAGGAGCTGGAGGTCAAAATGTCTGCTGTTGAAAAAGAAGCATGGATTGCATTTAAACACGTTGTTCATAGTTTTTTAGTCAACAATAAGAGTGATAACTACAAAGAGCTAGTGGAAAACTTAATTGCGCGGTACGCAGATATGAAATGCAGAATGTCACTAAAGCTGCATACCTGCATTCACACCTGGAATTTTTCAGACTAAATTTGGGTGATCTGAGTGAAGAGCATGGATAGCGTTTTCATCAGGATATCCATGCAATGGAGAAAAGATAGCAGGGCAGATGGGATGCAGCTATGATGGGTGTCTACCACGTTCTTCTGTTCACTTCTAGTGTTTTTTTTTTATTTATTTTTAGAGACTATTACATTAGAACATAATGTAAAATTATATAATATATGTATGTAACGTGATGTAATATGACGTTTTGTAACATAACATAACATTTTTGAACTAGTAAATGTTATATATTGACTAAAGTTGTATCTCATGCAATATGATTAATATTAATTATATCTTTAATTGAATTTTTGGTTTTATGATCAAACGCTTGATGCAATAAAAAAAAACCAATGTCATATTCATACTCAGCATACTCAAATTAAATAAGAAACATAAAAAAATTGAGATAAATAGAGAAAAAGATTTTTTTTTACATTGTGGGTTTTTGCAGCTGTGATTTAGCTTGCATCGAGGTGCGAAATGCTAGTTAAAAGTTAGACAATCCATCATTGAGTACCAGCACCTATTTTTGTACAAAAAAGCACTGACCCTGGCAATAAATAAATATAACAATGCTCGAGTAACATTTATCAATTGAAAAAGTGTACAGTTTTGGCTTTAAAGGGCCCTTAATATTAATACAGCACCATTAGCCTAAATAGGCCTACTACACACAAAGACATAAGTATTAGCATCGAAAATAAATAAAAAAATCTGCCTGCTGTAGTTTTAATGATAAAGTTCATACTTGGCACATTTGGTGTTCCATACTGTCATAACTGTATTATTTCATAACCATCACTGCGACCATTATGTAATAGTTATGTTTCTCAGTACCATGATTTTCATGGTTGTATTGAATGCAGTGCCACTGGTCTGCCAACATTTATGGTATGGTGTATATATTACTATATATATATATATATATATATATATATATATATATATATATATATATATATATATATTAGGGCTGCTGATTAAACTGTGTTAATTTGCGATTAACGCGTCAAAAAAAAATTGCGATTAAAATTTTTAACGCAACACTTAAATGCGTTAATTTGACTAAATGCGGAAAGTTCACCAAAACGATAAATAACAGAATTTCACCATTTGAAGTTTAAGTTCCGTCCACTTATTAAGTAGATCTACCACACCCACCCTGCCGCAATTCGCACATACCCTCACCCCCAGGTATGTCGACTGAAGCCCCACTGTAATATATGATGAAGATGTTTTGGTTATTTAGCCCTTCGACAAGTAAACTCCTGCTCCCTTCCCGGTCGATGTAAAAATAGAAAACTTTCATTCACTAGTTTACATTATATACAGTAGTGTATTGGTGGAAGTACTATAGTGTATTGTTGAAGGTATAATGAACCCGTTTATTATTAGATCAAAATAACGAGATGCTAGAAATTTTATATCATCATTTTTTTTGCGCATAATTTTGTATCGTATTTTGATAGTATAACATCTTGCTAATACATCTGTACCCGAGACAGTGGTTGTATTTTTCAGAATTATTGTGATACTGAGTCAAATTTTATATATGGCTGTTGATTTACTGCAATTAATGCGTAATTATTGCGTTCAAAATATGCGATTACATTTTTTAACACAAACACCTAAATGCGTTAAATTTTACCCAAATGGTGTTATTTCAGAGTTGCAGATGAAATAAAAAAAATCAGTTAATAACCCAATTCTATAACCAGATCAGACGAGATTTAAAAATAAAAAGGAAGAAAACCCGAGTGTCACGTTTACATAAATCATAGCAGCTATATGACCTTGAAACAATAGGATTGTCATTTCTTAATTCAAACTTATGACCCTGAATGATGCAATTAATGAACATCTGCACGTGTTATAGTTTGATTGACAAGTGTCATGGCTTTGAAACAATGTAACTTGTGGTTGGTAAGTGACGTGTAAAATGACACTCTTTGATGTTATCGGTCGTCTTTCATTTTTCATCTTCTGTTCTTTCTTTCCTGTTGACGACACACTTTATAACAAGTCGCGACCCACATGTGAGACTGAGAACAAATGAACAAGGATGCTTACTTGCTCGCGCCAAAAATGAGTCGAACATTTCAAGGTCTGGCTTGTCAAAGACGTCACACACACACACACAGACACACACACAAATGTTTAATACTCTATTGCTTAGGCCAAGTAAGTGCGAAAAAATAACACGTTGTTATTATTTTAAAGTGACATGTTGATTGAATTTAAAAAATGTTACAATTAATAAATAAAGTATTTTTTCGATTAAATATGCGTTAATTTGCGATAATTTTTTTAATTATGCGTTAATTTCGATTAAAATTTTTAATCGAACAGCAGCTCTAATATATATATATATATATATATATATATATATATATATATATATATATATATATATAAATATATGTGTTTCTTAAATTACAAATATTCGTATATTGGCAAATATTAAGATGTCTAAAGAGCCGCCTTGTAAAAAAGTTCAAGCGTTAACCCAAACAAAATTGTCTTTTACAAAAAAAACTGTATTTCAAGGAATGAAATCTCAAAAAGATTATCTTCATAGTACGTCTACTACTGCGTGTAAGTAATATTTTACAGAATATCCGTAGTAATATTTGTTACTACAAGTTTAGATTATTTGACTTTAATTAGTTTAATTTGAAGTTTAAATCAAAATACCTAAGTAGCTGGATGTATTGATAAAATGTTTTATTCTGCACGCACTAGATTTATGTTTAATGGTCGTCGGCATCCGTCAGTCTCGAGAGACGTTTGTGTAGCTAATTTGTGAGTCTACAAGCATCGCCGAGAATGGCTGTGCAGTCCGACTCGGGAGTAGCAATCCCTGCCGCACCTGGCACATTTGAAAGTGGATGGTTTTTGTAGCTGTTGTTTTTACTGCTTCCGCCTTGATCTTTTCAGAGCGGCATTTTCGAGTCACTCAGCCTCTGCGCGCGATGAACCCTGCCGGACTGCGAGCCTCCAGGCCTGGCGGTCGACTGCTTGACACTCCCAAGAGATGGGGTTTATGGAGCACTGTTTTATGTCATTTTTGCAGGTATCTTTGAATCGCATTTTAGGGCGCCCTGTTGTCCTCTGGCCTGTAACTATCTCGCCATAAAGTAGGCCCTTCGAGATGCGGCCTGCGTTCATTCTCCTGGCATGGTCGAGCCATCTGAGGCGTCTCTCGCTAAGAACTGCGAACAAGCTGCTTATCTGGGTCCTCTCCAGCACCCCAGTGTTGGGGATCTTGTCTTGCCACTTGATCTGCAGTACACGCCGCAGGCACCTCATGTGGAAGTTGAGTTTTCTTTCGTGCCTCGTGTAAGTGGTCCAAGTCTCGCATCCATAGAGGAGGGTGCTGAGTATGCAGGCCTGGTAGACGCACAGTCTGGTATTCTCAGTGAGGATGGGGTTATTCCACACTGGTTGATTTAGTCTCGCCATGACTGTGGCTGCCTTAGCGATTTTGCAGTTGATCTCGTGGTCTATGGATAGCGAGCTGGACATTGTGGACCCGAGGTAGGTGAAGTTCTCGACAACCTCTAGGGTGTACCCATCGATGTCGATGTTTGGGGGTGTATCTGTACCCTGTGCCATGATATTTGCCTTTTTCAGGCTGATAGTCAGACCAAACTCCATACACGCGTGGGAGAGGCGGGTGACAAGATGCTGCAGTCCATCTTCAGTTTGTGATGTCAAGGCCGCGTCATCAGCAAAGAGCAGCTCGCGAATTAGTACCTTTGTGACTTTGGTCTTTGCACGGAGGCGGGCTATGTTGTAGATTTTGCCATCGAACCTTGTATGGATGTAAACACCCTCGCTGCAATCCTTGAAGGCGTATTGGAGGAGCATGGAAAAGAAGGTGCCGAAGAGTGTAAGTGCAAAAACGCACTCCTGTTTTACTCCGCTGCTGACTGGGAAGGCCTCGAAGATTGCGCCGTTGTAGCAAACCGTACTATGCTTGTTGTTATGGAAGGACATGACCACTGCAAGCAGGCGTGGGGGGGGGGCAGCCAATCTTTTGCAGCAAGCTGAACAGTCCGCTTCGACTTACCAGATCGAATGCCTTTGAGAGGTCGACGAATGCGATTTAGAGTGGCACCTGCTGTTCCTGACACTTCTCTTGCAGTTGGCGTAGTGAGATCATATCCACTGTTGATCGGCCAGCCCTGAAGCCACACTGTGACTCTGGATAGACTCGGGAGGCGAGGGCCTGATGGCGGGTTAGGGCGACGCGGGCGAATACTTTGCCGACGATGCTGAGTAGGGAGATGCCCTGGTAGTTATTACAGTCTCTCCAATCCCCTTTGTTCTTGTATAGCGTGATAATTTTGGCATACCTCATGTCTTGGGGGATGTAGCCCTGTTTCCAGCAGCGACATAGGAGGTCGTGCAATGGTTTTAGCAGTGTTTCTTTCCCGCTCTTCAGGACTTCTGGTGGGATTCCATCGTTACCGGGTGCCTTCTCGTTGGCAAGGCAGTCAATGGCTTTGCTTAGCTCATCCACAGTGGGTGGGGTGTCTAGCTTCTCCAAGACAGGTCTGGGATAGCGCCAAGAGTGGCATCAGTTACGGTGTTCTGTGTTGCGTACAGTTCCAGGTAGTGGACGGTCCACCTCTGCATCTGTTTTTCCTGGTCCTTGATGACCTCGCCTGTTTTGGGTTTAAGGGGGAGGTTTGGAGGGAGTTGGGCCTATTGCCTATTTGATGCCTTCGTACATCCCTCTTCCGTTTCCTGTATCGGCAGCTACCTGGATGCTGCTACAAAGGTTCAACCAGTAGGAGTTGGCGCATTTGCGGTCGGTCTGCTGGGCTTTGCCCCTGGCTGTCCGTAGGGCTTTTAGTGTGTTGGGACTGGGCCTGGCCTTGTAGGCCAGTAGGGCTTTCCTCTTTGCCTCGGTAACGTGTTCCATTTCCTCCCAGTGGGCCTAAACCAATCAGCGTTTTTCCGCTCTATCTTATGTATTGATAAAATAATGCTTTATTCTGCACGCACTAGTTTTATGTTTAATAGTAAGAGTGGAGTAAAACTGTAGCGGATTGATGTGTAATATTATGTTGTCGTTATGCAACATACGCTTCTCTTACATGTCCGCCATCAATACGTCATGGCATAATAAACTAAATTCATGTTCCATGGTTCATTAATAATTTATTCACATCACAATAAAATATGAAACATTAAAATAAATCCAAAGTAAACTGAATAACCACTATACCAAATAATCTCCTTAACTCAAAGGAATGAACTTCTCTCTACAAATACTTATCTCTCCAATGAACTGTACTGACTCTCAAATGAATACTGACTTACTGTGTGACTGCAATTAACTCAACTCTCTCTCTATACTGACTATCGTATCTCACTAACTGCCTCTTATATAACTCGCACACATCCTTACTCGAACTTTCTACCTAAATCTACAATCGAAATAGCTAGACAATCATACGTTCTATAAATACAATATACGTAGTCCAGAAATGACCAGACTGTTGACCTCTTGCTGGCCTCGCTCCAAACACACACACACACCTGTGTGCGTAGCACACGCAACTACACTATGACAAAACTATTTGCTCGTAAACAGTGTAATAAAAGTTTTCAAGACTGATTCACAACTATACGTCACATGTTATAAAATTAAACCAAATAGTGTAATCTAAAGTGATTTTTCTCTTGATGGTGCTGATATGAATACGCTGACACAAGGCGGATATAGGAATCGGTCCTCGGGAAGGTCTGGATATAGGCCAGAGGATAGTGGGGGGGGGGGGCGTATATCAGTTTTTCTCGGCCTACTCCTAGAACTGCGCCTGCTCTGACAGTCATTCATTTCTATTCATACTGTATCGTTTTCATCTTTAGGCCTCGGGGACTCCAATATTGTTTCAACAAGTTTATACAAAAAAAGCTGACAAAAATAGTTGAAGAGCGGGTCTGCATTATTGTCGATGTACCAAGTGGTGGTAACTGTTTTTTTACGCCATAATTGACCGACTTCAACAATCCAGTTCTGTAAATCCAATATCTACATACAATGCTTGGCAGTTGCGACAAGATGTCGTGACATTTTTAGAAAACCATCCACATTGCATTGAAGAATCGTTTCTAATTCGGGCAGATTATAAAGATTTTACAGTATATTTTAGAACGCCAAAGATTAAATGGACCGATTGTGATGAGCCACTGCAGATATTTTGGGAGTAGATATACACATCTGGCAAGACAATGGACATATCACAATAGTAAAATGCAACACACGTTCTTTGTTGGATGTAAAGAAAGTTGTTAATCGGCAAATAACTGAAACTCATTACATCAGTATCCGACCAAAAAGTTTAGAATGTTTCCCGAATACGTGCAATGAACTCGTAAATACATTTAATGCCGATAACAATTTTAATGAAATAATTAATGAAGAAAACTTACAGGACGAGTTTTTTCCTGAGGGTCTAGCAAGATTTAAGACAAGTCAGGAAAACAGACCATGGCCCCAAGCCACTACTGATGGAAAAGTAATATCTACTTATTGTATTTCATTTAAAGATTTAGGTTTGCACTGCAAGGAACGAGTGCGAATAGAGAAAACATGTGTTGAAGAATTTTCTATACTTGAATAATTACTAAAAATAAAATAATTTAAAAACTCAATGATAAAATTACAGAACATGGTAAAAGTACATCACATGAAATTTTTGCAAATATTCAATTAATTGAAGAAAAACGTTTATTTAAAAGTGAGAACTTTTGGCAAATTCAGCATCAAACTCAAGTAATAGTAACATCGCGTATTTTTCGCATATCATACATGGTTTGTAAGCGTGATTCTGCATTTAATTCTCATCCACTATGCTTCTTCAGGAACTGAATGGCCTGGATGTAGGGAAGTGTCTCATTTCAGATCATTCATGCAAAAATATTATAGTTTTTGTTGCTGAAAAAATGAAAGAAAAGCTTTTAAAATACATTCTCTTAGAGACTGAAGAGACATTTTTCTTATTATTTCATGAAAGTGCATCAGTTTCAGTGAAAACTTGTTTGATCCTTTATATACGAATAACATACAACAATAAATCAACAAATGGTTTTAAGATCTCTTGGAACTGCGTAGTCAAACCGGAAATGGTATAGCCCATTCATTGCTTGAAGTTCTACATAAGTCAGGATTTAGAGATGATATATTGAAAAGACGACTTATTGGAATCTGCACTGATGGTGCAAGTAATTTACAAGGTGAAATGAAGGGTGCTCTGGCATTATTGAAACAGAAAAGTAATACTGATTGTGTTATTTTTCACTGCATGTCTCACAAATTGAAATTAGCTATTCACGGTGTATTAAAATATCAACAGAACTCTCACACTTTCAGATATTTGCTTAATCATTATATTCGCATTTTCGTCATCGCAAAAAAATAGAAATCAATTGGAAATTTGGCAAAAGAAGTACACATAGAATTACTAAAAATTGGTCGTTCATTTGATATTCGTTCGGTGGCATCTTCGTTGCGCAGTGTTCAAACATTTTGGCTTATTTATTCATCTTTGGTGAAACATTTTGAAACACTCAGTTTGTATATGAGCAGAAATGCTCGGGATAGAACCAGATGCAATGGAATAAGTCAGAAACTTAAGAAATGGATTTTTGTTTATGAGCTAACAATAATCAAAAAAGCCCTTGAGATTGTTAAAAGTATGTCACTATTTTTACAAAGAACATTATTCTCTGAACAGCAAATGCTGAGATTTCAAATGCTATAAAAATATTGTCAGCTTTCAAAGAGTATGATGGTGTCAGCAGTCAGGATTTTTTAAAGGAATTTTCTCGCACAGGCAGTTTCAAAATAATCAAGCTTATGCCACCAACTGATACAGAACAAAAAATTTTCAAAATTTTAAGAAAAAGTTTTTTTCAAAGTTTTGATAACAGCACTCTGGCGCTAAAATAAAACATGCTGAAGTTTTATGTAAAGCAAACTGGCCAAAAAACTCTGAAGAACTGATGTTGTTTGTAGATCCTGAAATTATACATCAGCCATAGTATACCAATTGAATCATATCATGATTCAGCCATAGTACATTAATTGAATCATGTCATAATTCAGCCATAGTACACAAATTGAATCATGTCATACTTCAGCCATAGTACACCAAATGACAAAGGATGACCATGACGCTCAGACAGAACCTAATGATTTTTATAAGTGATTAAATGTTCTGTCAATATCTAGCGCAGAGTGCGAGAGAGGATTTATAGCGCAATGAATTTAACTCACATATCTCTTCGCAATTCATTAGATGTCGAAACCATCGAACACTTAGCATAACTAGGATTCCCTAAAAAAAAAATAAATTCTAAAAGTGGTGAAAATGCTGTAGGCAAAGTCCCTCTTAGGATAAACCACCCTCCGACCTCCAAAGTTACGCCACTTGCAGGCTATAGGATAGACACCCACTACTAAAGCATATCTTTACAATTAACATTTTTTTAGTCGATTTAAGCTGTAATTTGTAAATACATTCATGTAAAATTTTATTTTTAAGTAAGCTTTTAAATATATAAATATGTTAAAAGTGTTTTAATTTTACCAGAAAAATTTTATGTTTCAGGTGGCTGAAAATTTTAATAGCTCAGATTCTTCTGATGATGACTATCCTCCTAGAAGTAAATCAAGATATCCTAATAGAGTTAGACCAAGGATTAATCATGCAGATAGAGCTTCTAAATATGAAAGAGCAGCTTCATCTTATCATATGGATGGAAGAGAGAACCATCTGAGACAATACATATCCAATGGGGCAGAATCTGATCTTTCTTCTAGTCTAACATCCTCAAGAAGATCAAGCTCCGGGCAATATGTTCCAGATTTAGCTTGGGGTAAACATAAACAAGGCAGGTTGCTTCCAAATAAAAAAAAGATCCCAATAGTTATAGATGCAAAAAGATAACCAGAACAATGTTTGGCCAGTGGTTATACAGAGTGGATCAGTAGCAACAGCCAAAATTTCCACAGCAGCTGCTGTTGTCAAAAAGTTCCGCAAGTCACTGAAATTAAATTACCTAATCAGGGTACATTCTGAAGCTATCACTTGTAAGTCACCAGATCTTTGATAGCACAGTAGAGATCTTCTTACATTATCCAGTGCTGAGGACGGCAGTAGTAAACAAGACAATAATCAGCTTAAGGTTGTAAGTGCAACTAAGGCAGTTGTTGGTTACATAGGTTCTATTACCCAAGTTCACACACACGTCCCCATCAAAGACTTCAATCTTTTACGTAATGCTGTAAGAAGATTAAGGGTGGAAAAAAAGAGTTCATACTTTAGTTCTTATGCAGGTCAACCCATCAGGTGTTAAATTGACAAATACATTGGGAAAGCAACTTGCCTTCTATCCACATGAAAGAATAGCTTTAGCTGAATCTGTCCAGATGATGATAAGAATTTTTGGCTTGGTAACACTGAGTATTCCAGATGATGACTGCAATAGTTACACTAATAGGGTTGAAAGTATGAAGATTCCTAATTCATCTTGTCATATTTTTATGATTGAACCTGAACTTAGTCCTCACAGTGTCCATTTGCAGCATGCTGAAGCATTTCAGGTAAATTTTACATGTTATTGGTGGGGAGATGAATCAGAATAAGGTTTCAGAAATATCCAAACTTTTTTCAGCATTAGAATATGAGAGTTAGAACCTAATTTCCTGTTTATAAAACTGTTTATTTTCTAACTGTAAAACGAAAATCACAACTAAATATGAATTTATTGTAAATATACTTATTCATGTGTAAAAAAAAAATGGGTATTTTCAAGTTTTCAACCTTACCTTGATCTCTACAAAAAGAGAAGTATAAGCCATGATATTTAAATCTTTAAAGATTTTGGTATTGTCTCATCACTAACATTAATGCAGAATCAAGTCAGCAGGGTCTAATATGCCTGCCACACTAGCTGAAATGGTAGCACATGATTGCTGTTTGCCATAGCCTACGTTGTGATGGTGTTCCCTCCGCACCTGCCAACATGGTAGAAAATTGCTTTTTGCATCCCATTAATGGCTAGATCAGCAGGGTGTGTGAACCTGCCAATTGGTCAGAATGGTAAGGCATGGGTATTTGCTGCCATCTATGATACAGAGGCAGTGTGTCATGTACCCTCCAGCAATGATTGACTGCAAGTGTGCATTATTTTTTTGGGAAATATAAGTGGTTTTATTTCTCACCTTTAATTTTTTTTTAAAGGGACGCTAAAAACATTATTCTTTATAAACCATAGTATGTATACAAAATCGACATGACAGATATTGATAATGGAGAACACCAATAAAAACAGATTTTTTTAACTGTTAAGATAAAAAAAATGTGTAAACATTGCCAATTTAAATTTCAGATACATGTATAATGTGTCATAATATTAACAAAGTCTGAGACCTTTTTGTAACACTATTTAATTAGATAAATAATAAATATTTACTCTTCCCCTAAGGTTATCAAAGTAGAATTACTTTGGTAAGTGACAATGCATTCCTAAATTATAGACTTAAAGTTGGGAGTGCATTGCCTGGTGCAGGAGACATACCATAATCTGTGAGGGAAGATCATTGGGGCTTCCTGTCTATGAAAAATACCCTCTGATTTGCAACAGTGGCAATACTATGGTCAACGAGGTCCAACTGAGACCTTGGTACTCGCAGCTGGATGTGGTTTGCACACAGCACCCTTCCACTCTGTCACACGCAAGCGCACCCTTGCAGCCTGCCATATCTGGCAGAGGGGTTAGGCTAATTATATCTGTCCATGGTGGCAGGAAAAACCCTTACCTTGCCATTTTGACTGATTTGCAGTACACTCACCTTGTTGCTCTATAAGCTCTGCCAATAATGCTGGTGTAGGCTACATGTAATAGATACTTAAGTATTAAAAAGTTACAGATTAAATAAACATGTTCAAAGGGTTAATTATTTTGAGAGATAAAATGTGGAGCTTCTTTTAAAATGTTACAATGCTCATTGTTTTGGTGCAAGCAGAATTAAAGCAATAAACAATTACAATAATTAGATTTAAAGAGGTTTTAATTTTATACAATTGAAATAAAAAAAAAATTAATAATATTTCAGATCAAGTGTACAAGCACCCTTGAAATAAACAGATGTGAAGAGTTTCCTAAATCACCTACTTCACTTATTCTGTGCATAGCTAACTCCAATGATGCATGCCGCCCCTCGAAAATTTGATACTGAGATTGTTCAGTCTCAGGCACTTGCAGATCCTACAATTAAACTGGAACATATCAATAACAGCGGCAATGGAAATAATAGCAATAGCGACAGTGGCCTTGGATTTGGCAGAGAAGAAACTCCCATCGAACAGAATGAACAAGTACTTTTTAAGCTTAAAATTTTATTATATCACAAAAAAAAAGTTTATTTAAATAATCAATACTCAGTTATTTTAAATGTTAAATACTAAATCATTTATAAACATTTTAATAGTAAAACCAGGTCAGTAATATTTCAATGAAAAATATCTCAGTTAAAATGGCATTGATAGATTTTTATTTTTGGTAACTTGATAATTTTGTCTTTTATTTAAGGTCTGTGTTGTAGAACTTCCTTATAGAATGTACCAGCTAAATACGAGTGATACATCAAATGCTTTAGATACAAGCAATATGTCTACACAGGGTCATTTTTCTCCTGAGGTGGACGTTGTTAATAGTACTGCCAGCTCTTCATCTATACAGAGACCTCTTTCTGCGTTTGATATTCGCAGAGGTATTAAAATGCAATTTGTGCTAGAATTTAGGATACTAATTTCAGCTTAAAATGCATGTTTTGTATTTAATTGTATACTATTCATTAAGGTGGTTCATTTAGATATGGCAAAAAATGAAATGTGTGCTATAGAGCAAGACACCCTCTCAATTTTTTACATCTGCTAATAGTAATGTTTTGATAAAGTTTTAGCTTTAAATTCCAACTACAAGAAGGTGCTCAAGAGCAATATAATCAAAATTTTACGAAATTCTAGCAAAATGAAGAAATATGCATATGTTGAATGTTTTAAAATTACAACCAGCAATAGCTTTTTAATATCAACAGTTCAACACTCTTTTGCCAATTAACCATCTAGCTTAAACATATGGCTATGGGCATGTGTCACAATTAAAAGGTCAAATTGTGCTGTTCCATCAAAAAACTTAAAAATTTAACCTACTCAAAATTAAGTCACAAAAGCATGCATTATCAGTCAATGTTATTGTCATTCTGACTGTCATGGTATAGTTGTGTGTACTGTGCACACAGGTGTGTGTATGTTTGGAGCTTGGCCAACCAGGTCAACATGAGGTCACGGGGTCAAGATTCTAGATAGTTAGAGAATATAAATATGATGTTTATTGTAAATTGTATTGTCTAAATGGGTGAAAGAGAGAGCGATGTGGAATGTTCGAGTTGGATGCAAGTAAATTATATAAAGACGATGTTTAGTTGAGAAGTCAGTCAATCGAGTCAGTTCAGGAGTTCAGTTCAGTTGAGTAGAGAGAGAGTTTTCGAGTACAGTTCAGAAGTCAGTTTAGAAGTTTTAGTTAATCAGTTGAGTTTATTGTTAACAAGTATTTATTCATTGAGTTGAGGAGATTATCAGTCAGTGTGAATTATATTGGATTTATTCTATTCATATTTTATGGTGTTGTTAATAAATTATATGAACCATGGACATGAATAGAGTTTCTCATTATAAACCAGTTCAAACAATAACATCCTTTACACTGACATTCAGGCCTGAACAGAAGTCTTTTTGGTGATTTGTATTGATTTGTGATTTGTATTGGAACAGCCTTGCAGTTTGCTTCCACAACTTGCAATAAGAATTGTTTTTTCTTCTTTGTCTTTAATAAGCAGTGTATTGTCTTACTTCAAAAAGCTTCACCACTCGCTCTATAGTGTCTTCCACAACACGTAATGACTTGAATCGTGTCTGGCCATATCGATACTGTTCACTTGCAGGTCACTCTTGTGGTGGCCAATCAAGAAATGCACTGTCGTTGTTATAACAGCAAAGAAGGTTTCCCGATCTGGTAGTTGCAAAGTCACCTAAACATACATCTGATTTCTTAAGAATTGATGTATCTCCACACACTTTTCGTTTGCCAGCTTCACTGGTGATTCCCTGCACAATTCCCATCATTGCAGCTGCTGTCAGAGGATCTGAGAACAGGGCTAATCCAACAAGCTCGTCTGAAAGATACCAGAGATGATTTTCTAGGACTTTCTTGCATCTGAACTGATGATCTAGTAACTGCTGAGATCAGTCCATAGCTGTAAATCACTGGATGGAGCTTCAGTTGCATGAGGACCAGTTACCCAATTCTTGGTGTCAAACAGCTTCACGATCAGATGTTTTATTACGGTCAAAGGCATTTGATACACTTGGATTGAATAATTGCTCTTGAGAGGTTTTCTTTATATGAGTTATCTTGTCTTGCTGTTTAACTGATTTGCTAATTTTGGTCGGTATATACTCATCGACATATTCAGTTTCATCATCAAGAACAGTTCTTGCCAATGCACAATCATCATCAACAGGAAGTTACGACATAGAATAGTTAAACAGCCAACCCTGAGTAAAATTTAACACAAAGAACATGATACAGTAAGTAAATTTGCAAAATGTAAATTACATGAAAGTTCGGCAATTTTTGATGAAATCGTGAAAATCCATGGTCGTTGAGCATCACCTGGGAGTTGGCACAAGAGGCTGAAACTCTGCCGTAATTAAAGGAAAAAAGTTAGAGGGTGTCTTGCTCTGTAGGTGAAAATTGAGTTTTTTGGGCCACCCTACTATTCATACATTATTGAGTTCATTTTTTTTTAGACTAATAATAACCACTTGAATGAATGAGAGAGTAAAAATGTAACAGTTTAATATCAAAACAAAAATTGGGTGCTCTATAGATTAGTGAGAGATGGATTCAGAAATTTTTATATGAAAAAACTTCTATTTAATTTTTCTAATTTCTACACAATATTATATGCTAATCTTTGAAGTAAAGGTGCCTAGTCTCAAGGAGCTCTCATAATGCTTACACCACTATTTTGACCTGCAGGCAACACAACCTATACAAAATAAAATCTGTTTTTAGCCATAAAAATCAACCTTTTGTTAAGCAAATTGGAATATGTTAATGACAGAAGTAAAAAAAAAAATTAATAAAAAGTAGGGCTGCTGATTATTAGGTCAAAATATCGAGATGCTAGAAATTTTGTATCATCATTTTTTTGCGCATAATTTTTTTATCGCATTTTGATAATAAGGCATCTTGCTGGTCACGTTGCAACAGCTGCACTAATAGTTTCTTATACATGAAGGTCTGTCAATCAAGGTCTAGACTCGGCTGATGCATACATCTGTACATGCAGACAGAGGTTGTATTTTCAGAATTATTGTGACACTGAGCTAAATTCTAATATTTTTATATAGGGCTTTGGATTAATTGCAATTAAAGCATAATTAATGCGGTTTAAAATATGCTAATATATTTTTTAACGCTAAACACAATTTGCAAATGCGTACAATTTTACCCAAGTGCTGTTATTTCAGAGTTGCGGAAAAAATAAAAAAAATCAGTAAATAACCCAATTCTAAAACCAGAAATAGATCATACAAGATTAAAAAACAAAAAGCCAGAAAAAATACTCCCAACACAGAAACTGTAACGTTTACATCAAATCCACAGTGTTATAAGACTGAAACAATAGGATCTAGGGCCGGTCTGGGCATAGGCACACAGGCAGCTGCCTAGGGCTTACCTAGAAAAAAAAAAACATTCAAAAGAAGGGGCGGGCGTCCTAATAGATGACTGCCTAGGGCGCCAAATCGCCTGGGGACGGCTCTGAATAGGATTGTCATTTCTTTATTCTAATTTATAACCCTGAATATGCATGGAACATCGAAAAAAAAAAATTTTGGCCACCTCTAATGTATATATCTTTAGAATTTGAAATGTATTATGCCAAAGTAAATCGATTCAATTTAGAATTAATTTCACATAGATAATACTTCGATTTTTTTTTCGCTTTTCATTAATTTTTTCTCGCAAAACATTTACCCTAGTTATCGACTATTACCAATCTAACTTTACAGATAATTTAGAAAACGTAATTTGGATACTAAAGGCAAGGAAATTCATTCCTAACAATATTATATGTGATAATAAATGTCTTCGGAAAGAAAATTATTAATGACCACGTTAAGCGTTAATTTATTCTTTACAATATTATTTTATTAATATTTTATATTAATTAAAATTTGTTAGAGCTATTTTTTGTTTTATAGTTTAAATCTTAACTATTTTAATACTAAAGCAGACAAGTTAAATTTAAAATAGACTAACAGTACATCAGGCTGAGATAAGTGACATGGCTAAAATTAATGAAGAAAAGTTTAACAGATATCAATAATAATTAAATAAGACACATAACATTAAAGTGTAAATTATAATCATATATAACAAAATAATCTATAGGCCTACACTTGGGCTACATTTCGCCAAAGTAACATTCATATAAAACTAATTCACTTACTAATTTATTACATATCAACTTATTTTCTACCAAGTTTACATTTTCATTTCCTTCTTAAAGAAAATTTGGATTTTGAGTTCTCATCGCTTAAAGAAATGCAAAATGTTAATTGATCAAACTTAAAAAAGAAATTAAGTATTCGTACAATGAAAAAGATATGATCTTAAATGAAAATAATTTTAATCATTAAAATACTGTATACAAACACTAGATTGATTTTATCCCCATTCCACAATGTGAACTATGAACAGATGTATTTTCCTCTGAAATGGCTGTAAAAATATGTATTTTTTTAAGAAATAGCTGTAAACAGACTTATTTTTCCTAAATTGGCTTTAAACAAACGTAATATTTCTTGAAAAAGTAACGGTATTTATTCAAGGTTTCCTTTCACTATTACTCCGAAGTATAATTATGCTTTTTATTGAAATATAATATAACAAAAGTCACCTGCATTACAATTACTTGGTAAGACATAAGTGAGGCTAATGAAATAGATTTTACCTACTTACAGTTAAAAGCCTAAAAAAATAGGTCGTTTTCAACCAACATTTTCAAAATAAAATTTTATTTATTATTTATAAAAATTACACACCAATAAAGCTTGAAATCTCATTCAAATCTTCGTTGTAAATTTATAAAAAAAGATTTAATATTTATGCATTTTATTAGGACAGACCAGGGTTATATAAGAAACTTTTTACATTTGTTGTCACTGAGCCTCAACGGTTGAAACTAAAACAGATATGAATACTTTTTTAGGTACCTACATATCTCCCGCATCTTTTCAGCAGTTGTCGTACATATAGTAGCCTCAGCACTTACAAGATGGTCAGTCAAACACTATCAACATGCCCCAACAAGGGCTAGGTTGAAAACACCGTGGGGCAAGTTGATATCATATGGAATGAAATGGATAAAAGAACAAGCAATTTAAGTCTTTTCCGTTTCGGACAAATGACTTTAGAGCATTTTCGTGTACGCAGTGGCTACGGTTACGCCGGACGAAATCCGTATTTTTTTTCCGGGTGACAGCCATAGATTTTGCTGAGTTTTGATAAATAGAGAGGGAAGTAATCATGTTGAATAACTGTTACAAAAATAAATAATGATTAAGCCCCTTTGATTAGCTTTTATTATTTATATTTAAAATATAAGCAAAAACGGTACTTAAAACGTCCCTTTTTCGGCCCTCAGAGGTCAGATCACGAAATGGACTCTTTTGATGTACACTTGGCAGGCCAAGACCTACAAAATGATATATACATCATGGGTCTAGGACTTATGGTTGCTTAGATATAGGGCGCTCCTTTGTTAATATAGCTTATATAGTAAAAAACGGTACTTAATACGCCCCCTTTTTCGGCCCTCAGAGGTCAGATCGCGAAATGGACCAAAGTGTTTTCTTGGCAGGCCAAGACCTACAAAATGATATATACATCATGGGTCTAGGACTTATGGCTGTTGAGATCTAGGGTGATGACGGACAGACAGACAGACAGACAGACAGACAAAACGGGGACAATAGAGCATTTTTTTTCGAAAATGCTCTAAAAAAACAGTCATAAAATTTAGGTTTAAAATGAAATGAATTGATTTTTTCTTAAATCATATAATGCTTATTGCTTATACGATGCGCTGGTCTGCGGAAACTCCCTGTTAATTGTGCACCATCGAGGGCTAGGAGTGAGTTATAAATATAAGCTGGATTTTAAAGTGTACAACAATAATAGTGAACATTTTGCTGTTGTGTTTTTCACTTGCTATCTATCTTTTAAAATTCACACAATCTAAACCTTCTCTGTCTATTTCTCTGTGCAGATAAAATTTCAGTAATATCGGTCATTCAAAAATTACAGACAGTACAGAAAATGTATTAAGTCCCCGCTATATCTCTCTTGGTGCCTCAATGGCCATTCACTATCGACTATGGTGGGCTTGAAAGAAGAACAACAAAACGTCCCATTAGTGGTATATAGGATCTAAGAGATTTCATCTCATCCTTACAGAGACTTCACACACAAACACAAAGCAGGACCACCTGTCCCCTCTAATTATTTTTATCTTACTTTGTAGCAATTATCAGAAATGGATAATGGTCCCATTTACTGTTGTTGTTTGTTTTCTTTTTTTTTTATTTGTAATATTTTTTTTGCGCTGCCTGTGCTAGCAGATCAGGGTGTGTTATATCAAATTTATTGGCCGTGCTAATGCGTCTCTGCCACTACTACAGCGCGTTGGAGTGAATGGGCTCACTACATCTGCCAGCATGGCAGAACAAAAGGGTTTTAACACTTGCCCAGACTGGCCAGACCAGCAGAGTTGGTGTACTTCTGGTTGGCCAGAATGGCAAGGGCACCGCAACGGGGGTGGGGGGAGTTAGAGTTCCAAACCCCTCCGCCGCACAGTGTGCTTTTGAGGGACAGAGTGAAAGCGTGTTGTGTGCGACCACATCCTTCATCAACGCAAGCTGTGAAGACTAATGTATTGGATTATCCCCAATGACAACAGTACCACCACTGTAGCGAAAAAGGTTATTTTTTCTCCAGGCCAGAAAACCCCAATGACTTTCCTCCCATGACAAATTGCGCCTCTTAAACATGTTAATGCTAACTCAACTATAAATATACAATGTGCTAATGAAAGCAAATGTATATTTTTTGCGCGGCCACTGCTAGCATAACAGGGTGTCGTTTGCCAGCATCGTCAGCTTTATTGACGGTGGTGTTGCAGGCCTGCCGTGCCTACAGAGCTGCGAAGTGAATGTACCGACTACATCTGTCGGCATGGCAGAATAACAAGTTTTTAGCACTTGACTAGAGTGTGTGTACTGCTGATCGGCCAGAAGGGCAAGACAAGGATTTTTCCACACGGACAGAAGGTAGGGTGTAATGTGTCTAAACCCTCTGCCAAGATAAGAGGTAGCAGCCCTTACAGACTAAGAAAACTTGCGGGACGTTAAAAATTTCCAGGGCCTTTACACAAGGTGCAAAATTAAGACACGTCATTAACCCTGTCCATATGCTACTAAATGGAATCGGTGACGGTGAATGATGGTGATGTAAGGAACTTCCGCTAATTATTTCAGGGTCACCGAAAAAGGGATCGATAATCGAAAACATGTCGTACTATTTGTGTTCATTATGATGAGATTGTTTGAATATGAAGACTTACAGGGCTGCAGAATGAATTTAAAATTTAAAAAAAACACATGGAATGAACTTATGAGGATGCTCCACAGAAGTATAATTTAAACAATTTAATGTCTTTCTTCTTTAAAATTCCATATTTTTTCTCTTGATGACGAGTAAGAGTGGCATAATTTCTTTTAAAAATAAAAGATAATTGGAATTTATATATAACGTTTTACTTATTTGTATTATCATTTAAATATTGGATTCAAAGTTTATTTATCACGTTTCTCTTTTTATTGTCTGTGTAACCTGCATAACTATTTTCTTTTGGCTGAAGGCTTTGAAATATATTTTTTTTTCATCTTTTGATGTAAAAATATTTTGATTTCCAGCTTTGCTTTACTAGTTATGTTTTCTTTTTTGGTTTGTCATTGTATTAAAAAATCTCATTTGATAGATTCAGAAACAAAATGCATACTCCTTACGATTTTTTTCCATTTTAATTTGTTTACGGTTTAAGAAAATCAGAGCCTAGTTCAACAGAATGCAACAAATCTGATCACTTTTCGTGAAGGGGAAGGGAGCTTGGAAGAATTTGTTGTTAATTTGTTTAAGTAATATTAGCGAAGTTGAAATTGTTTAAATTAACTTCTTATGCTTTTGCTAGTATTGTGACAGGCGACTTAAAAAATTCGTAAGCTGAAAATATTTTTATCCGCGCATATATTTCATAGCATCATTGCTTTATTAGCAAAATATTATATTCAATTAAAACATAGTGGCTTTTCGACTAATGGGAGTAGGCACAGAGATCATTTCGGGAGTCTGACGGAATGGCGGATCTCCAACATTAATTTAATTTTCGTCTGCAATAATTTATTTTATGTAAAAAGAACAAAAATAACGCATACAAATTCAAAATGGAAGTAGGCTAAATATTGTTATTTATTTTAAATTTTACTTATCTGACGTTTTTGTGGCGGATCTCAAATAAATTTGGTTAAAAAATTATCGAGTAACACCGACAATTTCTGACAAGCGCAGTTAGTGAGAATTTGAAAATGACTACTATATTATTACTAGCTGAACCCTGCAAAGCCTTTGCATTAAGATATACTATTGTAAAGCCAGTGCCAAACCTAGGGATTTGGGGGCCCGGGGGCTTTGCCCCTTTTGAAGCATCTTCATTTTGACGTTCGATACCGTGACATGAGATTATGTACTTGATATTTAATGTAAAAAATAATTTTGGGGGCTCCCTCAAGCTGGGGCCCGGCGGGACTTTCGATTTTGGACCCCCCTCACCCCACTCTAGGTACGCCTCTGTGTTCAGCTTTGATACATACTTTCAACATTTTTTTAAGTTATGAAATAATTAAAAATCTAATTAGTTTTTGTTTCTTTTTCTTACAACATCCTAAAAGATAAATTATTTCAATAAAAAAATGTCAAAGAGATCTAATTAGTTACTTTTCAATAAACAAATAAAAGGATACATTCTAAAAAAAAATAAATAAATAAAAATGTCCCTAAGATGAATCGAACCTGGATAGTCAGCATAAAAAAAAAAGGAAACCGTAAGCGGATTATCCATTCAGCCACCACGTCACACGATCGAAGTGTCAATTTTAATGTACTATTTTTAAAAAAAAAATTGCTGGATTATTTTTTTTCACTTTCACTTGACCTAGTTTTAGACTTATATAATCTTATTGTGTAATTTAAAAAAAAATTAAAGCCCTATTTATTTAAAAAATGAAATATTATAATAGCTGAGAACTTAAAATGTATAGAAATTTTCGATTATTACTATTGTTTACGTTTGACGATGTTAAAATGATATCTGTTGTAATAAAAACTACAATAATTTGAAAGATATTATATGTTAATTATTACTTTTTAATATTTGGGACTTTTACATTTCATTATTAAAACCACAGAAACTATTTAAAACTGTAGATTTTTCAAAAAGAGATATCGAATCGAGGATTTTGTGAATTATAAAAACAAGATTTATTTATTACGTTTTCTAAAACAAAAAATAAACATGGATCCTTGGGAGAAAGCAAATGCCCTTGGAGCGAGTTAACGTTTAATAATAGATGTAGAGTTTTAGATACGCAATTGCCCCCTGCCCCACAAATGACACCCCTAAGTAGAACCATTCTAAGGTATTTGTAGGCACCGTGCAAAGACTTCCATAGACATTTGGTGGCAATGTTCAAAAGCCGCTCTATTTATGGGACTCAATGTAAAAGTAATTGTAGTACCTCACATAATATTTAATAATTATCTATTTAGAAAATTTTAGAAAAACGGTGCTTTCAGAGAATTAAATGTCGTATATTTATAGGTCATTTCTTGAACTATACATACCAATTAAATGACAGTGGGATATATGCCCTTTAGGCCCCGTGATCACTTTATTTTTTTCAACTATGTTAACGACATAATACGAGGTCTTGAAAAAAAATAACTGTTGGATTATTATAAAATAGTAAATAAAAAGAACAAGCCTTAGAATTTACCCCACTTTCAAAGGGCACCACATGAACTATACATAAATGTAATAAAAAAATAAAGGGCCCATGGAACCTATTGAGCTCCCTTAAATTTGAATGACATATATAGTCCATGAACATCTTCAGCTAGTTGTAACCGTGGTTTACATTCGTAAACTGACAATCTTAATTATAGAAAAATAGTCTAACCTGTTGGGAGGCGTAGACGTCCCTTACAAAAAAAGTCTCTTTTGATAAACTGCCTTCTCCCAGAATGTCCTTGACCTTGACAGTACCAATAGCGTCATGTCTAGAGAATCGGTCAAAGTCGTAGATGTTAAACTGTAGACACCTCTGGGGCAAATCTTCATACTGGACAATGAAAGAAAACGTTTCGTTGAATTCTGGGTTAAGTGTCTTTCTATGAACTTTTGTCTGTAACTTTGTCTTCCTGTCTGGGAGCAAGTACACTTTGACGTAAGGGTCAGATGTTCCTGAAAAATCTTTGGCTGGAAGGTTCTCAGCCCTCTGAATGGTAATCACAAGAGATAACTCTTCCTGGCTGTATCTCAAGCTGAAAAACAATTTACCGCAAGGTACATGCTCCGATCGTAGACTGTCCACGGAAGCTTGTTTGTATAGCTCAGGTTTAATGGTGCCTAGATCTGGTTGCTCTTTCTGTTTGACACTTTGTACAGTGAACTCAATCTGGGATAGGTTAAGCCGGTGTGATGCTAGTCGCTGAAAGTTTTGGTGCCTTTGAGGGACGGTGGGAAGGGTCCACTGGCGGTCTGCAATCTGAAATATATTTTTTTTTGTCAGACCGCTTTTAATTTTGTCCTGTTCTGTTGAATGGCAAATGATGTCTGGATAACTTCGACTTATGGGAATAGTACCTGGCGCTGCCCACTGGTTTGTTGGGAGTCCGGTTGAATAATCTGTGGCGGGAAGTAACGTTAAGCCGTTTTTTCTTCTATATATGAACCAAACTAAAACCATCACAAGTCCAGTAAACAATGCCACTCCTCCAGCTATCCCTCCTATAAGTACAGCATCTGGACCTGTAATAGAAAAAATAATAAAACTAACATAGGTAATTATTTTAATCACTTTCATTTCATTTACAAAAACTATTACACTTTATTCGTTTTTGGCAACATCCACCACCTTCACCCCCATCCAAGGCGTTACTTAATAGTGAACGATTCCAAATACTATAGCTAATAAAATTATTGGTACGGTTTTATGAAATCTATTCCGTGTCATTTACCATGAGTAATGTGTCATAGAATAAGTACATTATGTTATAAACTAAGGATAGTTTATTTAGAGCCAATAAATACATTTAAAAAAATATTCAATTGAAGACCTATTCAGAAAGAGATTGCACGTTTTTCTCATTTATATTCTGTGTTAACAGTAAAGATATTTTATCCTATACTACAATAACACTTGAATTTTATTATACTGTGTTTGAAAGCCATATGCCTTTGTTTCATGTAATAGTCTACTAGTGTTCCGCAAACTGGTTTTTTTTTTTTGGGCCAAATGCAACAGAAAGGAAGATGTGGTGAAATGTCACTTGGGTATATGCCTATGGGTTGGACTCAGAGGGATGCTTGTAGACTATGCTGTTTTGAAAGTGATGTTTATACTAAATTTATATATATATATATATATATGTAATAATCAGATTAGGCTAGAGAATTTACAGTTGGCACAGAGATGGTTTTAATTATCTGGCCACTTAGTAGCGGAAGTGAAAATATTAGTTTAGAGCAGACGATAATTATTAGACGACGACCTGAGACCTTTATAGTGTAAGAATATATTTTATCACATTTTGTATTGTACAATGTCAAATAAGAAGTTCCTTCATATGCAAATAAATATATGTACATGTATACATAAAAGTCTATTCAGTGCTTTTTACATGTAGTTCGTCTCTTTTATATATATATAAATGTGGATACAAGATATAATTTAATATACACCAAGTCAAGTTAGTTAAATCATATACTCCGAAGAGACTGATATATATATATATATATATATATATATATATATATATATATATATACACCTACCAAGAAACAGAAGTACCACGAAAATAATATATATTATACATACAACTGATCTACACATAAACATATATGTTGGAAATACGTTCGTTGTATTTAAAAAAAATGTTCCATGAAAATATAATAAATGTTTTAACCTTCAGGCAAACAGTAGGCTTTAAAAGTAGGTATGATGATTTAAACTGCGTTAATTTGCGATTAACACTTCAAAAAAAAATGCGGTTAAAATTTTTAAAGCAACACCTAAATACGTTAATTTTACCAAAATGCTGAAAGTTCACCAAATCGATAAATAACAGATTTTCACTCAACGATTTGAAGTTATGGTCCGTTCAGTTATGAATTAGATCTACCACCACTACACTGTCGCATTTCGCACATACCCTCACCTCCAGGTATGTCGACAAAAGCCCCACTTGTAATATAAAATGAAGTTGTTTTTGTTATATAGCTCTTCGAAAGTAAACCTTATGCTTCCTTCCCGGTCGATGTAAAAAGTGAAAAGTTTCATTCACTAGTTTACATTATATACTGTAGTGTATTGGTGAAGGTACCATAGTGTATTGTTGAAGATAAAAAAAACAAATGTATAATGAACCCGGTTATAATTAGATCAAAATAACGAGATGCTAGAAATTATTTATCATCATTTTATTGCCCATAATTTTGAATCGTATTTTGATAATACTGTATCTTGTTTGTCACGTCTGCAACAGCTGCACTAATAGTTTCATATACATGATACATGAATCAGTGTCTAGACTAGGCTGATACATACATCTGTACACGAGACAGTGGTTGCAATTTTCAGAATTATTGTGACACTAAGTTAAATTTATTATTTTAAATAGGGCTGTTGATTTACTGCAATGAAAGTGTAATTAAATCAATAAAAATATGCGATTACATTTTTAATATAAACACTTAAATGCATTAAATTATACCAAAATGCTGTTATTTCAGAGTTGCAGTAAATAACCCAATTCTATAACCAGATCAGACAAGTTAAAAAAAAGGAAGAAAATATACCCGAACACAGAAACTGTCACGTTTACATAAAATCATAGCAGCGATATGACCTTGAAACCATAGGATTGTCATTTCTTAATTATAATTTATGACCCTGAATACAATTAGTGAACATCTGCAGAGGTGAGCTCTTAGCGTGATTGACAGGTGCCATGGTTTTTAGAAAATGTGGAGGCTGAATCAGCTCGCATAATTTTTTCGTGAAGAATCTCGAAGCGAAATTTAATTTATGGTACAATGCTTTGTGATGGAGATTCAAAATCACACGCTGCGGCTGTCCAGCACTCAGGTTATGACTTGGATGTAATGAAAGAAGACTGTATCAACCACATTTCTAAAAGAATGTACAATGCACTTGAATATCTGAAGTTGTCAAATAAAGAAGAACTTAACTATAAGCTGACTAAACCAAAGATAGAAAAAGTGACTAATGTATATGACACAAGCCTTCGGCAGAATGCACCAGATGTTGAAAAGATGAAATTGGCTGTTATGGGTTCTTTCTTTCACATGCTAAACACAGACAATGAACCAAATCACAAGCTGTGTCCTGATGGGAAGACGTCTTGGTGTCATTTCAAAAGAGCACACGATGTTGGGAAATTAATATTCCCAGTTATCAAAAGATTGACAGAACCAGATTTGTTAAAGCGTTGTGCTAAGATGGGAACTCAAAATGCAAATGAGAGTTTTCATTCTTTAATTTGGACACGTTGTCCAAAATCTCGCTATGCATCTTTCAATTCTGTGGAAACTGCCACACATTTGGCAATTTTAAGATTCAATGGTGGCTTTTTTGGCATAAAAAAATTTTTGACAATTTAAATATTCCATGGACTGCTGTTAATAATGCTGGTTCATTGTCTTCTCAGGCAGAGAAAATAACAAAAATGCTACTAAAAGAACTCACAGTGAGTCAAAATGGAAGAAGAAAAACAATAAAAAGCGTCGCATGAATTTGAAACATCAGTGTGCTGCTTCTGAAGGTCCTTCGTATCCAGGGTTGTTAATATTGCAATATTGTATTGGTATTGGTAGTATTGCCAATACTTTTTTAAATTTGATATTGGTATTGGTATTGTCAATAATCATTTTTGATATTGGTATTGATTCTTAACCAATACTTAAAGCAATATTTAATAAGTTCTCTACAACATTGGTTGTGAATAAAGCTGAATATAATACATTTTCCTTTGGTGTCGCCATCTTGCGAGTGACATTGCCAAAAAAATTTTTGAATGAGACTGAGCAATGAGTGATAATAGAAATCATATCAGGACTTCCTTCAAGCGCTGCTGTTGAAAGGCTGTTTTCATTAGGAGGCAGCCCCGTAGCGTGAAAATTCTACAGCAGGGGCCAGGCATTCTACAGCAGGGGCCAGGCAATAGCAGGGGGGCCAAGTAGTACATTTTACTAAGTAGAACAAATAAGCAGGGGGGACCAGATAAAACGGAGGGAGGCCCGGCCCCCCCCGCACGCGACGGGCCTGTTGGGAGGCCGAATATTTTCCCCTCTTTGTTCACGACTGAGCAGTGCGCATTTTGAATTGGTTACTTTTCTTCGCCTGGCTTAGTGGTAACTGCCAGTTAGGTGGCGTTACCCTGTGAACTCTATTGGAATTCATTGTTCATCGTTAGTTTTCCATATGTAATGCAATCAACTGACTCGGTCTGACTGCTTTTACTATAGTGTGATGTTTAACTGTTTATGTATCATTTGCTTTTCAATGACAGTCATTTGCTTCATTCATCCATCCATTCATCCATCCATCCATCTATTCATTCATTCACAATATGTGTACAGCATACATATTAATAATCTTGTTGCTTAAGGACGTTAAGGTATGCCGACTTATTTAATAGTAGTTTATTATGTTGTCAAAGACTTTTGGATGCTTTGAGGGAAACTGTTGAAGCAAGTGAACAAAATTTGGTTAAAAATACATCATCTAAATTAGCCAAAAATGTTGTTATCGTTTATCGGTGTAAGTGATATAGAGCAATGAATTACTTATTTGCATTTTATTCGTCGAATGACCTAAATATTGATATTGGTATTGGCAATAATAAACAAATATTGGTATTGGTATTTCAATACTGGTTTTAAAATTGTATTGGTATTGGTATTGCAATACTGATTTTAAAATTGTATTGGTATTGGTATTGCAAATATTTTTTTTAGTATTGTTAACAACCCTATTCGTATCAAGCCGGACACTTCAATTCTTAATACTAAACTGATGTCACAGTATTGTTGTTTAAAAAAAAATTAAAACATGTATATAGATGTTTAAATAAATTGTTGGTGTATGTTAAGGACCCCTATGAGGGTGCCCTTGGCTTGTTGCTAAGAGTATGAGGGCTGACTCAATGATGACCCGTATTTGTATTTGTGTTTCTACCACACACAGTCTCATCAACAATTAAACGTACAATAAGTGACGATGATCAATTCAACAAGTGTGTACAGCGACAAAATATATTTATTTACAGAGACACCAGTCCGTAACAGAGATCTGGTGGTCTTTAAAATCATAAGCAAAAGTAATCCAAAAATGCCAAAGATTAATCCAGTATCAATGAATAGAATCAAAGGGACATTCTCTCGATAGATCACCCTTTTCTCTCTCTCTGTCTCTCTCTCTCTCACTCAGAGACACAACAATCGACTCTCTCCTCACCAAGTCGAATTGTCGACCCGCTCACCATTCAGACCCTCGGTCGAATCTCATTAAAACTATCTTACATTCCTCATATCACTTTTCCCACGTGACCCCTAGCCAATCAATTATAATATCTGTTTCTGTCAAATCAGGGGGTAGAACCTAGATGGGGAGGGGGGGAGAAGTACGTCATACCGACAAAGACAGAAGTAACTGGACATCCGTCCCTTTGTCGGCTTTTGAACAGGAGCCCAGTGGTCAGAGAGAATTCCCCATGGAATGTAACGTATCTCTGCCAACCGTGGCTTTGGTTCGTCGACGGAGGTTCCGCTGACCACCTGCTCGATGACGCAATTACGGGGGTGGGGTAAAAAAGGTGGAGAACTGGAGAACGGGAACGTATACTACTATACATGGTATAATATACGTCTTAATTTTATTAATACTATTAAGTCAAGGGAAGGAATAAAGGGGATGGTTTCGACAGATTAGTCACAACCCGTGACAGTGTATATTTCAACACTTTAAACGTGTTTTTCTCAAATTTGTGTTTTTTTGCTAAGATGGTACCACAGAAATCTTAAAATCAAGAAAACTATCAAAGATAACTTACTAAAATTTTCTAGGTAGCTATAGTGATGTATTTGATTGGTAACAGGATACTTTTTAAAACAAAAAATGCTGTTTTTTGTAAACTGATGTTGTTAAATGCCACTTTTCTTTTAAAATTTCATCGAACTAAAATGACCATAAAAAAAGAAAAAAAAATTTCATAAAAAAGGTTGTTTTTAATTAAAATAAACTGTCCTGTTACCTACAGAAACCATAGTTCTATCATCTACCTCAGAAAAAATGATTAGAAAACATGTATTTTTTTTATTTTGAGGTTTTTGTAACATTGTTATTTTTCAAGATGGCCGCCATTTCCATGGCAACCAATTACTCTATATGAAAAAAATTAGTATCACTTTTCAAGAATGACAGCCATACACCTAGTTAAGTTTTGTTTGAATTCTTTGGAAAATAAAAAATCACTTTTCATAAAGCAGCATGCCCCTAAGTGAACAATTTAAAAAAAAATATGTTTAGGCCTTTAAATGTATTGTACTAGTATATTATCTTTTGAGCTGAATAAGAAATATAAAAAAAATTGTCAAATGCCAGAAAAGGCAAAGAAAAAAAATTATAAAAAATAGCATTGAGTAAGAATTTGAGTTGTTCTTCGATTAATTTGTCCCTTTACAGTAAAGATTATACACCCTCATTCCAACAGTTCTTTTTTTTATAATTTTATAATACATCATGTTAAACATGACGTATTTAAAAAAAAAGAGAGACGTGAGGTTAAAAAATTAGCGGTGTTGCAACTTGAATCGTCTGCTTGACCCCCCCCCCCTTTCTGCAACCATTTGGTTTATTTCCACACCTATCCCAACCAACTCAGTAATATATATTTGAGCGCGTTAACAATCAGTCTATGTACAAAAAATAGCTTTTTATATAATTCATACCAAAGAAAATAATTCTCATTATGGGTACAGAAGCTTAACAAAAACAACCCCCGACTATCTATTAAACATAATTTGCGAACACTACTCAATATCATTTAAAAATCTTAATTCATTAATAAGAAATCCTTGTTGTGTTTAGAATTCCGCAGCATTTCATTTTTATTCAAGAAAGATTTAACATACATTGTCTCTTTTTAGTTTCTATAATTTTGGAATTCCCCAGACTATTTTAATAGAGACGGTCGTTGACACGCACTGTTTTTTTACTCCGCAAAGGTGTGACGTAGAACTCAAACTTTTTTTTAGCGATGTAAGCTTTCAACCCGTACGGTGCCGTGTATTTTTAACGTAAAGACATGCGGCTTTTATCGCCATGAGCATACTTTACACCGCACGGTGTGTAGATCTGTCGAACGTACGCATAGGTTAGACGATTATGTATATAGATTATTACACATGAATTTTATAGACTAATAAAATATATTAAAGTGAATTGTGCTAATTTGATTAGAAATGTGTTTATTGTTACGTTCGTTATTTAATTGTATGGGTTGATTTGTACTGCACACTAATAATAACTTGAAAATAATTAAATTTGTTTAAAAATGCATGTTTCTTCTATCTTAAACTAATTAAAATGATCTTTTTCAGATATTAACTAAACAAAAAAAATTAAGTATTAAATACTATTTTGATATATAATATATTTAATTTATCGAAATGCGTTTCTTAGACATAAGCCTTTTATTAGCGCAACCCTTTCATTTTGACTGGATAATTTAGCTCTGGCCAAAATACGTTTTTTCCTGTGGCACTCAACCAGTTAAAAAACGTTTACTTTATGTCCTTAAAGCAGTTAATAAAATCAAAAGAAATGCCTTAAATGATAGATTAAACTAGGGAACAACATTTTTGCTACCTGGGATCTATTAAGTGTACTAAAACCATTTTGACCTGCTGATTCCAAATATGTCATTGAAAATTGCGCATCACGTCAGGTTTTAAAGTTATGTTGACATCTTGATCTACCATTATAACGCTTTATGTTCATTAGAAATATACTGTCAATGCTTCTACATTTCAATACAATAAATACAATTAACATGGAAATAAAACAGAAGAAGCAACTATACAGTATAGTATGTACAAATAACCTCATGCAATCCTAATTCGATGAATTTTGAAGTCAGCAAAAATTAGACGATGTTGCTGTTCTTTTGTATTCAGTGTCGCACTCTCGCTGTAAAAACCGCCCAACATGCTGCTGTCATACCTCCCTTGATATATGTTTTCCATCGCTGCTATTTCTTGGTGAAAACGTTCACCCTGTTCGCCGCTGACTGCACCTAAATTGGGTGGGAAGATACTGAGTTGGGAGCGCAGAAAGTGAATTTTTAAGGACATTCTGCATCCCATATCCTTGTATGATGTTAGTAGTCTCTCAATCAAATATGCACAGTTCTCAGACCTGTGGTTTCCCAAAAAGTTAGAAACCACAGCTACAAATGCATCCCAGTCTGCCAACTGAGCAGGCTGCAGCTGTGTCTTAAAGGTGGGATCACGAATGACTTCATAAATTTAAAGTCCGGTGAACACGCCGCATGTATCTTTGCTGGTGTAAGAGTGGTCTTGAACTTCTTATGAAGATACGCAAAGCCACCCGAATCCTTGTCCAGAGCCTTCTCAAATTTTGTGTACAGTAATAGCTTTATGTGGAGAGGGGAAGCAATATTTTAGTAGGATCAACAAGAAACTCATGTTGTACATTATATCTGCCAAGTACATTATCAGTTCTTACTGGCTAGTCTTTAGCTGTGTAATGATTTTCGTCATCACGGCTGTTCCACAGACATAGAAAGCACATGTACGTTGTGTATCCCAGCTGCAATCCAAGAAGAAGGGACACTACTTTTAGTTCCCCACTGAGGCACCAGTTATGATCTCTGTACTTGATAACGATGAGGGGCAACTTCATAGAATCATATGTCTCATGTAATACAACTGCGTGTGCTAATGGAATAGATGGCATAACATACCCATTGCTGTAAGACTAGCTTTACTTAAGTCTATAAACAGACACCAGTCTCTAGGAATATACTCACAGTTCAGTTAGTTCATTAAACTGTTAATGTCAGTACAATAACAGATACTGTCATTCTTGTGATAAAATTTAGCAAGCTGTAAATGCCTATTACGAAAATGTGAAATTGTTGTTTCGCTTTGAGATAAATTCTATAATTGTAAACGAGATCCAAGCAGTTCTGCATTCTTCTTCGTTAACCCCAGATCCTTCACTAATTCGTTTAATTCATCTTGGCTAGTAAGATGAGATATCGTTTCATCATCTAGACTCTAGATTCTAGAGGTTCATATGTATCAATCTCCTGCTTCTTGTGACTTTCCTCATCATCATCGTCACTTTCGCTATGAAGGCAGGGAGGATTGGGAATTGGGTTTTGTTCATCGTGTGGAACAGGTTTCAAAAGCAGAGTCACAATTTGGATAATGAATTGCTGATTTGTTTTTTTTTTATTTTCTTTTTTATTTTTCGAATATCCAGCAATATTTGTCAAGCAAAAGTAGCAGTGGGTGAGCCCCACATAATAAACACTGCAGCAAATATGTGGCGCCCAGGTTCTGTCTTGATCGCATATTTTGACGCCGAAGTAGTGATGATAGGCAACCTTCACTTTTCTTGTAAGTTGTTTCCACTGATCACGGGAAGTAAAATGTCCACAGATATAACAGAAATAGTCTTGATGATTCAATCGACCCCTTTTAACTTTCTTCATATTGTTTTGAAATTAAAAAATAATCAGTCTAAAATAAAAAGAAAAACATATCATTTAAAGGTAAAGCACAAAGCACGCCAAGTGTAAAACATTATTAAGCAATTATAATAGCTGTAACATGAAATTTTACCAAAAATGTAAAAGTCATATAACTCCAAAACCTGACGTGCTAGAATAATTCTGATTACAACACTGTAATCAGCGTGTCAGAATTAGTCAGACAGACATTTTTTATCAGGTAGTAGACCGAAAACATTTTTTTGTTATCTAGTGTTATTTGCTCAACTTTGTTTTGAAAATGACGAAGACTACAATCGTTTACAACTTCACATAGAAGTACGTTGGTTATCTAAAGTGCATGTTCATATCGACTCAAGTGTTGGAACTCCTGGAAAGCAAAAGACAATGGTTAGTGACGCAATTAACTCTAAAGTGACATAGCCCATATGACTTTTTTTGTTTCGACAATTTACAAAACTAATTTGAAACTACAAGGTGACCAATTCAATGTAATCAAAATTAAAAGCGTTTGTGGCTAAACTTTTTCGGTACAAACAAAACTTGGGAAGAGGAGGATGTTCTCAGTTTTCAAATCTTCCGAGTTTGCAGAAAAGAGATGTCAACAATTTACTACTCTTCAAGCAGACCTGAACCAAAGACTTGCAGACATTCTTCACGTTTATATTCCCGACTGTGAATTGAACCCTTCCGCGCGTGGACAAAGTCAGATCCCAAACACATATGAATCCGTAAAAATACAGGAGCAGCTTATTGAAATATCACAAATAAGGAACTTAAACCAATGTTTGAACAAGGATACCACAAATTCTTGTTACAAAAACAGACCCCAATTTTATATTCTGCATTATGGGTTATTGTACAGATAGTTGTTGAATGTTTTTCTGTCTTACTCTTTGGTAGAACGTTGATTCAGTGCCGTTATGAACCTCATTACACAACAAAGAATCCAACTAGAAATTACTGCTCGTGTGAATTTGCGGTAGCTACTTACAAAATTAAGCCAGACATCAATACATCCATAACATCTCATCAAGTTCATTCAAGTCATTAATTTTTTTTTTATTTTAAAAAATGTATACTTTCAATAGATACTACTTCAACAAAATGATTTTTTTTTTAATTTGTAATTTTTATGCATTTATGTAGTATTTTTATTTCGGGTCCGTGGGCAAGTTTTGGATTTTTGGAAAGGGGTCCCTGGATCCCAAAAGTTTTGGAACTACTATCTAATTTTTTTTCATTTTCCCTAGGGATATACAAAATAGGGGAAGAGGACAAAGGGGATTTATTAGTGGTAAAATGTTACAACACACATACAGAGTATTTTCAAAAGTTTTCAATTGTTTACTTCTGTCTGACAAGACTATAAGTCTGACAAGTCTACAGGTATCGCAAACAACAACAAGACTATGACAGTTCATATGGTATACATGTGAAAAAAATGTATCCACTTGGTAGAGTCTAACCTCCAAGCAAGAAGCAATTAGTTATTAATCGGGATATAGTATTCTTGATTCTTACTTTCGACCTCAAAAGCTTCCTGATGGACTCCCAGAATATATATATATATATATATATATATATATATATATATATATATATATATATATATATATATATATATATATATATATATATATATATATATATATATATATATATATATATATATATATATATATATATATATATATATATATATATATATATATATATATATATATATATATATATATATATATATATATATATATATATATATATATATATATATATATATATATATATATATATATATATATATATATATATATATATATATATATATATAATCCATCAGTGTGCTTTTGAGTCGAAGTAAATCAAGAATACTATATCCCCGATTAATAACTAATTGCTCTTATATGGAGGTTAGACTCTACCAAGTGGATATTTTATATATAGTGTCATAATGTGATATTGTTGTTGTTCTGATACCTCTTCAGACTTGTCAGACTTATAGTCTTGTCGAGACAAGTAAACAATTGAAAACTTTGAAAATATCTGTATTAGTGTTGTAACATTTACTACTAATAAATCCTTTGTCCTCTTCCCTATTTTGTATATCCTGGGAAAAATGAAAAATTAGATAAGTGGTTCAAAACTTTTTTTGGATCGTGAATTTATAAATCAAAATTTACCACAGATTTAAAATAAAATACTACATAAAATATATAAAATTACAGAATAAAAAAATCATTTCTTATAGTAATAATCTATTAATATATTACAAAAAATTAATGACTTGAATGAACTTGATGAATCATTATGGATGTTATTGATGTCTGGCTTAATTTTGTCAGTAACTACCGCAAATTCACACGGCGCAATGTTGATTGAGTTCTTTGACAATGTAATGAGGTTCATAACAGCATAGTCAACGTTCTACAAGTAAGACAGAAAACGTTGCTAACTTCTTGTACAACCCATAATGCAGAATATAAAATTGAGTCTATTTTTAAGCAAAAATTTGTCAGTAATGTATTAGACATTGGTTTAAGTTCATATTTGTGATGTTTCAATAAGCTGCTCTATTATTTTGCAGTTCTATGTGTTACAGGATCTGACTTTGTCACGCTCAGAAAGAGTATTCACAGTCAGGCAAAAACTAAACGTGAAGAATGTCTGCAAATCTTTTGGTTCAGATCTGCGAGAAAATTGATGAAAATAATTCGGCATCTCATATGCAGAGCTCGGAGAATTTGAAAGGCTGAGAACATCTCCTCTTCCCGAGTTTCCCTGTTTTTAAAAAAATTTAACATACAATATTTTTATTTTGATGATCACCTTCTTTATTATAAGAACAAAAAATCACTTATGAAACTATCATCTTTAGTCAATTTTTTTCATAGTCAAATAATATTTCAAAAAACTACTGATGAAATATGTTCATACACTGATATTACATGCTATATTGAAGTGTCAAGATTAAAATCTTATTAATTTTCAAAACGAGACGAAACAATCTTCTAAAATGTCAAAAAATCTTTCCAGTCTCTCTACTGATGAAAATAATATCTGTTTAATTCTGACACGCTGATCACAGTGTTGTAATCAAAAATTATTCTAGCACATTTGGGTTGTGACTTTTACGTACGGTAGAATTTCATGTTACGTATTATAATTGTAATGTGTTTTACACTTTTGGCGTGCTGTGCTTTATTTAAATGATATGTTTTTCTTTTTTTATTTTAGACTGATTATTTTAATTTCAAAACAATATGAGAAAGTTAAAGAAGTCGGTGAATCATCCTATTTCTGTATATCTAATGGACATTTACTTTCCCGTGATCGAATGGAAACAACTTACAAAAGTGAAGGTTGCCTAATATCACTACTTCAATATGCGATCAAGAACAAACCTGGAGCCATACAACTTTTGCAGTGTTTATATTGGGGCTCACTACACTGCTGCACTTTTGTAAAATGTGCTGAAAATAAAAAGAAAATAAAAAAAAATAAATCAACAATTCATTATCCAAATTGTGACTCTGCTGAGCCTGTTCCCACGATAATTAAAACCCAATTCACAGTCCTCCCTGCCTTCGCGATGATGATGAGGAAAAATCTAAGAAGCGGGAAGTTGATACATATGAACCTCTAGAATCTAAAGTCTAGATGATGAAACATTAATAATAATCTTGCTAGCCAAGATGAGTTAAACAGTGAGTGAGGATCTGGGGTTAACGAAGAGAAGCAGAACTGCTGGATTTTGAGTTATAGAATTTGTCTCTGCAAAAATGAGAACAACAAAATTTCCACTGCCACTATTTGTAATTTATTGCAACTGCTAAATTGCAGATCACAAATGACAGTATCTGTTATTTATTACTGACATTAACAATGAACTAACTGAACTGTGTGATAGAGACTGGTGTCTATGTTTATAGACCCCAAAAATAAAAGCTAGTCTTACGGCGAATAGGTATGTTCATGCCATCTATTCCATTAGCACACGCGGTTGTATTACATGAGACATATGATTCTATGAGGTTGCCCCTCATCGTTGTCCCAGTACACAAAGATCATAACTGATGCCTCAGTGGGGAACTAAAAATCATGTCCCTTCTTCTTGGATTACATCTAAGATTTTACAACGTACATATTACTTTTCCTATGTCTGCTGGGAACAGCAATGATGACAGCATTACACAGCTAAAGACTAGCCCAGTGGAAACTGATAATGTACTTGGCGGAATATAATGTGCAGCATGGTTTCTTGTTGATCCTACTAAAATGTGCTTCCCCCTCTCCACATAAAGCTATTGCTATTGCACAAAATTTGAGAGAGCTCTGGACAAATTCGAGGTGGCGGGTATCTTCATGAAGTTCGGGGCCTTTCTACACATGCAAAAATATGAAAAATATTTTTGGACTTTAAATTTGTAGTGTTCGTGATCCCGCAGCACTGGGCACCATGGCACAACCTCATGGTCAGCAAAAAAACAGCTGTGGTTTTCTGTTTCCGAGGCTATTGATCTCAAACTGTGCATGAGACTACTAACATCATACAAGGATGAATGTCATAAAAATTCACTTTTTCGCTCCTACTCAATGTCTTCCCCACCCAATTCCAAGAGCGCAGTCCTTTACAGAGTGAACGTTTCTGCTCACAGCGATGAAAACAAAAATCAAGGAAGTATGACAGCGGCATGACAGAGTTGGCGGTCCCCGCGATGCGACACTGAATACAAAAAAAATTTGTAGCATCGTCTCATGCACAGCAGACATCAAGAATAAATAGTTAGGATTGCATGGGGTTATTTGTGGATACTATATATTTATAGTTTGCTTCTTCTGTTTTATTTCCGTGTTAATTGTATTTGATGTGACTGAAATGTAGATCCCCCCCAAGTATATTTCTGTTGAACATTCAGCGATGTAATGACGAGATCAAGATAGTTCAACATAACTTTAAAAACCTGACGTGATTCGCAATTTTCAATGACATATTTAGGAATCAGCACAGGTCAAAATAATTTTTTAGTACATAACAGATCCCAGTAGCATAAATGTTGTTCCCTAGTTTAATCTATCATTAAAGGCGATAACTTTTGATTTTATTAACTGCTTTAAGGACATAAAGTAAACGTTTTTTAACTGGTTAAGTATACAAGGAAAAAACGTATTTTATCAGAGGTAAATTATCAGTCAAAATGAAAGGGTTGCGCTAATAAAAAAAAGCTTATGTCAAGAAACGCATTTCGATAAATTAAATATATTATATATCAAAATAGTATTTAATACTAATTTTGTTTAGTTAATATCTGAAAAAGATCATTTTAATTAGTTTAAGATAGAAGGAAACATGCATTTTTAAACAAATTTAATTATTTTTCAAGTTGATGATAGTGTGCGGTACAAATCAGCCCATACAATTAAATAACGAACGTAACAATAAACACATTTCTAATCAAATTAGCACAATTCACTTTAATATTTTTTATTGGTCTATAAAATTCATGTGTAATAATCTATATACATAATCGTCTAACCTATGCGTACATTCGACAGATTTACACTGCGGTACGCGGTGTAAAATATGCTCATGGCAATAAAAAAAGCCGCATGTCTTTACGTTGAAAATACGGCTTTCCGTACAGGTTGAAAGAAAGCTACATCCCTTAAAAAAAAAGTTTGAGACCATCACGGAGTAAAAGCAGTGCGTGGTAACGACCGTCTCTATTAAAATAGTCTCGAAATCTCCAAAATTAAGGAAGCTAAAGAGACAATGTATGTTAAATCTTTTCTTGAACTAAAGCAAAATTCCCCTGAATTCTAAACTTGTAAGATTTCTTATTGAATGAATTAAGATTTTAAACCAGTGATGTTCAAAATTATTGTTTAATAGATAGTCGAAGTTGTTTGTTAAAACTCTGTACCCATATTGGAACAATTTATATTTTTTGGTATGAATTATATAAAAAGCTATTTTTGTACATAAAATTTGTTGATAACGCGTGGAAAATATATTACTGAGTTGGTTGGGATAGGTGTTGGAAATAAACCAAATGGTTGCAAAGAAGGAGGTCCGATAGACGGTCCTAAGGCCCACCCCATAATTTTTAGCCTCCGTCTTTCTTTTTTTTGTACGTCATGTTTAACATGATGTATTATAAAATTATAAAAAAAGAACTGTTTCCAAGATGGTGTATAATGCTTTGCTGTAAAAGGACAAATTAATCGAAGAACAACTCAAATTCTTACTCAATGCCTATTTTTTATAATTTTTTCTTTTTTGTCATTTCAAGCATTTGACAATTTTTTATTTCTTATTCAGCTCCAAAGATAATAATACTAGTACAATACATTTAAAAGACTAAATATTTTTTTTTAAATTGTTAGTCTAGGGCGTATACTTCTTTTTATGAAAAGTGGGGTTTTATTTTTCAAATAAATAACAAAAACTTAACTAGATGTATGGCTGTCATTCTTGAAAAATGATACTAATTTTTTCATATATAATAAGTGGATTTGCCATGGAAAATGGCGATAATCTTGAAAAACAACAATGTTTTAAAAACCTCCAAGTAAAAAAAATACATGTTTTCACAATCATTTTTTCTAATTTTAGATATGATAGAACTGCTGACTCTGTAGGTAACAGGACAGTTTTATTTTAATTAAAAACAACCTTTTTTATGAAATTTTTTCTTTTTTTTTATGGTCATTTAGTTCGATTAATTTTAAAGAAAAGTGACATTCTTAACATCAGTTTACAAAACAGCATTTTTTGTTTTGAAAAGTATCCTGATACCAATCAAATTACATCATTATAACTACCTAGAAAAATTTTAGTAAAGTTATCTTTGATAGTTTTCTTGATTTTAAGATTTCTGTGGTACCATCTTTAGCCAAAAATTTAAATTTGAGAAAAAACGTTTAAAGTGTTGAAATATACACTTAATCACGGGTTGTGACTAATCTGTCGAAATTATCTACTTTATTCCTTCCCTTGACTTAATAATATTAATGAAATCAAGACAATATATAATACCATGTATAGTAGTATACGTTCCCGTTGCTCCCGATTCTCCACCTTTTACCCCACAAACTAATTACGTCATCGACAATTTGGTCAGCATATAAAATGTCGGCAGACCAAAGAAACCCCCGGCAGAAATTACGTTACATTCCATGGGAAATTCTCTCTGACCACTCGACTCCTGATTCAAAAATCCGAAAAGTTGATTGGATGTCAGTTACTTCTGTCTTTGTCGGTATGACGTACTTCTCCCTCCTGCCCATCTAGGCTACACCCTGATTTGACAGAAACTGATCTATTATAATTGATTGGCTAGGAGGTCCAAATAGGAAAAAGTGATATGAGGAATGTAAGATAGTTTTAACGTGAATTCGACCGGTGAGCTGGGTGGTGTCGAGCGCATTTCGACAATTGGTCTTGCGTTTGAGAAGAGTGACCAAGTAGTGTTGAGAAGAGAGTGAGAGAGATAGACAGAGAGAGAGAAGGGTGATCTATCGGAGAACGTCCCTTTGATTCTATTCATTGATACTGGATTAATCTTTGGCATTTTGGATTACTTCTGCTTATGATTTTAAAGACCACCAGATCCTGTTACGGACTGGTGTCTCTGTGAATAAATATATTCTGTCGCTGTACCACACTTGTTGAATTGATCATCGTCACCCATTGTACGTTTAATTGTTGGTGAGACTGTGTGTGGTAGAAACACAAATACAAATACGGGTCATCATTGAGTCAGCCCTCATACCCCTAGCAACAAGCCAAGGGAACTTTCCTCATAGGGGTCCCCAACATACCGCCAACAATTTATTTAAACATCTATATAAATGTTTTTTAAAACAACAATACTGTGACATCAGTTAGGTAAAAAATTGAAGTGTCCGGCTAAATTCTAGTAAATTTGTTAACTAATAAAAAATATTTGCAATATAATACCAATACGATTTAGTCAGTCTATGCAATGCCAACCCTATTTAATTTTAAAGGCCAGTATTGAAAAAAATATATGCAATATTTGTTTGTGTATTTCCAATGCTAGTCGTAAATATAAAGGTAGTTCGACTTTGAATAAAATGCAAAGAATAATGAAGTGCTCTATATCACTTGCACCGATAAACGATTGATAACAACAATTTTTGGCTAAATTTAGATGATGTATTTTTAACCAAATTTTGTTCACTAAATATAAACAGTTTACCTAAAAACATAAAAAGTCTTTGACAACATAATAAACTACTATTAAATAAGTCAGCATACTATAACGTCACTTTAAAGCAACAAGATTATTAATAGCATGCTGTACACCATTGTGAATGAATGAATAGATGAATGGATAGATAAATGAATGGATCGAATAAATAAAATAAATATCGATTGAAAACAAAAATGATACATAAACTGGTTAAATCATCACACTATAGTAGAAGCGAATCAGACCGAGTCAGAAAAATGCATTAAATATGGAATCAGATAGAGGCACACAATTCACATCTAATCTATCTAAGGAATTTTTTAAGATGTTAGGAATAAGACAAAAGTTTACAACCCCCTACCACCCACAGAGCAATGGCATATGTGAGAGGTTCAACAAAACACTCCAGGAACGTATATCTGAAGTCGCAGACCATAACCCTAAAGATAGGGACCTAGTCATTCCAGCCATACTGTTCTCTTGCCGAGACAGCACCAATGAGAGCACTGGCTTCTCTCCATTTCAAATAATGTTCGGAGGTAACCCCAGAGGCCCCATCACAGCAATTAAAGAATCTGTTGTCCTAGATGATGGTGAGGATGTACTGGATAGCTACGAATTGGTGACTAGAACTAGAGAAAACATCGTGCGTGCCTGTGAGGCAGCCAACAGAAACCTAATAGATAAAGGTATAACCACTAAACTTAGGGTTAATCAAAATAGAAAGCTCCGACTGCTAGACGCAGGGGATTTGGTCATAGTGTTACTCCCAGATAGAACTAATAAATTCTTTATTCATTGGCTAGGACCCCACAGGGTAGTTAGGAGAATCAGTGATGTGGATTATGAAATTCAAATACAAAATAAAACAAAGGTATTTCATATCAACATGCTAAAAAGATACTATGAAAGACCAATCGAAATCAAAGCCCAGGACGTTCAGACAGGACCCATTTGTTGTACAGTTTTGAGGGAAGATGACATAACTGAAGATGAGGAATTGATCATACCCACACTCCCGACATGTAACACCCAGACATGGAAAGACATTGAATTAGTTGCTCTACCCCCACACCATAGAGTAGAAATACACCAGGTATTGCAGGAATACCAAGAAATCTTTACTGACCTCCCAGGCAGAACATCTGCTATAGAACATGACATCCTCCTGACTGATACTACTCCGGTCAAACTTAGACATTACACCATCCCACTACACCATAGGGACCACCTACAATCAGAGATTAACGATCTAATTAAATTAGGGCTTGTAGAACCCTCCAACTCCCCCTATGCAGCACCGGTCGTATTAGTCAAGAAAGGAGGGAAGTCTCCGTCTATGTGTCGACTACAGACAGTTGAATAAGGTGACTGTGTTTGATCCCTTCCCCATGCCCAATCCGGAAGACATTATAAGCAGCCTGACAGAAGCCAAGATCTTCACAAAACTTGACCTATCGAGAGGATACTGGCAGATCCCATTGTCGGACAATGCCAAACCACTGACGGCATTCACAACTCCTTTCGGAGTCTTTCAGTGGAACGTCATGAGTTTCGGTCTTGTCAACGCCCCCGCTACATTTAATAGAATGATGGCTAGACTCTTTAGCAGTAGAAAAGACACTATATTCTACCTTGATGACATATGTGTTTTCAGTAAAACATGGGAGGAACACATAAAAAGCTTACATGAGATATTTCACATCTTAAAAGTTAACAATCTTACAGTTAAGCCTTCAAAAATACAAATAGGATTGGCTGAAATCTCTTTCCTAGGACATAAAATATCAAACAACTCTATTGAACCCATGGAAGAAACGGTTTCAAAAATTTTACAGTTGACCCAACCTAAGACAAAGAAACAAATCCGTAGCTTACTGGGCTTGTGTAACTTTTATAGGAAATTCATTCCCCACTTCTCCGAAATAACTGAGCCTTTGTCAGAATTAACCAAGAAGGGACATCCAACCCATGTTCAATGGTCAACAAAATGTCAGGAATCGCTCGATAAAATAAAAACAGCCTTCTCAAATGAACCCATCTTAAAACTACCCAATATTAACAAGGAATTCATGCTCCTCACGGATGCGTCCTCGTATTCAATCGGCGGGTCCCTTACCCAAGTCTATGATAACAAATACCACCCGGTCATGTATGTGAGCAGAAAACTGCTCCCTGCTGAAATGAAATATGCCACAATCGAAAGGGAGGGCTTGGCCATCATATGGTGCATCACCAAACTGTCCAGGTACTTGCTGGGCGCCGAATTTACACTGCTAACCGATCATGCCTCTTTAGCATTCATTAATACAAAGAAATTAGGAAACAAAAGAATAGCCAGATGGGCTCTCCTATTGCAAGACTATAGCTTCCGTGTCAGCACAATAGCAGGTAAATCTAATGTCCTGGCAGACACCCTATCACGGTGTACTTAGAGCGCTTTTTTTTTAAAAAAAAAAAAAGAAAACAGATATAACATATACCAAGATACTAAGGTTTAGAAAGAGTTTTATAGATTAAATGCGTGACGAAACAAGGTAAGTGATATAGGGAACTATAGGTAGTAACTGAATTAAGTAAGATCAGTTAGGGCCAGAAGGATGCACGGTAAGTCTAGTTGTGTTGTTTGTTTGACTAAGTGCACTAAGAGTAATAAGCCCAACATTTTTTTTCCCTCGTAAACGTAAGCAAAATTTCCCCATTCTATAAATAGAGTAGTTTTCACAGACTGACCACAGCCTTCAAAAGTTACTACGCGTCTCCCACCACGCCAGAGACGATTACGTCATACCACGGTCTACCATACAGCAGAACAGTGCTGAGAGTCAAGAGTTATCGTTCGCCCTTGAAAACAGTGACCACTGTAAGACCACGCCTCAACTTGACCTCTCACCTGTTGACTACCTCAGTCGATCAGACATCGCAGATGACCACACCGTCAAAGAAAGAAAAGGAAAACTATGAACTAAATAACATTTTTTTTCTCTTCCCAATTCTAATTTTAGTAATTGATGTCATATTATCAGTAGTATTTTTTTTGTCTCTTTCTCATTTCCTTCTCAATTTGAATTTTATTGATTGATGTCATGTATATTATGTGTACATTTATATGCCTAGATGTGTCTAGTATTTTTTGATGTTTGATGACGTGCCTAGGGCATAGTGCTTGTAGCTAGATATAGTATAAAATGTTTTGTTTGTTTCGTAACACGAAACTTGAGATGAACGGAGTTACGTTAAGAATTCCCACCCTTTCCCCCCCATGTAACGGGTCACTTAACCGCCAGTAGCGAGTGACTCATCAGTTGACCTACATCTAGAATTTACCCCTCCTCCCCGTTTCCACCTCCACTGCCAATTTGAATTTACCCCGCCAATACGGACCCTCTCGCTCCTCATCAGTTGACCATGGAGATGTTACGTCAAGAATTCACCGCACCTTCCCCCCATGTAACGGGTCAAACTTAACCCCTTCCATACTAGTTAAAAGTTGTTTCTATCAGCTCCCGCTGCCTTTGCACACGGACTAAGTCCCCCCTTTTGCACACGGAGTATATACTGTCACCCGCTAGCCTTTATAAAGTGGACGCAGGATGTATCTAGAGAGAGGGCGGCCCACAGAGAGAGTGGGAGTCGGCACCGCATACTTAAGACAGAGGGCGGCCCAGTAGACTTAGGGAAGTAGAATATATTATGTTTAAGAGTGTTGTTATATACTAGTATCTATACCAGTGAGTTAGAATAAAGATTTGGTAATTAAGTTAAATTACCTGGCGAGCCTGCTATACCTAGATAAATATTAAAATACTTAACGCCACAAGTTCAAATACACTTCGTGTTATATTAATAGATGGACTATTAAAAATTCATGTTTGTGTATCTTCTACCCGAGTTCTAAATATAAGTTATAATAGGCATGCTTGCATAATTAAAAACAAATAAAAAAAAACATGCACACCGAAATTGGATAAAATATTTTATTCTAATGAATGTTACATTTCTATGTTTAATAAGTCATGACATAAATAAATATTAAATATAAGTTTTGACATAAATTTAGAGTTTAGAAAAGGGGTCATCCATAAAAGACGTCCAAAAAAGTGGACAAAGAGGGGAGGGGTTGAGGACAGAGTGGATGTCCACATTGTAGTTGACTAAATAATGGTGGTTTACTGCTTTACATTTTTAATACAGTGGTTCAATAAAATGTTTTTGAACAGTTAGTATTTCATTATTTAGAATTTTGCCTGCAAGTCTAACTTGAAATTTATAAAAATCTTTGTAAATATTCTCTATATTGTTGTACATTCTCCCAATTTAAAAATTCATTAATTTACGTTTGTAAATTTTATGTTTTGGACATCCACAACTGGACAAAGGGGAGGGGGCTAAAAAATAGCAAAAATTGGTGGACGTCTTTTATGAATGACCCCAAAGAATTTTATAAACTGATGAAAAATAAACTAAAAGTTATGCAGGGTCTAACCAAGTAATAAAATGTTTGCGAAGTGAGAGAACAATGGATTATTTAGTATGATGGGAAAACATTTCTAGCTACTGATAATAAATTATGTTTGCAATACAGTGCTAACCACACAATCCCTTTATTGCCAAGGTTACACAAACAGGTCACTTCTACACTTCATCTGCCCCAATGGCTCTATATGGCTAAGGGAACTGAACTTTACTACAGTGCATTTAATTTATTTTTATTGTTGACTCAAGCAGTACGAATATGGATGTTTTTTTTTAACATGCGCCCAGCCAACTTCCTCCAATGTCACTCTAAGAAATTGACTTTATGATTAGAAACATTTAACCCAAAGTGTGTACCATATTTTTTTCTTTATGCAGCCTTGTGTTCTACTAATATTGATGCTTTATGCAGCCTTGTGTTCTACTAATATTGATGCTTCATGCAGCCTTGTGTTCTACTAATATTGATGCTTCATGCAGCCTTGTGTTCTACTAATATTGATGCATCTTTTACATTTTTTGAATAAATATATATATGAAAACAATAAGACAATTATTGTCTGATCGTTACTGAAAATCTTACACTAAAATCTATTCAATATACTTTCTGTGTAGTAGCCCTGAGCACTATTTTTTAGGGTACTTACCAACAACTCCATTATCACCAGGGCATTTAATGAAGGTTGAAAAACAAAAGATTGGGATATTATTTTTTTAGTACTGGTATTCATTCAATTTTTTTTTAAAACACAACTTTCTTTTCAAACCAAGCCAAATGTTTTCAGCACCCACCAATCAAATGTGTTACTGCACAACAACAAATGAAATACCCTTTTGTGATAAAAAAAGCTATAATTTACAATTTGAATAAATACACTCATGCATATGTTGTCTATACAATAGACTAAATAGGGTTTATGTGGGGCAGGAGATAACTTTATAGAGCTTAGTTTAGTTGGATTGGCTGCTTCCAGCAATACGTTGTAAATATATTTAAAAATACATGGTACAAAATGTTAGTTTAAAAAACTAAAGAATAAGACAATAAAATACCTTATACAATATTGATGGCTGAAAAAACCTTCATTTATGAGATCAATATGTTACTAAACCTTGCAAATGCATTTAATTTATACAAAGTAAAAAAGAACTGTTTAATGACTTCATATCAGGTAAAATTTTAAACTATTTCATATAGACATGAACAATAGAGAATAGGTTCTCAAAATGTTAGGCTTGTGTAGCTAGCAGAAAGATCAGAACCTATATATTCTTGACCAATGTCAACTAAATACGCCATTCTTATTTCTTTAGGCAGTGACTTTGAGAAATTTTGTGTGTCATTAGGAAATGTAAATGTAAGGGGCCATTAGGAAATGTAACTATAAGGGGCCATTTTGAAATGTAACTTTAAGGTACCATTAGGAAATGCAACTGTAAGGGGCCATTAGGAAATGTAACTATAAGGGGCCATTTTGAAATGTAACTATAGGGGCCATTTTGAAATGTAACTATAGGGGCCATTTTGAAATGTAACTATAAGGGGCCATTAGGAAATGTAACTATAAGGGGCCACTATGAAATGTAACTATAAGAGGCCATTAGGAAATGCACTATATGGGCCATTTTGAAATGTAACTATAAGGGGCCATTAGGAAATGTAACTATAAGGAGCCACTATGAAATGCAACTATAAGTGGCCATTAGGAAATGCAACTATAAGGGGCCATTAGGAAATGCAACTATAAGGGGCCATTAGGAAATGTAACTGTAAGGAGGCCATTAGACTATCACAATTGATATAAAATTGAAGTGAGGCAGTGGGGACCTAGCCTAGTGTTTATACAATGGTATTAATGGTTTGTACTTTACTTGAAATGGAAAGAAAATCAACAAATTGTTATCAGAAAAATGAATAATTAAAAATATGCAACATATGATAAGCGAAAGGTTACATAAATAAAATAAATTCAGAAATTGCTAAATCCCATTACAATATAATTTTTATAACTTGGTAACAATTTGAAACTAATTACAAAATATTTTTGTTAAATCATGACTGCATTTTTATAGTTTTATCTAAAAAAAAAAAAGAAAACTGCCAGATAGTACAAGGTTCTCTTTGTACATGGAGGTGAACTATAACTCTCTCGTGATCACTCAGAATACAATAATATATTTCACTCAGAATAACTACAATGACACGTCTGTCCTATACGAGAGTGGATCTTCAACTGTTAAATTTATTCTTACTTCCGGAAATATAAAAAACCTGGATTTAGTTAAATTAAAAGTGATCCTAGTGTTTCGAAACAATTATATTTTTACACGAAACAATTATATCTTTACACTTCTATACCTTTACACAATTATACCTTTACACCTCCCCACCCACCAAAAAATGTGCAACATTTCTCTAAAAAAAAAAAACTATTATTAATTGCACTATAGATCTGTACCATCCTTAATTTATGATAAGTTACAATCAATGTATCAAAAAAAATATTCCACTCTATGCAACTAGAGTAACTATATACATCAATATACATACACTTGTATTTCTATTTATAATAAGTTATCTACAAAATAACATTATAGGTGCATATATTTGCATCAACATCATGAAAAAAATTGACAGAAGTTACAACCATAAATTATATGTCTTACAATGTGGTATCTTAATACTACAGCATTGTCAAAATCAAATTAATTATTTTATCAATTGTTACTGTATACAACATGGCATATCGTGCCGAAGCGATGCCAAAATATATTCAATATCCCCATTAAACTCAAGTACAATATTATGGCATTCCTATGCCCAACTTAAATATATGCGTAGTTATCCGAAGAAATTCAAATAAGACAGTATGACAATACCGATGTCCATACTCTTAATTCAATAAATAATAATCATCAGCCACCTGGCTGGATCTCATGGGGTACAATCAACATACAGCGTCCCTGCTAGCTTATATGGTCCTTTCCGACCAACCCTTGGATAAACCAAGTACAATAACTAATTGAGAAAAAACAAATGATTATGAACAATATTACCTAAGTCCATCTCAACATTATAACTAATTCATAGTACCAACATAATATATTCTACAGTTTCAAATTACATAATGTCCAACAGTGGTATGCCTCTTTTATCCTGTTATATCAATATGTATATCACCTCAAATTTTGGTGAACAAGTACAAGTTTGTGGTGTTCAAATAATTACAAGTAATAGTAACAACTAATCATGTCACAAAAAAAATGTTATTTCATGTTACCAAAGTCTATGTAAACAATCTTCCTAATATGTACTAAGTAAATGATAAAAATAATGTACAATACCATTATATACAATAATTTGCTAATCAATGTCAATCCATGCAATATTTAAAAAAAATATAAATTACAATGCCAATGTATGCCATCTCAAAAAAAAATTTGTTCAATGCCATTATATAGAATAAATTGTTCACAATGTCTTTCTATTACAAAAAAAATTGCCATTAACATTAACAATCTTCAAAAAAAAATTATTGCCAAGTCATTTATTAACATGAAGTACAATGTGCCATACACAACAAAAAATATAATCATAATATATCATGCTGAATGAATTTATATTCTTGAGTAAGAATTTCTAAAAAAAAATTTACTATGTGTTACCAAATATGCTAACTCAAATTACTATTCTCCATTTATAATATCTATGTAAATCACATTATTATTTATCAATGTATGTATATATGTGTACTAGTTAAGTCTAAGATAAATTTCATTTAACAATCAAGAAAAATATTTTGTATGTTATTAATTGTTATTTAATTATTATGCCAGCAACAAAATATCTGATCAATTTATTCAGTCAAACGTGATAAAATATCTGGTATGAAATTATCTGAATGCTTAATAAGTTCTGTATCTGAATCTATCAAATTGATCTAAGTCTTGTTTCTGTTTCATTTTTTTAAATGTATGTTTCCAATCAAATACTGTGCCTCTTGAATGTGTATGTTTTCTCAAACTGGGTTTCAAATAAGAAATATGTCTAAGTTTAAAGCAATTATTCTTTATGTGACCAAAATGTTTACAATAGCTACATTGAAGCTTATTAAAATAATTTGTATGTTTATTTGTCACATATTCTTGTCTTGTTCTGTATTTATTGTTATCTACATGGTTGGATTTATACTGTACATGTCCATTTCTATAGTCATTTTGTGGTTGTTTATTTCTCATGTTGCTATTGTGTGTATGTCTATTACTATATGTCTTCTGTGGTTGTTGTCTAATTCTGATGTTTTCTTCATAGGTATTACTAGTTTGTTTATATCTAAAGGGGCAAAATGATTGTTTGTGACCAAAATTATGGCAGCAGTAACATTTAATATGTCTAAATTTTAGGGTGCATCTATTTGATTTATGGTTAGGTTTCTTACAATGAAAACATATTAATTTGTGTTTATCTGATACTGTTGACTTTGTTTTACTTTATTATTATGTGTAACAACTGAAATTGAGTTTATTTGTTTTACTATTGTTGCCTCTGTCTGCTTTTCAGAATTTTGCATATTTTGCTTAGGTGTCTTGTCTGTTGATGTTTCATTCAGATCTTTTATAACTTGTATGGAGTTTAGATGCTGTACACTATTGTTATCTTTATTTATTATTTGTGAATCTAACTTCTTTATTATTGTTGGTATATTGTTAGACTGTTCAGCAACATAAGTTGTCATATGTTGTTCAAATTTTTCAAATTTTTCTATCAATGTTTGCAAACTTTGAGTCAATGTTTGTATTTGTTGACTCTGTTCTTGTATGATTGTCCTTAATGTATTATTATCATCTTGCTGTTTTGAATCAAAAGTGACAACATGATCTTTGTTTTGTTGATCTACTAATATATTTGTGTTTGAGTCTATTGTCAAAGTCTGATCATTATCTTGTTGACTTGGGTCTATTGCTACAACTTGATTATTATCTTTTATTTTCACATCACTGTTTTCTAATGTGTTTAATTTATGTTTGCGTTTTTTGCCACGTTTCACTTTTTTTCTATGATTAAACGTCGTATGTACCTCTATGCCATCTAAAGAGCTAAAATTTGCATCACATTGATTGCAGTTATATCTGAATTCTCCATCATCATCTCTATCTGTAAACCATCCTCTTTTATTTCTTGTATAACCACAGTCTAAACCTTCCTCTTTTTCTTCCCATAAATTTTCTTCTATATCCTTAGCCTCCATATTGCCGGTTCAGATATATCAAATAGGGAAATATAGTGAGAAAAATCACTATTATAGAAAAATATATGATACTGATACTGTATCACTGGCAATACATAAATCTATATTCAATGTAACTTCAAGAAAAATTACTGGCACTGATCAATATTAATTGGCACTAAATATTACTAACTGGCATTGACTACATGGCAAAAATCACTATACAATATTGTACATTGAAGTAACAAAAATAGAAGGGGGGTCAGTGTTCAGTGTCCAATAAATGATAAATAATAAAAAAAAAATAATTATGAAGAAATAAGGTTTTTACAAGACAGGACTTAAACGATAACAGAATCAGCGAAAAAAAAAAAATTCCTAGTAGATTGATAGTAGACAGTGAGAGAAAAATAATGATTAAACTAGACGAGACATCGACAAAACTGGTAGAAAAAAAAAAATTTCGGACAATATTTAAACAAAGGGTTTTAAACAATGAACAAACAAGTCGCAGACAACTAAATATTTACATGATATCGATAATCTAGCTGGATCCAAAATTAATCAATCAACACACAATTAAGTGTAAAGATCCAGAAAGAAAATCAGTATGTCCTAACAGAAAGCGCCAGATGACTAGTTCAACTGACTCACCACTCCACCACCCATTAATGAAACAAATTACATAAATGAACACTGATTATAAGGGGAAAATAAAATAGGAGAGAAGAAAAAAAAATTATTTAAATTTAAAGTAAATATATTTACTTGTCTTCCTTGTTCTGCTGTTCTATCTTCTTGTCCTGGTTCCTAATAATGTTAATACAAGCACTAACAAGCACAGTCTTTAGTGTAGCAAACAGCCATCTTGACCTGTGACCTTGCCTCCTTTTCCGTAGATGAATGAAAGTGTTAATGTAAACACTGGCCAACAGTGAATGAAAGTTTCTTCCTGAATGTACAAGGTAAACAAACACAGTCTGAGATGTGTAGTGTAGTCTCAGTCTACAAGAAAACAAGCGGCCATCTTGACCTGGTTTGCACGCCGTCTACGGGAAGGTGCTGACGTCATCGGAATACACAAGCAGAGAGAAAACAATGATGAATTCTCTAATGATGAATTTTTATACTGTAAGAAGTATATCTTCTTATATTTGGCAACTAGGTACCAAAGTGTGACTTTAATCGGGCAGTAGGGTATGCCGCGATCAAAATGAGGTGTCACTTGCTAACGACCTCAGTGTCGGACACGTCGACTTGCAAATGTGGGTCACTGTGGATGTGGGTCACCGTGGGGCTCCGTCGGGTTGAATCAACTTTTGTTGCCGCCTCTGGAAGATGAACTTTTATTTGCAAACTGTTAACAGTATACTGGTCTCTCTGGTCTTCGGGATGCTTAGGTTCTCCATGTTGGCCACAATTTATCAGATTTCTGGTGCCGCCTCTGGAAGATGAATTCAGCTCGTCCAGCAAAATGAAAGTTGTACTTTCCTGTGTTCGTAGTTCTTATTGTTCAGTTTTCAGGTTCAGTTCGTCATCGCTGCCACCATTGTCAGGGTATATTCTTTGGGCTATCACTGCTATCAGCATTTGTCAATGTATAATTATTCCCAATTTTTGACAGGGTATTAAGTTCATTGCTGTATCAATATAGATTGTGAACTGGAGGCGTGTTTATGGTAGCTGTGGCGGTTCTTTCCTATTCACAAATCACAACATCAAAAATAACTTGATACAAGAGTTCTTAGCTGATTCAAGTATTTATTCTCGACACAATAATATTATAAAAAAATGATGAAATAAATTCCGAGTACATATTGTAGAAATCAATCCAATAAATTATCACATTCAAATAGGAACTCAATCAAGTTCAAAGGATCCATCTATAATATCCAAGTACATGTATATAATAAACTGTCTAGCACAAAATCTCCAACATGGAGGTGAACTATAACTCTCTCGTGATCACTCAGAATACAATAATATATTTCACTCAGAATAACTACAATGACACGTCTGTCCTATACGAGAGTGGATCTTCAACTGTTAAATTTATTCTTACTTCCGGAAATATAAAAAACCTGGATTTAGTTAAATTAAAAGTGATCCTAGTGTTTCGAAACAATTATATTTTTACACGAAACAATTATATCTTTACACTTCTATACCTTTACACAATTATACCTTTACAAATTTCTTATCCTTGACCAACAAAATTTGTCATACCTAATCAGGCCCGTAGCGTTCGGGGGGGGGGGCAGGGGAGCCTGGCCATCCCTGCGTTTTGTCTGCCCCCTCTGCTTGTTCGCTCTACTTAGTAAAATTTATTTCCTGTCCCCCTCTGCTTTAGCTTGCCCTCCCCTGCTATAGAATGGCTGGCCCCTGCTGTAGAATTTTCACGCTACGGTGCTGTATCTTATCCAAATTCTAACGAATTTGTAATTATGGTGTTCTTTGACAAATCTAACACCAAGTGACATCTGCTCAATGCCTGAAATTATATTGTCTCGTCGGGAAGCATAGAAATTGCAACTAAATTAATTGCTTCACGAACAATGTCTTCACGCAAGAGAGACCCACACATTTCGCTCATAGTGTTTTGTATAGTTTCCGACAGGCCCGCCGACAGAAATATCGGGCCCCTGTGCAGGGCTGTCACGGCCCTCTCGTGCTGATTATAATATTTTCAAAAGTTGATGGGCCAGCTCAGTCCGGGCCCCTAAAGCTCGCCGGGCCTCTGGGCGTTTGCCCACTTTCCCCCCTCTCGCCGGCACTGGTTGCCGAGATATACTTAGCACTACAAGAACCAATTGACAAATGATTACCTAGAACTTCATCTCCTGATTCAACACGAAACTCTAGCAGGTCGTAAACAATACCAGAATGTGATTCTTTTCCACGAAGTGCCAAATCATGCATGCCGCAAAAAAAAAAAAAGATTGTAGAAATGGAGGGACCCAGTTTGTTGCAATTTTCTTGAATTTGTCTTCTAAATGATGAGTTCAACTGCTCATCTATAGAAACTGCTTTGGCTACCAGTAGTGCAACAAAATAGCTTGCATCTTTAATAATACAGAAGAAAACAAACCCGAAAATTGTTTGCTTATTGTGGATTTTTTAGAGCATTTTCGAAAAAAAATGCTCTATTGTCCCCGTTTTGTCTGTCTGTCTGTCCGTCATCACCCTAGATCTCAACAACCATAGACCCATGATGTATATATCATTTTGTAGGTCATGGCCTGCCAAGAAATGACTTTTTCCATTTCGCGATCTGACCTCTCAGGGCCGTAAAAGGGGCCTTAGTACCGTTTTTTACTATATAATCTATATTAATAAAGGAGCGCTATATCTCAGCAACTATAAGTCCTAGACCCATGATGTATATATCATTTTGTAGGTCTTGGCCTGCCATGTGTACATCAAAAGTTCATTTCGCGATAGGACCTCTGAGGGCCGGGCTTCAGGGCTCCTAAGGGGCTTATATATTATATATACACCTTGTACGTTCAATAACCCGTTCATTTGGTGCGAAATACTGCAGCACGTAGTTTCACCAAGATTTATTAAGAAACTCACCAAATGAAATAGTAAGCTTGTGTTCTGAGTTTAATTGAAAGTATCAGAGCTATGCAACAATTGACGGAGTTTTCGGACGATTAAATGACTATAATTTAGAATGTTTTCAATTATGAGTCCTATTTCAGTAACCACAAACCACTTGTACTTAGATTTAAGAGACAATAATTTTTTTTCAAATATATGCATTACACAATTGAATTTATAAACATTTCCAAAATTTACAAATATTTACTGAAGCTAACAAACGTACTAATACATAACACGAAAATGCGCTAACACGTCCTGTGTCCAGAATGGAACAGGCTTAATTGCTTGTTTATTTTTCTTTTGAATCTCTACACACACATACTTTAAAAAACCTGTTTATTTTGTGCATACTGTAAAAATCAACTTTCTTTTACTATTTTTTTTATCATACAAATGAAATAATTTACGCAGAAAAATGTACTGTTTTTCGTTACTTTTTTTGAAGTAACCTGCTTGAAGGCAATTTAAAACTACAGGACAATCAGTCTCATGAGTGGCCCAAGCAAAGTAATGCTAAAAATGATAATTAAAGCAAGTAGCTGAGAAACTTCTGGTACAAGAACATGCAGGTATAATAAGCATATAAACACAAGTGAGTAGAACTGTCGCTTGCTCATATAAAAACACCTATTACACCAACGCGAACTAATAAAAACTTCATAGACTTTAAGAAAACCTTTGATTGACTAAGGCAAGTTATGAGAAGCTACAACATTGAAGACGGGCTGGTACAATAGATCAAAACACTCTCCAATCAAGCGAGCAGCGCAATCAATGTGATTGGTTTGTTTAGGGGACTCAATCTGGATGCATCCTCTCGCCAGTTCTGCTCAACATATTCCTAGAGAAAATCATGCAAGAAGCACTCACTAACCACCACACATCAATGTTTATTGGTGGAACTTCAAAAGTTGGCAGATATGGCGGGTACATACGGAAAAGAAATTAGCTCAGATAAAAGCAAGATAATAGACAACAGTACAGATGCGAGTAGTGCAAACATCTTTATGAACTATCAAAAGCTGAAAGAGGTACATATTTTCAAATATCTAGGAAAAATTGTATCCAAAGCTGTGAAGCGGAAATTCGTGCCAGGCTTATTGGGTCAGCGATGGCGGTAAGGGCTAAATTAAACAGAAACTTGACCAGCAAAGACATTAGCCTACTAACTAGTCTCAGACTTTACAGAGCCATAGTTAGCACAATTGCCCTGTATGGATGTGAGACATGGATACTACCTGCAGCTACGGTAAGCCAATTGCAGGCATTCGAAAATAAATGCATGAAGATCCGTCGGACCTCATACATAGAACGCAAGACTAATGAGTGTAAAGGGCAAAGAATATCCTCTATCGCGGGTTCTCTGGAAATATTTATGGTTACAATCAAGTGACGCAATATAGAACTGTTCGTTTATTTCTCAAGGCATAATAGCCTGCCAAAAACCATTCTTGAAGGAACTGGAGAGAGGCGTCATAAAAGTCGCCAGCGGAAATGTTGGTTTACAATTTAAAAGAGTGGACAGTGTTACTAATAAATGAATTCAAGAGAGCCGTTCAGGATAGGCAATTACGGAGAAATATGCCATTGTTCCCCCAATGACCCGATCGGTTAATGGTATCATGATGATGATGACTATGTATTTATTTTGAGCTATATTCCTCAAAACTCGAGTTACCAATGGTTTGTTACACCATAAAATATTTTTCGACCAAAACAATTTTCCTTAAAAAATTCTATAAATATCAACAACATTATTTTCTTACTTTCTGTAACTGTTGAATTTGTCTGCTCAGTCGTACTTGTATTTGTTGGTGTTGTTGATGTATCATTAAGGTTACTGTTGGTGGACATGCTGAGCTATTGGGAAGAAAGTTTAAGAAAATATTAACAAAATAAAACAATTATTAGTAGGGTTCCTGTTATGCCGGATTCCGGCAGTTTTAACAAATCCGGTTCCGATTCCGGTTCCGGTTAAAATCTGCCGGATTTAAGCCGGATTTCTTTGTTGTTTGAAACTTGTAACAAATATTTTTAGCGCAACATAATTTTGAAATATTTAGCGCTATACAATTAAATTAAAACAATAACTTCCTTTGCTTTTTTTAAAACTACAATAACGCCGATCGCTTTTAGTTCTGTATGTAAGTAAAAATATATTAAAAAGGAATATTTGAATCGTATTTAGTCTAATAGTAGTACATGTAATACGACACCTTACCAAGCGCTACGTTTGATTCCGTGTTTTCTTTAAACTATATTAAGCTACAAAATTTTAACTTCTTTAAAGAGCAGACAACGATCTATTTTTGTTTGGTTACAGTTTAAAAATAGGTCAATAATTTATTTTTCTGCAAATTTTTTTAATTTAGTGGATTTTGTCACGATTTGGATAAAATTCCTCGCATATTTAGATAAATAATTTGAAGATACATTTTAAACTGAACATTAAAGTGATATTGATTTAGATTTGAAATGCATTTTAATTTGCGTTTTATGGGAAATATTCAGATAGTGATTTAAAGGAAAGTATGAATGAAATAACAAGTATGGTGACGTCACTATGGAAAACTAAAGAAAAATGAACTATCGGGAGGTGCCACAGTATTTTTTTTTTCGGAATTCATTTATTAATAAACATGTTTATTATACTTTCTAAGATATGTTACCCATTTCTTTGTTTGGTTGTAACAGAAATCAAGTTAAATTAGGTACAGCTTTATTAAAATAAATTTTAAAACAAAGAACCTGTTATTTTGACAGAGTTATCTTTCTTAACTCAAGAATGGGGAAGGGGTTTATTCACATTATTCATGATCTAAATAGTTAATACTGTTTGTTGCTATCTAGAACTTAACATTTTTATTTTATTTTTCATTCTTATATCTTTTATATATTAGGCGAGAACTTAGTACTTCGTTCGGAAGAGTTACTATTTTATTTGGTAAAATCCGGTTCCTGTTCCGATTCCGGCAGGATTCAAATATTAAATCCGATTCCGGTTCCTGCATGATCTAAAAATTACAATCCGGTACAGCCCTAATTATTAGCTATGATGTACTTCAAGAATAAATAAGAAATAAATACCCCAAACTTAGGCTAAATCTCATTTTTGGCACATGAATAGCGATTTTGCCTTTTAAAAAAAGTAAAAAAAATATATCCTACAAAATAATCATTAAAAACATTCAAATCACTTTTTAACTTATTTTTATGTGTGTTTTTAAAACTGATAAAAGAATGTCTCGATTCAACATTACCCAACATCGTAGGTCATTTCCGAGGTCAACGCTTAAGATTTTTATTTCTCCTCCATAAAAGTGAATTACAATTTGTTCTTTCCCCCATCATTTTAACCCCTTATAGCCAATCCCTGATCGTGTGTGTGAAGGCGATTATGATAGTGGCACACACAAGGCCCGTTGCCAGGTTTATTGGTTTGTATGGGGGGGAGGGGGCGAAGAAATGTTCGGGGGGGGGGAGATCGAGGCGCAAAGCGCTGAATAGGTGCGAACGGAGAGGAGGGGTTTGGGGAGGGGATCTCTGTGAGTAATTTATTATTTTGCTATACATATGTTTTAAATGAAGTCAAAAGTTAATATTACAAGGTTGCGAACATATATTATTATACGTTTAAAATCGGCAAACGTCGTGGTTTAGCATTGAATTTATCTAAAAATGCTTCAGCAAACAGGACAAAATTGCCTAGACGCTTTTGTAACATTGATCTGCGATGTGGGGTGAGCATTCGTTTGAGGGTTAAGAAACTGTTGAAGCCCCAAATGCCATTGCTGCTGTAAAAAGCTTGCTAAGCAGAGGGAATCCTTCTCGGAATGGGCTTAGCACTAATATTGCTTCATTCATTTTCAAAAATGTTTCATGATGTGCTGTTTGGATTTGTTGCAATCGTGACGAAATCAAATATTTTCCAACGTGGATCTCATTGTCCAGTTGAGTTTCATCAATATCCTTCACAAACAAGCTTTGTCATATCTAATCAGAATTCTAATGAATATGTAATGATGGTGTTAGCTAAAACTTCAGATGTTCTATCGACCATGGAATATATCCCAGGAATTCTTCTGTGACCATCATTTTCCCATTTTGTTCTTTGACTGAAAATTTTAATTATAGTGTTTTCCGTAGTTGCCGAGATATACTTAGCACTACAAGAACCAATTGACAAATGATTTCCAACAACTTCATCTCCAGATTCAATACGAAACTCTAACAGGTCATAAAAGTTACCAGAATTTGATTCTTTTACACGATATGCTAAATCATGCAAGCCACAAAATAGGATTGTAGAAATGATGGTACCCAGTTTGTTGCGATTTTCTTGAAGTTCTCTTCTAATAATGAGTTCAACTGCTCATCTATAGAAACTGCTTTGGCTTCCAATAATGCAACAAAATTGCTTGCATCTTCATGAGAGCCTGTGCCATGTGCTTAGCTTGTGGCTTCATGCATCTTCGTTGAAATCTTTAAATTTTGATGACAAATGATGCCTGAATGTTTGAGATTTTTTTATTTTTGCAGTAATTATTGTTTGGCGGTTTTGAAATTTCGTCTGCTGAAAAAAAGAACAACAATAATTTGATTGAAAATTTCATTATTACTTTTAATATTTTAGACTTCTACGCAGAAGCGGAATTATGAACAAGGAATCCAAGCGTGCGAGTGTACCGCGGTATACGATGACGCCCCGCAAGACTTAAGTTTTATACAGTTGTTTTTTCTGATTTATTTTTCTTATGAAACATTTTCCACAGGCCCACGCCAAAAATAATTTCGGAAAATTCATTTGCCCTCAGTCTGTAGCTGTTGTTTCATCAGTCATCAGTCTAAACCAAGACAGTCAAGTACCACTTCTTAAAAATGTATGTGTAATAAATATATTTGGCCTCATAATTTATAGCCAATATAGGACGTATATTTTAGCAGACGGTAGAAGAGACAGACGACCATGGTGGAGGGATGGTCGTGTGTTAAAGCGCTCGACTGACAACCTGAGGGTCACTGGTTCGATCTTCGGTGATGACCAATGGATATTTCAGGTCATGGATAAAGTCCCCACTGTCTCCCGTGGTGACTCCATTGCCATTGCACTATCGGCTATGGTGGGAATGAAAAAAGGGCACTGCAAAAATTGGTTTATAGGATCTAAGAGATTTCATTTCATCCTTACAGGGACTTAACACACACACACACACACACACACACACAGAGAGACTACCATACACTTCATTATGGAAGGACGTACTTTTGTAGACAATATATTATTTTGTGAATCTCAAGACAACTATCATTATATCATCTAACCAGAAGTGTAAATGTGAATTGCCAAAGTACTTCTTTATGAAAGCAAGAAGAATATTTGTAATTCAATAAATATATATATAAAACTTAGCCAATTGTTCAAGAAATAAGAACATAAAAACTAAAACTCCGAAGAGACTGGCAATACTTGCAATTAATAAATATCTTCCCAGAAGTATAAGATCCACAGTATAAAATATAAAAAAAAATAATATATAAACCATACCATAAATGGTGGCAGACCAGTGGCACTGCATAAAATACAACCATGACATAAATGGTGCTGAAAAACATAACTATGACACAATGGTCGTAGTAAAGATTATGAAAAATACAGTCTCACATATAAAGTAGCTATCTTGTCGTGCGGTATGGGAAAGGGTTAGGGTTAGGGTTAGCAATGTATTTACAGCTAGATACAGACCTTAATCAAATGGCTCAATAGAAAGGGTAAATCAAACCATAAAGACCATGTAAAGAAAAATAATTAGTGATCATGGACAGGAATGGGACACATTTTTACCTTTAATTTTGTTCGCTTACAGAGAAATACCTCATGAAACGACAGGTTTTACACAATTTTAACTTATGTTCGGTTCAAATCCTAGAGGACCATTAAATTTTTTTAGTGAAAACATAATCAATACAGATAATGAACATGTTAGTCCATTTGAATTAGTCAACAAAACCAGAAATAATATTCTATATTCAAACAAATAACAGTAGTGTTGGAACAAAAAGAACAAATATTATGAGTATTTGAAAAATAAGAATAAATAATATGAATATTGAAACAATGAAAACAAATAATATGAATATTGGAAAAATAAAAACAAATAACAGTTGTATTTGAGAAGAAAAGATAGTATGCATTGAAAATATAACAATAACACTGGGCAACAAAAAATATTTTTTTCAAATTGTCCAGGGTTTTCCAGTTGCATTAGACTAATTTTGATGCTCTGAGTCCGTATATGACATTGGTTTTGCTCAATCAGGTCAGGAATTTTTGCTACAGAAATAAAAAAAAATGTTTTTTTTTAAAAAAAAACAACACATTTTTGCGGATTATCAGCTGACGATTTTTTCCGTTTTACTCAAGAAATAAAAGTCAACGTGTTCAAATTCATTCCGTTTTTATTTACTCCACCAAATTTGATAATCATAATTATCATAATATTAGTATAACAATGAGCGTTACGTCAAACAAAAGTTCAGAGTTCAAGGCATAAATCGGCGTTTCTTCGATTCCCGTGTGTGAGCAGCTGCTGAGTTGTCTCTCTTCAGCGACCAGCAGTAGTCCGCCAGCATGAATGCGTCCCAACTCCCCTGGTACCTTTCCTACATTTGGCCTACGTCCTGAAGGAACATTTCTCCCTGCTCATCTCTCATCGCCCCAAGGTTTTCAGAAAACTTCTCCATGTGTGAGAACAGGAAGTGCATCTTTGGAAGTCCTCTTTCATGCTGCTGATGAGTCTGGCGTGGTTTACTGCCTCCGTGTTCCCCAGGAAGCTGTTCACCATCTGCACAAACGATTTCCAGGCGGCGCATTCAAGCATGTTCATGGAGTTTTGGAACTCTGTGTCCTTTGTGAGCTGCCGTATCTGTGGGCCGTCGAAAATGCCGGCCTTCAGCTTCTCAATGGTCAGTTGAGGCACATGTAGTTGAAGCACCTCCCATCCTTGTCCAGAGCGCGCGTAAACTGTTTCATTAACCCAAGCTTCATGTGTAGCGGTGGGATCAATATCTTCTCCCGCTCAACAAGAGGTTCGTTTATGATGTTTCTCGCCCAGGGTACTAACTGCTCTCGCGCCGGCCACTCTTTCTGTACGTAGTGCTGGGCTCTGTCCCACATACGTATAAGGCATGGGTACTTCGTGAACCCGGACTGCTGACCAAGTAGAAAGTTCACCATCTTCAAGTCGACGCAGATGATCCATTGGTGCTGCTCGTATTGGATTTTGTCGAGCACATACTTCACTGCTTCATATTTCTCTTCAAGAGTTGTGGAGTGCGCAATAGGGATTGATGCGAGCTAGCTCCCGTTGTGAAGAATTACACACTTTAAAGAGCGCTTGCAGATGTCAATAAAGAGTCGCCAATCTCTCGGATCGTATTGAGGACCGCCGAGTTTATCAAGAAGCCCGGCGACATCTCGGCAGTACACAAGATTTTCCCCCTGGCAGAAGTAGCCCATGTAGTCCTCATGCCTTCTACGGAAGAAAGTGGTACGCGCGTCCTTGAGGCCAACAGCTCGGAGGAATTATTCGACAAGCTGAGATCCCGAACCAGATCATTAAGCTCACATTGTGAGAACGGCTGCGGATCATCTTGTGATTAATACTCCTGTTCTGTATCTCCTCCGTCGTCTAAAGTGGTGGCCTCATCGTCGCTGTCAGGTAGATCTCTGAACGCTGGTACAGGAATTTTTTCGCAGTTAGCAGCTGGACGACGGGCAGATGGAAGGTCGGGGTACTGGAGACTGTGCCCAATCAAGTGCTGATGCATTAAATAATCAAGTGAAAATCCAGATTGATGATTTATAAACAAAATATAATTATCTCTTTTTTTATAATTGTGATTATTTTGCTGCTAATTTATATGCAGCTAAATTTAGAGAAATGATTGAACTCAAAACCCCTGATATTAGAATACGTATCACAAGAAGTTGACCCGACCGAGCATAATCAATGTGATATTCGGACACAAAACACCAAAATTAGTCTAAATCAGTTGAGAAACCCCTGACGATTTTTTGGCTGTTGCCCAGTGTTATTTTTAAAGGTAGTACTTTTGTATATTTTTCCGGATAACTGTGACTGGAGATCCGGGTTTTTTATTCAGAAAACAGGTAGTTATCAGTTACCACAGAGAAAGGATGTTAAGTGTTTTTGCTGTTTTAGAAACAGCTTCTAGTTGCCTAGTTTCCCAAGAATGATTTTTCTATCCGGTGATAAACAATCAATTGAATGTGACTTTCATGTGATAGATGAAAAGGATAAAGTTTGTAACATATTCTTTTGTGTATATGTGTACTAAATAAATATTGGATCAACAACATTGAACTACATCAAAGACCCCCAACCAATACAACACAAATACCCTCGAAAATTATTGTCAAGAAAAATTTTCCGCAGAGCCGGGGATAAATGTCATCTCAGGCGGGGATGACAAAGCTAAAAAAGAGCCGGCGATGACTATTCTAATTGCCGGGGAAATTCTTAGCATCCCCAGTGGCTGCGAGAAGCCAACAATTTTTTTGAGGATCTTCAATTTACAACCGATGGGCCAACAAGTAACTAATTTATTTTCATAGGGTCTTCGATTTGCATCTTAAACAAAACCAACAAAAATTATAGAAAATTTGGTAAACTCATGCATCTTAATTAACATAGTTCACGTTGGTTCAAACAAATTTGAAGCTGTACACTAATAGGACAAGAAATTACTTTATTTAAAATAAAATGCAAATTTTTCATTTTTTCTCTGTTTGTTTAAATCGAATATTCCATTACTCATAATTATTTCAATTATTTAAACAAATTATGACGATGTTCTACTTCTCTTTTTGGTTTGCCAGAAGGAACATGGCTGGGAGAATGCCTTCCGTCTTTTAACCACATTGTGGCATACAACTTTGCATCAAAATATTGAAGTGGCAAACCATTAATTTTAAGTGTTCGATGGTTTCGACATCTAATGAATTGCGAAGAGATGTGTGAGTTAAATTCATTGCGCTATAAATCCTCTCTCGCACTCAGCGTTAGATATTGACATAACATTTAATCACTTATAAAAATCATTAGGTTCTGTCTGAGCGTCATGGTCATCCTTTGTCATTTGGTGTACTATGGCTGAAGTATGACATGATTCAATTTGTGTACTATGGCTGAATTATGACATGATTCAATTGGTGTACTATGGCTGAATCATGATATGATTCAATTGATATACTATGGCTGATGTATAATTTCAGGATCTCCAAACAACATCAGTTCTTCAGAGTTTTTTGGCCAGTTTGCTTTACATAAAACTTCAGCATGTTTTAGCGCCAGAGTGCTGTTATCAAAACTTTGAAAAAAACTTTTTCTTAAAATTTTGAAAATTTTTTGTTCTGTATCAGTTGGTGGCATAAGCTTGATTATTTCGAAACTGCCTGTGCGAGAAAATTCCTTTAAAAAATCCTGACTGCTGACACTATCATACTCTTTGAAAGCTGACAATGTTTTTATAGCATTTGAAATCTCAGCATTTGCTGTTCAGAGAATAATGTTCTTTGTAAAAATAGTGACGCACTTTTAACAAACTCAAGGGCTTTTTTGATTATTGTTAGCTCATAAACAAAAATCCATTTCTTTAGTTTCTGACTTATTCCATTGCATCTGGTTCTATCCCGAGCATTTCTGCTCATATACAAACTGAGTGTTTCAAAATGTTAAAATAAGCCAAAATGTTTGAACACAGCGCAACGAAGATGCCACCGAACGAATATCAAATGAACGACCAATTTTTAGTAATTCTATGTGTACTTCTTTTGCCAAATTTCCAACTGAGTTCTATTTTTTTGCGATCGCGAAAAATGCGAATATAATGATTAAGCAAATATCTGAAAGTGTGAGAGTTCTGTTGATGTTTTTAATACATCGTGAATAGCTCATTTCAATTAGTGAGACATGCAGTGAAAAATAACACAATCAGTATTACTTTTCTGTTTCAATAATGCCAAAGCACCCTTCATTTCACCTTGTAAATTACTTGCACCATCAGTGCAGATTCCAATAAGTCGTCTTTTCAATATATCATCTCTTAATCCAAACTTAAGTAGAACTTCAAGCAATGAATCGGCTATACCATTTCCGGTTTGACTACGCAGTTCCAAGAGATCTTAAAACCATTTGTTGATTTATTGTTGTATGTTATTCGTATATAAAGGATCAAACAAGTTTTCACTGAAACTGATGTACTTTCATGGAATAATAAGAAAAATGTCTCTTCAGTCTCTAAGAGAATGTATTTTAAAAGCTTTTCTTTCATTTTTTTTAGCAACAAAAACTATAATTTTTTTGCATGAATGATCTGAAATGAGACACTTCCCTACATCCAGGCCATTCAGTTCCTGAAGAAGCATAGTGAATTAAATGCAGAATCACGCTTACAAACCATGTATGATATGCGAAAAATACGCGATGTTACTATTACTTGAGTTTGATGCTGAATTTGCCATAAGTTCTCACTTTTAAATAAACGTTTTTCTTCAATTAATTGAATATTTGCAAAAATTTCATGTGATGTACTTTTACCATGTTCTGTAATTTTATCATTGAGTTTTTAAATTATTTTTTTTTTAGTAATTATTTCAAGTATAGAAAATTCTTCAATAAATGTTTTCTCTATTCGCACTCGTTCCTTGCAGTGCAAACCTAAATCTTTAAATGAAATACAATAAGTACATATTACTTTTCCATCAGTAGTGGCTTGGAGCCATGGTCTGTTTTCCTGCCTTGTCTTAAATCTTGCTAGACCCTCAGGAAAAAACTCGTCCTGTATGTTTTCTTCATTAATTATTTCATTAAAATTGTTATCGGCATAAAATGTATTTACGAGTTCATTGCACGTATTCGGGAAACATTCTAAACTTTTTGGTCGGATACTGATGTAATGAGTTTCAGTTATTTGCCGATTAACAACTTTCTTTACATCCAACAAAGAACGTGTGTTGCATTTTACTATTGTGATATGTCCATTGTCTTGCCAGATGTGTATATCTACTCCCAAAATATCTGCAGTGGCTCATCACAATCGGTCCATTTAATCTTTGGCGTACTAAATATACTGTAGAATTTTTATAATCTGCCCGAATTAGAAACGATTCTTCAATGCAATGTGGATGGTTTTCTAAAAAAGGTCCCGGCATCTTGTCGCAACTGCCAAGCATTGTATGTAGATATTGGATTTACAGAACTGGATTGTTGAAGTTGGTCAATTATGGCGTAAAAAAAGTTACCATCACTTGGTACATTGACAATAATGCAGACCCTCTCTTCAACTATTTTTGTCAGATTTTTGTATAAACTTGTTGAGACAATATTGGAGTCCCCTAGGCCTAAAGATGAAAACAATACAGTATGAATCGCAATGAATGACTGCAGGCGCAGTTCTAGGAGTAGGCCGAGAAAAACTGATATACGCCCCCCCCCACTATCCCCTGGCCTATATCCAGACCTTCCCGAGGACCAATTCCTATATCTGCCTTGTGTCAGCGTATTCATATCAGCACCATCAAGAGAAAAATCACTTTAGATTACACTGTTTGGTTTAATTTTCTAACATGTGACGTATAGTTGTGAATCAGTCTTGAAAACTTTTATTACACTGTTTACGAGCAAATAGTTTTGTCATAGTTAGTTGCGTGTGCTACGCACACAGGTGTGTGTGTGTGTTTGGAGCGAGGCCAGCGAGAGGTCAACAGTCAGGTCATTTCTGGACTTCGGATATTGTATTTATAGAACGTATGATCGTCTAGCTATTTCGATTGTAGATTTAGGTAGAAAGTTCGAGTTAGGATGTGTGCGAGTTATATAAGAGGTAGTTAGTGAGATACGATAGTCAGTATAGTCAGTATAGAGAGAGTTGAGTTAATTGCAGTCACACAGTAAGTCGGAGATTTTCAGTATTCATTTGAGAGTCAGTACAGTTCATTGGAGAGATAAGTATTCTTTGTAGAGAGAAGTTCATTCGTTTGAGTTAAGGAGATTATTTGGTATAGTGATTATTCAGTTTACTTTGGATTTATTTTACTGTTTCATATTTTATTGTGATGTGAATAAATTATTAATAACCCATGGAACATGAATTTAGTTTATTATGCCATGACGTATTGATGGTGGACATGTAAGAGAAGCGTATGTTGCATAACGACAACATAATATTACACATCAATCCGTTACAGTTTTACTCTACTGTTACTATTAAACATAAAACTAGTGCGTGCAGAATAAAGCATTATTTTATCAATACATAAGATAGAGCGGAAAAACGCTGATTGGTATTAGGCCCACTGGGAGGAAATGGAACACGTTACCGAGGCAAAGCTCTACTGGCCTACAAGGCCAGGCCCAGTCGCAACACACTAAAAGTCCTACGGACAGCCAGGAGCAAAGCCCAGCAGATCGACCGCAAATGCGCCAACTCCTACTGGTTGAACCTTTGTAGCAGCATCCAGGCAGCTGCCGATACAGGAAACGGAAGAGGGATGTACCATGGATATCTAGATATAACACCAGGATAGACAACCAAACAAAATTTCATTCTAGCCGTGTACGGTTTAGGCTGACGCAAGGGTTAAACAAAGTTGCACTATTATATACATGCTTGCTTGTTTTCGTTCGTCCATTGTTTATTCGGATTTTATTTTGTGTTATTACTGTTGTTTTTCTAAAATTTCTCTTTTTCTCGGTAAAATTTACGTATAATAATTGTTTTGGTTTATAAATCTAATTTTAAATATAATAATTAACTAAGAAAATGGTCAATAAGTGTTCTGCATACGGATGCAAAAGGGGATATGACAATGTTGAAAAAGCGGAAAGTAAAGGAGTTTCTTTTCATTCGTATCCATTAAACAATGTGGAATAATGTGAAAAATGGATTATAGCTAATCCTTGCCAAAATTTTCAGCCTGGGAAATATTCAAAAATGTGTTCGCTCAATTTCTTGCCAAGTGATTTTGTTAGTGATGTAAAAGATACAAACATGTCTCGATCAAAGAAAAGATGTGAATCCAATAAACCTGTTAGACCAAAAATTAAATTAAAAGAGGATGCAGTGCCAAGTATTTTTCAAAATGCTCCATCATACTTATCAACTCTAAAGTACCGTAGAACAACAATGAAGTCTTCGTCATCAGCTCGACAAGAAGTTGTTGAAAATCAAATGATGGAGTTGGAAAACTTGTTTAATGAAAATGATGTCATAAACAAATTATCTTTAGTTGATCTAAAAGAAAAATTAAGTAAAGAGAAAATACCTTCTGGATATCAACTCCATATTCAAAATGAACATTTATATATTTATTTGTTGGAATTTCAGAATAACATTTTGTTTATTAAATCATCAATTTCAATTTCAAAATCATTCGACATATCACTACATCACAAAGGAAAACAATTATCTAAATCATTTTCAAACGATATTTGTTCTTCCAATTCGGAAACAATGAGTCAGTTGTTGAATTTGCTTGCTCGTTTAAAATGTTTTGATGAAACTCCATTTCATGAAACCTTTGATGAGATCAAGCAAGATGCAAAGTCAAATTTGAAAAAAATGATGACTTTTTATGAAGATTCAAATCCTGTTTTTCAACAAATACAATTTCTTGTCGATCAGTTGAAATTGGTGGGGGTGAACAAACATGCGAGAACATACACACCACAAACCATTATTTGGTCATATCTGGTATATGCATCAGGCACTGCATCTTACTCTAAAATATTGGAAAGTGAAGTTTTGAACCTGCCTTCAATAAACACTTTAAAAAAACTAACAAGACGAGTAAATGAAAAAACAGGGCTTGATAACACAAGTTACCTCACACTTCGTGTTAGCACATTAAACCAGCTGGAAAGAATGTGCACAATCATAGTCGATGAAATATATGTGGCCAAGCGTGTTGAATACTTTTCCGGCAAGTTTCATGGATTGACAGCTGAAGGCAAACAAGCTTCTACTCTTCTGTGTTTTATGGTTAAATCTCTTTGTCATAAATTTAGAGACATGGTAGCTCTCTACCCTATCCATAATTTGACTGCTGGCCAAATGCATCAATGTTACACAGAAGTGATGGAAATGGTGCACCGAGCAGGGGTTACTGTAATTGGCATTTCGGTTGACAATGCAGCTGTTAACAGAAAGTTTTATATTCAAGAACTTTGTGGAGGCGCGATTAAACCATCTATTGAAAACAAATGGACTAATCAGCCAAGGTTTTTAATTTTCGATGCAGTCCACAATTTAAAAAAATATATACAATAACTTTTTGAATCGACGATCCTTTGTCTTTCCGAAATTTTGCAACAATAACATTGCAGCACCTGATTCATCAGCCGATTTTCAACACATTGAGGATCTTTACAACTTGGAGCTGAACATGGTTGTTAAAAAAGCATACAAGCTGAATGCGAAAGTACTGAATCCTACAAATATTGAGAAAATGTCTGTCAAACTCTCATCGTCAGTGTTTTGCGAATCGACTGTGAATGCTTTAAAATATTATGTGGAGCATGAAAATAAAGTTGAATGGAGTGCAACAGCTTGGTTTGTGGGTATTATCACCAAACTCTGGGACGTTTTAAATGTAAAAACTTGTTCGAAGGGGAAAAGAAAAAGAAACTACCACATGGATCCAGTAAAATCTTCCTCTGATTGGAAAATAGAATTTCTCTTAGAATTTCGTGATTTCCTACACAGCTGGCAAAACGCAAAAACAAAAGGACTGTTGGTCAAACATGTTCTGCTCTTGCTAATTGTTGCAAATATTTGATGAGTGAGACAGACTTGAAATTCATCCTCCTTGGTCATCTGCAGTCGGACCCCATAGAGTTGAGATTTGGATGGTTGCGTCAAATGTCAGGGGGCAATTATTTTGTCTCAGTTCGGCAAGTTGCAGATAGCAACACCAAGATAAAAATGATGTCTCTATTAAGTCATTCAAAATTGAATATTAGCGAGATCGATGATTTCATTGATGATGTTAAAAGCTTGCCAGCTGGTACGGATGAAAATGTAAATGCAATTTTAGATTGTTTAAAAATTTCGGAAAGCCCTAATGACGATGAAGCATCAACAATATATTATGTTGCAGGAGCAATTGCACATTCCATCATTCATCAGAATAAGTGTACCAGCTGTAGAGAAATATTAGTCGATGAAAAATTTAAAGACATTGACGAATTAAGATTTAAAAAGCTGGATGTTTTTTTGAACGATGTCAACAGAGGAGGGCTATTGAAGCCATCTGAGTACACCTTCTCTACTTGCCTACAAAATTGGAAAGTATTCAATTCATTGAAAAGATCAGCAAATAGTCTGAAACTATTTCTAGGACAAACAAATAAAAAATTGTTTGTTAAAATTGTTGATAGAGTAACAATTGATGAGTCATTGCTGATTGAAGAAAATGTTTGTAATTTCAATCATAATTTAAAAGAACTTATTTCTGTTAAATTTTTTAATTGTTCGTCTAAAAATTATGTTAAGCAATTGAATGAAACGGTTCATGAAAAACCAATGAAAAAACGGAAATAAATAAATTGACAAAATAAAGATTTTAAATTAAAAAATTTGTTATTAAAAGTTTTCAAACTTTAATTGCGTTCGTGTTTATTTCATAAAAACATAAGTACCAAATATACCAAACTGCTATTAAACATGAAGACTAACGCTAAACACTTGATTGTGTGTTAGCCTAAACCGTATTTTTTAAAATATTGGTTGTCCTTCCTGATGCTATATCTAGATTTCCATGGATGTACGAAGGCATCAAATAGGCAATAGGCCCAACTCCCTCCAAACCTCCCCCTTAAATCCAAAACAGGCGAGGTCATCAAGGACCAGAAAAAAAAGATGCAGAGATGGACCGACCACTACCTGGAACTGTACGCAACACAGAACACCGTAACTGATGCCACTCTTGGCGCTATCCCAGACCTGTCTTGGAGAAGCTAGACCCACTGTGGATGAGCTAAGCAAAGCCATTGACTGCCTTGCCAACGAGAAGGCACCCGGTAACGATGGATTCCCACCAGAAGTCCTGAAGAGCGGGAAAGAAACACTGCTAAAACCATTGCACGACCTCCTATGTCGCTGCTGTGAACAGGGCTACATCCCCCAAGACATGAGGGATGCCAAAATTATCACGTTGTACAAGAACAAAGGGGACCGGAGCGACTGTAATAACTACCAGGACATCTCCCTCCTCAGCATCGTCGGCAAAGTATTCGCCCGCGTCGCCCTAACCCGCCATCAGGCCCTCGCCTCCCGAGTCTATCCAGAGTCACAGTGTGGCTTCAGGGATGGCCGATCAACAGTGGACATGATCTTCTCACTACGCCAACTTGAAGAGAAGTGTCAGGAACAGCAGGTGCCACTCTACATCGCATTCGTCGACCTCACAAAGGCATTCGATCTGGTAAGTCGAAGCGGACTGTTCAGCTTGCTGCAAAAGATTGGCTGCCCCCCCCCCACGCCTGCTTGCAGTGATCATGTCCTTCCATAACAACAAGCATAGTACGGTTTGCTATAACGGCGCAATCTCCGAGGCCTTCCCAGTCAGCAGCGGAGTAAAACAGGACTGCGTTTTTGCACTTACACTCTTCGGCACCTTTTTTTCCATGCTCCTCCAATACGCCTTCAAGGATTGCATCCATACAAGGTTCGATGGCAAGCTCTACAACATAGCCAGCCTCCGTGCAAAGACCAAAGTCACAAAGGTACTAATTCGCGAGCTGCTCTTTGCTGATGACGTGGCCTTGACATCACACACTGAAGACGGACTGCAGCAGCTTGTCACCCACCTCTCCCACGCGTGTATGGAGTTTGGTCTGACCATCAGCCTGAAAAAGGCAAATGTCATGGCACAGGGTACAGATACCCCCCCCCCAAACATCGACATCGATGGGTACACCCTAGAGGTTGTCGAGAACTTCACCTACCTCGGTTCCACAATGTCCAGCAAGGTATCCATAGACCACGAGATCAACTGCAAAATCGCTAAGACAGCCACAGTCATGGCGAGACTAAATCAACCAGTTTGGAATAACCCCAGCCTCACTGAGAATACCAGACTGCACGTCTACCAGGCCTGCATACTCAGCACCCTCCTCTATGGATGCGAGACTTGGACCACTTACACGAGGCACGAAAGAAAACTCAACTTCCACATGAGGTGCCTGCGGCGTGTACTGCAGATCAAGTGGCAAGAGAAGACCCAGATAAGCAGCTTGTTCGCAGTTCTTAGCGAGAGACGCCTCAGATGGCTCGACCATGTCAAGAGAATGAACGCAGGCCGCTTCCCGAAGGGCCTACTCTATGGCCAGCTAGTTACAGGCCAGAGGACAACAGGGCGCCCTAAAATGCGATTCAAAGATACCTGCAAAAATGACATAAAACAGTGCTCCATAAACCCCATCTCTTGGGAGTGTCAAGCAGTCGACCGCCAGGCCTGGAGGCTCGCAGTCCGGCAGGGTTCATCGCGCGCAGAGGCTGAGTGACTCGAAAATGCCGCTCTGAAAAGATCAAGGCGGAAGCAGTAAAAACAACAGCTACAACAACCATCCACTTTCAAATGTGCCAAGTGCGGCAGGGACTGCTACTCCCGAGTCGGACTGCACAGCCATTCTCGGCGATGCTTCTAGACTCACAAATTAGCTACACAAACGTCTCTTGAGACTGACGGATGCCGACGACCATTAAACATAAATCTAGTGCGTGCAGAATAAAACATTTTATCAATACATCCAGCTACTTAGGTATTTTGATTTAAACTTCAAATTAAACTAAGTAAAGTCAAATAATCTAAACTTGTAGTAACAAATATTACTACGGATATACTGTTAAATATTACTTACACGCAGTAGTAGACGTACTATGAAGATAATCTTTTTGAGATTTCACTCCTTGAAATACAGTTATTTTTGTAAAAGACAACTTTGTTTGGGTTAATGCTTGAACTTTTTTACAAGGCGGCTCTTTAGACATCTTAATATTTGCCAATATACGAATATTCGTAATTTAAGAAACATATATATATATATATATATATATATATATATATATATATATATATATACTAGTTGCAAGTACCCGGCTTTGCCCGGGTTTAAAAGAAGGTTTCTGTTTACCTTCTGTTTTCTCCCTACCCACTCTCTCCCTTCCTCTCTCTCTCTCCCTCCCTCTCTCTCTCCCATCTCTCTCCGTCCCTCTCCCATCTCCCTCTCTCCTTTCTCCTTCTCTCCCCCGTCCATCCTCCCTCCCTCCTCCTTCCCTCTCTCTCCCTGCCCCCTCTTTCTCTTTATCTCTTCCTCCCATTTCTTCCATCCTCTCCCTCCTTCCCTCCCCTCTCTCTCTCCTTTCTCCCTCCCTCCACTTTCCACCTTTCTCTCCCTCCCCCTCTCTCCCCTTCCCCCCTCCCTCATTCCCTCTCTCTCCCTCCCTGCCCCCCTCACTCTTTATCTCTCTCCCTCCCTCTCTCTCTCCCTCCCTCCTCTCTCTCTCTCCCTCCCCTCACTCTCCCTCCCTACCCCCTCTCTCCTTCCCTTCCTTTCTCTCTCCCTCTCCCCCTGCTCCCTCTCTCCCCCTCCTTTTCTCCCCCCTGTCTATCCCTCCTCCCCTCTCTCCCCCTCCCTCCCTCCCTCTCTCTCCCCCTGCCCCCTCTCTCTCTCTCTCTTTATCTCGCTCTCCCTCCCCTCTCTCTCTGTATATATATATATATATATATATATATATATATATATACACTTATTATTATGGCTTCACACTTCTTCTAAAATCCTTCTTCATTCCTTTACCTTCTTCAAACTGTACAAATCAGGGAGCATGAAAAACTATCAACAATTCTTTGCATCACAAAGGCACAATACAACACCAACGCGCAAGTTCTATTCGATCATCGGGAAATGACGTCAAAGAGGAATTTTATTTATGGCGCCGTCGAGATTACTTTAATATAGTAAAATACTAAACAAAAAAAATTAATTACAATTAAACTACCCATCGAGATGAAACGAAACCTGTCCTATAACCTTCCCCATGTAATTATGTGTATGTGTAACAAATTTCACGTTATTTGATTGTCTGGATCTTGAGTTATAAGGGAACAGACAGACAGCAAATGCCTCTTATAAGTATATATATATATATATATATATATATATATATATATATATATATATATATATATAGTAACTAGTTGCAAGTACCCGACTTTGCCCGGGTTTAAAATGTTTTTTCTTTACCTACTGTTTTCTCCCTACCCCCCTCTCTCCCTTCCTCTCCTCTCTCTCCCTTCCCTCTCTCTCCTTCCTACCCCTCTCTCCCTTTCTCTTTCCCTCCCTCCCTTTATCCCTCCCCTCCCTACATCGACTTCCCTCCCTAACTCTCCCATTGCCCTCCCTATCTCCCTCCCTCCTTCTCTCACCCCCCGTCCCCCTCTTTCCACCTTCCTCCATTCCTCCTCCCCCTCTCTCCCTCCCTGCCCCCTCTATCACTTTATCTCTCACTCCCTCCCATTTCTTCCATCCTCTCTCTCCTTCCCTCCCCCTTTCTCTCCCTCCCTACCCCTCTCTCCCTCCCTCCTTTCTCTCTCCCTCTCCCCCCCTCTTCCTCTCTCTCCCTCCCCCTCCCTCATTCCCTCTCCCTCCCTTACCCCCTCTCTCTTTATCTCTCTCCCTCCCTCTTTCCTTATCTCTCTCCCTCCCCTCTATCTCCCTCCCTACTCCCCCCCTTCCTTTCTCTTTCCTTCCCTCCCTTTCTCCCTCACTCTCTCTCCAACCCTCCCTCTCCCTCCCTCCCCCTTTATCTCCCTCCCTCCCTTTCCCTCCCTCCTTCTCTCCCCCTGCCTGCCCCCTCCTTCCCTCTCCCTCCCTGCCCCCTCTCTCTTTATCTCTCTCCCCCTCCCTCTCTCTGTTCAATTAAACGTCAAATTACGCTTCTTAAATAAACAGAAAACCTTATTTTATTCCCGGCCAAAGCCGGGTACTTGCAGCATGAGGTCATATATCTGTTATGATTTTATGTAAAAGTGACAGTTTCTGAGTTCGGGTCTTTTTTCTTCATTTGTTTTAACTCTTGTCTGACCTGGTTATAGAATCGGGTTATTTACTGATTTTTTTCATTGATTCTGAAATAACAGCATTTGGGTAAAGTTTAACGAAATTAGGTGTTTGTGTTAAAAAATTTAAATGGGTTATTTACTGGTTATAGAATTGGGTTACTGATTTTTTTTCTGCAACTGTGGGTGTTTGTGTTAAAAATGTAATCGCATATTTTTAACGCATTAATTACGCTTTAATTACAGTAAATCAACAGTCCTGTAAATATTAAATTTAACTCAGTGTCACAATAATTCTGAAAAATACAACCACTGTCTCGTGTACAGATGTATGCATCAGCGTAATCTAGACACTTATTAGAGATGTCATGTATATGAAACTATTAGTGCAGATGTTGCAGACGTGACCAGCAAGATGCTGTATTATCAAAATGCGATACAAGATTATACGCAAAAAAATTTCTAGCATCTTGTGATTTTGATCTAATTATAACCGGGTTCATTACACTTGTTGTTTTTCACCTTCAAATCTACACTATTGCACCTCCACCAATAGACAACAGTATATAATGTAAACTTTTTACTTCGACCGGGAAGGGAGCAGGTTTACTTGTCGAAGGGCTTTATAACAAAAACATCTTCATTTTATATTACAAGTGGGGCTTTTGTCAACATAACTGGGAGTGAGGGTGTGTGCGAACTTCAAATTGTTGAGTGAAATTCTGTTATTTATCGATTTGGTGAACTTTCAGCATTTTGGTTGAATTAACACATTTAGGTGTTGCGTTAAAATTTTAATCGCAAATTTTGTTTGACGCGTTAATTGCAAATTAACGCAGTTTAATCAGCAGCCCTAATATATATATATATATATATATATATATATATATATATATATATATATATATATATATATGGTGGGTAGGTAGGTAGGTAGGTAGGTAGGTAGGTAGGTAGGTAGATAGATAGATAGATAGACCGATTATGGTTTATTTACAACTACGCATTATTTTCACTACTTTCCAACCCCCTCCCCCCGCCCCCGTCCCTCCTACTCAATGTGACAGTAAGGGGATTAATTAATTAAGCGACTATAAAATGACAGCAAATAGTGTATGAGGGGATTCGATAGACCATTGGAGGCCCAGAGATATTCAGGGCGGTCCAGGCTATTACGGTGGAACGAGGCATAAGATTACTGCGATTTGTCTTTCAGTTATATATATATATAGTAAACAAGTGTCATACACACTCTCACCATAATCAATGTACGCAAGAATTAGACTTCAATTAATAGAAAGAACTCATTCTTAGTGAGGCGTGCTGAGCTCAATGAAGAGCCGTGACCTTGACAGCATTACGGCCCTAAACGTTAGCATTTATCACCAAGTGTTAGTGTGTGTACATGTCACTTACACTTAATAAGTTATAAAAAATATTGTCTAAAGTGCAGCTTTCTTGTGCGCGTAGCCAGATTGGGCGCAATCCATCTACAGCCAACCCTGGCCAGTGCTTTTTTGTGCCGGTACGCACCGGTACGGCGTACCGGAACCTTTTTCAATGTGGGGAAAAATTATTACTTTTCTTGTATTTTAACGTTTATTATCAATTTATTATATTATTAATTTGTCAAAATTTAATTATTTTAAAATAGTACACAATGTAACAACATTTTTGTTTATGTAAATTTTTTAATGTTTCTTACATAATTTTGGTATGCTGATTTCAGTGGTACCATTGGTTTTGCTCTATCGTCAAGATTTCCTGAGAAAAAGCATAAAATATATTTCGAAGTTTTCCTATATGTGTGATGCATTTATAACACAGTGGCTCGTGGATTTGTTTTTCTCTCAGTTGCTTTGTATATTTTGTATCTTTTTTTCTATAAGCCCACTTTTAATATTGCGTTTCCTGATTTTAGATTTTAGGTATTCAGGTAAATCATTTTTTTATAAATATTAGCACATTTTGGGTACAATTTTTTTTAACAAATGCTACTGAGATAAAGAATTAACTATATTCTTATGTTTATGTTCATTTTAACTAATTACAACTGTTATATGAAGTGGTGAATATGTCTAGTAGATCCTGCAAGCTTTGTCCTGACTCATTCTTTTATGTTTGTGGTTACTATATTAGTCCAACACAAACTAAACACAAGATTGTCAGTGGTACAAAATTCTTTACTGCATATCATGCTTATTTTGGCATGGCTATGGGAGATCAGGACAAATCGTGGGCACCACACTACAGTTGTAGCAGCTGCAGATCAACTCTGGAAGGATAACTGCGTGGAATCCGAAAGTCAATGCCCTTTGCGATTCCGAGAAAATGGAGAGAACCGAATCATCATGATGATTGTTATTTCTGCATGGTTCGCACAATGTTATTAACCATTCCCTGGTACCAGTTGAGAAGATCTTACTACCACCCCTTCACATTAAACTAGGTCTTGTCAAACAATTTGTCAAAGCATTAAACCCAGCTAGTGCAGCGTTCCAGCATATTCGGCAGATGTTTCCAAAGGTGTCAGATGCAAAAATTCCAGCAGGTGTATTCGTTAGCCCGCAGATTAAAGTTATGTTGGCATGTAAGGAGCTGGAGGACAAAATGTCTGCTGTTGAAAAAGAAGCGTGGATTGCATTTAAACACGTTGTTCACAGTTTTTTAGGCAACAATAAGAGTGATAACGACAAAGAGCTAGTGGAAAACTTAATTGTACGGTACGCAGATATGAAATGCAGAATGTCACTAAAGCTGCATACCTGCATTCACACCTGGAATTTTTCAGACCAAATTTGGCTGATCTGAGTGAAGAGCATAGATAACGTTTTCATCAGGATATCCATGCAATGGAGAAAAGATACCAGGGCAGATGGGATGCAGCTATGATGGGTGTCTACCACATTCTACTGTTCACTTCTAGTGTTTTTTTTTTATTTTGAGAGACTGTTACATTAGAACATAATGTAAAATTATGTAATATATGTATGTAACGTGATGTAACATGACGTTTTGTAACATAACATTTTTGAACTAGTAAATGTTATATATTGACTAAAGTTGTATATCATGCAATATGATTAATATTAATTATATGTTTAATTGAATTTTTGGTTTTATGATCAAACGCTTGATGCAATAAAAAAAGCCAATGTCATATTCATACTCAGCATACTCAAAATAAATAAGAAACATCAAAAAATTTAGATAAATAGAGAAAAAAAAAATTTTGTTACATTGTGGTATCTTTCCAGCTGTGATTTAGCTTGCATCGAGGTGCGAAATGCTAGTTAAAAGTTAGACTATCCATCATTGAGTACCGGCACCTATTTTTGTACAAAAAAGCACTGACCCTGGCAATAAATAAATATAACAATGCTCGAGTAACATTTATCAATTGAAAAAGTGTACAGTTTTGGCTTTAAAGGGCCCTTAATATTAATACAGCACCATTAGCCTAAAGAGGCCTACTACACACAAAGACATAAGTATTAGCATCGAAAATAAATAAAAAAATCTGCCTGCTGTAGTTTTAATGATAAAGTGCATACTTGGCACATTTGGTGTTCCATACTGTCATAACTGTATTATTTCATAAAAATCACTGCGACCATTATGTAATAGTTATGTTTCTCAGTACCATGTTTTTCATTGTTTGTATTGAATGCAGTGCCACTGGTCTGCCACCATTTATGGTATGGTGTATATATCTCTATACTTATAAGACGCATTTGTTGTCTGTCTGTCTGTCTGTTCCCTTATAACTCAAGATCCAGAAAACCAAAAAACGTGAAACTTGTTACACATACACATAATTACATGGGGAAGGTTATAGGACATGTTTCGTTTCATCTCGATGGGTAGTTTAATTGTAATTAATTTTTTTTTATTTTAGTATTTTACTATATTAAAGTAATCTCGACGGCGCCATAATTAAAACTCCTCTGTGACGTCATTTCCCAATGATACATTTTTAAAAGAGGGGTAACTTCTGGAAATTCCTATTGTAAACATGGTGAAAACAATAGGATTGTCATTTCTTAATTCTAATTTATGACCCTGAATACAATTAGTGAACATCTGTAGAAGCGTGCTCCTAATTTTATTGACAGTTGCCTTGGTTTTGAAACAATAGAACTTTTGTAAACTTGGTTCTAGGACAGCCATAAGTAGCGTTATCTAAAATGTAACTGGGTTGGGAAAGGGGAAAATTTTTTAAAAAGGCTTTAATAATAAGTGAGCATCTACTTTCTGGCTATACTATTATTTTATGAAGGAAAAGGCATATATGAGATATAAATGACGTGTGTATTGTTTTTGGGCTGGGAAGTGGAGGGTAAGGTAGTAGAGGTTAGGGTAAACAAGCCCTACGTGGGGCGAAGTGTAGCAAAATATACAGGGGAGGGGGAACAGGGGTTGACATACGTCATTAGTTCGCAAACTACGTTACGAGAAAAACACATTGTTGTTGATTAAAAGGAATAAAATTCGCATCACTTGACGTGATTGATTGATACATGTCAATAAACTGGTCTCAATAACTAATTCAATAGACATATATGCTAATTCTTAATAAATCTTTTACAATTAATTATACCTCTTTCGTATAACAATCGGACTTGATTATTATGTCAATTTTATGCTATGATATTAAGCCCGACATTGCCCGGGAAATCTAGGTGTAATGTGAATCCCCTTCCTACTGAATTTTTAAAAAAGATTGATTAGGTTAATTAGGTGCTGATTTATGCCACCTTACTAATGTGCAGAAATGACCTACATTTCATAGGTCACAAATTACGTTTTACCCGTCAACGCTAACCAACCAAACCAAACCAACCAACCAAACCAACCTAACAAACCAACCAAACCAAACCAAACAAACTAACCAAACCAGCTAACCAATCAACCAAACAAACCAACCGAGCCAACCAATCCAACCAACCAAGCCAAACTCGTCACAAATTAAGTTTTACGCTTCAACGCTAACAAACCAAACCACACCGATCAACCAAACAAATTAACCGATCAACCAAACAAACCAACCGAGCCAACCAAACAAACCAACCGAGCCAACCAATACAACCAACCAAACCAACCAAGCCAAAACCGCTACAAATTACGTTTTTCCCGTCAACGATAACCAACCAAACCAACCAAACCAAACCTGTCACAAATTACGTTTTTCCCGTTAACGCAAACCAACCGATCAACCAACCAAACCAACCGATCAACCAACCAAACCAACCGATCAACCAACCAAACCAACCAACCAACCGAACCAAACCAACCAAATCAACCAAAGCAAACCTACTAACCAAACCAAACCAAATTAAACACCATTAGGTAAAGATATGGGTGCTAATTTATCTCACCCGTTATGTTTTGCCCTTTATTCTATCTATGTTAAAATCAAAACAAAGCATTAAAAAAATTCTTATAAAAATGCACTGAAAAGTAAAAAGTAACTAATTTATTATGCCATTTTGCAGCATAAAGGCACGATTTAAAACCCCTGCGCCTTTATTAGTAGGAAAATTAATATAATGTACCATCGGGAAATGACGTCACACTCATAGAGGATTTTTATTTATAGCGACGACGTTTCCATTCTGCAAAAAAAAAAAAATTGTAGCATCTGTTATATTCGAAGAGCTGCAACAATGTAGTGAGTAACTGAAAATCCGAAGACGGGGCAATTGAGCGACATGCTGCCAAACATGAGGGCTTATAGTCGGAAGCAAACCTAATACACTGTGCCTGGCCAACATTCTTATTTATGCCAGTTTTTTTTTTAAATTAGGAAAGTATATCTCACCCTAATTGTATTAAGAGTGAGAAGTTATTTATTTCATGAGTATTTAAAAAAAATTGTTTAAGTTTTATAATTCTTTTTAAAACTTAAATATATTTTGGTAATGCTTTGTCATTTATAAATTTTTTTTAAATTCACTTTTATTCAGTTCATCGAAAAAAATGCCTAGCAGAGGAAGATCTAACTAAGGTAGTTATATTATAAAAGCGTCAGACGATTGGTATATATTGTTTCGACCCCCCCCCCCGGTGCGCACCGTACAGTCTACATAGTGAACGCGATGACGCAGTAGAGACAGTGACGTAGAAGCCGGCAAGAAGATGGCCGTGATATTGTTGTCGTTGTCAATGTTAAAAGAATAGTAAACTCTTGGAACCCACGCCGGCCTGTGTTATGTTTTGATTTTATAAACAGAATTTTTAAAGAGTTGTAACAATATACACAAATGATGGTACAACCAAAAAAAAAATTGTATGTCTAAAATCACTGCATTAGTAAAAATTACATATTTAAAAACAAAGACCCACTCGATAGAACTCATATTTCTTTGATTATAGTTTTAAATGATTAATAATTATTTTTCTAAAATTTTTCTATTTTTTTTAATAAACAGAATTAGAAACAAGAGCTTTCTCAATACTTACTATTACATTACAAAGAGCTTAGCCACGGCAACGCGCGGCCGGGTACAGTTAGTATCATATAATTATAAGCGAAGTTAGGTTTTTTTAGTGACATTTTGTTTTGTTACTATATGCTATATAAGAAAACAAGTGACCAAATTGTTTAAAATATTCAGGTGTAATGACATGTCGCTAAAGCCGAAATTAAAGATATTATTCCTCATAACTTGAAAATTATTCAAGCTAGAAGCACTACATTTTTTAGAAATATAATAGGATGCATATCTCTATACTTATAAGACGCATATGTTGTCTGTCTGTCTGTCTGACTGTCTGTCTGTTCCCTTATAACTCAAGATCCAGACAAACAAATAACGTGAAATTTGTTAGACATACACATAATTACATGGGGAAGGTTATAGGACAGGTTTCGTTTCATCTCGATGGGTAGTTTAATTGTAATTAATTTTTTTTTATTTTAGTATTTTGCTATATTAAAGCAATCTTGACGGCGCCATAAATAAAATTCCTCTGTGACGTCATTTCCCGATGATTGAATAGAACTTGCGCGCTGGTGCTGTATTGTGCCTTTGTGATGCAAAGAATTGTTTTTTCATGCTCTCTGATTTGTACAGTTTGAGGAAGGTAAAGGAATGAAGAAGGATTTTAGAAGAAGTGTGAAGCCATAATAATAAGTATATATATATATATATATATATATATATATATATATAGAGAGAGAGAGAGAGAGAGAGAGAGAGAGAAAGAGGGGGGGATGGAGAGAGAGAGATAAAGAGAGAGAGAGAGGGGGGGGGGGGGGCAGGAGGGTAGGAGAGAGGAAAGGAGGGTAGGAGGGTAGGAGGGAGGGAGGGAGGGGGAGATAGGAGGGAGGGTGGATGGACAGGGGGGAGAAAAGGAGGGGGAGAGAGGAAGATGGGAGATGGAGAAGGGGGAGAGGAGAGAGAGAAAGGAAGGGAAGGAGAGAGGGAGAGTAGGCAGGGAGAGAGAGGGGGAGGGAAAGGGAGAGAGAGAGGGATGGGAGAGAGGGGAGGGAGAGATAAAGAGTGAGGGGGGACAGGGAGGGAGAGAGAGGGAAGGAGGAGGGAGGAGGATGGACGGGGGGAGAGAGAAGGATGGGGGGAGAGGGTAGAGGGAGATGGGAGAGGGACGGAGAGAGATGGGAGAGAGACGGAGAAAGGGAGGGGGAGGGAAAGGGGGAGAGAGAGGGAAGGGGAGGAGGGAGGAGAGGGTGGACGGGGGGAGAGAAGGATGGGGAGAGGGTAGAGAGGGAGATGGGAGAGGGACGGAGAGAGATGGGAGAGAGGGAGAAAGGGAGGGAGGGAAAGGGAGAGAGGGGGTAGGGAGAAAACAGAATTTAAACAGAAAAACTTATTTTAAACCCGGGCAAAGCCGGGTACTTGCAACTAGTATTAAATATAGAGATCTTAAAAAATAACTTTAATGCTTTAATTATAAAAAAAATAATATTAAAATTAAAAAAAAAAAAACATGGTGTCAAATCAGATGTAAAAAGACAAGATGTTTAACTTCAAACTTGAACATCTTGTGTTTCTTTAAATATAGAAGATTTAAATTTTCACCACTTATTTGTGATTATGTATAAATGATAATTCATGTGATATATATTTTATTTAATTTTTATGTTGATTAATAGGGCCTAAGAATTAGAATTACGATCAAAAGTAAGTAGGTATTTTGTAAGTTTATATGTGCAAGTGCTATCATCGCCTACTTAAAACAAAATTGTGACTTTAAAACAAAATATCTTAAAGGTCACACAAAATCAATTTTTTAAATTGGATTTAAATTAAAACATCAAGATAAAAAAGTAAAAATTGCTCATTGCGTTTTATTTTTATTGATTTAATAAGTTAGGACAAGACTTTAAATTGAATGTTGATATTAATATTTAAAATAGTGTAATGTTTACTTCCAATATAGGTCAAGTTTCTAAAAATAGACCGAACAATACTTCAGCATGCTAACTATAATAAAATATCTTTAATCAAAGAGGGGGGTTTAGTAAAAATAAGTCACATTTTTAAACAGTATAAAGGTCAAAGCACATGAATGTATTAATTAGATTTCTTCATCATGGCTTTGGATACCGAAAAAAACAACCTAGTTCGCCTTTATATAATCTTTTGAAAAACATGAGAGACACATGGTAACTTTGAATTAAAATATCTTGAAATAGATAGTGACAAACAATTTGAGCTAAATTGGATCTCCAGTTTGCTGCTTTTCAATGCTTTGAGTGATGTAACTGTACAATTCTTGTTGTCTTAAATTCATTGCTGCGCATACACTTTGAAACTGCTCATTTGTCATTGGTTGATCTGCATTTAAGGTAAGGATCAAGCCGGGGCTATTGCTGAATATTACGCATTTGACAATTTAATCGAGGAGAGTGAAACCTTATATGGAAATGTAAAACCAGTAAAAGGAGAAAAAACAAGAAACAATGACTCCTTGAGGTTTTAGATTAAACAAATTTTTTCCCATGATTAAGATGGCTTTTTTTTGGCTCTGCCAGTAACAACATGCACAATCGAGAGATCATTTAGCACTCTAAGACGAGTAAAAACAACATGGCTACGCTCAATAACTGGTGATGATCGTTTATCTGGTCTTTGTATGATGAGTATCCGCAGAAAAAGAATATCTCAAAACATGGAAAAATTTAAAGAAAATTCTTTTAAAAATGACAATAATGTAATCAGTTATACTTGCAGATATAATTCTTTTTTATGTTTGATATATTTACATTGTCTTCTATGAAATAAACTTTCAAGAAGTTTAGTTCAGTTTTATTGTAACAACTTTATGCCATTTTTCCAAAATGTAGGAGGGGGGGGGGCAAATGCTCCAGATGCAAATCACCGACGAAAATCTTTGAAAAATCCATTTCTTCCACAATAACTTAAAAAAAAAATTCTACTTGTATTTTTCAATTTACATTACAATAAGAGTATTTAATTTGATATAGAATAAAAACTTGACCTGACTGAAAAAAAAAAACCATTTACTTATTTGAAATCAGCAAAAACAAAATTGATCTAGAAACATTTTAAAAAATTCAGACTTCAGAATTTTTTTTTTAAATGCAGACTAGTGTAATTGAACACTTCCTACATAAAAAAAAATGTATCAACATTATTGCTTTTATCATTCATAAATGACCCAGTCTAGGAAAAGGGACCTAAAGTGGCTGTAGAATTTCGAGTTACAGCGCTTTCTACACAGAGTGTCACCGGATGTATATTTTTGGATTTTTCTTTCCGGTGTTAGAAAAATAATTATATTTTAAGTTGATTTAAATGTTTAGTGTCGACAGAGCTGTTTAATCATTGAATAATACGATTAAAGTGGATGAGTGCAGTTACTTTGCTAGTTGAAGTTTTATTTTAAATGCGATTTTCTCGAAATACATGTTTTAGCCAGTACACGATTGTATTGTCAACAGAGAATACATTTATGAGTGAATTTTTATGGGGTATGTTTTGTTGTAAAGATTGATAAGGTCTGCTTCAGATGGTACCAATAACTACATACCCCACTTTAGGTCCCTTTTCCTAGACTTGGTCACTTATTATTAATGTATTTAATTTAGGACACTAGTAACTTTATCAATATGGATAGAATCATATAAAAAAAATTAATATTTCGTAGTTGACTAGTTATAGAAATGATAAATTCATAGCAGCCATTTTTGGTCATTTCCCGCTATTCTGTAACCATGTCGAAAATCAAAGTCGGCTACTTAGATACTTATACTACTGAATTGACATATTAAATGTCATATACAGTACGAGTCACAATAATAATGTTGATATTGTTTAAAATTATTAAAAATACAGGACCACTCTCGGTTTCGCGACAGGCCTAAATATAAAAGTGACTTTCTGCCACATCTGTTTAGAAATGGCTGCGATGCGTTTGGCAAACTTTAAGGAAGGAAATGTTTTTTCGCAAAAAAAAAAAAAAGAACAATATTCTTCTTTTTTTAAAGTTTAATCACCTTCTATATAACACAATAAAACAAATATGGCGTCTTTCGGAAATACTGATATACAATTTAAGATGTGCAATTTTTTGTGCATCGTGTATAATTTATAATTATATGCTATGCTCTCTAGTAAACAAATGCCCAGTACCCGGACCGACGAGTAGGCACACAGATGGAGTTGAAAATGGTGATATATATATATATATATATATATATATATATATATATATATATATATATATTTGAGCGCGTTAACAATCAGTCTATATACAAACAAGCAATTTGTCTTTTCCGTTTCGGACAAAGGACATTTTAGAGCATTTTCGTGTACGCAGTGGCTACGGTTACGCCGGACGAAATCCGTATTTTTTTCCGGGTTACAGCCATAGATATTGCTCCACGCGTATGGGTTTTGATAAATAGAGAGGGAAGTAACCATGTTGAATAACTTTTGCAAAAATAAATAATGATTACGCCCCTTTGATTAGCTTTTATTATTTATATTTAAAATATTAGCAAAAACGGTACCTAAGAAACTCTTATATTCGGCCCTGAGAGGTCAGATCGCGAAATGGATATATACTTATGGTTGCTGAGATATAGGGCGCTCCTTTGTTAATATAGCTTATATAGTAAAAAACGGTACTTAATACGCCCCCTTTTTCGGCCCTCAGAGGTCCTATCGCTAAATGAACTTTTGATGCACACATGGCAGGCCAAGACCTACAAAATGATATATACATCATGGCTCTAGGACTTATGATTGTTGAGATCTAGGGTGATGACGGACAGACAGACAGACAAAACGGGGACAATAGAGCATTTTTTTCGAAAATGCTCTAAAAATAGCATATCTATGTACTCGAAGTGTCCCGAAAGGACATGAACAGATTATTGTAGCCAAAATACATTTGAGAATATGGGCACTTAATAGACATCAAATAAAGTTCATATGATAAATAGTTCATCCCAAAGAAAATAATCCTCTTTATGGGTTCAGAAGCTTAACAAAAACAACCCCGGAGTAATAAATTATGAATCTAACATCCAACTATAGCCTACATAATTTGCGCACACAACACCTTATTATTGATAAATATTAATTCATTCATAGTATTTTAATGAACTCCTTTCCAAACAGTTCTTCATTCTATGTTCAACATGACGTATTACAAAAAAAGAGAGACGAGAGTGAGTGCCTGTAAGTTAAAAGCAAAACGCTCCATGTTTAGCATGTGGTTTATTTACTACACATTGTAGTATAGTACAACACTAGTTGCAAGTACCCGGCTTTGCCCGGGTTTAAAATAAGGTTTTCTGTTTACCTTCTGTTTTCTCCCTACCCCCTTTCTCCATTCCTCTCTCCCTCCCTCCCTCCCCCTCCCACTTTCCCTCCCTCTCTCTCTCCCTCCCTCTCCCATCCCCCTACTTTCCCCCATGTTCATTCCCTCCCTCTCCCCCTTCCTCCATCTCTCTCTCTTCCTCCCTGCCCCCCTCTCTCTCTCTTTATCTCTTCCTCCCATTTCTCCCATCCTCTCTCTCCCTCTCTCCTTTTCTCCCCTCTCTCTACATCCCTTCTTTCTCCCTCCCTCCCCTCTCCACCTCTCTCCCTTCCCCTCTCTCCCCCTTCCTCCCTCCTTCATTCCCTCTCTCTCCCTCCCTGCCCCCCTCACTTTATCTCTCTCCCACCCTCTCTCTCTCCCTCCCTCCCTACCCCCTCTCTCCCTCCATTCCTTTCTCTTTCCTTCCCTCCCTTTCTCTCTCCCTTTCCCTCCCTCTCCCATCTCCCTCTCTCCCCCTTCTCTGCCCCCTGTCCATCCCCCCTCCTTCCCTCTCTCCCCCTCCCTCCCTCTCCCTCCCTCCTACCCTCCTTTCCTCTCTTTCCCCCCTGCCCCCTCTATTTCTTTATCTCTCCCTCCCTCCCTCCCTCCCTCCCTCTCTCTCTCTCTATATATATATATATATATATATATATACTTATTATTATGGCTTCACACTTCTTCTAAAATCCTTCTTCATTCCTTTACCTTCCTCAAACTGTACAAATCAGGGAGCATGAAAAAACAACAACAATTCTTTGCAGCACAAAGGAACTACACAGCACCAACGCGCAAGTTCTATTCGGCTTTATTAGTAGGAAAATTTAAAAATGTATCATCGGGAAATGACGTCACAGAGGAATTTTATCTATGGCGCCGTCGAGATTACTTTAATATAGTAAAATACTAAAATAAAAATAATTAATTACAATTAAACTACCCATCGAGATGAAACGAAACCTGTCCTATAACCTTCCCCATGTAATTACGTGTATGTGTAATGTTACGGGTCCTTATATTGAAGATACTTGTAGAAGGTGTAATAAATCAGACAACACAAATCACGAAGTTAACTCCAGTGAAGTAACATCAAATAATCATTTAATACTTGAACATGAACTGACATAAAGGTAGATCCAGGAGGAGTACAATAGCAAACTGTAAATATGCATCCATCTACATAGACACCCAAAGCTAGACTCTCCTATAAAACATGCATCCGCATCCTATGATGCACAGAGCTCGACTAAATATAAAACAAACCATTTTGCTTCCAACTGTCGGTTAATATACGTCATTTGTACCAAATGAGGTATACACTAAAGCTCCCAATATTTACACTCAAGATGGCGGAATGACGCCATAGATACTGCGGTGGGCGGAGCGTAGCGAATTGCGTCATCAAACTTAGACTATATTATTTCTCCACATTTCTCCCCTCTACCTAAGCATGATGTAATCATGTAAAACCCAATACTAATACCGACAAAAGGAAGCCACATGAAACAAAGTTCAATCATAAAACATATCCAAATCATCATAACAACAAAACAAATTATCCAATGACCAATCAAATCAATACATGCAAACAATATAATAAATATCATCAATCATATATGCATAAACATATTGAATTAAATTCAAATTTCTCATCATTTTTCTTTTTCGTCACTGATATTTATTATTTTATTATCTTTTTTTTTTCTATGTCACTTGTTATTCCATTCAATTTTTAGAGCATTTTCGAAAAAAAAAAATGCTTTATTGTCCCCGTTTTGTCTGTCTGTCATCACCCTAGATCTCAACAACCATAAGTCCTAGACCCATGATGTATATATCATTTTGTAGGTCTTGGCCTGCCAAGAAATGACTTTTTTCATTTCGCGATCTGACCTCTCAGGGCCGTAAAAGGGGCCTTAGTACCGTTTTTTACTATATAAGCTATATTAATAAAGGAGCGCTATATCTCAGTAACTATAAGTCCTAGACCCATGATGTATATATCATTTTGTAGGTCTTGGCCTGCCATGTGTACATCAAAAGTTCATTTCGCGATAGGACCTCTGAGGGCCGGGCTTCAGGGCTCCTAAGGGGCTTATATATTATATATACACCTTGTACGTTCAATAACCCGTTCATTTGGTGCGAAATACTGCAGCACGTAGTTTCACCAAGATTTATTAAGAAACTCATCAAATGAAATAGTAAGCTTGTGTTCTGAGTTTAATTGAAAATATCAGAGCTATGCAACAATTGACGGAGTTTTCGGACGATTAAATGACTATAATTTAGAATGTTTTCAATTATGAGTCCTATTTCAGTAACCACAAACCACTTGTAGTTAGATTTAAGAGACAATAATTTTTTTTCAAATATAAAGAAACGTCTTTATAATTTTTTTTTTTTTTTTTACAAATATATGCATTACACAATTGAATTTATAAACATTTCCAAAATTTACAAATATTTACTGAAAGCTAACGAACGTACTCCATTCACGGTTTTCATTTCTTTTATTTTCTTTTTAGAAACGACCATCTATTTGTTTCTCTGCTTTGATCACTATTAAGTCTAGATTTCTTGATTTGTACATCATAATACCTTCTTTGTTTCTTTTGACTTTCACTGGGTACAATGCAGTTTTTGTCTCTTTGACAATAAGAGTTAGAGTTCTTTCTTTCTTTCAGTATTATAATTCTTGAGGTTTGGTTATTCATTGATTTAAGTTATCCTCTATGACATTCAGGGGTAAATGGAACTGAATGTTTTATAATTGTACCTATAGCATAAGATTTATGTTGATTTTCTTTATTTACGTGTCTGCTTGCTTTATTATCTTGATTAGTTGCTTTACCATCTCTATTTCTGGGTATGGTTCTCTTGGTTTGTTTGACATGATTCACGTCTTTATTTCCAACTGACGATTCTACTTTAACCAATCTGTTAATTTTATCCTTCAAACTTCCATTAATCTTTGTTTCAGAAGCTGTAACCATATCGACTGATTCTATTTTCTTAACAAGTTTATGTACAATCATCTCTTTTGCATCTACCCTAAGTGGTAGGTCTTCCAATGTAGTGTAGGTCTTTCGTTTAGTGCGTTCGTCATTTTCCCTGTCTAATATCAGTTTACTCAGTTCCGCTTGTAATTTTTCCTTATCTGACTTGAGACGTTTATTTTCCAATTTTAATTTCTCATTTTCTTCACGTATGCTGCATCCATCATGTTCAACATCCTCAGCCTGCATTATGCCAGTAACATTGCACATTTGTTCCTCACTTATCTTCTCAACTTCATTAAATCCTTCCATCAGTTTGTCATTGTCTATTGACCCTGTCGGTTTTTTCTTCTCTTCATCTTCTTTTTGTCTTTCTATACATTTGTTTGAAAAAAATTCACCAGTAAAATGACCTAGCTTGGAGGATGGGGTCATTTTATCGCACTCCACGCTGACTCCAGGGGTAACTGACATTCTGCTCCTCTCAAGCTCCAGGCGCCTTCTTTACTTCATGATTTCCCGTTCTGCGGCTCTTTCTTCCCTCTCTCTCTGTTTTTCTTCCCTCTCTCTCTGTTTTTCTTCCATCTCTTTCTTTTCCTTTTCCTTTCTTTCTTCCCTCTCTCTCTGTTTTTCTTCCATCTCTTTCTTTTCCTTTTCCTTTCTTTCTTCCCTCTCTCTCTGTTTTTCTTCCTCCACCCTCTCTCTCTCTACAGATACCCAGGTTTGTAACTCTTGGCCTGTAAGGCCAAGTGCTTTACCAGCTTCAACAATATTTAAAATTGATGACATGGCAGTAACCAAAACCAATTATAACTAATAAATGAAAATGTTTGATACTATATATCATACACACAAAAAAATATTCTATAATGTCATCAACATACAAGTAATACCAAAATAAATACAATATTATTTTTCAAAACCCAGCAAATTAAATGTTTTGGCTGCTCAGGGTGGACCCTATTTTAACCTCTACTGTATTAAATACAGAATTCCACCAAGAACAACAAACAAATAATTACACCAGATTTCAATATTCTAGTAATAAATATATATAAAAAAATATGCCAACTTACATATAAAGAAATACACAAATAGTAAATTGTTCCTTGACTTCGATGGTTGATCCTCGGTGATCCCGGTCCGCGATGTTCGATGTGGGGTTGACTAACACACGGGTTGATCCTTGGTGATCCCTGTCCGCGATGTTCGATGATCCTTGGTTGATTCTCGGTGATCCTATGGGGGTCCTCTGACGATGAGGAGGTGATTGCACACGGTAACGTCGGCCCCGTCAGTATACAGCAACTCTGGCCACTTTAAGCAGTAAAGTTGGCCACTTCAGCAACAGTAGGGTTGGCCTCTTCAGCAAACGGCAAGGTTGGCCTCTTCAGTAGCAGCAAGGTAGGCCTCTTCAGCAGACGGCAAGGTTGGCCACCTCAGCAAACAGTAACGTTGGCCACTTCAGCAAACAGTAACGTTGGCCACTTCAGCAAACAGTAACGTTGGCCACTTCAGCTAACAGTAACGTTGGCCACTTCAGCAAACAGTAACGTTGGCCACTTCAGAAACAGTAACGTTGGCCACTTCAGCAAACGGCAAGGTTGGCCACTTCAGCAAACAGTAACGTTGGCCACTTCAGCAAACAATAGGGTTGGCCACTTCAGCAAACAGTAACGTTGGCCACTTCAGCAAACAATAGGGTTGGCCACTTCAGCAAACAGTAACGTTGGCCACTTCAGCAAACGGCAAGGTTGGCCACTTCAGCAAACGGTAACGTTGGCCACTTCAGCAAACGGCAAGGTTGGCCACTTCAGCAAACAGTAACGTTGGCCACTTCAGCAAACAATAGGGTTGGCCACTTCAGCAAACAGTAACGTTGGCCACTTCAGCAAACAATAGGGTTGGCCACTTCAGAACACAGTTTTCACGGCGCACACCCAGGGTGGTGGCCGCCACGTAATTCACCGATGAATACTTAACCGGTAATTACAACGAGTCTTAATGTACTCACTCCGCTGCTCCTGAATCCAGCTAAGTCAGTCAGTTCAACGTCGGAGGTGCCAAATATATGTTACGTACTCCAAATAGTATTGAGTACTCCGTCGGAGGTGCCAAATATATGTTACGGGTCCTTATATTGAAGATACTTGTAGAAGGTGTAAAATAAACCAGACAACACAAATCACGAAGTTAACTCCAGTGAAGTAACATCAAATAATCATTTAATACTTGAACATGAACTGACATAAAGGTAGATCCAGGAGGAGTACAATAGCAAACTGTAAATATGCATCCATCTACATAGACACCCAAAGCTAGACTCTCCTATAAAACATGCATCCGCATCCTATGATGCACAGAGCTCGACTAAATATAAAACAAACCATGTGCTCCCAACTGTCGGTTAATATACGTCATTTGTACCAAATGACGTATACACTAAAGCTCCCAATATTTACACTCAAGATGGCGGAATGACGCCATAGATACTGCGGTGGGCGGAGCCTAGCGAATTGCGTCATCAAACTTAGACTATATTATTTCTCCACATGTAACAAATTTCACGTTATTTGTTTGTCTGGATCTTGAGTTATAAGGGAACAGACTGACAGACAGACAACAAATGCGTCTTATAAGTATAGAGATATCGTACTAAGAATGAACTAAGAAAATATTGCCAACCATTAGTGCTGAGCCTATGGATTTGGGGCCCGGTGGGCTTGGCCTGTTTGGGAGCCACTGCATTTTGACATTCGAAACTATGACATGAGATAATGTTCTTAATATTTAATGTAAAAAAAATTTTCGGGGCACCCCTCAAGCTGGAGCCCGGGAAGATAGAATCGTTGTGTAGCTTTTATCTGACCTTCAATTTAAAAAAAATAATATTCCATCAATCCAGTTGAGGCCGCAGACGCAGAAAAAATCAGCCCTCTTAAAAAAGAAAAAAATATAAAAGCTGTAAATATTATAGTTCTATGAAGCCAGTGCCGAACCTAGGGATTTGGGCCTCTTCGGGGGCCCCTACATTTTGACATGAGATATTGTACTTAATATTTAGTGTAAATGATATTTTTGGGGCCCCCCTCAAGCTGGGGCGCGGGGGGACTTTCGAAATCGGAACCCCCTCCACACACTCTCTGTGTAAAGCCCACATTATAAATTGGTTAGTTTGCTTTGTCTACGGCGCTACTCAAACTCAACCCCTATTCAATACATTCATGTGACGTAATTAAGAATTTGTTTTTGGAGAGTATCATAAAAATTAATTAGCATTATTTCTGATGTTACCGCTACTAAGATCGCTTTCATTACCTCATGGTAATGATCATGGCGGTCGAAATTATAATTATGTTGTGATTGCCGTTAGGATTTCACATCATTTCCTGCCGTATGTAACAGTGTAGGGTGCTTGGTAACCTCCTCACAATACTTATGGCGGGTCAAATGTCATTACTGGCTGCCAAGCAGGAGACATCTTACTCGGCGGCCAGTTGGGAGCCGTATCGTGCCGCCATCTTGTGTGACAGACACGGGATTGCCAACAGAGCAGGAATTGATTTTCGTATTATAGATTAGAGCATTAGACCAATAAAAACGTATTTATTTGAACTGGTGCTTACTCACCGTAGTTACCCGCGTAAAAGTCGGAAAATGTACATAAAGTGACTAGTTATAATTTGCATGCTGTAGCTAGCTATTATAATTGTTTAATTATGTTATACACTTGCCGTGCTGTGTGGGGTTACCTTTAAATGTTATGTATTTTTTTTTTATTTGAGACTGATTGTTCAAAACAATATGACGAAAGTTAAAAGGGGTTGCTTGCAGTGGCGCAACCAGGGGATGCAGGGGGGGGGGGCTTGAGCTACTATATAAAGTTACTAAAAAGACTGTCCAACTGTCTTTTTTCTATATGTGAGCCCCCCCCCCCCCCCCAGCATTTTTTGCTGGTTGCACCACTGGTTGCTTGAATTATCCAGATTATTTCTGTTATATCATGATCCCGTGATCAGTGGAAACAACTTACAAGAAAAGTGAAGGTTGCCTATCATCACTACTTCGGCGTCAAAATATGCGATCAAGACAGAACCTGGGCGCCACATATTTGCTGCAGTGTTTATTATGTGGGGCTCACCCAGTGAAAAAATGGCAAAAGGAAGTGTATGCCGTTTGCGGTACCAATGATATGGCGAGAGCCAAGAGGTCATCATTCGCACTGCTACTTTTGCATGACAAATATTGCTGGATATTCCAAAAAAAAAAACAATCAGCAATTCATTATTGTGACTGCTTTGAAAGCTGTTCCACACGATGAACAAAATCCAGTTCCCAATACTCCTGGACGCCTTGTTAGCGAAAGCGACTATGAAGATGAGGAAAGTCACAGAGAGCAGGAGAGTGATGCATATGAACATCTAGATGATGAAAAGATACCTCATCTTATTGGCCAAGCTGAATTGAACGATTTAGTGAGGGATCTGGGGTTAACGAAGAAGGAGTCAGAACTGCTAGGATCTCCTTTATAACAATGGAATTTGTTACAAAGTGGAACAATAATTTCACATTTTCATGATAGGCATGTACAGCTTGCTAAATTTTATGACAAGAATGACATTATCTGTTATTGTACTGACATTAATGGTTTAATGAAAGAACTGGAATGTGAGTATATTCCAGGAGACTAGTAAAGTTAGTCTTAAAGCAATTCTCCTACACAATAGAAATGTGATGTCATCTATTCCATTAGCACACGCAGTTGGATTACATGAGCCATATGATTCTATGAAGTTGTTCCCCAACATTATCAAGTACAGAGATCATAACTGGTGCCTCAGTGGGGAACCAAAAGTAGTTTCCCTTCTTCTTGGATTGCAGCTGGGATACACAAGGTACATGTGCTTTCCATGTCTGTGGAACAGCCGTGATGACGAAAATCATTACACAGCTAAAGACTGGCCAGTAAGAACTGATAATGTACCTGGCAGATATAATGTACAACATGAGTTTCTTGTTGATCCTACTAAAATACTGCTCCCCCCTCTTCACAAAAAGCTTGGACTGTTCAAAAATTTTGTGAAGGCTCTGGACAAGGATTTGGGTGGCTTTGCGTATCTTCACGAGAAGTTCAAGACCACTATTACATCAGTAAAGATATGTGCGGGCGTGTTCACCGGACTTTAAATTCGTGAAGTCATTCGTGATCCCACCTTTAAGACACAGCTTCAGCCTGCTCAGTTGGCAACCTGGGATGCATTTGTGGCTGTGGTTTCTAACTTTTTGGGAAATCACAGATCTGAGAACTATGCAGAGTTGGTTGAGAGACTACTAACAACATACAAGGATATGGGATGCAGAATGTCCTTAAAAATTCACTTTCTGCACTCCCGTCTCTGTTTCTTTCCACCCAATCTAGGTTCAGTCAGCGACGAACAGGGTTAACGTATTCACCAAGAAATAGCAACGATGGAAAACAGCAAGGAAGGTATGACAGCAGTATGATGGGCGATTTCTATTGGTTTTTACAGCGACAGTGTGACACTGATTACAAAAGAAAAGCAACATCGTCTAATTATTTCTGACTTCAAAATGCATCGTATTAGGATTACCTGAGGTTATTTGTACATATGATCCTGCACAGTTGCTTCTTCTGTTCTATTTTCATGTAAATTGTAGTTATTGTATTGAAATAAGAAGCATTGACATTATATATCTAATGACCATATAACGGTATAATGGTAAATCAAGATGTTAACATAACTTTAAAACCTGACGTGAAACACGTGATACACAATTTTCAATGACATATTTGGAATCAGCAGGTCAAAGGGGTTTTTACAACGTTTTTCTTAACTTCACTTCTTGTCTGTTTGATTGTTTGATTTTAGACCACTTTCCGATAAGCTATAGCTCTGATACGTTCAATATAACTCATGACAATGCAATATTCTTACCATTTCATTATGATTTGATGGGTTTCTTGATTAATAAAATTAAATATGTATGGCGAAAAGTCACAATATTGTCTAAATCAAGGGAAACTACTGGTGCTAAATATAGTACACAGTAACGGGCTTTGGCACCCATTTTAGACCACTTTCCGAAAAGCTATAGCTCTAATACTTTCAAAATAGCTCAGAACCCGATGACAATGCAATATTCTTACTATTTCATTTTGATTTGATGAGTTTAAGTATTTTTCGATAAACATGATACTCTAATACGTTTCACTCCTTTCTTTGATTTTCTGCGCATGAATATGAGTGACGTCGGAGCTCTCCAGTACGTTCGAGCAGAACTATATATAGTTTGATCGGGTCTGTCTTACACCAACATTTTTTAACTCTTCGTATTGATTGAAAAAAAAATATTTTAACTAAAAATTAGAAAATAAAAATTACATTTTATAAAAAAATATTTTATAAAAAAAACAACGTTTTTCTTGCGTACTAAAAAGCAGAAAATAATTTCTGAATAAATTGGTAACATAGTAATAGTAATAGACTTTATAAGAGCTTCTGATTTTTATAAAAACGAAAAACGTTGGGCGCATGTTATACAACACTAGAATTAATTTTACATAATCATATGCATTTTGTTATCTAGACTAAGTTCTAATAAATGATCTGCAATATCGTGATATTTCGAAAACCTTCTGTATTAATTCTTTTGGGATTTAATTGCTAACATTTGATGATTCTAATACTCTAATACAAACATTCACATAATATAAGATTCATGCGCCCAACGTTTTTTCGTTTTTATAAAAATCAGCTCTTATAAAGTACGCAAGAAAAACGTTGTTTTTTATAAAATATTTTTTATAATGTAATTTTTATAGTACACTTAATAGATCCCAGGTAGCAAAAAATTTGTTCCCTAGTGTAATCAGTAGTTTTTTTTAAACAGGGTAGCTTATCAAACCAGTAAAAACTTCTTTTTTTTACAGTGGGACGCTGCCGTTAGTGAGAAATTTTTTTTATTTCTTTGTTTTTGTTCCACTTTATATGCGATGCTGTTAGGAAATTTATTAAAGATGTTTAGTTTTCTTTCCAAAGAAATATTTTGAATGTTTTATAAAATATGATTATATTTTCTATATGGGAAAGTAAATTTTTTTTGTTGAAAACATTATATTTATTTTCAAATATTTGTTTATATAGCATAACTTATTCGAACTACGATGAAGTTTAATGTGAAATACTGAGAATATAGGTAAGTGCAGGCGTTTCTTGGTCATGCATAAGGTTTCGGCCCGAACTTACAAAATTACGCTTATGTAAAGGTCGTCGTTGGCCAGTCTATATATACAGTATGTCTATGGGCGCAGCGTTTTGCAGCTCTTTATTAAATTTGCATTGAATTGTTTCTGTACCCAGATGAGATTTAATTTAGGTCCATCTGTTACAAAACCTGTTTAAATTCGCGTCTACGATTAATATTCCATTAAATCGTCTAGCTGCTCTAGCATCTAGACCTTTAATCTTAATGAAGCGAACTGGCTGGATAGTTCAGTTGGTAGAGTGCTTGCAATACAATCGTAAGTGTTGGAATTCGGTATTAAAATGTTGAAAGTCTGGGCCCAGGTACATTCGGTATAATTATTAAATTTAAAGAATGTAATAGTTTTGAAGTTTTACCGACGACTTATGCGAGGGTCATAACCAGGCTTGCGGAGCCGCCATATTTTTTCCGGCTCCGGCTCCCACAAATTTGACGGCTCCGGCTCGGCTCCGGCTCCCTATTAAGATATTATCGTACTTATCACACGAGACAAAATTTTTTGTAATTGCGCCACGCAAACATGCCGCTGATAAAAAGTTATGCAAATTTTGCCGCGTTGACCCCCATAGTCAGGAACTTGAAAAATATATGCATTGTCGGTTTTACTAAAAACAAACCATTTCAGTGCATCCAGAATCATATCATTATTTTCGACCGAGGTTTCACTAGTCGCCATTTTTAATAAAAATTTATTTTAATGATCAAATTATCAAATAGTAAAATGATACATTATTTAAAATATTTTGAAGACTTCAGTATTTATATTTATTATTTATAAATTTGAAGTGACTATTCGGACCCGGGAACCAATAAACTCCGATTTTTATTCGGACCCGGTCCAAATAAAGTCTGATTGTTATTCGGACCCACATCCTTATACATTTATCTACCCTATTTCAGCTATTCTGTTTATAATAAAATTGTTATATACAGAAAGCGACCATTTTGTTTTTAGTCTATTACAAATTCGCGGTCAAATAATATACAAAATGACGCGTTCTATTTGTCGTCGTAGTAAAAATTTATTTTTAAATGATTGATACAATTATTCTATGAAATAACTCTGTTTTAACTTTATATATAACAAAATAACATGCCATTAAAACAATTTCGGAGGGTAAACAAGATTTAAAACGAACACAAAACGATTCCCCATTAAAGATTTCTTGTAGCGATATGCGTGCACGCTATCATTTAAATGCTGTTACTGTTGTGGCGTTCGTAAAACATGACAACATTACAAATTGTAGTAGGAAAAAAATTAAACAAATGTGCAATTTTAAAGCTAAAAAAAAATAATTCTGCTTTAAAAAACATTTGGGAGCCGTGGAGCCGCCAGATTTTTTCGGCTCCGGCTCCAGCAAAAAGTGCGGCTCCACGGCTCCTCGGAGTCATAAAACACTTCTTAATTTTCGGCTTAAAAATACTATCGTTTTATCTGCGATATTGACTAATACGCGAGTATGTACGGTTAAAAAGTTCCCTTAACCCTAAAGGGCCATCGGCATATGAAAGGGGTTGTATGGTTAGCACAACGCCCAGCCGCCTTTACTTCGCAAATGTCAAGAGCCCCTTATGGGGTCCATGCAGTCATTGTCTAAAGGCATGATCACCTACTGAGTTCTGGCCAGAACTTATATTTATCCCAGCCACGAGTATTTCTTCAACAGAGGGCCCTAAAAAGGGCCTAGCTTTACCAGCTACTACAAGATAATATTATACATCAGCCTAATACACATATACAGAATGGCCCTTACCTGGGTTGGATAGTTCTCACTGGTTTATCCAACCCGGGCCCACTCGTATCGACCTTACTGTTCGACTGATCAACGCTGACTGACTGCTCGACCCACGCTGACTGACTGCAAGTCCAGCCTCGCACTCAACTCAACTGTCATAGAATGTGACACCCAACTTAAAGTCAGGTACCCATTTAAAGCTGGGTGGACTTGTGGGATGACTTTGAAACACATTTCGCCTGGAAAAATTTCACATGGTTCTCACCGAGGATCGAACCCAGGACTCTCAGGTCGACAGTCGAGTATCTACACCACTCGGCCACCCGTCCCACGTATGTACGGTTAGGGTGATTCAAAAAATTTTTTTGTGCAATTTGATATTGCATTGTTGTTAATTTTTTTCCTATTATACTCCTAGACTTTCATGCCAAATTTTATTGAAATTGAATAACATTTAGAGGTCACTCATCGAGAATGAAGTTTATAGTATCTTCAATGACATGAATTCTTATAATATAAACATTAAATTGAACATTATCTAAAAATCAACATTAAACATTAATTACAGCGAATTAGACATGTTGAAATGTTAAATAACATAAAATATAATGCAACAGTTACTGCTTGTTTATTCATATATACATTGTATTATAAACATAAAAAATACGCTATACTAATGATCGTCAGTTAAACGCTTCTTAAAAAACTTCAGTGTACTTTTCTTCAAATTTGGCACTCTCTTTCTGTGATCTGCTACAACTTGCAGCAATCTCTGCATTTCAGATTCCGTTTTAGTGATTGACTTATTAAATGATGACATCAGTGCAACTGACCGCTCGGCTGTATCATTGACGCCTTAAAGGAATCAACAATACACTTAGCTTCAGCAAATAACGGCCATAGATCCCAGGATACTTGGTCAACTTCATCGAAGCTGGTATCAATACCGACTGAAAGCATTGCAGATAGTGATGAGGTACCTACAAAGTGATGCAGTTAGTGCAATTCTTCAATTTAACACTCGATCCGTACAGTCATCGCCAGTCTTCAGCATCGCTTCAGAAACTTTTTCAGAAAACAACGCAAGAAAAAGCATCTCTGGACTACTATACGAAAGATGGTTTTCAAATTTCCTTTTCGCAGCATCATACACCGTTTTGTATATGACAGAATATTGTGAGTTAAGCTTGAATAACAATAGATCGTTAAACGGAGTATCACGACTCACAGGACACGAGATTCAAGCTTTGACGTAAATGTGAGTGGCAAACAAGCAGAATTCTTGCAAAATCTTTACCTCTGAAGGTGTGAGCTATTACTGATTTCTAAAGAAGTAGATCTTGAAGCAGTATGTCACTTTTGCCATCCAGCGAATCATATGGTAATTGCCATGCGCATGAAAGTGGTACGGTTGGTTGCTGACCAAATACAAACAATCAGGTTTTGATCATCCCTCTGTAAACTTCATGAGGTATGTAACTTGAGGCACTTGACAGTCTTGTAGGAATGACACATCACTATGTTTGTGTTCCACAATAAACGGATCATCTAGTCTCGAATCCTCTAGCGGACTATACAGCTGCTGATCAACCTTAGCCCAAAATAGTTAGAAACGTTTGAACAGTGGAAAGTTAGGGCTGTTTGTGGAGCCACAGAGAAAAACAACTCCAATGATCAGTTCCTGCATATGATGTCGGCAGGCAAAATGTAACAGCTCCTCTTGCAAAATATCCCCTTAGTAACACCAGTGTTGACGGATGTTGTGTCTAAACACATACCAATAATCTCATCAGATACCTCACAAAGTCTTAACAGCTGTATTGTTGCATTGGCTTGTAGGTAGCGACCGATATGCCTTTTTACCGATACCAATACCGATATTTTATTTTTAGGGGCTGTCCATTATTTATGTCAACAAATTTTTGGCGATTTTTACCCCCCCCCCACCCTTGTCAACAACTTGTCAAACTTTCCGAGACCCCCCCCCCCTATAAAATTACGTCACCATTTGATTACCCCCCCCCCTTCCAAAATGTTTATGTGGCAAAATTAGTAGGAATATAGTTAGTTTAATTAAAATACTGGATGTTAAGCGAGTGTGTAACACAGAACTACAAACGCTGCTTAATTTTCCTATTTATTAAGTAATTATATTAAATTTAAAAAAGTAACATTGTTGACGTCAACTTTTCTTGACCTCCCTCCCCTCCCCCTTGTCAACAATTGTCAAAAGTTTTCTGACCCCCCCCTCCCCCCTATTTTGTTGACGTAATTAATGGACAGCCCCTTAAGCAACAACAATGCCAATTGCCAAACACGTGTTTCTCTCGTGCTAATACAGCTAATGACGTATGTCAACCCATGCTTACCCCTTCCCTGTCATATTTCGTGACACTTCGCCAACACGTAAGTCTTGTTTCCCCCCCCCCCCACACCCAACTTCCCATCCCAACAAAAAATACGCACAGATGTTCACTAATTGTATCATTCAAGGTCATACATTAGAATTAAGAAATGCCAATCCTATTGTTTCAAGGTCGTATCTCTGATGTATACGTGACAATTTCTGTGCACGGGTTTTTTTTTTCCTTTTTTTTAAAATCTTGTCTGATCTGGTTATAGAATTGGGTTATTTACTGATTTTCTTTTCTGCAACTCTGTTGTGAAAAAAAAAACAATGTATCGGTAGCCAAAAAACGGCCGGTCCGACAGTTAACCCATAGTGCCAATATCGGTTCGACTATCGGTCGCTCCCTACAACAATCGGCCGATCCGATATTAACCGATAGTGCCAATATCGGTCCGATACCGATCCGATTATCGGCCGCTCCCTATTGGCTTGTGCCTTACCAGCACGGTTGGTATTTTAACTAAACCTAAAATCTTTTCATTTTTTTCCCAGTTAAAACTACAGCAAATCTGTGTGACTGTAGCTCTGAATAATCTGTAGTTTCCTTCATTATATTTCCGTCCCAGTGAATGACCAATGGACATTTACTTCTAAATTGAAATTTTGATTTCAAATTTCTTGTCTGGCATCGAACCCTCTGGCAGAAGCTTCTTGTAGTAAACAGGAATCTCAATATCAAAACCGTCGTCATCTTTACCTTCATCCTCACTTTCGCTGTTGTTTGTAGACCAAGTAGTAACAGCAGCCTTCAAATGTCTTCTTTCGTCTTCAACTACTCTTTGATTCTCTTAGACTGCTTTTCTTTATGAAAATCGTTAACAGTTAACTTAAGGCTTTCGGATATTGTCTTCTTCAGTACCTTGTGATTTTAGAAAACCATCTCCATAGCATGAACCAAGGTTAGTAAGACATTACTAGGCAGACAAAAATCAGTTTGTCCAATCAACCAAACTTCAGTTATACGTCTTGTCGATACAATTTGTGAATTACCACTTGATGTGTATGCTATATCAATTCAATAATTTGTAGTTAGTCAAAAGCTACTTTATTATCCAGCAAACTTGAATAATAAAATTAGATATAATCTAAAATTCAAATATCACGGTATACTTTTAATTTTACAATGAACTAAAATTGCACTATAGCAAAAGCAAGCAAGCGACACATCAGAACTGCCGCATTATCTCATATAGTGAAACTTCGGGTCGCTTGAGCGACCTCTAAAAGTGGTCATTTTTTCAAAAAGTTTAGTTTTTCTTCATTTGCTTGCCAAAAGAAAAAAAAAAAGAGCCACAATGCATTAGAATCGGAGAAATGTTTTTTTACCATGCAAAGATGAATCACCCTGATGTACGGTACGCTGTTTATTTTCTTTTTGACACGATATCTAAGTGACAGATTTCCTCATTATTAGCCGTATTCAAAAGTCATCATCTTAATATTTCAAAAAGTAGGCCTAATTGTCATGTAGAATGTAAGCGTGACAAGTTTAACTTTTATAACAAAACAATAAAATGTCACTTAAAGAGAAACTGATTACAAATTACACAGCCCAACAAAAAAAATTTTTTTTTCGAATTGCCAAGAATGTTTGAATGAATTTATAGCAATTCATGGGTGCTGATTTCAAAACTGCCACTGCTTTTGCTGAATTGGCTCTAGTTTCTGAGATATTGGACATCCTTGAAAATATGATTATACCCTTTGTGTAAAACAAATGCAATAAGTTTGGTGTCTTTTGTTTAATTTAACTATACCAAGTTATAACTTAGTTTATTTTTTTCTCTTTTATGCTTCTTTCTAAAGACATGAGTTCATCACGAAGATGCTGCAAAAATAATCCGAACGTATTCTGTTACATCTGTGGAGAATACATGATTGAAAAGCAAAGAAGAAATATAAACGACTTTTTGCAGCAGGCATATTTGGCTTTTTTCGGTGTGAAGCTAGGAGACCAAGACAAGAAATGTTCTCAATCCAGAAGTTAAAATAACATTTTATCGGAAAAGAGAAGAGTTTTTTCTTCCATATTTCAGCCAAGATGAAGATCTTGTTTACTGTAATGACATCCCTGGACTTCTGCTCCAAATGTGACTACAAGACTACCATTCCGAAGACTGGCGTCTTTCTATAGACAGTTCCATCAGAAGCTTGAAATGTGTTCTGTTATACAATGGTAACCGTTATGCATCTCTTCCCATTGCTCACTCAACAACACGTAAAGAAGAGTATGAGAATATCAAAACATTATTGCAGAAAGTCTGTTATTATGAGCATCAGTGGCCAATTTGTGTTGATCTAAAAATGGTAAACTTCTTGCTTGGACAGCAGTCAGGATACACAAAATACCCATGCTTCATGTGCCTTTGTGATAGTAGAGCAAGGCAACATCATTGGACACGAGTGACATGGCCCGCAAGGGAAACCATGACTGTAGGTAAAGAAAATATCATCAACAAGCCACTGGTTGACAAAAATAAGATCATTCTCGGACCGGTTCATATCAAATTAGGTTTAATGAGACAATTTGTTAAGGCTTTGGACAGATCTGGCAATTGCTTCAAGCATATTTGCAGATCATTTCCCGGATTGAGCCTGGAGAAGCTGAAAGCTGGGATTTTTTTACGGTACTCAGATTCGGAAACTCATCAAAGATCGAAATTTTACTAATTTCATGGAACACCTTGAAGCTTCTTCATGGAACAGTTTTGTTTCAGTTGTCAGGAACTTCTTAGATAATAACAGAGCAGAGAATTACGAAGAACTGGTGCAAGATATGCTCGCTAACTTCAGAAACATTGGAACAAATATGAGCATCAAGGTACATTACCTGCACAGTCATTTAGACAAATTTCCGTGGGGACTTCAGTGAGGAACAAGGCGAGAGGTTCCATCAGGATATGAGGGTGATGGAGGAGATATATAAAGAAAGATGGAACATACATATGATGGCTGACTACTGTTGGAGCCTCCAGCGCAATTTTACCAACGACACAAACAAAAGGAAGTCGAGCAAACAGCGATTTGCTAATGCATTATCTTAGACAATTAACATATTAATTAATTAATTAATTAGACATAATTAGTTTTTCAAATGGAAATGTTTTCTTCTATGACACTACTACATATATTTTGAACAAATTTCTGCAGGACTATTAACAGTTTCACTAATATTTGTTAGTATACTATTATACTTCATGCAATTTCTGACAAATTCCAAACACGGTACATACATTATTTAATTAATTTTAATTATCTCGTAAAATAGAGCCAATCTAGAAAAAGCACTTACACATTCTAAATCAGCAGAGTTGACTTTGTATAAAATGATTCAAATATCACTGGCAATGAATTCACTGTTTACCAGTGTTATAATAGACTTCTAGCAGCTTGTCATTTTTAGTACATTTAATTTATAAAATTGTTGCTAAATTTAGAGTTAACTCAAGTGTGTAAGAAAGAAGAGCACACTTTCAATGACACACGCGGAAAAGGGTAAAGCTTTCCTCTAACCAAAGCGAAGCGAACCGCTGCGCTATTTCTCACGTGAGATTTTTCAAAGCGCGAAAAACCCTCGCTACACCTAAGCGAAGCGAACGTAGGCGTCAGCCGACCGGATATATAGATTTTTTAAATTTTCTTTTTGTTTATTTGAAGATGTCGGCAGACATTTTCTTCTTGTGATATATTTTCTACAGTTAAGCTTTCCTCTAACCAAAGCGAATTTCGCGTATCTAGGTAGCTCGCGAAATTCGCCCCTCTTTCGCGGCAATGTATTTACATGGAGATGCTCAAACCGCGTAGAATTTCCGCGGCGGTGCAGAGAAATTTCGCGGCATCGCTTCTTTCAGAGTTTTTTCGCGTTTCGCGAGTGTAAACAATCCAAAATGGCTGCCTAGAAACATCGACTCAAATGAAAATCAAGGTTAAAATTGATATAAATGTCTTAAAATTAACAAATAAGACTTACGTTTATATATAGCAACTTGAATTATATCAGATTATACCAAAAAGTAAGTGTTTTTTTTCACTTTTTACTTGTAAAATACCATAAAGCTTTCCTCTAACCAAAGCGAAGCGAACCGCTGCGCCATTTCTCACGTGAGATTTTTCAAAGCGCGAAAAACCCTCGATACACCTAAGCGAAGCGAACGTAGGCGTCAGCCGACCGGATATAATGAATTTTTTAATTTTCTTTTTGTTTATTTGAAGACGTCGGCAGACATTTTCTTCTTATGATATATTTTCTACAGTTATTGTATTTTACAAGTAAAAAGTGAAAAAAACACTTACTTTTTGGTATAATCTGATATAATTCAAGTTGCTATATATAAATGTAAGTCTTATTTGTTAATTTTAAGACATTTATATCAATTTTAACCTTGATTTTCATTTGAGTCGATGTTTCTAGGCAGCCATTTTGGATTGTTTACACTCGCGAAACGCGAAAAAACTCTGAAAGAAGCGATGCCGCGAAATTTCTCTGCACCGCCGCGGAAATTCTACGCGGTTTGAGCATCTCCATGTAAATACATTGCCGCGAAAGAGGGGCGAATTTCGCTAGCTACCTAGATACGCGAAATTCGCTTTGGTTAGAGGAAAGCTTAAACAGAAATTGAAAAAAGGTGCTTTATCAAAAGAAGTATTGTCGAAGGATATTGAAAAAAGAACAGAAAAATCCATGCAATATAATAAAATCTTCCTTAGAAAGCGCTAATTGCAAAAAAAAAAAAAACATAAATAATTGTACATGCTGACTATAAGCATAAGAACATGAATTACAAATGCACACACACAATTACACACACAGGGGCGGATTTAGGTAAGACATCATTAAATTATCGAAATATTTTTTTTGTTTTCTAAGACCAATTTTCAACAATGAAAACAGTTTTGCCCCCCCCCACCCCGGGGGTCAAAGTTTTGCCCCCCCCCCCCGATCAAAGTTGTCTAGATCCGACCCTGCACACACACATACACACACATGTATACATATGTTTTGATAGCCGCCATTATCGTACATAGGCCAAGCCAATGTTCATTATATTTATAAATGTTTATTGCAATTATTGAATTATTTTAATTTAATTTTTTTTTGGTGATTGAGTAGTTAACATTGTTTTAAAATTTAAAACCCACCATAATTTAAAAATGTAAAAAACCACAAATCGATATGTTAAAAAATGGTATTCAAGGTAATTTAGACTGAATTAAATATAATAATAATAATAATAATAATAATTTAACAGAGACCAACATTTACATACAATAACACACATACACACACACACATTTACCATGCAGAAGCTAGCTAATGATTGAGATAAAGTTTTGTAATATAGATAATTAATTAATAAAATACCTTACGACGGCGTTTAAAGGAGTTAGAAAACAAGATTTCAAACTTCCACAGTAATGTAAGCTATCCATTAGCTTTTCCAAGTCAAATTAGTTGATATAAAACACAGTAACGATGTCAATTCATTCACTATTTACACACAGCTACATATACTTGTATACAGGAAAAAGTCACTAACGAAAACGGTAATGTGACCTAGTTTTTATATCTTCCCTGTGCAACATATTTTTGACACCATGGAATAAGACTATGCCGGAGTGTTTATTTTAGGGGCTTTTCAACTTTCAGAAGACGTTTTAATATTTCCAAACCCACACTGCCTCTTTAGGTCGGTATTTTTCTTATTGATTCTCAAAGTGGGTGGGGTAAAAAAAAACTATTCAGGCGAGGCGGGATTTGTCTTCATTGGGGGTGGGGATGGGGGGGGGGGTTCAGATAAAAGCTTATGTAATGTCATAAGATGTTACAAATACACTTTTTTCATTAATATTATTGCTGTAATTGAAGTAGCAGAGGAAAGTTTAATACAGAAACATGAATATCATAGGAAATTAAAAAATACAAATAGAATACTTAGAACTTTACTTCCAAATGACCTAGTATACATTTGGCTACCTATAAAACAACAAATGCACAAATTTTGGCAAGGTCCTTATAGAGTTGTAAAAAAGAATCAATGAAGTATTTTGTATATTGATGTAAAAGGGAAGAATAAAGTATATCACATAGATATATTCACTTGATGAATTTTCCCTAAACACAACACAGATAAATAATAATGATCAGGATAAAATGGTTCAATGTGATCATAATTATCAAAATATCCACTACATGGTTTATGAGCAACAACATATAACCAATGATATTTTTGACAAGATTAATGATAAATTACATATGCATGAAATAAAGAATGGTCAGGTTTTGGATGAAATTACATTTCAAGAGAATACACCAGATTAGATGTGGGCAAACTAAGGCCAATCAGAGTATATTATGCGGCCAGTATGCGTATACGTCTTGCGTTCTTTTGCGGATGTTAGTTTTCTTTTGTTATTGTCACAGACTGTATATGTAAGACATCTTCCGTGTAGCATCAAACCTCCACTCCCCCTTTTATCTCCCACCCGTTTTATACCACCACCCCTGCTTCTCCTAAATGATTGTATTGCACCCACCCCCTAAGAATGTCCGCGGAGCAGAATAATAGCCCTTAAATTATAATGAGACGCGGTGAAAACGCTCGTACCTGTTTCCCCCCCCCCCACCCCCCACCCCCCATTCCATCTTCTGTAGCTATCGGAGTTTAATAGGGCGTGAAAATCGTGACGTCACGATCGTCCTTTTGTTTCCACACATCCGTGGAACCAGTAGAACCCAGTTATAATGGCCATAGCGTCAATGTGTACTCTCATTAAATAGCTTCAAAAGATATTAAATTCTTAGATATATGTGAAAAACTCTACATAATGTGACATGTTGTAGCTGATTGTTATGGTTCGAATATGAAAATGTTTTTATCAGTGTTTTACATATAATGCCAGCTTTACAGTATCAATGTTTATCAATTGCCAACTTGGAGAGATAATTCTATTTAGAAAAATAATGATTACTAAGTGAAGGTACGTGGATATTTCAGTAATTAGGGGCTGTCCATTAATTACGTCAACAAAATAGGGGGGAGGGGGGGTCAGAACATTTTTGACAATTGTTGACAAGGGGGAGGGGAGGGAGGTCAAGAAAAGTTGACGTCAACAATGTTACTTTTTTTTAATTTAATATAATTACTTAATAAAGGAAAGTTAAGCAGCGTTTGTAGTCCTGTGTTATACACACTCGCTTAACATTCAATATTTTAATTAAACTAACTATATTCCTACTAATTTTGCCACATAAACATTTTGGAAGCCACATTTTTTTAGGGGGAGGGGTAATCAAATTTTGACGTAATTTTATAGGGGGGGGGGTCTCTGGAAGTTTGACAAGTTATTGACAAGAGGGAGAGGTTAAAAATCGCCAAAAATTTGTTGACATAAATAATGGACAGCCCCTTAAGTTATATTAATTTATTCGAATTATTTTTAGGATAACAATATTAAGCAATAACGACTATGAATTTAAACTGATTAAAGTCGAACTAAAGGGCCTATCTAAAGAGTAAAGTAAACACCGAAGCATATCACTCTCAATTGTAGTGTTATTCGAACGTAACAATGATATGCAAGTTAAAAATATATAACCTATATAATCTATAACCTCGGCATATGAAAGGATTGTTCGGTTAGTACAAAGCACAAAAGCCTTTACTTCCCCAAGTCAGGTTCCATTTACAACTGGGTGGACTTGTGGGACGACTTTGAAACAAATTTTACCTGGCAAAATTCGAACCCAGGACTCTCAGGAGAACAGTCGAGTATCTACACCATTCGGCCATACGTCCCACCGAATAATTGAATGAATGAATAAAGTTTCAAAAACATTGTAATATTACAATAAATTTATAGTCAAAATGAAAAATGTAATTCATTTTGATTTTAAAATACACGTACTATTTTTTTTTACTACTTTTTGAATAAGAAAGTTTTTTTTTTGTTTATGGTTTTAATACCAGTACTTATTAATTTAAAATTGAACCCATTTTTTTACAGGTTCTGCAATCACCATGAGATCTCATCCTCCTCATGTGAATTACCCAGAGCAAAGTTTAACCATTAATAATGTTAGCAGCACTAGCCTGCAGTGCACATTGAGCTAACGAAAAAGTCCATGATGAGGAGTTGAAGACAGCATCTGGATTTTGCTGGTTGTTGAGCCCAAAGCCACAAAGCGCATCCACTGACTTGCCTTCGGTTGAGTATAATTTAATAGGTGATGGTTTTAAGAAGGCAATCGAAAAAAAAGCCCTTTTTACATTCATATGACAGCTAAATTTAGTAGGGACAATATCCCAAATAGCTCTCAAAACTACTGGGCAAACAAGTAATGAATTGTGGCACCATACTAGGAAAGGTGGGCTCACAGTCAATAATTTAGTTTTGGGATAAATGCTAAAAAGCACAACAATATGCTTGCAATGGTGTTTAACCCTACACCTCAAATACATTCTATTTTGTATGAGCTAAAGCCATTAGTATTTTCACATCCATAACAAACCTTTCAGTCATTCAAACTGGAATATGGCTAGAGGAAAGTGGATGTCTAGTATGGATGAAGGAAAATGAATGTCTAGGAGGTTCTACTGATGGGCTGGTGAAGCAATTATTGACTATACTATAGACAATGTTTTTAAAGCCTTTATATTTACTTAAAAAATTGTAATATTTAACATCTTCAAAATAATTATGTTAGAGTGCTGTATATATTATATTTGCATGCAATGTTTCTCACCTCTATCAAGAATTGTTTTTTTAATTTCATTATCTTACTATTTAATAAAGACTAAAGGCAGTTATTATATCTTTTACGTTTATTTTACATACAAAAAATAACATTATCTGCTATTTCCCTGTTTTATTTATTGACTTAACGGAAGATATAAAATTGGCAGTTGTATATATGTAATCTTTAACTAGGTCTTTCTTGTTCAAGAAAGAGTTTTTTTTTCATATCATTAGTCCCATCTCTAGCTTGACATGATCACAGCCTGGAAAGTTGTTTGTCCTGTTGTCTAAGGAAAAAAATTGAAGTAACAGTCTGGAGCAAAACATTGTACCATTCTTTACGATAATCCTACTAATAAAGTAGCTATCTTGTCGTCCGTCCTTCGCTATAAATAATCAATGACGTCCCGACGATACAATTTTTAGAGCATTTTCGAAAAAAATGCTCTATTGTCCCCGTTTTGTCTGTCTGTCTGTCCGTCCGTCCGTCCGTCCGTCATCACCCTAGATCTCAACAACCATAAGTCCTAGACCCATGATGTATATATCATTTTGTAGGTCTTGGCCTGCCAAGAAATGAATTTTTTTCAATTTCGCGATCTGACCTCTCAGGGCCGTAAAAGGGGCCTTATAAAGTACCGTTTTTTACTATATAAGCAAAATTAATAATGGACCGCCCTATATCTCAGCAACCATAAGTCCTAGACCCATGATGTATATATCATTGTGTAGGTCTTGGCCTGCCAAGTGTACATCAAAAGCCCATTTCGCGATCTGACCTCCCAGGGCCAAAATATAAGTACCGTTTTTGCTTATATTTTAAATATAAATAATAAAAGCTAATCAAAGGGGCGTAATCATTATTTATTTTTGTAACAGTTATTCAACATGACTTACTTGTCCTTTTAATATCTTTTTTTCAGATATATGCATTACACAATTGAATTTATAAACATTTCCAAAATTTCCAAATATTTAGAACATGAAAATGCGCTAACACGTCCTGTGTCCAGAATGGAACAGGCTTAATTGCTTGTTTTTTTTTTTTTTGCAGAATGGGAACGCCGTCGATATAAATAAAAATCTTCTATGACGTCATTTTCCGATGGGTGCTGTATCGTGTCGTCGTGCTGCAAAATGGCATAATAAAGTAGTTATTTTTTTACTTTTCAGTGCATTTTTATAAAAACCTTTTTTTAATGCTTAGTTTTGATTTTAACATTGATAGAATTAAGGGCAAAACTTTTTTTTTTTTTTAGTTTTTAATGGGACAGCTGTACAAAAAATTCATACTTAATTGATAAGTCGACCACCATTTTTTTTTTAAAAAAAAGAAAAAGGGGAATATAAACATTACTTTTTTAAAGTGGCATAGCTAGAGTAAACGTCACCCGGGGCGGTCCGTTCAAATGTCACCCCAGTGACCCCACACGACCTTTTGCTGAAAGGATAGGTGTAGCTAAATGTTCATATATACTTTACCTTTAGGCTCTACTTTACTCTACTGACCGGTACGTTACTGCTTACATGTATGATCCAAGACAAAATCCGAATCCAATACCACAAAAAAAAAAAGTTCAAATCCAAAGATTTTTAAAATGCAACTGTTCACTTTCAAAACATCTAAATGCAAAACACGAGAATGCAAGCCCAAAAGAATGTCTTAGAATGAATGTCTTCTTGTTTTCATTGTGGCAAACGGGTCAATGACATCGTCAAAATATATTTGTCTTGTAAGCTCGCATTCAATGGACAGAACAGCCATATCTGACAATCTCACAATCTTGACTAGCTCATCGTTGACCGGAGGTAATGTTTTATAAGTTTCATTTTCGAGAAACTTCTTTCACACGATGCCACAGAAACACATATTGTTAGAAAGAAAGAGTCAGCGTAAGATATGGCAATGATTCAAAAAAGACCTACTTGATGATAAACCATAGGAGTTGCAGTACAATCCAGTGCTTGGCTTCCTCCAAGTTTATTTTGGCTGCTTGTACGTGTTGCCTTAAACGTGGAGTTTCTAGACAAAGGTCTTCTTCAGCTCATCATACACAGTTGTGAGCTTGGTAACAGACAACTGTATTTCTTCGTCGTTGGTACAAATAATATGGTCTGGCTGAACGGCAGAAAAAGTCAGAAAAATGTCGTTCACTGCCTTTCCTGTCGTATCTAACTCCATATGAAAACGGTCCAGACAATCTAAACATTGATCTCTTGGTCCCCTGCTGCAAGGACAATCCAGTATCTCTTGCCTACTCTCCTGGTAATATTCTCTTTCTTATGATTCTCTTCTCTGTAGGGATATCAAGTTCTTCACATTTCACAAGTGCCTGCTGGACGGAATTGTCAACAACCTTCGTACGATGCTCTTCCACAAAGACATTGAGAGCCCTTAGTTTGGTTGCAACCATGTCCACAGTAATACCTGGTGTTTTCATGTACTTCTGTGCTAAGTCGACTTCTTGTAAAAAATCATATCAGAAAAACAAGAACGAAATGAAAGAAAAGTCGCATATAAGTTGGCAACAGATTTAGGGCAGCGCCACTTGTCTTGACGCTTTCTTCGACATTACACAGAGTTTCAATGGCTTTCACCAACTGGTTAAACTTCTGTATCACTTGATTCACTGCATCAGCATGTGCACTCCAGTGAGTTGTGGACAGTCTGTTCACTTTTACACCTATGTATTTCTCTAGTACATCCCAACGATCGGTCGACAGAGAAAAAATGTGTACAGCGCCTCAAGACTTCAAAAAAAAAAAAGCTACACAAGACGGATTGCTAGCAAACGAATGTTTGCCACAAAGGTTCAAAGAAAGATAAAAAGGTAAAAAAATTGCCTTCGGATTAGTGTCTTTGATTTTTGTTGCACATCACCGTAGAATCCAGCCATGCTTGCTGTATTATCGTACCCTTGACCGCGACATAACTTAATATCCAGTCCTTCGTTTTCTAGTTTCTCGAGAATATCGCCAGTCAATGCAGTAGCTGTTTTACCTTTCAGATGAAAAAATCTAAGGAATGACTTCCGCACTTCAACTGTACCACCGCTGATGTGTACATATATAATTACGGTTGACATGTAATCTGTATGCGAAACGTCCGGTCACATTTCCTGTGTTTATTGGGTTTTTATAACAATTCTATTTTCAGACTAATTTCGCACCTTAGCCTGGCTGAAGATTTTGTTGTAGGTGACATAGTGTCACCCTCCATATGCTGTCACCCGGGGCGGTCCGCCCCCTCACCCCCCCCCCCATTAGCTACGCCACTGCTTTTTTACGATGAACGAATAGACGAAACCTGTCGGGGGAATACATTTCATTTATTATCTAAACATTTTATTTTTTGCAAACAAAAAAAAAATTAATAAAAAATAAATTGATAAGATTCATAAAATAAAAATAAATACGTTATACATTGAATATTATATAAAATGTTACTATGCCAACTCTATTTTTCCAATCGATTATTGTCGTCTTCTTTGCCGTACAAAATGTGACACATCACACGCTATCAGTCAAACAAGGCGACTGACATAATTGTATTATCCTTCAAATATAGAAAATAATGCCACTAAATGAGGATAGATTTTGAGGGAGGGCAGAAGCTAAATAAGGAGAGGATTGTATTACTTATAGGAGGACTGTATTTCTTGCAGGAGGACTGTATTTCTTACAGGAGGACGGTATTCCTGATAGTAGGACTGTATTCCTTACAGGAGGACGGTATTTCTTATATGAGGACTGTATTCCTTACTGTCTTTTTAGTGCATTTTTATAAAAACTTTTTTAATGCTTTGTTTTGATTTTAACATTGATAGAATTAAGGGCAAAACGTAACGGGTGAGATAAATTAGCACCAATATCTTTACCTAATGGTGTTTAGTTTGGTTTGAATTGGTTAGTTGGTTTGCTTTGGTTGATTTGGTTGGTTTCGTTTGGTTGGTTGGTTGGTTTGTTTGGTTGGTTATTTGGTTTGGTTGGTTAGCGTTGACGGGTAAAACGTAATTTGTGACATATAAAATGTAGGTCATTTCTGCACATTAGGAAGGTGGCATACATCAGCACCTAATTGTCGTGTATTAGTTATGAGAGCTGTGTTAGGTCAGTTGACGTGTCAAAGGGTATGACGTGTTTTGATCATAAAAAGAGTTCATGGTACTGGACAGGGGGGTTGACGAGGGTAACACGGACTAGTAAGTAGTTTTTATGGTGGGACGGTGACCAGTAGTTGATGTGTAACGGCCAGCGGTCGGTGGTAGATGTTGGGCTGTTGATGACCACACTATGTATCTGGACTTATTGTTATTTCTGTGATCATTCTATGTATATATATATATATATATATATATATATATATATATATATATATATAAGAATTAAACTAAATTATTTGTTCTTGTGAATACGTTGTTCCTTTACTGATTGGATAGTTGAAGTGTTCAATGTGAAGTATTAGCGGGGTTTGTTTTTCTAAGTGGCCCCCGACAAGATCCTTGTACACAACATTGGTGGAGCAGCAGTTTTGCTGGTATTATTAATTTGTAAACACTGGTTCAGTGAAAAAAAAAATGTCCCAGTCGGAATCATTCGCTGGGTCTCTGGAAAGAATAGCGAGAGTCGGAAAGAAAATAATGATGTTAGAAGGTGAGGAACTAATAAAGTACGTAGATAAGAAAATGAAAGAAGCAAAAAGAAAGAAGACATTTTAAGAGAAGAAGAGAGGAGAAAAGATGAATTACAAATGCAGAGATTGCAGATAGAAATGAAGAAAATTGAATTGGGTCAAGCCGGTAACGCCAATCCGATCCCGTGGTACAGGAAAAAAATACGGGAGTTTGATGAGACCAAAGATGACATCGATGCCTACCTAAAAAGATATGAAGACAACTGTAGGTCACAAAACATCTCGGAAACTGAATGGGCGAATATACTGACCAACCTGGTGCAGGGCAGGGCGCTGACCCTGTGTCAGAAGTACGATATGACAGACGACAGCAGCTATCAAAGGATGAAACTTGAATTGCTCAACGCGTATTGCCATATTGCTGCTCGGTTCAGAACACTTTTTTTTATTATTTCTGTGATCATTCTATGACATATATATATATAAAAGGATTAAACTATATTATTTGTTCTTGTGAATACGTTGTTCCTTTACTGATTGGATAGTTGAAGTGTTCAATGTGAAGTATTAGCGGGGTTTGTTTTTCTAAGTGGCTGAATGTTAACATATCTGAAGTAGTGACGAAGGAGTGAAGATTAAGGGCCCCCGACAAGATCTCTGTACACAACATAATTAACCTAATCAATCGTATTTAAAAATCCAGTAGTTAAATTGATTTCCAGATGGTACAACTTATATATAAATAAAAAAAAAATAATTCTTCACTTGGAATTCCGTGTTAATAGTTCCTATTGAAGAAGACAGTAAGACAAAATTTGCGCACAATACATTTGCAGCGGAAATGTTTTTGCTGGATGATTGCACCGTGGCATCAACCCATGCTTTAGATGCAATTAGTAGATCAGTAACAGATGTTGCTCAAACCGGCTTTTTACTAAGTTTTTACAACGTTTTTCTTAACTTCACTTCTTGTCTGTTTGATAGTTTGTGTGTTTGTCCGCGGAATTTTGCAATCCAATTTTAGACCACTTTCCGATAAGCTATAGCTCTGATACTTTCAATATAGCTCAGAACTCGATGACAATGCAATATTCTTACCATTTCATTATGATTTGATGAGTTTCTTAAGTATTCTTCGAAAATAAAATTATTGTTGCTGGAGTAGTGAAGAAAGAATGTGTGACGTCAGAGCTCTCCTGTACGTTCTTGTGATATTAGACTACTACCATAACAGTCAAAATTGATTTTAATAGCGAACGCATCGCAATAAAAACAAATGTGTTGAAAAATTATTTAAAGTGAAAGAATTCAAAATTTATATTCTCTGTTTATAAACATGATACTCTATTTTCTTTGATTTTACAATGTGCGGTTGTGTAGGTTACGCGCAGAGTTGTGTATGTTTGCGTTGCGAGTTCAAGTGAGAGGTCACGAGGTCAAGAGTCTGAAAAGAGATCGAGACGGGTCTTTAAGACTATGACGCACGCAACATTTCAAAATTTTCACCAATCAAAAACTAAAAAGTGGAAAATAAAAATTACATTATAAAAAATATTTTATAAAAAACAATGTTTTTCTTGCGTACTAAAAAGCAGAAAATAATTTCTGAATAAATTGGTAAGATAGTAATAGTAATAGACTTTATAAGAGCTTCTGATTTTTATAAAAACGAAAAACGTTGGGCGCATGAACACAAACATCCATACCTTTATAATATACTCCAATTTATATAAATGAAAACCTGTTTAAAATAGTTTCACTATATTAATATATTGATTCAATTGAATTTATAAGTATTACATTCTATATCATGAGTTTAGGTTATACAACACTTGAATTAATTTTACTTTAATTGTTAACATTTGATGATTCTAATACTGTAATACAAACATTCACATAATATAAAACATGCGCCCAACGTTTTTCGTTTTATAAAAATCAGGAGCTCTTATAAAGTCTATTACTTTACCAATTTATTCAGAAATTATTTTCTGCTTTTTAGTACGCAAGAAAAACGTTGTTTATATAAAATATTTTTTTATAATGTAATTACTATAATCTCTGCTTTTTTTTCTGATTGATAGTTCAAGATTTCAAACAGCCATGCATAATATGGACTGTTATAGATAAAAATTATATTTTGCTGAATATTTAAAATCATTGGAATTAACTAAAACACATAACAAACATTTCTTCTAGGAAAATGACACGAAATCAATAAATACACAGAATTTAACTGCTCAATGTGTAGGTACAAGAATTTTTTTATGAGACACTTTTGTCTCATCTTAGTGTTGTGACTTATACTAACACATTTACATAAAAAATTAATGTAAAATGCAGTCTCGCCTGCGCTTTTTTTGCGTTTTTGTTTTTCAGTTAGGTTTGTTCTTAATGGTAATTACAGTTTCCGAAGGGTTCTTCATATTTAAGATTTTTCCAATACCGTGTTATTGTTTGTCCTTACCCGGTGTTTACCACAAATATTTAATAAAGATTTTGTTTTCGAATTTTTATTTTTTTTACAGTTCTTTATTCCCATCAATGCGTACCTCTACCGAACTCGTCGCTTAGCCCCAGGAGTACGCGTACTACACTTTGGGAAACACTGCCCTAATTTAACTTCCCGTTTTGAACACACTAATTGAATAATTTTATATAAACTGTGAATTTAACCTAACAATCCTAAACATTTAACATAACTACCCTTACTTATCAAACGATACTAGATAATCTTACGCATGAAGCGTCATTTAAACACTTAAATTGATTAAACACTCTCGTTTAAATACTGAAATGCTGTTAAGAAATTGAATTTTACTTTGATGCTTAACTAATATATTTTATTTATCGTTACCAGCCATGTTATCTAAATTTCCCGTCATTCCCTTGTGAATTAAAAAAAAACACGTAACACTTCCCTAACCTAGAAACATTCAAGCCTAGGCTTGAGCTTAATTAAACTTCCTGCTATTCATATACAAAATATTTCAATGTCTTTTATTTTTAAATATGAAGAACTATAGGTTTTTTTTTTCTTGACAATAATAAACTGCTATTTAAGATTTCGGTTTGGAATGCTATTTATTCTTATTTGTTTGTAAACATTTTAATCACGTTAAACGAGACATCTATAATACAAATTTTACATCATATGTTCCGGTTTCCGTCTGTCATCGCTACTTCCGTCTGTCATCGCGACTTCCGTCTGTCATCCAACATGGCGGCATAAACAATTCATCCAAGATGGCGGCATAAACAATTCATCCAAGATGGCGGCATAAACAATTCAAAGATGGCAGAAACATTTACTGTTTTCTTCTAAACATGCATAATCCGGCTACCAACTGGCCAGCCGAGTAAGAATAATCTCCAACATGGCTGCCAGAATTGACATTGGACCAGCCATATGTTTAGTGCCGAGGTTGATGAAACACCGTACACTAACATACGGCAGGTAAGATCATGAATGCCAATTGGCAATCACAATGTAATACTGTTTTCGACCGCCTCAATTATTACCAAAGGATAATAAAGCGATCTTAGGAGAAGTAACACAAAATCATGCCAAAATATTTTTTTTTTTTTTAACGCCGCCATTGCCAGCATGGTAGGGTGTAGTGTGCCTACCACACCAACATTGTTGGCGGCGTTGATGCACGTCTGCCATGCCTACAGAGCGGCGGGGTGAGTGTGCCCGCTATCATCTGCAGGGATGGCAGAAAGATGGGTTTTAATCCTTGCCAAACCGGCCAGACCAGCAGGGTGTGTGTACTGCCGGTCGGCCAGAATGACAAGGAAAGGGGTTTTTCCTGCCACTCGGACAGAGGGGAGGGTGTAGTGTGCCTGTACCCTCAGCCGGAAATGGCAAGCTGCGCAGGTGTGCTTGAGTGGGACGGAGTGGAAGGGTGTTGTGTGCCGACCACATCCGTCACCACCGCCAGCTGTGAATACTGCGGTCTCGGATAGTCCTCATTGACCACAGTACCACCACCCTCGCAAGTAATGGGTTTTTTTTCCTGACTAGAGAACACCTATGATCCATCCCCCGTGGATCATGGTATGTCTCTCAGACCAGGAAGGAGAGATCACAAAATACCAATATAATTTGTGATACTCTCCGAAACAAATTTGGAATAGAAAATGGTGCCAAAAGGCTTATTTATATCTCACAGTAACGTAATAAATCTATGGTGTTCAATTTGTTATTAAATGAGAAGCGATCATAAAAGAAATATTTACAGAAATCGTTCAATTAATATTTCTGTGTTATGTTCCACAATTTCAATTTTAAACCAAAATTATGGATACCTAAATATTATGTAATATTTATATTGTTTAAATTGTTATTATTTCTAAAATATGTCTATTTATAAAGTACAATTATTTCCCTTTATTACTAACTTAAAATACGTCACTTTTTTTTTCATTTTTTGACTATTACGTCACATGAATGAATTGAATAAGGGTTGAGTTTGAGTAGCGCCGTACACAACGTTTACAATGCAAACTAACACATTTATGATGGGGGCTTCACACAGAGGGTGTATGGAGGGGGCCCAGTTTGAGGAGGGCCCCCAAACTATTTTTTAAACTAAATATTAAGTACATTATCTCATGTCAAAATGTAGTGGCTCCCGAAGATGCCTAAAATCCCTTGGTTCGGCATTGACTTCACAGAAATATAATGTTGAAAGCTTTGATATGTCTTTCTTTTTTAAGAGGCCTAATGTTTTCTGCGTCTGCGGCCTCAACTGCATTGATGGAATACTATGTTTTTAATTGAAGGTCAGCTTAAAGCTGCACAACGATTCTTTCTTCTCGGGACCAAGCTTGAGAAGCGTCAAAAAATTATCTCATGTCAAAATGCAGGGGCAGCCCCCAAAGAGGCCAAGCCACCGGGTCCGTAAATCCCTAGATTCCGCACTGTCGGGTTGGCAATTTTTCTTAGTTAATTGTACTATGCTACAATGTAAAACAGTAAATAAACCACCTGTTAAACATGTAGCGTTTTGCTTAACACAAGCACTCACTCACGTCTCTCTTTTTTTTTTAAATACGCCATGTTGAACATCATAAAACATTAAATGAATAACTGTTTGGAAAGGAGTCCATTAAAATATTATGAAGGAATATGATTTTAAGAGTTGTTGTTTATGTTTACCCATAGTGAGGATTATTTTTTTTGGGAGGAACTATTTAACATATGAATTTTATTTGATGTATTATTAGGTGTCCCTATTCTCAAATGTATTTTGGCTACAATAATCTGTAGGTCCTTAATTAGAGAAATCCCATTTAAAAGTAGTAAAGTTTGAGATTCTCTCTTCACTCCGTGTAGTATTTAATACGCCGAAAAGGATCAGACAAACGGAATATTTATTTTTTGAATAGTCTTTTATATTTATTTTACTTTTACCAATTTAAGGATTAGTGCGGTAAGAAAAACGAATTTTGACAATAGATACATTTTGAGGTTCGAAATGAAAGTTGACTCAATTATTATTTCAAAATAAACATAATGCAATTAAATGCAATTAAAAGCAATTAAATGCAATTAAAAGCAATTAAATGAAAATTATTTTAGCACTAAAAAAATATTTAAAGCTTAAAATAAAAAAAAAGTATGTATGTATGTTTAGTTGCGAAACAAAGAAATCCACATAGTTGAACCAAAAAACTCACAAAAGAATACATAGTTATTCCTTGGACCATTTGAATACACATTGCACATTATTTTTCTTTAATATTATTGAAAATAAGATTTTTTGAATTTTAATTCCTAGCTGACATTCTTTAGGTGACTTATTTAATTTTTTTTTCAATTTTATTGACAAGGAGCATGCCTTTTATCAACACATTAAATTACTGAAAATAGACCACTTCCGTGATTGCAGACACAATTATTAATCAATTGACCTACACAGGTGTCTTAATCACTATCTTCTCTGTATAGTATGATAAATTCAAATATTTTTTTACCCAGATTTATTTTAAATGTATGCTATGTTACAAAGAATAGATGAAGTAATAATACCCATATCGCACAGAAGAAAATGGTCACCACCACAGAATGCATATAATGGAAAAGAAAAACAAAATAATTTGTTATCTAATGTCGGACTTACATTAGCATCTAGCTATCGTTTTATCTATCATTTAGTTTTTTTTAAAAGGTTTCAATTTAAGCTCACAAAGTTTTCTCATGCTACTTTTTTATAGATTTTTTTTTCAATTAAATGCAAATTAGATACAACTAAAGATTTCATTGCTAAAAAAAACAACTATTGTATAGCCTTGTGATTTAAAAAATATACAACATCTTATATGTTGTTTTTTTTTTTTTACAATTTTCAATCAAATTGATTTTACGTTGAATATTTTTTCAAAAACCTCGAGGTTTATTTGTGTTGTAATGGAAGCTGTTCAGGGCTACCTTTAAGCCTAGAACACGAAAAATGGCGGAATTAAAAATTTAACAAACATTTCAAACCTTTTTGGACATTTTATTTTGAAAATTACTTAACATTTAAATATATTGGCATCGTTCGTATCAACTTTAACGTGTACATTTAATCAAAAATAATCTGTTTTAGCCATTGTTTTGACATTTTACTGGAGGAAAAAATATATTCATTAAGTAATTATTACAAATAAGTTTTAAGCTTTAACGGGTAAATTTTAGTATGTGATGAATCAAAGTATATTCTTTCTCCGGTCATGATGAATAAAAGTAAATTCTATCTTTGATATGTGATGAATAAAAGTATAGTGTATCTCCTTACTAGTATTTAGTAGATGGTGTGAACATGCACCAATTTTATTATCGTAAAAAGCATTATCCCTGCAATGGTGTCAGGTATAAACATTAGAAAAGTTCAAGTGTCACTTGGCACTCTGTCTTCCCTCTCAACTCCGGGTACACAGATAATTTTTCTTCTTTTCAATGTATTCATATCATAATCATAGAGGTCTAAGACAAAAGAAGTTTTATTCCATATTTATGTACAGAGAGTAAAATTCTGCTCAAAAATCAGGAATTTAACTTTTTAAACGATAAGAAATATTATAAATTTAAATGTTCTTTCTCCAGAAATTTATGCTTTTTTAAAAAAATAGTAATATCTGTATTATCCTTTGTATATAAATAACTATGTATTATTTAAAAGTGTTCATTTTTTCACTTGGATAAATATAATGATTGCTTTGTTTTAATTTTTAAAAATTCTAAAATTTCCGAAAAATGCTATGGTTCTCAAAATGCAGGTTACGACCCATTGGTCGCTGGCGAATTTTAGTTGGGTTAATTACAAAATTAATTGCTATAATTAAGGATTGGGCATATATGTAAGCATTGATTGCAACTCTGTTTCTCTTTTTAACAAAAACTTAATGTTTGTTAATAGGCAAAGTCGAAGTGAAAAAAATCTGTCAACAATCTTTTTCATTTATTGTAATTTCTTTTTGAAGGCGGGTCGCGAAATTAAAAGTCATTTGTCCAGTTGTCATAGTGGGTCATGAAAAAAAATATGATTGTGATTAAAAAGACCGTGTCTTCTTTATATTTTTATAAGAACAAAGCAAAGAAATCTAAAATATAAATGAATGTATGAATGTTTGTGCAGCAAAGAAATCTACATAAAAACGCCAAACTTGGCATACCACTACGTTACATTAATCTGTAAAGGCACGTTGCTATCTTTAAAATGTTTAAGAGTTAAATATAGAAGTAGTCTAGTTTTTGATTGATTTATTCATTTCGGCGACCTAGTTTCTTTCAAAATTATTGACAGCACGCTAATCATAGTACTAAAAATATATAATTTCTCTGTTCGAGAGTATATTGGGTACGCCTTTTTATTAAATGAATCTCATGTTAATTTATTTTAATTTTAATTTTAAAATGTACAGATTAAGGCGATCCTCGCTGCTAAAAATATATATTTTTTTTTTAAAATGGTCGATTTTTCAAAAGTGTTATATTCCATTAGAACGATATCTCAGTTATCGTTTTGTAAAGTCAGAAACTAACATTTGTATCATTATTATATTGAAACTAATTAATATTGGGGGTGGGGTCTGTGTTTTTTCGCGTAAACTTTACAAAAATGACAATTTTCAACTTTCGGTACTATGAGAAATAACCTGTCTAACCTAGTCTCAAAATGTGTAGATTATATTATTGCTAATGACGTTTTGACCTAAATACCAAGACAGTCAAGGAAAGGCCTTGAACTGGGTGTGTATTACACATCACACATCATCACAAGAGCATCCGTGCGATTTGATTGGTTGATAGGTCATGTTGCCGGGTTACAATTGTTTATTATCCCATAACCACATACGACAGATATAAACTATAAAGTTATTTTACGGTCAATTCAACTGTTTATCTGCTAAATATAAGCAAATTATTTAAAATAGTACTGAATCTGTGTTGTTTTTGAAAGAACTTATCATTTCTTTTATTCATTTTGGATGGATATCGCAAATGAAGTTTCTTTTCTTTTTCGTTATTTCTCTTACTATTAGTATTACTATTTTTCAAAACAATGCAATACAAACTAGAACATGTACATGTGTAGTGAAAGGTCAAATAGTGCCATCATAGAAACACAGCTGGTTCACAGCACACAGTATATAATTTTGCATAATACCATTAGGCCTAGCATACAACAGGTTCACATACTGACCAGAGCTGGTGGTTATGTAACATTAGACATCAGTCTTCCCTGGTTGTGTTACATAACACCAGACACCAGTCTTCACTGGCTGTAGTTTTGTGTATCACTGCATTCTAATTAGGTCAAGGCGGCAAAGATAGTATGTGTGTGTTCTGTTCATTCATTAGTAGCGAAATGGAATGCAGACATTTTTTTATTATTATGAAATGTTTTTTGATAGTTGTAGACATTTTATCAAACTAAAATTCCTTTTATACAAGAAAAAAAGAATAACAGCTGTAAATAATAGGTCTACAAGAAAACAACATGTTTTTGTATCATTATTAACAGACCAAACTCAAGGACACAATGACTGGAGATGTATTTTTCTATATATGGCATATGTTCATTATATAGGGTGTGTAACTAATAACAAGTCAGTTTTTTTTTCTGACATTAATTTAGCTGAAAAATGATTCACTTTCATTCCTCTGATGTTAATAAACAAATTTTAATCATTAAATACCTTTCAAAGAGCTTCAATTTTTTTTTTCTCGACGTTTTAAAGTGTTTTTTGCGTTTTTCTCAAAATCAAGTTTTTTTAAATTTTCAACGCACACTTTTTGAAATTTTACCAAAACTTCTAAAGATAGAAGCATCAAATTTTTTTCGCTTGTTCTTCAATATATTGTTTATATTTTCTCAATTTTGTTTTTCGAAAAAGTGTTTTGAACTTTTTTAATCTTTTTTTTTCTAACCTACCCCCCCCCCCCCCCATAAAAGTCACGTTTTTACATAGGCCCTTAGTAAATAATTTTTATTTTTTTTATTTTTTAATATTTCAAAAAACAAAATTGAGCGATTGTTGGAAACATATCTGTTTATCTATGTACAAAATATCTTTCTTAAATAAGCAATACTTTTTGAGATTTTTCACTTTGAAAAAATGTCAAGAAAGTAGACTTTTTACCTAAAAAAGTCCAAAAAAATTTTTTTTGACAATTTGAAAATTCTATTGGTCTTCTATTGGTCACTTGATTGTGTGTGCCAAAATGGTTAGTGTACGTCAATAAAAAATATACCAAGATGGCGGCACTAGAGGACTACCTTAAAATGTATTACCACATGAACATTTTACAAACTAGACCTTTAGTATTATTTGTTTAATAAGAGGCACCAAAATATACATAAATTACAACAATTACATTCTAAATATATTATCTTGATTCAGCGGTTAGTGTTAGATTCATAAGTAATATATTATTATATCTCTAAGATCATATAAGCCATTAATGGGATTGTTATATAGTGACCTATATTCATTTCCACCATAGTTGATAGTTTAATGGTCATGGAGTTAGGGACGATTTTATATTTTGACTGTTGTTCGCCGCTGAAACTCATTTAGGAGCCAAGTGAGTAAACTTCAGTTTTTTTAATAGAATGCGTAACTTTTTTTTACGTCATAGGCATTTTTTTATTTTGCCGTTAGATTACGAGATGAAGGAATTAAATTGTGTAAAGAGTATCTAAGGGAAGGGGGATTCCACCCTTGACCCACCGTCCCCGGATCAAATCCGATATATATATGTTTCAATAAATCTGTCAGCATGTAATAAAAATATCTATTTTGGTTTATTGTAAATTGATTATTTTTTACTAACGGTTATTGAGAAATTTTAGCGGACTACTTACTAACCAATTATGAATGAAACGCCTTATCTATTAGATCATAACAACAGTCATTATTGACATCAGTTGTAAATAAAACTAATACCTATTTAATTATACTACACAGGAAATAAGAGTAAAATGCTTAAGCTATTCACGGGGAACGGGGGGGGGGGGGAGGAATGTGTGTCGATATGATAGGGCTCATTGCAGGAGGGAAGTATTGGGACTGAGGGGGCTAGAAGTTTCGGGAAGGATGGATTGCGGTAATACTGTAAAATCTCATGAAATACTACATTCTCTGACTAATAAGTTAATTGATGAAGACACGGCATAGAATAATCTGGCTATCCTACAGTACTCAGCATTTGGAGACGGACAAACTTTCAAACCACAAAATTTACTAAAGTACATTTTTTATATCAAAATGAAACTGTACTCTGTTACATTTGCAGATATTTAATTAAAACAAATTAGGCATATAAAATAAATATACAATTAACTTAATTGTAACAAAATGTCTTAATTTAGAGCTTACAAGGAAAGAAAATATCATCAGGTAACGTCCTTAAAGTACGTCACGCTATTTTTGACCATTTTTACCCCCCCCCCCTGTCACAAAGCGTCACAAATCTCGGGACCCCCTCCCCCTAAAGTACGTCACACTTTCAAAAAAAAATTTTATTAACAACTAATTAAAATTTAATTGAAAACTTAAAACGAACTTTACTATTAAACTGCCTTAAAATATAAATATTAAAAGAACTATCAGATTATTATATGACTTTAATAGTAGAATAACTAAGTGTCGACAGTTGTCACAGTTATTCTTTGAAACAGTAACTCAATCAATTAAATTTGAAAAAAAATTGCAAAAATTAGACTTGACAATTATATAATAAACATCATTTATCTGCTATCTTTTCATTTACAATGGGTGAGGTCAACTTTGAGATAATCTTCCGAATATGCATTCTATTGACACAGGATAAGAAGTAGATTAGCGAAACTTGACCTCAACCAGTGATAAAATAATAAAAATGGAAACAAAACAATGCAACTAAAAAACAAGCAATTAAGCCTGTTCCATTCTGGACACAGGACGTGTTAGCGCATTTTCGTGTTATGTATCAGTACGTTTGTTAGCTTTCAGTAAATATTTGTAAATTTTGGAAATGTTTATAAATTCAATTGTGTAATGCATATATTTGTAAAAAAATAATTATGCAGACGTTTCTTTATATTTGAAAAAAAATTATTGTCTCTTAAATCTAGCTACAAGTGGTTTGTGGTTATTGAAATAGGACTCATAATTGAAAACATTCTAAATTATAGTCATTTAATCGTCCGAAAACTCCGTCAATTGTTGCATAGCTCTGATACTTTCAATTAAACTCAGAACGCAAGCTTCCTATTTCATTTGATGAGTTTCTTAATAAATCTTGGTGAAACTACGTGCTGCAGTATTTCGCACCAAATGAACGGGCTATTGAACGTACAAGGTGTATATATAATATATAAGCCCCTTAGGAGCCCTGAAGCCCGGCCCTCAGAGGTCCTATCGCGAAATGTACACATGGCAGGCCAAGACCTACAAAATGATATATACATCATGGGTCTAGGACTTATGGTTGCTGAGATATAGCGCTCCTTTATTAATATAGCTTATATAGTAAAAAACGGTACTAAGGCCCCTTTTACGGCCCTGAGAGGTCAGATCGCGAAATGGAAAAAAGTCATTTCTTGGCAGGCCAAGACCTAAAATATACATCATGGGTCTAGGATTTTGGTTGTTGAGATCTAGGGTGATGACGGACAGACAGACAGACAGACAAAACGGGGACAATAGAGCATTTTTTTTTCGAAAATGCCATAAAGACTAGATTGACAAATTATGTAAGCAGCTCTGGTGCTATATTGAATATGTCTATAGTGGGCCTGTGAATTATGTTTAATCAGTAGGGAGCGACCGATAATCGGATCGGTATCGGTATCGGACCGATATTGGCACTATCGGTTAATATTGGATCGACCGATTGTTGTAGGGAGCGACCGATAGTCGAACCGATATTGGCACTATGGGTTAACTATCGGACCGGCCGTTTTTTGGCTGCCGATACATTGTTTTTTTTTTTCACAACAGAGTTGCAGAAAAAAAAAATCAGTTAATAACCCAATTCTATAACCAGATCAGATAACATTTAAAAAAAAAAGGAAAAAAAAACCCCGTACACAGAAATCGTCACGTCTGTATAAAATTACATCAGCGATATAACCTTGAAACAATATATATATATATATTTTTTGGATGGGAAGTTGGGGGCTGGGGGGGGGGGGGGGTAAACAAGACGTGTGGGCGAAGTGTTACAAAATATGACAGGGAAGGGGTGAACATGGGTTGACATACGTCATACAGCACGAAAAAAACACGTGTTTGGCATTGTTGTTGATTAAAAAGAAAATATCGGTTTCGGTATCGGTAAAAATGCTGGGGGAAAATATCAGTATCGGACTATCGGTAAAAAGGCATATCGGTCGCTCCCTATTAATCAGTGCTTTTTTTTTTTTTTGTAAAAAAAAATAGGTGCCGGTACTCAGTGATGGTTGCCTAACTTTTAACTACCAGTTCGCACCTCGATGCGATTCTCAAAGGACGGAGGCTTTTTAACTGAGTTGATTCTGGAAAATTTTGGGTTGGCACATTCTCCTGCACCCGAGCTCTGTGTTGTCCTGTATGTTTCTTCAACATTGTTGTGAGGCAAAGCATAAGTGACACACTTTGCAAATTCGATCATGTAAGTTGATCTGCAAAGATGGACGATAAATATCATATGGTTGCACTTTTAAAACTCCTGTTGATCTTGGCATAATGCCAAAAAATTTGAGAGTTTGTGCCGCAAACAATGAAGGAAATTTATATTTATCAGCATCGGCATCTGCTTTTTCTGAAGCTCTGAGTCCATCAGTTCAGTCAGTTTTAAGGTCATCGTTGGCCCCAGGCGGTTTTTTAGTCGTAGGCCCTCCTCATCTTCATTTTTAATATTTTTTCAAGAATGCACCCGCACTTATTTGCGATTTGAAATCTAAATAAAGTTTTGAGGACGTCATATGTGACTTTGCTAAGACAAAGAGCCGAAAAGTTAACATACTGTAATTTACAGATCTACAGCTTGACTAGCTCAGGTGGTCATCTCACACGGCTATATATAGTTACTTTAATACAAACATTATTAAATTTTATTGGCATTCTGAACTTGTTTTCACTTTATGTTCTGGCTTTCGAATGCCCTTGAAAAGTCCGTAGGCCATAAGCACAGTACCTACTGTGCCTAGTTGGTAAATGATAAAGCGGCTTTGCATCAGTTGTTTGGTTGATTGGGATTGGAGGAGGAAAGAAGGTATAACGTTGAAATATGAACTCCTAACATGAGGAATTGTGAACAACACATTGAAAAGATATGCATTTCATGTTATTTTTGACATAGACATAAAAAAAAGTGTTTCACAAAATTTTTGAAAATTATTTTTAAAACTATTAAGTTTTACTAAAAAATAAATATTTAAATTAGAAATAAAATAAAAAATATATAAAAAGTGTGACGTCACACTTGGCCTGACCCCTCCTCCCCCCTGTCACAAACTGTCACACTTTCTTACACCCCCTCTCCCCCTTTGGAGCGTGACGTACTTTATGGACGGCCCCTCATTGGGCGACATGCATCATCATTGGGCGACATGTATGTAGTTAAAATATGACCGAGCCTTTCTCTTAATTTTATGAAAATGTAAAACTATTAGAATAAAGGTAAGAATGGATCGATCTGCGTCATTGGACAGTTTTTCTTTAAAAACAATGCGTTTTTGAGCTGTTTAAGCCACGATATAAATTGCGCATTTAATCAGAAATGTAAAGATAGAGACTAATAAATATATACTGTTGTCAATTTACAGGCTTTTACCTAACTCTTTCTGGCAATAGAGGAAGTATCTAGAAATTTGAAATATAATTATTGCATAAATAACTAAGTCCAATCTATTCGTAACTCACTTGTTTATTTTCGGTGACAACACATCGGTTTAAAACGTTCGTGACAATTAAGAAATTAAATTAGTTAAGCTAATTGCGTTTTCGATAGAAAATGTTTACACATAGAGGGAAGTGGAAAAAAAAGAGATAATGGTGTCTTAAGATTAGCACTGGGTAATAAATATGATTGAATTTTGAGTCTTGTTATCTTTTCTATATTGTTTATAAATTTTACGAAAAAAAAGCAAGTAAATTCTTTAATTTTATATAGTATAAGAGAATATAAAACAACGTATTTTTTACTCTTTCTTTAAGGAACTATGTACACCACTTATTGCTCTATTTTAATATAAGCATGAGAACAAGACAAGATAAATACTTTGTATTCTAAAAAGTATGAAATGAATTTTTTTTTTAAATTGACTTTTATTAAAATGGCTAAGAATATATTAATCTTACATACTAAATAAAAATTTTGACTTCAGAATTAAGAGAATTAATAAATTTAAATTAACGCTAACGCTTTTACTAGTGAATAAAATTCATATATATAAATTTAAAATCTTCCCCATATTTAATCAAACATTTTAATGTATTTTTTTACAATTACAATCAGGTCTTACTTCATGCTTGACTATGGATCCTGGATAATGAATTAGTTCAATAGGCACAGTCTTTTGAAAGACATTTATTTAAATATATATATATATATATATATATATATATATATATATATATATATATATATATATATATATTCTATTAGTATCTCATGTCCGCTAAGAATATTTGAAAAGGAGAATTCACATTAATGCACATTTTTTTCAGGCAGAGAGACAGAGAGAAAGTTAGGGTGAAGGTGGAGTACAATATTTATTGCAGTTACTTACAAATAAAAGATCTTTTCCTTGAAAACAGCTTTTTAAAATGTTTTAATATTTTCCTTCATATCCAAAACACAGATAAATGAAACGAAAGATTTCAAATTCACTGGACATAAAGAGCACAGTAATGGCTATGCAATAAACTGATGTTGATCCTCTTGAACTTAGCTCGGACTTGCTGGAGATAAGGAAGTCAACAGTCTGACTCACATGATGAGTACCACTTAGTACTCACTACATGCAAACACGCATCACAAAAAGATGACAGGAAACTACGTGTCTGATTATTATTTAAGTTTCTGTTCTAACTGATAGATTTTGTTGTACTTTGTAAATGGATGTTGAGCACATTTGCTAACAACACTACAGAATTTTCTTTGATGTACTTTGTAAATGGATGTTGAGCACATATACTAACAACACACTTTGTTGTACTTTGTAAATGACTGTTGAAAACATATACTAACAACTCTACAGACTTTGTTGTACTTTGTAAATGACTGTTGAAAACATATCCTAACATCACTACAAAAATAATAAACACAATAAAGTGGGCTAACCTTAATGTTTTCAAAGAAAGACTTTGCAGAACTCATAGTATGTAGCGGCTTTAAAGTTTGTCGGGTTTCCTAGGCCCCAGTCACGAGATTATTTTTTCACCGACCTGTATCAAAACTAAACAGTTTACCTTAAGGCCGCAAATGTAAAATTTATTGTTACACATGTGCATATACAAAATCTCGTAGTTGATAAGTTAACCTGCACCCATCTAATATAAACATTTTTAGGCGTTGTACTTTGGCCTTTAAGGCGGTCATATTGAAATAAATGTAAATTTGTACTAATTAAAGATTTTTAGTGTTTTAGAAATATAAATAAAAATCGCCGCGGACCGGTCGACACTTAATATTTTCTCCGCGGCCCGCTTGGGTGTGGGGGGGGGGAGAGGGGGTGTGTGTGGGGGGAACGTTGATTATTTATATTTTGTATTGTTCTGATTTACGATGCCAATGTCGCTCACAACCGCTCAGCTGCTGGTTGGCCTCTCGTCCATGTAAACTTGCACTATTCCGAAAGAAATACACCACAATAAGTAAAAAGGAAATATTTAATGTTTCTTGGGCTGCCCAGAACTCTTTGATCCACGGACCAGTACTGGTTCACGGACCGGGGGTTGGCGACCACTGATTTAAGGTAATAAATTAGAATTAAGAATTGGCAATTTTACTGTTTCAAGGTTATATAGCTGCAATAACTTTATGTAAACGTGACAGTTTCGGATATTTTTTGTTGCTTTTTTTATTTTGTGTGGTCTATTTTGTTTATAGCGTTGGGTTATTTACTCATTTTTTTTTCAGGATTTTGTCCGCAACTCTGAAATAGCAGCATTTGAGTACAATTTAATGCATTTGGGTGTTTGCGTTAAATAATTTAATCACATAAGTTTTAGCGCATTAATTACGCGATAATTGCATTAAAAGCTTACCCTTTTTATTCCATTCCCTTTTTTGCTGTGAACACTGCTGAACAAGGCTGCCACTGATTGCATCAAACCTGTCTATTAATAAATTCATGAAAGAGATTATTAAAATGTTAGGCAATTTAGATTAAAAACTCTAAAATGTTTAAAATAATCCGTTAGAAGCTAGTTCAAACTCACTTGTATGAGATTTGTTTGTATCGATCATCAAATGGCAGTTTTCAAGCTGACTATTTGTTATTTCAGTAGCCGCTAATGTATTTTTCGACAGTTCATTATTTGCTATTTCAGTAGTACTAGCTAGAGAAGGTAAAAACTGGATTCTTGATCATCTTTTCATAATATATACAATAATAAATTTTATTATACAAATAACATGTCATAAAATGCAAAAAAAAAAAAAACAACAAAAAAAACTATACATTAAAATGTATATATTAAAATGTTTAACTTACCTTGAGAAACCAGCAAGCTCCCTGTATCCAACTTATGTAAAAATCCACCTACGTGAATAATTTGCTGCGTGGCAAGTGGAGCCTGATAAACGCGTTTGTTGATGTCCTCACTGTGGTCCATGTGTAAATTAAAATACTGCTGCCTTTCAGTTGGGACATCAAGTTTAGCATATAGTGTTGATTAGGGTTATGACTAATTTTAATTTTTTCAGCCTGGGGTTGTAATCGATGAAATTTTACCTACAAATCGCAAAAATGACTTTGGTTTTGCCGAAACATGAAAAAATCTCCCGCGCCTAAGTGAATTTCATTTTTTAACATTAAAAAAAAAGGGACGAGGCGTGAGTGTTGCCAGTCTAACTCTTAGAGAAAATGCATTGATGGTTTTATGCTAAATACAAAGTACAAACGTACGTAAATCTATATATTTTTATATAGTATTAGATTAACAATATATACAATTTATATATAACTAAAGTTATATATATCTAAACGTGTAGTAATTTTATAATAAATGATTATTCTAACTATATTCAAAAAATACAGGACCATTTTATAGCTATATAATGGTCCTGTGTTTATTGAATATAGTTGTCATTAACATTTGTGGTTCTATGACTGAAAGTTTAAATATATGTAATGTCTATTTATATAAATTACGTATGTTCTTTGTTCAATACTTTAAAAAATATATAGATCTACATTCGTGTGTGCATTGTATAGCATAAAACCGTCAATGCATTTTTCTCTAAGAGTTATACTGGCAACACTCACGCTTCATTCCTTTGAAACATAAAATAAAAATTGTTTGAACCTCTATACCATGTAAGTTTTGCAGAAAATACACATGAGTAATACATATAAATGAGCATATTCAGTGTTTTGATAGTGTTTCAGATGTGTGTGTTTGTGTTTACAAATTTGCTGTTAAGATATTTGTCAGTTTTGCATGTAGAATGAACCTCCTCCATCAACTTTATAGCTCTCTCAGCTACTATGTTGGTCCGAGGCACATCAAGCCCTGATGGTTCATTATTAACATCTGGCTAGTGAAAGGTTCTGAAGTATGTTTGTCCCCTTTTTAATGGATGGATTGTTGATAAAGGGGCCACTTTGACAGTTGTATATCCAACTCTGCCTGCTGATTCAATTTATCTTTTATACAGTTGTTTATCTTCACTACAAAGCCAATTTCCATTTGTTTTTGTTATATCAAACAAATTAACAAGATTTCCTATAAATTCTGCGTTTCGTCGCTTTCTGTGTTTTTCAAAAGAGATAAGTTTTTCAACCTTTGCCGACACTTGCTGTTTGTAAAGAACATGAAAATTCAGTTTCTCCCAACTCCCAAGCTTCAACAACTCCTGTTATTTTTCTGAGTCGGTTTCGTCTTCCTTTCAATCCATCAAAAAGTCCCGAAAATCTTCCGACAATATTTTTGTAGGTAGGCATTTTACATAGCGTTTTGCTCATGCCCTGTTTAAGTTCGGGTATACTAAGACGGCGTTTAGTGCTTGATTTCAGGTTTTGTGCCCATAATCCCCCAGCCGCTTCCATTGATGATTTGGACATTTTACTTTGTAAAGACGTGTTTCCAAGAAGAAGCTCTCAACAGCAAATCTCCAAAAACAATACTGCGAAGAAAAAAATTAGTTTAAATGAGACGATATAGTATAAATTTACAGTTTAAAACCTCACATCTGTTTTGTCAAGTTTTTGCTTGTGGCAAGGTCTAAAACAAGATGACTGTAATGGACAGCACATTCCACAAATTGTTTAAAATATAAATAGCTTCATTTCATTCAGATTGTTCAATAGAAAAGCAATATATGTAAACAATTTTATACTCTCAAAAATGTCACATTCTCCTTAAACTGTTATTTTATTTAACAACCCATCCACTCATGATTATGAAATTCGAAATGAGGCTAGGCGCGGGAAGTTTTTTCATAAACCAATAAAATTAACATTAAATATGTTATCTATGGGTAAAAGTTCATCTAATGCAACATCAGGAAAATCAAATTTTTGAAAAAAATTTCTAGTCATAACCCTAGTGTTGATGCCCTATGCTTGAATTTATCTGCAATTAGAAAATGTGTTTTTTTAAATTTTGTCGGCTATACTGTCAACACAGTATATAACAGCCGACCACCCTTGAACATAGGTCTCTGACTTGGTAGTCAGAAATAAAAATGTATTGTGTTCTGGTATACTAAATTCTTTTCCTTTATGTATTAGAAGATATATCGCGGGAATTAGGTTCTTTGGTATCAATATAGGTACACGTTTTTTTTATCCCTTTGCAAGCTTTGAAAATATCAACTTTCGACCTAATGGCTCTAATATGGTCCAAACGCTGATCCAAGCATATTATTTCTCTTCCCAGTATTCTTTTAAAAGAAGTCTGGCTGGCTCACCACCTCGTCTTGCGTTAAATAAGGTCAGCCGGCATAAAATATATTTCTCAATTTGACAAAGTCATTGAAAGAGTATTTAGTGGAGTGATCTCTGCTCAATGTTTCTATTTCTTTAAACGCAGTTGTTACTCGAACAGCAAACTGGAATAATTTTTTTTTTCCGCCGACCAGCAATACATGAGCTTTGTATCACACATAAAGAAGATATGGTTAATTTTGTTTTGCATACAGAAAAATGTACCCTCCAATCGACACGAATATTTTATAACATACAAATTTTCAAATATTTCGATAAAGGTTTCACCATTACAAATAAAGTGACATAATAATAATATTGATAATTGTTACAATGTTACAATGTACATTTCTATTGTGCATTAGTTAAAAGAAATTTAATGTTCAATTTCTCAATGGATTTGCAAAGTGGGAATAAATCTTGCATCACTTTAATTGCACGCTCTGCACAGATATTAGAACGCTGCGTTTGTGTAGGTGTTGGATCTGAAGACCATAATGTCTTTAATGATTTCAAAGTCTTTGTGTGCTGCTTACATGTGTATGATAAATTGTCAAAGTTAGTAGTATTGAAGCACTGGGCAGAGAACCAGATGTCAGCCCAAGTACCACTGATGAAATCACATGCTGCCTTAGCTGTTTGCAGATACTCATCAGAACGAATGATGACAAACAATAAATTGCCCTTGAGTTCCATCTCTCGTTACTGATTTTTGGAAGTGATTGAAAATTTACTTTTTGAAAGCTTCTTCTAGTTTTGAAAAATCCTATAGCATTATGTTAAAGCCATGTCATCTCGCCAGCACTCTTGTTCTGATTTTTTTAGTGGTGCTCCAGCATTATCAAATGATGTTTTGAGTTGTTCATACGTCTCTTTATTGTTAAAACAAACGAGTAGCTGAGGTTTCGTGAAGTTGTTGATGTACTAAAATGATCATTCATGACATGTTTCAATATTGTATCTAGAATGTGGTGATATCATCCAATGCATACTGCTTTTTATAATCCAACATATTGAAAGTGTTTCTGTAATAGTGTGATTGCACCAATTTTTCTTCAAATATTTGCTGCAGTTGTGTTAGAGACATTCATTTTTATTCATTGAACACAGTTTTTATTCGGGAAAAGTGGAGAATTCTGCGAAGAGTAGTATGGCAGGCCAGTGCCCTAAATGAGATGTAGAGCCAAGAAAGAAAGAAGTTTTTTTTTCCATTGAATATTGTCTGCCCTTTTGCATTTGCCAGCTGAAGAACAGCGAGTCTGACCTCCCTTTTTTCATTTTTTATAACGACAACCTCATATGCTTTATTTGGTATGGTCTGTCCATCAAAGTGTAAGCACCAGTGTGCTTTTTAAAGTTTTCCTTGAAATTACTTTTTAATTTTTCTCCTTCTTTCATTAGACCTTTGTAAATGCCGCTTTGAGTTGGAGCAGATAAGAAAACTCCAGTTCCCGAGTTTTTGGACGTTCCTTATACTCCATTTTGCTGCAGTCACTAAACGCACTGAAGAAGAGGTTTTTCGTCTTTAATACTTTAATGGTTTCACATTATCTTCACTAGTACTGGAACACTGTTCTTCTCTCACAAAATCTTCTTTATTAACATAATCTTCTGTATCCGAATTTGGTAAGACACTTGATTCAACACTTTCTTCAGTAAAGCTTTCTGCGACTGGCACTTTCCCTTTAAGTAATTTAATTTTTCTTGGGTGAATATTTTGTGAATCATCTTCTGAGGTACAATAGCCTACTTTTCCTTTTGCTGAAATCTGAAGTGCATAGAACTCTCTGTCTTCTTGGCACAACTACTCCCCTTTCTCATCTCTTACATTAAACATCGCTGTGAAATCATAGTTTCCAGGACTTCGATTATGTCTTTCAAACTTCTTAACGACATTGGACGATCATGTCTTTTCTGCTTTATACATCAGAAGCAATTGTTTCATATCTGTTCACTATATGTAGTTCCAGTGGAATTTTTCTCATTTGATCATAACTGTCAACTGTCTTTGGTGACTTAATGCCTTTTTGGAAATGCGCTAGATTTGAAGACCAAATTCTCTTGTTCGTCTCGGAAGCTGGAGCAAAATTACAGTTAAAATACTACATGCGGGTATGACATACGATTTACTGGGCGTATAGAGGGTGACCATTTTTAACAGTCGAGGGTTGTTATTGATAAATATCCACTTGTGCCAGTATGGGGAACAAAAAATTATGAAAACAATTTTTTAGTCATATACCTAATATATATATAAGTAATTATAAGTAATTTAAAAAATTATATTTTATAAGCACAGCTAATTTATATATGTTTAATTAATTTTTGAAAAATATATTTGGATGGAAAAAAATATACAGTGTTTAAGTTTAAACCTTACCCTTCAATTTTGATGTGTCCTATCTTCCTCTTTCTGCATTATATCTTACTCTGGCTGCGTCATAACGTCTTCTGGCTGCGATATATTTTCTTCTGGCTGATTTATGTATTTATCTGTTTTGGATTTATCTCCGAAACAGAGTTACAGCTACTTGTTGTGTATTACACATATCAGATTTTACGGTTTGCTGAACATAAGTACTTTACGTTTCTGGCCTTTGTTTAGATAAAAGGGTTGGCGAAAGCTTCTTCGATAAACTATTTTCACGGAAACCTGGAACATGCAAAATTATATTTATAATCAGATAATTAATGTATTTCAAAATATAAAAAAATAAAATTACACACAGGTTTAGGACTTAATTTAATTTTCCATAAACAAAACAAACCTTTCAAGAGGTTCTTATGTTTCACTGTTTGATTAATTAAAGCAGCCTCAGCCATTCTTTTCCCATATGACTGATAGGTAGACATTTTATAGCACCTATTTTGATCTAAAGCGTTAATGAATTTCTTAAATATATGTTTAGTATGACACAGGTAAATGAATATATCTCAAAGCTTCTCGGAACAATCCTGAGTTTTTTTTGCGAACGTTCTAAAAAAAAGGACGCATGTAGTCACATGGTTTCACAGTTTAATAAAAAGCAATACATATTTTTCTGAAATACAGTCAGTAATACTATAGTTTTTATTGCTAAAGTATTTTAAAGTAAATTCTCTAAGGTCTAGTGCAGGAAAATTCAAATATGTACTATTGCTGATGGTGGAAGTCTTCCAAAGTGTGTGGTTAAGAAAAAAGTTAACCGATCATAAGTAAATATGATTACAATGCCCTAAAGTCACCTCAACTTCATAAGCGATTAATGTTTCGGCTGTTCGCCTTGATCGTAAAATTAAGTGAAAAGGGTGGGGAGATGATTCTTACAATGCTAAGATACGGCATACCTAACATGTGGTCTAGGCCTAGTAATGTCGTACAGTTTGCCAAGTCTATACTTGAACTTGGTCAGCCACGTGGCCATATGATTTATTTATTTTTTCAATAGAAACAAAAGAAAAAACAGGTTATCGATACAAACATTGCACAATATTAATACTACTATACTTATATTTCACAGAAATATTTTGTTTCTCTTTACAAAACTTAATTCAAATAACAAATCCACCTAACACCCCATTAAAGTAATGTAGGGCTAAACCGTAAATAACCATACTTTCATTATAAATATAATGCACATAGTTAAAAGAAAGCCGAAGTTTATCCATATACGATCATTACTCATATTCAGTTTATTTACAATGTCAAAGTTTCATTCTACTTAATTTTTCTGCATTTATTTTTTTTATTGCATTACTTTAGTTTTTTCCCTAAATCCTGTTAATGACTATGGGTATCTATTTGTATAGGTTTATACTAATATAAAAAATAATAATCATTTATTTTTAAAGAAATAGACTGAAATTACGCGAAATATTAAAAAGTTATTGTTTTTAACTTTTATTATAATTGTGTGCATTTGTCTTAATTATGTAGGTTTCATTATTTTTTTTTTTAAGGGTTCATTATTTTTTTTAAGTGCCCATGAATTGTTTTGCGTCTCTGTGTTGTTGTGTGTCTCTGTGTTGTTATGTGCATCTGAGTTGTTGTGTGCCTGTGAGTTGTTGTGTGCCTCTGTGTTGTTGTGTCATCTGAGTTGTTGTGTGCCTGTGACTTGTTGTGTGCCTATGAGTTGTTGTGTCATCTGAGTTGTTGTGTATCTGTGAGTTGTTGAGTGCCTCTGTGTTGTTGAGTGCCTCTGTGTTGTTGTGTAATCTGAGTTGTTGTGTGCCTCTGAGTTGTTGTGTGTCTGTGAGTTGTTGTGTCTGAGTTGTTGTGTCATCTGAGTTGTTGTGTCATCTGAGTTGTTGTGTCATCTGAGTTGTTGTGTGCCTGTGAATTGTTGTGTGCCTGTGAGTTGATGTGTATCTGTGAGTTGTTGTGTGCCTCTGAGTTGTTGTGTGCCTGTGAGTTGTTGTGTGCCTCTGAGTTGTTGTGTGCCTGTGAGTTGTTGTGTATCTGTGAGTTGTTGTGTGCCTGTGAGTTGTTGTGTGCCTGTGAGTTGTTGTGTGCCTCTGAGTTGTTGTGTGCCTGTGAGTTGTTGTGTATCTGTGAGTTGTTGTGTGCCTCTGAGTTGTTGTGTGCCTGTGAGTTGTTGTGTGTCTGTGAGTTGTTGTGTGCCTCTGAGTTGTTGTGTGCCTCTGAGTTGTTGTGTGCCTGTGAATTGTTGTGTATCTGTGAGTTATTGTGTGCCTGTGAGTTGTTGTGTGCCTCTGAGTTGTTAAGTGCCTCTGAGTTGTTGTGTGCCTCTGAGTTGTTGTGTTTCTGTGAGTTATTGTGTGCCTCTGTGTTGTTGTGTCATCTGAGTTGTTGTGTGCCTGTGAGTTGTTGAGTGCCTCTGTGTTGTTCTGTCATCTGAGTTGTTGTGTGTCTGTGAGTTGTTGTGTGTCTCTGAGTTGTTGTGTGCCTGTGAGTTGTTGTGTCATCTGAGTTGTTGTGTCATCTGAGTTGTTGTGTGTCTGTGAGTTGTTGTGTGCCTCTGAGTTGTTGAGTGCCTCTGTGAGTTGTTGTGTGCCTCTGAGTTGTTGAGTGCCTCTGAGTTGTTGTGTGCCTGTGAGTTGTTGTGTGCCTGTGAGTTGTTGTGTGCCTCTGAGTTGTTGTGTGCCTGTGAGTTGTTGTGTATCTATGAGTTGTTGTGTGTCTGTGAGTTGTTGTGTCATCTGAGTTGTTGTGTCATCTGAGTTGTTGTGTGCCTGTGAGTTGTTGTGTCATCTGAGTTGTTGTGTGCCTCTGAGTTGTTAAGTGCCTCTGAGTTGTTGTGTGTCTGTGAGTTATTGTGTGCCTCTGAGTTGTTGTGTCATCTGAGTTGTTGTGTGCCTGTGAGTTGTTGAGTGCCTCTGTGTTGTTCTGTCATCTGAGTTGTTGTGTGTCTGTGAGTTTTTGTGTGTCTCTGAGTTGTTGTGTGCCTGTGAGTTGTTGTGTCATCTGACTTGTTGTGTGCCTGTGAGTTGTTGTGTGCCTGTGAGTTGTTGTGTGCCTGTGAGTTGTTGTGCCTGTGAATTGTTGTGTGTCTGTGAGTTGTTGTGTGTTTGTGAATTGTTAAGTATCTGTGAGTTATTGTGTGCCTGTGAGTTGTTGTGTGCCTCTGAGTTTTTAAGTGCCTCTGAGTTGTTGTGTGCCTTTGAGTTGTTGTGTGTCTGTGAGTTGTTGTGTGTCTGTGAGTTGTTGTGTCATCTGAGTTGTTGTGTGCCTGTGAGTTGTTGTGTCATCTGAGTTGTTGTGTGCCTGTGAGTTGTTGTGTGCCTCTGAGTTGTTAAGTGCCTCTGAGTTGTTGTGTGTCTGTGAGTTGTTGTGTGCCTCTGTGTTGTTGTGTCATCTGTGTTGTTGTGTCATCTGAGTTGTTGTGTGCCTGTGAGTTGTTGTGTGCCTCTGAGTTGTTAAGTGCCTCTGAGTTGTTGTGTGCCTGTGAGTTGTTTTGTGCCTCTGTGTTGTTGTGTCATCTGAGTTGTTGTGTGCCTGTGAGTTGTTGTGTGCTGTGAGTTGTTGTGTCATCTGAGTTGTTGTGTGCCTCTGAGTTGTTGTGTGTCTGTGAGTTGTTGTGTGCCTCTGTGTTGTTGTGTCATCTGTGTTGTTGTGTCATCTGAGTTGTTGTGTGCCTGTGAGTTGTTGTGTGCCTCTGAGTTGTTAAGTGCCTCTGAGTTGTTGTGTGTCTGTGAGTTATTGTGTGCCTCTGTGTTGTTGTGTCATCTGAGTTGTTGTGTGCCTGTGAGTTGTTGAGTGCCTCTGTGTTGTTCTGTCATCTGAGTTGTTGTGTGTCTGTGAGTTGTTGTGTGTCTCTGAGTTGTTGTGTGCCTGTGAGTTGTTGTGTCATCTGAGTTGTTGTGTCATCTGAGTTGTTGTGTGCCTGTGAGTTGTTGTGTGCCTCTGAGTTGTTGAGTGCCTCTGTGAGTTGTTGTGTGCCTCTGAGTTGTTGAGTGCCTCTGAGTTGTTGTGTGCCTGTGAGTTGTTGTGTGCCTATGAGTTGTTGTGTGCCTCTGAGTTGTTGTGTGCCTGTGAGTTGTTGTGTATCTATGAGTTGTTGTGTGTCTGTGAGTTGTTGTGTCATCTGAGTTGTTGTGTGCCTGTGAGTTGTTGTGTGCCTTTGAGTTGTTGTGTATATGTGAGTTGTTGTGTGCCTCTGAGTTGTTGTGTGCCTGTGAGTTGTTGTGTGTCTGTGAGTTGTTGTGTGCCTCTGAGTTGTTGTGTGCCTGTGAGTTGTTGTGTATCTGTGATTTGTTGTGTGTCTGTGAGTTGTTGTGTCATCTGAGCAGGGTTGTTAACAATACTCTTAAATTGTATCGTCAATACCGATACCAATACTTCATGAAAATAGTATCGCCAATACCAATACAAATACTCAAGTAAAAATGTATTGCCAAAATTGATACCGATATAATACCGATACTTTTGAGAACAACAAACTATTTTTATTTTTTTTTAAAAGTCGAAACAATAAAATACAATGTCAAAGCACAAATTAAATACTAATCACTTTAGTTCTTGACGGATGGCCAAGTGGTGTAGATAATCGACTGTTGACTTCAGAGTCATGGGTTCAATCCTCGGTGAGAACAATGGGAATTTTCCCACAAGTTCACCTAGTTTTAAATAGGTACCCGACTTTAAGCTGGGGAAGTAAAGGCGGCTGGGCGTTGTGCTAACCACACAATCCCTTCATATGCCGAGGTCATAGAAACAGATGAATCCCCGATGGCCCGTCAGGGCTAATGGAACTTTACTATTTCATCACTTGGCAGAACGTAAGAAGATCATCATTTCAAAACGATCATTGCTTAGCCTAGAACTTAATGGCTTTAAAATACGCTCACCTAATAAAAACAGGCACTCAACTCAGCACTAGCCGATCAACTCAGCAATATAGTTTCTTAATGCTTGGGTAGGTTGGGTAGGGTGCTAATGACAGCATTTCTGATGAGTTATATTCAAGATACCTGTCTACTTCATCATAACTGTACTATTAAGCTGGTTCTGCCGCCGTGCAGCAAAACTGCACTGCTGACTGTATTGAAGCGGTACCACCCTGCCGAGTAAGTGGAGTGGAAACTGCACTCAGTGCACTGCAAGCAAACTTTAATTTTTGTTCAACTTCAGCCTTGTGATCCAAGTTGTCTTGGTGGGGATGTGGGTGGTATTAATAGTGGTAGGGCTAATGGTTATCATTACAAGTAGTGATTGAATTTATGAAGATTACTTTTAAATCAATGTATTAAAATCGCTATTGTTTTTCTGCAATTAACTAATAGTGGCAACAGAAAAAAATTGGTATCAAGTATCGAAAATTTTTCGTTTAAAATGTATCGGCGATACACAAATCAATACTTGATATACAAAAAGGATCGGCAATAAAGCAACCGATAATGAAAAAGAATCGTCGATACTGTATTGGCTGATACCGATACTTCGATACTAACAACCCTGCATCTGAGTTGTTGTGTGCCTGTGAGGTGTTGTGTGCCTGTGAGTTGTTGTGTGCCTGTGAGTTGTTATGACATCTGAGTTGTTGTGTGTCTGTGAGTTGTTGTGTGCCTCTGAGTTGTTGTGTGCCTGTGAGTTGTTGAGTGCCTCTGTGTTGTTGTGTGCCTGTGAGTTGTTGTGTGCCTGTGAGTGGTTGTGTCATCTAAGTTGTTAAGTGCCTCTGAGTTGTTAAGTGCCTCTAAGTTGTTAAGTGCCTCTGAGTTGTTGTGTGCCTGTGAGTTGTTGTGTGCCTCTGAGTTGTTAAGTGCCTCTTAGTTGTTGTGTGTCTGTGAGTTGTTGTGTGCCTCTGTATTGTTGTGTCATCTGTGTTGTTGTGTCATCTGAGTTGTTGTGTGCCTGTGAGTTGTTGTGTGCCTCTGAGTTGTTAAGTGCCTCTGAGTTGTTGTGTGTCTGTGAGTTATTGTGTGCCTCTGTGTTGTTGTGTCATCTGAGTTGTTGTGTGCCTGAGAGTTGTGTGCCTGTGAGTTGTTGTGTGCCTGTGAGTTGTTGTGTGCCTGTGAGTTGATGTGTGCCTCTGAGTTGTTGTGTGCCTGTGAGTTGTTGTGTGTCTGTGAGTTGTTGTGTGCCTGTGAGTTGTTGTGTATCTGTGTGTTATTGTGTGCCTGTGAGTTGTTGTGTGCCTCTGAGTTGTTAAGTGCCTCTGAGTTGTTGTGTGCCTGTGAGTTGTTGTGTGTCTGTGAGTTGTTGTGTCATCTGAGTTGTTGTGTGCCTGTGAGCTGTTGTGTGCCTGTGAGTTTTTGTGTCATCTGAGTTGTTGTGTGCCTGTGAGTTATTGTGTGCCTCTGAGTTGTTAAGTGCCTCTGAGTTGTTGTGTGTCTGTGAGTTATTGCGTGCCTCTGTGTTGTTGTGTCATCTGAGTTGTTGTGTGCCTGTGACTTGTTGTGTGCCTCCTTGGTGTTGTGTCATCTGAGTTGTTGTATATCTGTGAGTTGTTGTGTGCCTGTGAGTTGTTGAGTGCCTCTGTGTTGTTATGTCATCTGAGTTGTTGTGTGTCTGTGAGTTGTTGTGTGCCAGTGAGTTGTTGTGTGTCTGTGAGTTGTTGTGTGCCTCTGTGTTGTTAAGTGCCTCTGAGTTGTTGTGTGTCTGTGAGTTGTTGTGTGCCTCTGAGTTGTTGTGTGCCTCTGAGTTGTTGTGTGCCTCTGAGTTGATGTGTGCCTCTGTGTTGTTCTGTCATCTGAGTTGTTGTGTGCCTCTGAGTTGTTGAGTGCCTCTGTGTTGTTGTGTCTTCTAAGTTGTTGTGTTTCTCTGTGTTGTTGTGTGCCTCTGAGTTGTTGTGTGCTTCTGATTTGTTGTGTGCCTCTGAGTTGTTGCGTGCATCTGAGTTGTTGTGTATCTGTGAGTTGTTGTGTATCTGTGAGTTTTTGTGTGCCTCTGAGTTGTTGTGTGCCTCTGAGTTGTTGTGTGCCTCTGAGTTGTTGTGTGCCTCTGAGTCGTTGTGTGTCCCTGAGTTGTTGTGTGTCTCTGTGTTGTTGTGTTATCTGAGTTGTTGTGTGCCTCTGAGTTGTTGTGTTCCTCTGAGTTGTTGTGTGCCTGTGAGTTGTTGTGTGCCTGTGAGTTGTAGTGTGCCTCTGAGTTGTTGTGTGCCTGTGAGTTGTTGTGTATCTGTGAGTTGTTGTGTGTCTGTGAGTTGTTGTGTCATCTTAGTTGTTGTGTGCCTGTGAGTTGTTGTGTGCCTGTGAGTTGTTGTGTGCCTGTGAGTTGTTGTGTGCCTGTGAGTTGTTGTGTGCCTGTGAGTTGTTGTATCATCTGAGTTGTTGTGTGCCTCTGAGTTGTTAAGTGCCTCTGAGTTGTTAAGTGCCTCTGAGTTGTTGTGTGGTCTGTGAGTTGTTGTGTGCCTGTGAGTAATTGTGTGCCTCTGAGTTGTTGCGTGCCTGTGAGTTGTTGTGTGCCTGTGAGTTGTTGTGTGCCTGTAAGTTGTTGTGTGCCTCTGAGTTGTTGTGTGTCTGTGAGTTGTTGAGTGTCTCTGTGAGTTGTTGTGTGCCTGTGAGTTGTTGTGTCATCTGAGTTGTTGTGTGTCTGTGAGTTGTTGTGTCTCTGAGTTGTTTTGTGCCTGTGAGTTGTTGTGTGCCTGTGGGTTGTTGTATGCCTCTGAGTTGTTGTGTGCCTCTGTGTTGTTATGTCATCTGAGTTGTTGTGTGTCTGTGAGTTGTTGTGTGCCAGTGAGTTGTTGTGTGTCTGTGAGTTGTTGTGTGCCTCTGTGTTGTTAAGTGCCTCTGAGTTGTTGTGTGTCTGTGAGTTGTTGTGTGCCTCTGAGTTGTTGTGTGCCTCTGAGTTGTTGTGAGCCTCTGAGTTGATGTGTGCCTCTGAGTTGATGTGTGCCTCTGTGTTGTTCTGTCATCTGAGTTGTTGTGTGCCTCTGAGTTGTTGAGTGCCTCTGTGTTGTTGTGTCTTCTGAGTTGTTGTGTTTCTCTGTGTTGTTGTGTGCCTCTGAGTTGTTGTGTGCTTCTGAGTTGTTGTGTGCCTCTGAGTTGTTGCGTGCCTCTGAGTTGTTGTGTGCCTCTGAGTTGTTGTGTGCCTGAGAGTTGTGTGCCTGTGAGTTGTTGTGTGCCTGTGAGTTGTTGTGTGCCTGTGAGTTGATGTGTGCCTCTGAGTTGTTGTGTGCCTGTGAGTTGTTGTGTGTCTGTGAGTTGTTGTGTGCCTGTGAGTTGTTGTGTATCTGTGTGTTATTGTGTGCCTGTGAGTTGTTGTGTGCCTCTGAGTTGTTAAGTGCCTCTGAGTTGTTGTGTGCCTGTGAGTTGTTGTGTGTCTGTGAGTTGTTGTGTCATCTGAGTTGTTGTGTGCCTGTGAGCTGTTGTGTGCCTGTGAGTTTTTGTGTCATCTGAGTTGTTGTGTGCCTGTGAGTTATTGTGTGCCTCTGAGTTGTTAAGTGCCTCTGAGTTGTTGTGTGTCTGTGAGTTATTGCGTGCCTCTGTGTTGTTGTGTCATCTGAGTTGTTGTGTGCCTGTGATTTGTTGTGTGCCTCCTTGGTGTTGTGTCATCTGAGTTGTTGTATATCTGTGAGTTGTTGTGTGCCTGTGAGTTGTTGAGTGCCTCTGTGTTGTTATGTCATCTGAGTTGTTGTGTGTCTGTGAGTTGTTGTGTGCCAGTGAGTTGTTGTGTGTCTGTGAGTTGTTGTGTGCCTCTGTGTTGTTAAGTGCCTCTGAGTTGTTGTGTGTCTGTGAGTTGTTGTGTGCCTCTGAGTTGTTGTGTGCCTCTGAGTTGTTGTGTGCCTCTGAGTTGATGTGTGCCTCTGTGTTGTTCTGTCATCTGAGTTGTTGTGTGCCTCTGAGTTGTTGAGTGCCTCTGTGTTGTTGTGTCTTCTAAGTTGTTGTGTTTCTCTGTGTTGTTGTGTGCCTCTGAGTTGTTGTGTGCTTCTGATTTGTTGTGTGCCTCTGAGTTGTTGCGTGCCTCTGAGTTGTTGTGTATCTGTGAGTTGTTGTGTATCTGTGAGTTTTTGTGTGCCTCTGAGTTGTTGTGTGCCTCTGAGTTGTTGTGTGCCTCTGAGTTGTTGTGTGCCTCTGAGTCGTTGTGTGTCCCTGAGTTGTTGTGTGTCTCTGTGTTGTTGTGTTATCTGAGTTGTTGTGTGCCTCTGAGTTGTTGTGTTCCTCTGAGTTGTTGTGTGCCTGTGAGTTGTTGTGTGCCTGTGAGTTGTAGTGTGCCTCTGAGTTGTTGTGTGCCTGTGAGTTGTTGTGTATCTGTGAGTTGTTGTGTGCCTCTGAGTTGTTGTGTGCCTCTGAGTTGTTGTGTGCCTCTGAGTTGATGTGTGCCTCTGTGTTGTTCTGTCATCTGAGTTGTTGTGTGCCTCTGAGTTGTTGAGTGCCTCTGTGTTGTTGTGTCTTCTAAGTTGTTGTGTTTCTCTGTGTTGTTGTGTGCCTCTGAGTTGTTGTGTGCTTCTGATTTGTTGTGTGCCTCTGAGTTGTTGCGTGCATCTGAGTTGTTGTGTATCTGTGAGTTGTTGTGTATCTGTGAGTTTTTGTGTGCCTCTGAGTTGTTGTGTGCCTCTGAGTTGTTGTGTGCCACTGAGTTGTTGTGTGCCTCTGAGTCGTTGTGTGTCCCTGAGTTGTTGTGTGTCTCTGTGTTGTTGTGTTATCTGAGTTGTTGTGTGCCTCTGAGTTGTTGTGTTCCTCTGAGTTGTTGTGTGCCTGTGAGTTGTTGTGTGCCTGTGAGTTGTAGTGTGCCTCTGAGTTGTTGTGTGCCTGTGAGTTGTTGTGTATCTGTGAGTTGTTGTGTGTCTGTGAGTTGTTGTGTCATCTTAGTTGTTGTGTGCCTGTGAGTTGTTGTGTGCCTGTGAGTTGTTGTGTGCCTGTGAGTTGTTGTGTGCCTGTGAGTTGTTGTGTGCCTGTGAGTTGTTGTATCATCTGAGTTGTTGTGTGCCTCTGAGTTGTTAAGTGCCTCTGAGTTGTTAAGTGCCTCTGAGTTGTTGTGTGTCTGTGAGTTGTTGTGTGCCTGTGAGTAATTGTGTGCCTCTGAGTTGTTGCGTGCCTGTGAGTTGTTGTGTGCCTGTGAGTTGTTGTGTGCCTGTAAGTTGTTGTGTGCCTCTGAGTTGTTGTGTGTCTGTGAGTTGTTGAGTGTCTCTGTGAGTTGTTGTGTGCCTGTGAGTTGTTGTGTCATCTGAGTTGTTGTGTGTCTGTGAGTTGTTGTGTCTCTGAGTTGTTTTGTGCCTGTGAGTTGTTGTGTGCCTGTGGGTTGTTGTATGCCTCTGAGTTGTTGTGTGCCTCTGTGTTGTTATGTCATCTGAGTTGTTGTGTGTCTGTGAGTTGTTGTGTGCCAGTGAGTTGTTGTGTGTCTGTGAGTTGTTGTGTGCCTCTGTGTTGTTAAGTGCCTCTGAGTTGTTGTGTGTCTGTGAGTTGTTGTGTGCCTCTGAGTTGTTGTGTGCCTCTGAGTTGTTGTGAGCCTCTGAGTTGATGTGTGCCTCTGAGTTGATGTGTGCCTCTGTGTTGTTCTGTCATCTGAGTTGTTGTGTGCCTCTGAGTTGTTGAGTGCCTCTGTGTTGTTGTGTCTTCTGAGTTGTTGTGTTTCTCTGTGTTGTTGTGTGCCTCTGAGTTGTTGTGTGCTTCTGAGTTGTTGTGTGCCTCTGAGTTGTTGCGTGCCTCTGAGTTGTTGTGTGCCTCTGAGTTGTTGTGTGCCTGAGAGTTGTGTGCCTGTGAGTTGTTGTGTGCCTGTGAGTTGTTGTGTGCCTGTGAGTTGATGTGTGCCTCTGAGTTGTTGTGTGCCTGTGAGTTGTTGTGTGTCTGTGAGTTGTTGTGTGCCTGTGAGTTGTTGTGTATCTGTGTGTTATTGTGTGCCTGTGAGTTGTTGTGTGCCTCTGAGTTGTTAAGTGCCTCTGAGTTGTTGTGTGCCTGTGAGTTGTTGTGTGTCTGTGAGTTGTTGTGTCATCTGAGTTGTTGTGTGCCTGTGAGCTGTTGTGTGCCTGTGAGTTTTTGTGTCATCTGAGTTGTTGTGTGCCTGTGAGTTATTGTGTGCCTCTGAGTTGTTAAGTGCCTCTGAGTTGTTGTGTGTCTGTGAGTTATTGCGTGCCTCTGTGTTGTTGTGTCATCTGAGTTGTTGTGTGCCTGTGATTTGTTGTGTGCCTCCTTGGTGTTGTGTCATCTGAGTTGTTGTATATCTGTGAGTTGTTGTGTGCCTGTGAGTTGTTGAGTGCCTCTGTGTTGTTATGTCATCTGAGTTGTTGTGTGTCTGTGAGTTGTTGTGTGCCAGTGAGTTGTTGTGTGTCTGTGAGTTGTTGTGTGCCTCTGTGTTGTTAAGTGCCTCTGAGTTGTTGTGTGTCTGTGAGTTGTTGTGTGCCTCTGAGTTGTTGTGTGCCTCTGAGTTGTTGTGTGCCTCTGAGTTGATGTGTGCCTCTGTGTTGTTCTGTCATCTGAGTTGTTGTGTGCCTCTGAGTTGTTGAGTGCCTCTGTGTTGTTGTGTCTTCTAAGTTGTTGTGTTTCTCTGTGTTGTTGTGTGCCTCTGAGTTGTTGTGTGCTTCTGATTTGTTGTGTGCCTCTGAGTTGTTGCGTGCCTCTGGAGTTGTTGTGTATCTGTGAGTTGTTGTGTATCTGTGAGTTTTTGTGTGCCTCTGAGTTGTTGTGTGCCTCTGAGTTGTTGTGTGCCTCTGAGTTGTTGTGTGCCTCTGAGTCGTTGTGTGTCCCTGAGTTGTTGTGTGTCTCTGTGTTGTTGTGTTATCTGAGTTGTTGTGTGCCTCTGAGTTGTTGTGTTCCTCTGAGTTGTTGTGTGCCTGTGAGTTGTTGTGTGCCTGTGAGTTGTAGTGTGCCTCTGAGTTGTTGTGTGCCTGTGAGTTGTTGTGTATCTGTGAGTTGTTGTGTGTCTGTGAGTTGTTGTGTCATCTTAGTTGTTGTGTGCCTGTGAGTTGTTGTGTGCCTGTGAGTTGTTGTGTGCCTGTGAGTTGTTGTGTGCCTGTGAGTTGTTGTGTGTCTGTGAGTTGTTGTATCATCTGAGTTGTTGTGTGCCTCTGAGTTGTTAAGTGCCTCTGAGTTGTTAAGTGCCTCTGAGTTGTTGTGTGTCTGTGAGTTGTTGTGTGCCTGTGAGTAATTGTGTGCCTCTGAGTTGTTGCGTGCCTGTGAGTTGTTGTGTGCCTGTGAGTTGTTGTGTGCCTGTAAGTTGTTGTGTGCCTCTGAGTTGTTGTGTGTCTGTGAGTTGTTGAGTGTCTCTGTGAGTTGTTGTGTGCCTGTGAGTTGTTGTGTCATCTGAGTTGTTGTGTGTCTGTGAGTTGTTGTGTCTCTGAGTTGTTTTGTGCCTGTGAGTTGTTGTGTGCCTGTGGGTTGTTGTATGCCTCTGAGTTGTTGTGTGCCTCTGTGTTGTTATGTCATCTGAGTTGTTGTGTGTCTGTGAGTTGTTGTGTGCCAGTGAGTTGTTGTGTGTCTGTGAGTTGTTGTGTGCCTCTGTGTTGTTAAGTGCCTCTGAGTTGTTGTGTGTCTGTGAGTTGTTGTGTGCCTCTGAGTTGTTGTGTGCCTCTGAGTTGTTGTGAGCCTCTGAGTTGATGTGTGCCTCTGAGTTGATGTGTGCCTCTGTGTTGTTCTGTCATCTGAGTTGTTGTGTGCCTCTGAGTTGTTGAGTGCCTCTGTGTTGTTGTGTCTTCTGAGTTGTTGTGTTTCTCTGTGTTGTTGTGTGCCTCTGAGTTGTTGTGTGCTTCTGAGTTGTTGTGTGCCTCTGAGTTGTTGCGTGCCTCTGAGTTGTTGTGTGCCTCTGAGTTGTTGTGTATCTGTGAGTTGTTGTGTATCTGTGAGTTGTTGTGTGCCTCTGAGTTGTTGTGTGCCTCTGAGTTGTTGTGTGCCTCTGAGTTGTTGTGTGCCTCTGAGTTGTTGTGTGTCCCTGAGTTGTTGTGTGTCTCTGTGTTGTTGTGTTATCTGAGTTGTTGTGTGCCTCTGAGTTGTTGTGTGCCTCTGAGTTGTTGTGTGCCTGTGAGTTGTTGTGTGCCTGTGAGTTGTAGTGTGCCTCTGAGTTGTTGTGTGCCTGTGAGTTGTTGTGTATCTGTGAGTTGTTGTGTGTCTGTGAGTTGTTGTGTCATCTGAGTTGTTGTGTGCCTGTGAGTTGTTGTGTGCCTCTGAGTTGTTGTGTGCCTGTGAGTTGTTGTGTGCCTGTGAGTTGTTGTGTGCCTGTGAGTTGTTGTGTGCCTGTGAGTTGTTGTATCATCTGAGTTGCTGTGTGCCTCTGAGTTGTTAAGTGCCTCTGAGTTGTTAAGTGCCTCTGAGTTGTTGTGTGTCTGTGAGTTGTTGTGTGCCTGTGAGTTGTTGTGTGCCTCTGAGTTGTTGCGTGCCTGTGAGTTGTTGTGTGCCTGTGAGTTGTTGTGTGCCTGTAAGTTGTTGTGTGCCTCTGAGTTGTTGTGTGTCTGTGAGTTGTTGAGTGTCTCTGTGAGTTGTTGTGTGCCTGTGAGTTGTTGTGTCATCTGAGTTGTTGTGTGTCTGTGAGTTGTTGTGTCTCTGAGTTGTTTTGTGCCTGTGAGTTGTTGTGTGCCTGTGGGTTGTTGTATGCCTCTGAGTTGTTGTGTGCCTGTGAGTTGTTGTGTGCCTGTGAATTGTTGAGTGCCTCTGTGTTGTTGTGTGCCTGTAAGTTGTTGTGTCATCTGAGTAGTTGTGTGCCTCTGAGTTGTTGTGTGCCTGTGAGTTGTTGTGTGCCTCTGAGTTGTTGTGTGTCTCTGTGTTGTTGTGTCATCTGAGTTGTTGTGTGCCTCTGAGTTGTTGTGTGCCTCTGAGTTGTTGTGTGCCTGTGAGTTGTTGTGTACCTGTGAGTCGTTGTGTGCCTCTGAGTTGTTGTGTGCCTGTGAGTTGTTTAGTGCCTCTGTGTTGTTGTGTGCCTGTGAGTTGTTGTGTGCCTGTGAGTTGCTGTGTGCCTGTGAGTTGTTGTGTGCCTGTGAGTTGTTGTGTGCCTGTGAGTTGTTGTATCATCTGAGTTGCTGTGTGCCTCTGAGTTGTTAAGTGCCTCTGAGTTGTTAAGTGCCTCTGAGTTGTTGTGTGCCTCTGAGTTGTTGTGTGCCTGTGAGTTGTTGTGTGTCTGTGAGTTGTTGTGTGCCTGTGAGTTGTTGTGTCATCTGAGTTGTTGTGTGCCTGTGAGTTGTTGTGTGCCTGTGTGTTGTTGTGTCATCTGAGTTGTTGTGTGCCTGTGAGTTGTTGTGTGCCTCTGAGTTGTTAAGTGCCTCTTAGTTGTTGTGTGTCTGTGAGTTGTTGTGTGCCTCTGTGTTGTTGTGTCATCTGTGTTGTTGTGTCATCTGAGTTGTTGTGTGCCTGTGAGTTGTTGTGTGCCTGTGAGTTGTTGTGTGTCTGTGAGTTGTTGAGTGTCTCTGTGAGTTGTTGTGTGCCTGTGAGTTGTTGTGTCATCTGAGTTGTTGTGTGTCTGTGAGTTGTTGTGCCTCTGAGTTGTTTTGTGCCTGTGAGTTGTTGTGTGCCTGTGGGTTGTTGTATGCCTCTGAGTTGTTGTGTGCCTGTGAGTTGTTGTGTGCCTGTGAATTGTTGAGTGCCTCTGTGTTGTTGTGTGCCTGTAAGTTGTTGTGTCATCTGAGTAGTTGTGTGCCTTTGAGTTGTTGTGTGCCTGTGAGTTGTTGTGTGCCTCTGAGTTTTTGTGTGTCTCTGTGTTGTTGTGTCATCTGAGTTGTTGTGTGCCTCTGAGTTGTTGTGTGCCTCTGAGTTGTTGTGTGCCTGTGAGTTGTTGTGTACCTGTGATTCGTTGTGTGCCTCTGAGTTGTTGTGTGCCTGTGAGTTGTTGTGTGCCTGTGAGTTGTTGAGTGCCTCTGTGTTGTTGTGTGCCTGTGAGTTGTTGTGTGCCTGTGAGTTGCTGTGTCATCTGAGTTGTTGTGTGCCTGTGAGTTGTTGTGTGCCTCTGAGTTGTTGTGTGCCTCTGAGTTGTTGTGTGCCTGTGAGTTGTTGTGTGCCTGTGAGTTGTTGTAAGCCTGTGAGTTGTTGTGTGCCTCTGAGTTGTTGTGTGCCTGTGAGTTGTTGTGTGTCTGTGAGTTGTTGTGTGCCTGTGAGTTGTTGTGTCATCTGAGTTGTTGTGTGCCTGTGAGTTGTTGTGTGCCTGTGTGTTGTTGTGTCATCTGAGTTGTTGTGTGCCTGTGAGTTGTTGTGTGCCTCTGAGTTGTTAAGTGCCTCTTAGTTGTTGTGTGTCTGTGAGTTGTTGTGTGCCTCTGTGTTGTTGTGTCATCTGTGTTGTTGTGTCATCTGAGTTGTTGTGTGCCTGTGAGTTGTTGTGTGCCTGTGAGTTGTTGTGTGTCTGTGAGTTGTTGTGTGTCTGTGAGTTGTTGTGTATCTGTGAGTTGTTGTGTCATCTGGGTTGTTGTGTGCCTGTGAGTTGTTGTGTGCCTGTGTGTTGTTGTGTCATCTGAGTTGTTGTGTGCCTGTGAGTTGTTGTGTGCCTCTGAGTTGTTAAAAGCCTCCGAGTTGTTGTGTTTCTGTGAGTTATTGTGTGCCTCTGTGTTGTTGTGTCATCTGAGTTGTTGTGTGCCTGTGACTTGTTGTGTGCCTCTGTGTTGTTGTGTCATCTGAGTTGTTGTGTGCCTGTGAGTTGTGTGCCTGTGAGTTGTTGTGTGCCTCTGAGTTGTTGTGTGCCTGTGAGTTGTTGTGTATCTGTGTGTTATTGTGTGCCTGTGAGTTGTTGTGTGCCTCTGAGTTGTTAAGTGCCTCTGAGTTGTTGTGTGCCTGTGAATTGTTGTGTGTCTGTGAGTTGTTGTGTCATCTGAGCTGTTGTGTGCCTGTGAGTTGTTGTGTGCCTGTGAGTTTTTGTGTCATCTGAGTTGTTGTGTGCCTGTGAGTTGTTGTGTGCCTGTGAGTTTTTGTGTCATCTGAGTTGTTGTGTGCCTGTGAGTTGTTGTGTGCCTCTGAGTTGTTAAAAGCCTCTGAGTTGTTGTGTGTCTGTGAGTTATTGTGTGCCTCTGTGTTGTTTTGTCATCTAAGTTGTTGTGTGCCTGTGACTTGTTGTGTGCCTCTGTGGTGTTGTGTCATCTGAGTTGTTGTGTGCCTGTGAGTTGTTGTGTGCCTCTGAGTTGTTAAGTGCCTCTGAGTTGTTGTGTGCCTGTGAGTTGTTGTGTGCCTCTTAGTTGTTATAGTGCCTCTGAGTTGTTGTGTGTCTGTGAGTTGTTGTGTGCCTCTGAGTTCTTAAGTGCCCCTGAGTTGTTGTGTCTGTGAGTTATTGTGTGCCTCTGTGTTGTTGTGTCATCTGAGTTGTTGTGTGCCTGTGACTTGTTGTGTGCCTCTGTGTTATTGTGTCATCTGAGTTGTTGAGTATCTGTGAGTTGTTGTGTGCCTGTGAGTTTTTGAGTGCCTCTGTGTTGTTATGTCATCTGAGTTGTTGTGTCGTCTTAGTTGTTGTGTGTCTCTGAGTTGCTAAGTGCTTCTGAGTTGTTGTGTGTCTGTGAGTTGTTGTGTGCCTCTGAGTTGTTGTGTGCCTCTGAGTTGTTGTGTGCCTGTGAGTTGTTGTGTGTCTGTGAGTTGTTAAGTTCCTCTGAGTTGTTGTGTGCCTCTGTGTTGTTGTGTGCCTGTGAGTTGTTGTGTGCCTGTGAGTTGTTGTGTATCTGTGAGTTGTTGTGTGTCTGTGAGTTGTTGTTTGCCTCTGAGTTGTTGTGTGTCTGTGAGTTATTGTGTGCCTCTGTGTTGTTGTGTGTATGTGAGTTGTTGTGTGCCTGTGAGTTGTTGTGTATCTGTGAGTTATTGTGTGCCTGTGAGTTGTTGTGTGACTCTGTGTTGTTGTGTCATCTGAGTTGTTGTGTGCCTGTGACTTGTTGTGTGCCTCTGTGTTGTTGTGTCATCTGAGTTGTTGAGTATCTGTGAGTTGTTGTGTGCCTGTGAGTTGTTGAGTGCCTCTGTGTTGTTATGTCATCTGAGTTGTTGTGTGTCCGTGAGTTGTTGTGTGCCTGTGAGTTGTTGTGTATCTGTGAGTTGTTGTGTGCCTGTGAGTTGTTGAGTGCCTCTGTGTTGCTTGTGTGCCTGTGAGTTGTTGTGTGCCTGTGAGTTGTTGTGTCATCTGAGTTGTTATGTGCCTCTGAGTTGTTAAGTGCGTCTGAGTTGTTGTGTGTCTGTGAATTGTTAAGTGCCTCTGAATTGTTGTGTGCCTCTGAGTTGTTGTTTGCCTGTGAGTTGTTGTGTGCCTGTGAGTTGTTGCGTGCCTGTGAGTTGTTGTGTCTCTGTGAGTTGTTGAGTGCCTGTGAGTTGTTGTGTGCCTCTGAGTTGTTAAGTGCCCCTGAGTTGTTGTGTCTGAGAGTTATTGTGTGCCTCTGTGTTGTTGTGTCATCTGAGTTGTTGTGTGCCTGTGAGTTGTTGTGTGCCTCTGTGTTGTTGTGTCATCTGAGTTGTTGAGTATCTGTGAGTTGTTGTGTGCCTGTGAGTTTTTGAGTGCCTCTGTGTTGTTATGTGATCTGAGTTGTTGTGTCGTCTGAGTTGTTGTGTGCCTCTGAGTTGTTAAGTGCCTCTGAGTTGTTGTGTGTCTGTGAGTTGTTAAGTGTCTCTGAGTTGTTGTGTGCCTCTGAGTTGTTGTGTGCCTGTGAGTTGTTGTGTGTCTGTGAGTTGTTAAGTGCCTCTGAGTTGTTGTGTGCCTCTGTGTTGTTGTGTGCTTGTCAGTTGTTGTGTGCCTGTGAGTTGTTGTAAGCCTGTGAGTTGTTGTGTGCCTGTGAGTTGTTGTGTGCCTCTGAGTTGTTGTGTGTCTGTGAGTTATTGTGTGCCTCTGTGTTGTTGTATGTATGTGAGTTGTTGTGTGCCTGTGAGTTGTTGTGTATCTGTGAGTTATTGTGTGCCTGTGAGTTGTTGTGTGCCTCTGAGTTGTTAAGTGCCCTGAGTTGTTGTGTGCCTGTGAGTTGTTGTGTGTCTGCGAGTGGATGTGTCATCTGAGTTGTTGTGTGCCTTTGAGTTGTTGTGTGCCTTTGAGTTGTTGTGTGCCTCTGAGTTGTTGTGTGCCTCTGAGTTGTTGTGTGCCTGTGAGTTGTTGTATGCCTGTGAGTTGTTGTGTGCCTGTGAGTTGTTGTGTGCCTATGAGTTGTTGTGTGCTTCTGAGTTGTTGTGTGCCTCTGAGTTGTTGTGTGCCTCTGAGTTGGTGTGTGTCTGTGAGTTGTTGTGTGCCTCTGAGTTGTTAAGTGTTTGTGAGTTGTTGTGTGCCTGTGAGTCGTTGTGTGCCTGTGAGTCGTTGTGTGCCTCTGAGTTGTTAAGTGTTTGTGAGTTGTTGTGTGCCTGTGAGTTGTTGTGTATATGTGATTTGTTGTGTGTCATCTGACTTGTTGTGTGCCTGTGAGTTATTGTGTGCCTGTGAGTTGTTGTGTGCCTGTGAGTTGTTGAGTGCCTCTGTGTTGTTGTGTCTTCTGAGTTGTTAAGTGCCTCTGAGTTGTTGTGTGTCTGTGAGTTGTTAAGTGCCTCTGAGTTGTTGTGTGCCTCTGAGTTGTTGTGTGCCTCTGAGTTGTTGTGTGCCTCTGAGTTGTTGTGTGCCTCTGAGTTGTTGTGTGCCTGTGAGTCGTTGTGTGCCTGTGAGTCGTTGTGTGCCTGTAAGTTGTTGAGTGCCTCTGTGTTGATGTGTGCATGTGAGTTGTTGTGTGCCTCTGAGTTGTTGTGTGCCTCTGAGTTGTTGTGTGCCTGTGAGTTGTTGTGTGTCTGTGAGTTGTTGTGTGTCTGTGAGTTGTTGTGTGCCTGTGAGTTGTTGTGTATCTGTGAGTTATTGTGTGCCTGTGAGTTCTTGTGTGCCTCTGAGTAGTTAAGTGCCTCTGAGTTTATCAGTGCCTGTGAGTTGTTGTGTGTCTGTGAGTTGTTGTGTGTCTGTGAGTTGTTGTGTCATCTGAGTTGTTGTGTGCCTCTGAGTTGTTGTGTGCTCATGAGTTGTTGTGTCATCTGAGTTGTTGTGTGTCTGTGAGTTGTTGTGTGTCTCTGAGTTGCTAAGTGCTTCTGAGTTGTTGTGTGTCTGTGAGTTGTTGTGTGCCTCTGTGTTGTTGTGTCATCTGTGTTGTTGTGTCATCCGAGTTGTTGTGTGCCTGTGAGTTGTTGTGTGCCTCTGAGTTGTTAAGTGCCTGTGAGTTGTTGTGTGCCTGTGAGTTGTTGTGTATCTGTGAGTTGTTGTGTGTCATCTGACTTGTTGTGTGCCTGTGAGTTATTGTGTGCCTGTGACTTGTTGTGTGCCTGTGAGTTGTTGTGTGCCTGTGAGTTGTTGTGTGTCTCTGAGTTGCTAAGTGCCTCTGAGTTGTTGTGTGTTTGTGAGTTGTTGTGTGCCTCTGTGTTGTTGTGTCATCTGTGTTGTTGTGTCATCCGAGTTGTTGTGTGCCTGTGAGTTGTTGTGTGCCTCTGAGTTGTTAAGTGCCTGTGAGTTGTTGTGTGCCTGTGAGTTGTTGTGTATCTGTGAGTTGTTGTGTGTCATCTGACTTGTTGTGTGCCTGTGAGTTATTGTGTGCCTGTGACTTGTTGTGTGCCTGTGAGTTGTTGTGTGCCTGTGAGTTGTTGAGTGCCTCTGAGTTGTTGAGTGCCTCTGAGTTGTTGTGTGCCTGTGAGTTGTTAAGTGCCTCTGAGTTGTTGTGTGTCTGTGAGTTGTTGTGTGCCTCTGTGTTATTGTGTCATCTGTGTTGTTGTGTCATCTGAGTTTTTGTGTGCCTGTGAGTTGTTGTGTGCCTTTGAGTTGTTAAGCGCCTGTGAGTTGTTGTGTGCCTCTGAGTTGTTGTGTGCCTGTGAGTTCTTTTTGTGTCTGTGAGTTGTTGTGTGACTTTGAATTGTTGTGTGCCTGTGAGTTGTTGTGTGCCTCTGAGTTGTTGTGTGCCTCTGAGTTTTTGTGTGCCTGTGAGTCGTTGTGTGCCTGTGAGTCGTTGTGTGCCTGTAAGTTGTTGAGTGCCTCTGTGTTGATGTGTGCATGTGAGTTGTTGTGTGCCTGTGAGTTGTTGTGTGCCTGTGAGTTGTTGTGTGCCTCTGAGTTGTTGAGTGCCTCTGAGTTGTTGTGTGCCTCTGACTTGTGTGCCTGTGAGTTGTTGTGTGTCTGTGAGTTGTTGTGTGCCTGTGAGTTGTTGTGTATCTGTGAGTTATTTTGTGCCTCTGAGTTTTTGTGTGCCTCTGAGTTGTTGTGTGCCTCTGAGTTGTTGAGTGCCTCTGAGTTGTTGCGTGCCTCTGAGTTGTTAAGTGCCTCTGAGTTGTTAAATGCCTGTTAGTTGTTGTGTGCCTGTGAGTTGTTGTGTATCTGTGAGTTGTTGTGTGTCATCTGACTTGTTGTGTGCCTGTGAGTTATTGTGTGCCTGTGAGTTGTTGTGTGCCTGTGAGTTGTTGTGTGCCTGTGAGTTGTTGTGTGCCTCTGAGTTGTTGAGTGCCTCTGTGTTGTTGTGTCTTCTGAGTTGTTAAGTGCCTCTGAGTTGTTGTGTGTCTGTGAGTTGTTAAGTGCCTCTGAGTTGTTGTGTGCCTGTGAGTTGTTGTGTGCCTCTTTGTTGTTGTGTCATCTGAGTTGTTGTGTGTCTTTGAGTTGTTGTGTATCTGTGAGTTGTTGTGTGCCTCTTAGTTGTTGTGTGTCTCTGAGTCTTTATGTGCCTCTGATTTGTTGTGTGCCTGTGAGTTGTTGTGTGCCTGTGAGTTGTTGTGTGCCTCTGAGTTGTTGTGTGCCTCTGAGTTGTTGTGTGCCTCTGAGTTGTTGTGTGCCTGTGAGTTGTTGTGTGCCTCTGAGTTGTTGTGTGCCTCTGAGTTGTTGTGTGCCTCTGAGTTGTTGTGTGCCTCTGAGCTGTTGTGTGTTTGTGAGTTGTTGTGTGCCTCTGTTTTGTTGTGTCATCTGTGTTGTTGTGTCTTCTGAGTTGTTGTGTGCCTGTGAGTAGTTGTGTGCCTCTGAGTTGTTAAGTGTTTGTGAGTTGTTGTGTGCCTGTGAGTTGTTGTGTATATGTGATTTGTTGTGTGTCATCTGACTTGTTGTGTGCCTGTGAGTTATTGTGTGCCTGTGAGTTGTTGTGTGCCTGTGAATTGTTGTGTGCCTCTGAGTTGTTGAGTGCCTCTGTGTTGTTGTGTCTTCTGAGTTGTTAAGTGCCTCTGAGTTGTTGTGTGTCTGTGAGTTGTTAAGTGCCTCTGAGTTGTTGTGTGCCTCTGAGTTGTTGTGTGCCTCTGAGTTGTTGTGTGCCTGTGAGTCGTTGTGTGCCTGTGAGTCGTTGTGTGCCTGTAAGTTGTTGAGTGCCTCTGTGTTGATGTGTGCATGTGAGTTGTTGTGTGCCTCTGAGTTGTTGTGTGCCTGTGAGTTGTTGTGTGTCTGTGAGTTGTTGTTTGTCTGTGAGTTGTTGTGTGCCTGTGAGTTGTTGTGTATCTGTGAGTTATTGTGTGCCTGTGAGTTCTTGTGTGCCTCTGAGTTGTTAAGTGCCTCTGAGTTTATCAGTGCCTGTGAGTTTTTGTGTGTCTGTGAGTTGTTGTGTCATCTGAGTTGTTGCGTGCCTCTGAGTTGTTGTGTGCTCATGAGTTGTTGTGTCATCTGAGTTGTTGTGTGTCTGTGAGTTGTTGTGTGTCTCTGAGTTGTTAAATGCCTCTGAGTTGTTGTGTGTTTGTGAGTTGTTGTGTGCCTCTGTGTTGTTGTGTCATCTGCGTTGTTGTGTCATCCGAGTTGTTGTGTGCCTCTGAGTTGTTAAGTGCCTGTGAGTTGTTGTGTGCCTGTGAGTTGTTGTGTATCTGTGAGTTGTTGTGTGTCATCTGACTTGTTGTGTGCCTGTGAGTTATTGTGTGCCTGTGACTTGTTGTGTGCCTGTGAGTTGTTGTGTGCCTATGAGTTGTTGTGTGCCTCTGAGTTGTTGAGTGCCTCTGAGTTGTTGAGTGCCTCTGAGTTGTTGTGTGCCTGTGAGTTGTTAAGTGCCTCTGAGTTGTTGTGTGTCTGTGAGTTGTTGTGTGCCTCTGTGTTATTGTGTCATCTGTGTTGTTGTGTCATCTGAGTTTTTGTGTGCCTGTGAGTTGTTGTGTGCCTTTGAGTTGTTAAGTGCCTGTGAGTTGTTGTGTGCCTCTGAGTTGTTGTGTGCCTGTGAGTTCTTTTTGTGTCTGTGAGTTGTTGTGTGCCTTTGAATTGTTTTGTGCCTGTGAGTTGTTTTTGTGTCTGTGAGTTCTTGTGTGCCTCTGAGTTGTTAAGTGACTCTGAGTTGTTGTGTGCCTGTAAGTTGTTGTGTGCCTGTGAGTTATTGTGTGCCTGTGAGTTGTTGTGTGCCTCTGAGTTGTTGTGTGCCTCTGAGTTTTTGTGTGCCTCTGATTTGTTGTGTGCCTGTGAGTTGTTGTGTATCTGTGAGATATTTAATGCCTGTGAGTTGTTGTGTGCCTCTGAGTTGTTGAGTGCCTCTGAGTTGTTGTGTGCCTCTGAGTTGTTGTGTGCCTCTGAGTTGTTGTGTGCCTCTAAGTTTTTGTGTGCCTGTGAGTTGTTGTGTGCCTGTGAGTCGTTGTGTGCCTGTGAGTCGTTGTGTGCCTGTAAGTTGTTGAGTGCCTCTGTGTTGATGTGTGCATGTGAGTTGTTGTGTGCCTGTGAGTTGTTGTGTGCCTGTGAGTTGTTGTGTGCCTCTGAGTTGTTGTGTGCCTCTGAGTTGTTGTGTGCCTCTGAGTTGTGTGCCTGTGAGTTGTTGTGTGTCTTGAGTTGTTGTGTGCCTGTGAGTTGTTGTGTATCTGTGAGTTATTGTGTGCCTCTGAGTTTTTGTGTGCCTCTGAGTTGTTGTGTGCCTCTGAGTTGTTGAGTGCCTCTGAGTTGTTGTGTGCCTCTGAGTTGTTAAGTGCCTCTGAGTTGTTAAATGCCTGTTAGTTGTTGTGTGCCTGTGAGTTGTTGTGTATCTGTGAGTTATTTAATGCCTGTGAGTTGTTGTGTGCCTCTGAGTTGTTGAGTGCCTCTGAGTTGTTGTGTGCCTCTGAGTTGTCGTGTGCCTCTGAGTTGTTATGTGCCTCTGATTTGTTGTGTGCCTCTGTGTTGTTGTGTGCCTCTGAGTTGTTGTGTGCCTCTGAGTTGTTGTGTGCCTCTGAGTTGTTGTGTGCCTCTGAGTTGTTGTGTGCCTGTGAGTCGTTGTGTGCCTGTGAGTCGTTGTGTGCCTGTAAGTTGTTGATTGCCTCTGTGTTGATGTGTGCATGTGAGTTGTTGTGTGCCTGTGAGTTGTTGTGTGCCTGTGAGTTGTTGTGTATCTGTGAGTTATTGTGTGCCTGTGAGATATTGTGTGCCTCTGAGTTGTTAAGTGCCTCTGAGTTTATGTGTGCATGTGAGTTGTTGTGTGTCTCTGAGTTGTTGTGTGCCTGTGAGTAGTTGTGTGTCTGTGAGTTGTTGTGTGCCTGTGAGTTGTTGTGTATCTGTGAGTTATTGTGTGCCTCTGAGTTTTTGTGTGCCTCTGAGTTGTTGTGTGCCTCTGAGTTGTTGAGTGCCTCTGAGTTGTTGTGTGCCTCTGAGTTGTTAAGTGCCTCTGAGTTGTTAAATGCCTGTTAGTTGTTGTGTGCCTGTGAGTTGTTGTGTATCTGTGAGTTGTTGTGTGTCATCTGACTTGTTGTGTGCCTGTGAGTTATTGTGTGCCTGGTGGGAGTTGTTGTGTGCCTGTGAGTTGTTGTGGTGCCTCTGAGTTGTTGAGTGCCTCTGTCTTATGTGTATTCTGAGTTGTTAAGTGCCTTTGATTAGTTGTGTGTCTGTAAGTTGTTTAGTGCCTCTGAGTTGTTGTGTGCCTCTTAGTTGTTGTGTGCCTCTGAGTTGTTGTGTGCCTCTGAGTTGTTGTGTGTCTATGAGTTGTTGTGTATCTGTGTGTTGTTGTGTGCCTGTGAGTTGTTGTGTGCCTCTGTGTTGTTGTGTCATCTGAGTTGTTGTGTGTCTTTGAGTTGTTGTGTATCTGTGAGTTGTTGTGTGCCTCTGAGTTGTTGTGTGCCTCTGAGTCTTTATGTGCCTCTGATTTGTTGTGTGCCTCTGAGTTGTTGTGTGCCTGTGAGTTGTTGTGTGCCTGTGAGTTGTTGTGTGCCTCTGAGTTGTTGTGTGCCTGTGAGTTGTTGTGTGCCTCTGAGTTGTTGTGTGCCTCTGAGTTGTTGTGTGCCTCTGAGTTGTTGTGTGCCTCTGAGTTGTTGTGTGCCTCTGAGTTGTTGTGTGTCTGTGAGTTTTTGTGTGCCTCTGTGTTGTTGTGTCATCTGTGTTGTTGTGTCATCTGAGTTGTTGTGTGCCTGTGAGTAGTTGTGTGCCTCTGAGTTGTTAAGTGTTTATGAGTTGTTGTGTTCCTGTGAGTTGTTGTGTATATGTGATTTGTTGTGTGTCATCTGACTTGTTGTGTGCCTGTGAGTTATTGTGTGCCTGTGAGTTGTTTTGTGCCTGTGAGTTGTTGTGTGCCTCTGAGTTGTTAAGTGCCTCTGTGTTGTTGTGTCTTCTGAGTTGTTAAGTGCCTCTGAGTTGTTGTGTGTCTTTGACTTGTTAAGTGCCTCTGAGTTGTTGTGTGCCTCTGAGTTGTTGTGTGCCTCTGAGTTGTTGTGTGCCTCTGAGTTTTTGTGTGCCTCTGAGTTGTTTTGTGCCTGTGAGTCGTTGTGTGCCTGTGAGTCGTTGTGTGCCTGTAAGTTGTTGAGTGCCTCTGTGTTGATGTGTGCATGTGAGTTGTTGTGTGCCTCTGAGTGTTGTGTGCCTCTGAGTTGTTGTGTGCCTGTGAGTTGTTGTGTGTCTGTGAGTTGTTGTGTGTCTGTGAGTTGTTGTGTGCCTGTGAGTTGTTGTGTATCTGTGAGTTATTGTGTGCCTGTGAGTTCTTGTGTGCCTCTGAGTTGTTAAGTGCCTCTGAGTTTATCAGTGCCTGTGAGTTGTTGTGTGTCTGTGAGTTGTTGTGTCATCTGAGTTGTTGTGTGCCTCTGAGTTGTTGTGTGCTCATGAGTTGTTGTGTCATCTGAGTTGTTGTGTGTCTGTGAGTTGTTGTGTGTCTCTGAGTTGCTAAGTGCCTCTGTGTTGTTGTGTCATCTGTGTTGTTGTGTCATCCGAGTTGTTGTGTGCCTGTGAGTTGTTGTGTGCCTCTGAGTTGTTAAGTGCCTGTGAGTTGTTGTGTGCCTGTGAGTTGTTGTGTATCTGTGAGTTGTTGTGTGTCATCTGACTTGTTGTGTGCCTGTGAGTTATTGTGTGCCTGTGACTTGTTGTGTGCCTGTGAGTTGTTGTGTGCCTATGTGTTGTTGTGTGACTCTTAGTTGTTGAGTGCCTCTGAGTTGTTGAGTGCCTCAGAGTTGTTGTGTGCCTGTGAGTTGTTAAGTGCCTCTGAGTTGTTGTGTGTCTGTGAGTTGTTGTGTGCCTCTGTGTTATTGTGTCATCTGTGTTGTTGTGTCATCTGAGTTTTTGTGTGCCTTTGAGTTGTTGTGTGCCTTTGAGTTGTTAAGTGCCTGTGAGTTGTTGTGTGCCTCTGAGTTGTTGTGTGCCTGTGAGTTCTTTTTGTGTCTGTGAGTTGTTGTGTGCCTCTGTGTTGTTGTGTGCCTCTGAGTTTTTTTGTGCCTGTGAGTTGTTGTGTGCCTGTGAGTTGTTGTGTGCCTCTGAGTTGTTGTGTGCCTCTGAGTTGTTGTGTGCCTCTGAGTTGTTATGTGCCATTGAGTTGTTGTGTGCCTGTGAGTTGTTGTGTGCCTCTGAGTTGTTTTGTGCCTCTGAGTTGTTGTGTGCCTCTGAGTTGTTGTGTGCCTCTGAGTTGTTGTGTGCCTCTGAGTTGTTGTGTGCCTCTGAGTTGTTGTGTGCATCTGAGTTGTTGTGTGCCTCTGAGTTGTTGTGCCTCTGAGTTGTTGAGTGCCTCTGTGTTGTTGTGTGCCTCTGTGTTGTTGTGTGCCTCTGAGTTGTTGTGTGCCTCTGAGTTGTTGTGTGCCTCTGAGTTGTTGTGTATCTGTGAGTTGTTGTGTGCCTTTGAGTTGTTGTGTGCATCTGAGTTGTTGTGTGCCTCTGAGTTGTTGTGTGCCTCTGAGTTTTTGTGTGCCTCTGAGTTGTTGTGTGCCTCTGAGTTGTTGTGTGCCTCTGAGTTGTTGTGTATCTGTGAGTTGTTGTGTGCCTCTGAGTTGTTGTGTGCATCTGAGTTGTTGTGTGCCTCTGAGTTGTTGTGTGCCTCTGAGTTTTTGTGTGCCTCTGAGTTGTTGTGTGCCTCTGAGTTGTTAAGTGCCTCTGAGTTGTTGTGTGCCTCTGTGTTGTTGTGTGCCTCTGAGTTGTTGTGTGCCTCTGATTTGTTGTGTGCCTCTGAGTTGTTGTGTGCCTCTGAGTTGTTGTGTGCCTCTGAGTTGTTGTGTGCCTGTGAGTTGTTGTGTGTCATCTGAGTTGTTGTGTGCATCTGACTTGTGTTCCTCTGTGTTGTTGTGTAATCTGAGTTTTTTTGTGCCTCTGAGTTGTTGTGTGTCTATGAGTTGCTGTGTGCTTCTGACTTGTGTGCCTCCGTGTTGACTTACTGAGTAACCCGCACCTCATGATTTTTACGCGATATTAGAGAATTATTGGTTTTATTGAAACACGTAATAACGATCATTGTTTTGGGTAGAGGGCGGGATGCGAATCCTAGAAACAGTTCTAAAATTTAGTACACAGAAATTGTAAACAGTTGTTTAGACACTATATTTTAAAACAGAAATGTAAAGGTTCTCGTCAAACTATCAGTCAGAAAGATTTAAGTAGTTTTAATATTTTTCTTTAAATCCTTATTATAACTGGATTTTTTCCAAAGAAAAGCCAATCATTGGTCACTGATTTTTATGTTAAAGATGGTGCCCAGGGTAGGGTTGGGGTGGGAGAGAGATAATGAGCCGGAACGAAAAAGAAGGTAGCGCAGAGTTCAGGGGGTGGGAGAAGTAAGGAATGGTCAACTCGACCGTGCTGTGACGTGAGGATAGCTGTCCATAGGCACCAGGTGAATCGTACAGGCTGGCCGAGTGTGTTGCTATGTTAGGTCTAGCCTTGCCTGTTACTATTTTGATTTGAGACAGCACACTGGTGCTTATTTTTTTTTCTATATATGCAAACTCTAAGTAAATATTGGACATATAACAGTCAAAACTGTATTTAGACTAACAATTATACTAGTAAACAACAACATTTTACATTACAACACAAAATACGTTATCAGTAAAAGTACGACAACACATTCTTGTCATAAGATTTAATGTTAAACGTTCTCCATAACCAGGCTTGCGGAGCCGCCATTTTTTTCCGGCTCGGCTCCGGCTCCCAAAAATTTGACGGCTCCGTCTCGGCTCCGGCTCGGCTCCGACTCCCTATTAAGGGAGTATCACACGAGACACAATTTTTGGTAAGTGCGCCACGCAAACATGCCGCTGATAAAAAAGTTAGGCCTTTTTCGCCGCGTTCACCCCCATCGCTGTGGAACTTGAAAAAATATACACATTGTCGGTTTTACTAAAAACAAACCATTTCGGTTTATCCAGAAATTATATCATTATTGTCGACCGACTTCGTTTCACTAGTCGCCATTCCGCATGAGAAATAAAAAGTTATTTCAATGATCCAATCAGCAAATAGTAAAATAATAAATTATTTAAAATATTTTAAAGACTTCAGTATTTATATTTATTATTTATCAATTACGAAGTGGTTGGGCGCATTCGGACTCGGGTCCCAATAAACTCCGATTTGTTATTCGGACCTTGGTCCAATAAAGTCCGATTGTTATTCTTACCCGTGGTAAATATGCACCTTTGCTTAGCTGACATATAAATCTTTTTATTGTTTTTATTTTGTTTTTTTTATGATAATTGTTTGAATTTTATGATTTAATCGTTACTCAGTGGCTAGGGTTCCGACTAAACGGACTCTGTATATATATATATATTCGGGTTCCGTCTATAGATGTGCGCATGCGCGACAATCGCAATTACTTGTGTTCGGGTCCGTTCATAGATATCTATCATATCTTTTGGTCCGTCTACGCCAAAATAGTCGGATTAAACAATTTCATTCAAATAACAAACATAATATAACATAAATAAAATATGTCCACTAAAGCAGTATCTTAAACACTAGCAACCCTTTAAATTAACAAAAATAGACAGAAAAGCCACATCCTTATAATTTTATCTACTCTATTTCAGTTAGTCTGTTTATAATAAAATTGTTAAATACAGAAACCGACTATTTTGTTTTTAGTCTATTACAAATGGCGGTCAAATAATATACGACATGGCACGTTATATTTGTCATCGTAGCAAAAATTTACTGTGAAATAAAAATGTTTTAACTTTAAATTTAACAAAATAATATGCAATTAAAAAATATCTGTGGGTAAACAAGATTTAAAACGAATACAAAACGATTCCCCATTAAAGATTTATTGTGCACGCTATCATTTAAATGCTGTTACTGTTGTGGCTTCGTAATACATGACAAAATTTCAAATTATAGGAGGCAAACAATCCAACAATCAAACAAATTTGGAATTTTAAAGCTAAAAAAAAATTCTGCTTTAAAAAAAACTGGGAGCCGGAGCCGACAGATTTTTTCAGCTCCGGCTCCGGCAAACATTAGCAGCCCCACGGCTCCGGCTCCGCAAGCCTGTCCATAACTTTAAAAGCTGGCTAAGAAAATCAACATCAATTTTTAGAGCATTTTCGAAAAAAAAATGCTCTATTGTCCCCGTTTTGTCTGTCCGTCCGTCATCACCCTAGATCTCAACAACCATAAGTCCTAGACCCATGATGTATATATCATTTTGTAGGTCTTGGCCTGCCAAGAAATGACTTTTTTCCATTTCTCGATCTGACCTCTCAGGGCCGTATAAGGGGCCTTAGTACAGTTTTTTACTATATAAGCTATATTAATAAAGGAGCGCTATATCTCAGCAACTATAATTCCTAGACCCATGATGTATATATCATTTTGTAGGTCTTGGCCTGCCATGTGTACATCAAAAGTTCATTTCGCGATAGGACCTCTGAGGGCCGGGCTTCAGGGCTCCTAAGGGGCTTATATATTATATATAAACCTTGTACGTTCAATAACCCGTTCATTTGGTGCGAAATATTGCAGCACGTAGTTATACCAAGATTTATTAAGAAACTCATCAAATGAAATAGTAAGCTTGTGTTCTGAGTTTAATTGAAATTATCAGAGCTATGCAACAATTGACGGAGTTTTCGGACGATTAAATGACTATAATTTAGAATGTTTTCAATTATGAGTCCTATTTCAGTAACCACAAACCACTTGTAGTTAGATTTAAGAGACAATAATTTTTTTTTCAAATATAAAGAAACGTCTTTATAATTTTTTTACAAATATATGCATTACACAATTGAATTTATAAACATTTCCAAAATTTACAAATATTTACTGAAAGCTAACAAACGTACTGATACATAACACGAAAATGCGCTAACACGTCCTGTGTCCAGAATGGAACAGGCTTAATTGCTTGTTTCTTTATCACCCAGATGTTTTAAAGAGACAATAACTTTTTCATCACTTTTAATGCCAAACTAACATTTTGCCTTTCTATGCTTGATGGATAAATTGATTTATAAGTCAAACCTGGGGCCAATTTAAGTGAATAGTCTTTTCTGTGCTATACAACAGTAGAATAAGGGAAAACTTGGCACATGTTTCTACAGAACTGTCTTCTACATTAAAAGGAGGAAACCTAAATGTTTGACAGTCATCACTAAGTTCTATCCAATTGTTCCGAATAGATTTAATTAAATGGACACTGTCAACTAAAAATAATTTCCTCTGTTCATTACAAGGATGACAAATAGAAGACACCAATTTACCACTTCCAAAGGACATAAACATTTTTCTATTAACAATATTATTGTCAGATAAGATAGCCAGTACTTGAAAACCAGACTGTTCTACCATGTTCAACACTTTAATAGAGAAGTCTTTCAAAAAATCAGTTGTTAAGCTACTGACAGGTACCATATTTTTAGATAACAGTTAGTAAATCATAAAAGTTAATACAGTGCCTGCTGCAACTGGGGAATCATTAGCAGCTTTTCCTACAATAGAACCACTTTTAAAAGTTACCTTGCTATTGACACACATTTCATCTACTAAAAGAATAACAACCTTTTCAATTGGCTGTAAAACTGTTGCCTTTTGTTTAAGGTAAGCAGCATTAGAATTCTCTGTTAATTTAACTTTTAATGGAGCTGATAATTTATTTAAAAAAGAAATATGAGGAAGAGTCATTTCTTTATTCCTGGTGCACTGATAAGCAGCTCTAGATATAGTCATCAACTGATAGGCAAATACTAATGTTTGAGGGCTGTATTTATTTTTGGAAGCATACAAAAGAAAGAACTGTTCAGTAATAAAGGACAATCTAAATTGACATCATCATCATACGTACCACCTAGACTAGACAGCCTGTCACACAAATCCTGCAAGGAACTACCAACAACATCAATGTGCTCTTCTACTTTTCTGACTAACTCTAAGCTATTAAAATGACTCAAGATACTAGACAACACTGACCAACAATTTAAATGGCAATTTTTACATAAAATCCAAGCTAAATTTACCTTAGATACCTTCACTTTACCTTTGAAAACAGTGGTTTTTAAGTTCAAACTAATACACACCGTTGGCGCATCTTGAATATCAAGTTTTTACAAACAAACCTTTTCATCTGTCTGTTTGAAATTCCACTGTGGATTGTCTTTCATCTGACGTATAGTTGTGAATCAGTCTTGAAAACTTAGACTATATTACACTGTTTACGAGCAAATAGTTTTACACCACTGTTACATAAATCTAGTGCGTGCAGAATCTATATCTATACTTATAAGACGCATTTGTTGTCTGTCTGTCTGTCTGACTGTCTGTCTGTTCCCTTATAACTCAAGATCCAGACAAACAAATAACGTGAAATTTGTTACACCTACACATAATTACATGGGTAAGGTTATAGGACAGGTTTCATTTCATCTCGATGGGTAGTTTAATTGTAATTAATTATTTTTTTATTTTAGTATTTACTATATTAAAGTAATCTCGACGGCGCCATAAATAAAATTCCTCATCGAATAGAACTTGCGCGCTGGTGCTGAATTGTGTCTTTTTTTTTTGTGCTGCAAAGAAATGTTGTTGTTTTTTCATGCTCCCTGATTTGTACAGTTTGAGGAAGGTAAAGAAAGGAATGAAGAAGGATTTTAGAAGAAGTGTGAAGCCATAATAATAAGTATATATATATATATATATATATATATATATATATATATATATATATATTAGGGTGGTGCTTAGGAACCACTAAAAATTAAAACCTTGATTTCTTTAGGTCTCACCCCTTTAAATTGTTCCTTTGGACGTAGAAACATCTAGAAAAAAAATTGGTGCTGATATCTTAATATTTAGAGGTAGCTCAATGAAGCCAAAGTTTAGGTAGGCCACGTTCAACAAGTAAACAGATCACGCTTTTGGAATTTTTGTCTTTTTAAATCAAAGATAGTTTCTCAAAAAACAACATTAAACAGTAAAATGATTTATCAAACAAGCACAAACAATCCTGCATCTACAATATTCTACCTGTAATTATAGTTCAATGTTATCAGTCCGATAATAAGTCATTTTGACAATGTTTGTTTCTTAGTGAATCTGTCAACTGATCATTGTAAAAAAAAATAATAAAAAAAAAATAAAAACACATTTAAAATACAATTATATGTGAAGAATAAAGTAATATTGAACTAATTTCCAATTTTCAAATTTAAAAAAAAAACATTAGGCTAAAAGTGGGTCAAGAGAACACATTCAACGCTGAATTGTAGACAATAAAATATTAGATATGGTGAAATCTTTTGTTTTGATATCTTTGTGCTGCTGTTTAGGGGAAAATCCCGATTAAATAAATTATAAATATGACGCATTACAAACAAATGTTAACTGTTTCAGAATATGTACGCATTACAAAAAAAAACATTAACTAACATCTATCTGTACTGATTAGTATCAAGATAACTTGATAATGTGCTGGGGGAAGGGGTGGATTGAGGCAGACCAAAAATAAAAAGCAAAATTAAAACGGCCCTTCTCTCCCCCCCCCCCCCCCAAAAATATAATTGTTAGAAACTGAAAGAAAAAAAATTACATTTCAAAGAAAAATATCATGATCTTTGAAAAAGCCATTAAAATATATCTAAACAATAAAGAGAAAATTAAGTCTGAGAGCTCATCGAGAATCCAGGCATCCAAAGAATGAACTAAAAATCTGTAAACAATAAAATAAAAAAAACAAGTTAATGGAAGGTGCCATATAGTTACATAAAGTCTGCACATGATAGGTCAAAGTTCAACGTTGCATACCATGTATGTCTGCTAGTTATTTTGTTTGATTGCTTATTAAAAAAATAATTACAGTAATTATATTGATTGAAAAGGCGACGTATGCTACGCCGCGGGATGACTAGTAAAGCATTATTTTATCAATACATCCAGCTACTTAGGTATTTTGATTTAAACTTCAAATTTAACTTATTGAAGTCAAATAATCTAAGCTTGTAGTAACAAATATTACTACGGATATACTGTAAAATATGACTTACATGCATTAGTAGACGTATTATGAAGATCATATTTTTGAGATTTTACTCCTTGAAATACAGTTATTTTTGTAAAAGACAACTTTGTTTGGGTTAACGTTTGAACTTTTTTTACAAGGCGGATCTTTAGACATTTTGATTAATTTAAAATTATAAAATAAAAATATTTACTTTAAATCTTTGTCTGGATTTCTATATAAAGTTAACATTTTTCGATTGATAACTTGCGACTTAAGACTTACGAGCGACGAATGAAAAGTGAAAATAAAATTAGAACCAAAGATTACAAAAGTACTACGAACTCTTACTTTACGTTTATTTCATCTGATTTGGTAGATAGAAGCGCAGTACCATATCTTTCCGTTAAACTTTAAAATCTACCAGTGCTTGCTCGACTTACGAAAAAATCAGTGCTGTGGAGGAAAAAAATTTCTGCAGAGCCGGAGATAAATGTCATCCCCGGCAACTAAAGCTAACTTAATCCTAGAAAAAGTCATAAGAAACGTCCAATTGGAAAAGCGAGGAACTATAACACATTACCTCAGAAGTGAAAAAACAAAGTCTATGAAAACAGGAACAAAATTTACAGAACCCATCCAGTACCTTGCATATGCTAATGGCATAACAATGATAGGAAAGCAAAGCAAGGATATAGCAAAAACATACATAGAATTAGAAACAGCAGCTCAGAAAGCAGGTTTAACAGTAAACGAATCAAAGACTCAATTCATGCTATTACAAAGAAATGAAAAATAAGGAAAAGAAAAATCATTCAAAATCAGTGATAGAGCATTTGAAAGAGTAGAAAAAATTAAATACCTGGGATCAACCATAAGTGAGAAAAAGGATATAATGATAGAGATCAAAACAGAATAGAAGTAGGGAACAGAATATATCATACACTGCATAAAATACTGAAAAACAGACATATCTCCAGAAAACTTAAAAAAAAACAATATACAAGACAATGATCTGACCAGCAGTAACAAATGGTAGCGAAACATGGACCTTCAGCAAACAAGAAAAAAATATGCTAAACACTTGGGAAAGGAAAATATTTAGGAAAATATATGGGTCAGTAAAGGACAATAATGAGTGGAGAAGTAGAACCAATTCAGAGCTGAACAAACTGTACGAAGAACCAAATATAACAGCTGAAATTAAAATGGATAGATTGAGATGGTAGGGCATATAGAAAGAATGTAAAACAACAGAGGTCCCAAAGCAATATATAAGTCAACACCCAATGAGAAAAGACAAAAAAGCAGATGGTTGGAGGAAGGGGAGAACGATTTTAAAGCCATAGGAGTGAGAGAGTGAAGGAAGAAAACCATGGATCGGGAAAAGTGGAGAAGAGTAGTATGGCAGGCCAGGGTCCTAAATGGGCTCTAGAGCCAAAAGGAGGAAGAAGAAGAGTCAGAGGTGACAGTTCTCAGTGCCGCGGATATCCCCGGCGATAAATCGATCCTTGGCCCTATGGCAAGCAAGTTACCCGACTGGTAAAACTCAGCCTCCAAAAGTATTCAAAGATCTGGAAGTACAAGTGCGCAATTGGGAAATAAATTTCTGCTAAATTTTCCACAACCATCAACACGGGTCGATCTTGGATGGTCACTCTATTGGACTCAAGACCTTACTGATTGTCAAACCTTGTGCGAACTCAAGATGTAGTAATTTCATTCAAACTGATTGAGCTACTTTCATCACCACGTTCTTCAGGTGAAAGGGGACTGAATAAGGTTGGAGTCTGACTGGTGTCTTATGAGTCTGATATTGTGTGTGATCGCCATCGTTTTTCCATCTTAATCATTTGGTTGGCAACTCCAAGCACTACTTATACAATTTATATTGTTATATTGCCTCATCCACCAGGCTCATGTTCATTACTACTCCTACAAATCCAGTAGCCCGTAATACCGGGCAGCACACGCATGATTGGCCTTCTAAAGGGTGCACGCTGTTGCCATATGTCCAACTCTCCCATAATTGAAACAGGTCGGTTTTGCCGGAAGCTTGATACCCTTTCTTTGCGTTGAAAGAGTTGGGCGGTCTAAGCCTTCCATTAAATCTCGGGTTTTACCCCGTCCAAATTTTGTCCCTAGCATATTAGCCTCTACGGTTTTCCATACCAACAAAACTCTTAAGGGTTTCCCCAGGGTGCGCGTCCCTGTAATTCTCGCACAGTAAAAGCATCTCTGCCCAGAACTCTGACTTCCTTTCCCATAAGAAGAACATCAGCTAGTTGGGTACGTTGTTCAGAAGCTTCTTTTTTAGCACCAGACTCCTTATCCCCTCTTAGGACTGTTCTGTGCTACTGAGCCACACCCATCTGTGAAAAAGGTCAGTCAGTCTAACTTTAAACATTTGGTAAGTTTCCCCTCTTTCTAGCGTACAAGTTTTTAATCGTCTTTTAAAAAGTCATAATTTAACTGTCACATTCTGTGAGTTAGTGGGACGGGTGGCCGAGTGGTGTAGATACTCGACTGTCGACCTGAGAGTCCTGGGTTCGATCCTCGGTGAGAAACATGTGGAATTTTTCCAGGTGAAAATGTGTTTCAAAGTCGTCCCACAAGTCCAACCAGCTTTAAATGGGTAACTGACTTTAAGTTGGGGAAGTAAAGGCGGCTGGGCGTTGTGCTAACCACACAACCCCTTCATATGCCGAGGTTATAGAAACAGATGAATCCTACACATCACCTGCCCCGATGGCCCGTTAGGGTTAAGGGAACTTTCTTTCTGTGAGTTGGTTAATGAAATCAAGCCATACCCTTCTACATTGCCCCATCACACGAGGGGGGAGATAACAATGCGATAGACAAAGTCTCGCCGTGCATGAGTCGGCGTTGGTCAGGGAGTTCGAGGCAGTCAGTAAGAGAGGAGAGTCGACTCGAGTGAGCCCGGGGCTCAGTGCTGAGTTCCTTTTAGAACTACCCTCCCCAGGTAACGGTCATTCTGTCTTAATGTATTATGCTTACTTTTGTATTTATATTTGCATTTCTTGTGTGGTAGTAGCCGAGAAAGCTACCTGTCCTTTTTAGGACATATTGATTGTCTTTATTTTTAATGTAAATAAACTCTACTCGTTGTATTTACATTTGTGGTTTGTACTCATTTCTTGTTGTGTTGTGTGCGTCAAGTGGAACCACGTGGCTGGGACAAATATAAATACTGGCCAGAACTCAGTAGGTGATCATGCCATTAGATAACGACTGCATTTCTTCGATTGACAGTCTATTTGCTACCTTTACCGCATGCCCTGTTCAGAGTGAAGAGAGACATAAACTCCACTTTACATTTCCTACACTACTAAAGTTGCATGCCGTTCAAACCTCACAAGGTTTGAATGCATTTCATCCAGCCTTTCTTCTTTCTTTCTTTAGTTATACAGTCAATTTAGGGCCCCAATCCATGGTTTTCTTCCTTCACTCTCGAACTCCTATGGCTTTTAGGTCTTTCTCCACCTCCTCTAACCATCTCCTTAGGCTTAGCTTACCCACTCTTTAATTGTTTGAGCCATTTAAACAGGCGGTGCTTTTAAAAAGCAATGCTGCAGGTTTTAGGTTATCCCGGAGAAGTAAGCAGTAAAAGATTTCCTACTTACCTAATGGTGCCTTATCCAATCAGCAGCTTCTTTTTTAATTTTTAATGATATTGTAGAACAATGTTGACACTAGCACTAATCACACACACGCACACAAACAATTTAAATAGAAAGATCAGCTTAGTGAAGCATCAGACTTTGGGTAAAGTTTTCTACAAATCTTTAATATAAACAATCAATTCCTGCTCTGTCTGTCGTCGTTCACACATGATGTGTCGAGAATTACACATACTGTGTACGTCATCTATACTGCATGAGTTTAAGTAGGTCGTCATACCAAATTTCTTTTAAATGTTGTTAAGCCATGCTATAGTGCCCTTCTTTCATCTCCACAAAGGCCGTTAAGCTCTTGCCATTGAAACACTACGGGAGACGTGAGGAAATCTCACCTCAGACCTCGAAAAGTTCCCGTGGCTCTAACGTAAGATAGAAACCCGCGGCTCTCGGGTGATAGTTGGAATGCCACAGTGAACAGGCCATACGTCCCCTCTAATTAACAGTCGTATTGCAGTTGGAAGTCAGATTTTTAGAGCATTTTCGAAAAAAAAGCTCTATTGTCCCCGTTTTGTCTGTCTGTCTGTCTGTCTGTCTGTCCGTCATCACCCTAGATCGCAACAACCATATGTCCTCAGACCCATGATGCATATATTATTTAGTAGGTCTTGGCCTGCCATGTGTGCAGCAAAAGTTCATTTCGCGATCTGACCTCTGAGGGCCGTAAAATGGGGCTTATAAAGTACCGTTTTTTACTATATAAGCTATATTAACAAAAAAGCGCCCTATATCTCAGCAACCATAAGTCCTAGACCCATGATGTATATATCATTTTGAAGGTCTTGGCCTGCCAAGTGTACATCAAAAGTTCATTTCGCGATCTGACCTCTCATTGCCAAAATATAAGAGTTTCTTATACACCGTTTTTGCTTATATTTTAAATATAAATAATAAAAGCTAATCAAAGGGGCGTAATCATTATTTATCTTTGTAATAGTTATTCAACATGATTACTTCCCTCTCTAAATTTATCTAAATCCATATGCGTGGAGCAATATTTATTGCTGTAACCCGGAAAAAAATACGGATTCCGTCCGAAAATGCTCTAAAATGTCCTTTGTCCGAAACGGAAAAGACTTAAATTGCTTGTTTTTATCTTTTCTTGTCAAGGTTGCAGGATAAACCTGCTACCAAACAAGTATGGTGTTTGAGTACCCCTCCCAACAGGCTTGTTAAGCAGGGTATTCAGTACCAAACCGTCAGAAAGGCGAGGTGTTATTCATCTTGCCATTAGTTAGAGAGTGACAAGGTGAGCAAACACCTTCATCTTCTAACGACGGCAGGTAAAGATTATGCCAGCCTTTTGGCGCAACCACTTCGATCATTGCCAAAAGGGTTTCGTGTTAGCCAAAAGGCCGAGAAGCGATCTTTAGAGCAAATGTTATCAGCACTGAATTAATAATGTTATTATGTGATTCTTGGTGTATATTTATTAGCAATGCGATTGTTCAACATATTTTTCTCTGTTCGTATAAGACTGCAAATATAATTTTAAATGTCGCATATGATGTTTAAGGTCGCTGTTGCATGCCCCTACTTTATACAAATAATAATTATACACATTTTAATAGCTAGAAAAAGTGTGGTTGCATTAAGTGATAATTTGCATACCAGTCTCTGACTGTAGTTAACTAAGTTTAATCTCTTTAAATAAATGTATTTGATAAACATAACTGGCCAAGAAAAATTATATGTTTCAAGTTTGTCATCATTGTGGGACGGATGGCCTAGTGGTGTAGATACTCGACTGTCGACCTGAGAATCCTGGGTTCAATCCTCGGTGAGGCCCATGGAATTTTTTTTCAAAGGTGAAATTTGGTGCAAAGTCGTCCCACAAGTACACCCAGCTTTAAATGGGTACCTGACTTAAGTTAGGGAAGTATAGACGGCTGGGCATTGTGCTAACCACACAATCTCTTCATATGCCGAGGTTATAGAAACAGATGAATTATACACTTCATCTGCCCCGATGGCCCATAGGGCTAAGGGAAATTTCATTTCTTTTTTTTTTGTCATCATAAATTCACACTGATTTTATTTTGACATCTGTATTGTTGACCTTCATGAATCAAACGAAAATAGATTGGATTTGAAATTCGTTAAGAAGTAAATAAACAAAGTCGAAATGTTTAGATTAGTGCTTAGTCATTTAGAATAAACATAAACACATCGTAAGCACTCCAACTAGACCAGAACATGTTGACTTACAAATTTAGGGACTATTCAATCAAGTCGAACTTGCAAACTAAACGAAAGCTTTAAATGTGTTTAATAAAAAAAATAACAACATTAAATAGATCTTAATTTTATTTTTTATTTTATATGTGCATATTTCTTTTTCTGGATTGTAAGGTAATTCGATATTGAATGTTTCATAATTTGTTATAAGCAAATGAGACAAGAAAGTAACTTATACCGGTAATAAAAATATCTTATGCAACATAAGGGTCTGAATAAGTTTGACAGTTGTTGACATAATGGAGTGAGGTATAGATCATATTACTTCAGAAATCATGTTTAAGAAAAATGAGTTGATCGATTTATAACCTAAAATTTGTGCTAGGGTGACAAGGGTAAGCCTGCCTTCCAGCTTGATTGGCGACGCTGCCTATATATAGGTAGGGTGAGTGTTCTCATAACATCTGCCGGTATGGCAGAATAAAAGGTTTTTAGTACTTAGCGCTTGCCTAGACCAGCAGGGTGTGTGTAGTGCAAGAGTGGCAATGCAAGCGTTTTTCCTACTACCGCGGATAGAGAAAGTAGTGGTAGGAGAGTAAATGGTGGTTCAAGACAGATTGCTTCAGTGGATAAACTAGTACGAGTGTTGTGTGCTGACCACATCCGTCTCCACCGCAAGCAATAAAAACCATGGTCTAGCGTTAGCCTCATTCACTGAGCACCACCAAGAACCAGTAGACCTCAATGATCTTCCCCTATATAGATCATGTTTTATCTCCAAGACCAGGAGACCTCAATGATCTTCCCCTATATTGATCATGTTTTATCTCCCAGACCAGGAGACCTCAATGATCTTTCCCTATATAGATAATGTTTTATCTCCCAGACAAGAACCAGGAGACCTCAATGATCTTCCCCTATATTGATCATGGTTTATCTCCAAGACCAGGAGACCTCAATGATCTTGATCTATATATATCATGTTTCATCTCCCAGACCAGAACCAGGAGACCTCAATGATCTTCCCCTATATTGATCATGTTTTATCTCCCAGACCAGGAGACCTCAATGATCTTCCCCTATAAAGAACATTGTTTATCTCCCAGACCAGGAGACCTCAATGATCGTCCCCTATATTGATCATGTTTTATCTCCCAGACCAGGAGACCTCAATGATCTTCCACTATAAACATAATGTTTTATCTCCAAGACCAGGAGACCTCAATGATCTTCCCCTATATAGAAAATGTTTTATCTCCCAGACCAGGAGACCTCAATGATCTCCCAGACCAGGACCAGGAGACCTCAATGATCTCGCAGACCAGGACCAGGAGACCTCAATGATCTCCCAGACCAGGACCAGGAGACCATTAATGATCTCCCAGACCAGGACCTGGAGACCTCAATGATCTCCCAGAACAGGACCAGGAGACCTCAATGATCTCCCAGAACAGGACACCTCAATGATCTTCCCCTATAGATCATGTTTTATCTCCCAGACCAGGAAATGCACTCCCAAATATTTCTTTACAATTTGGAAATGCTTGTACTAGCTAAGCTGGTTTTTGCAGGTTTGTAATTTGATAGAAAACATACATTAGGTTAAAATTAAGGTATATTGACTGATCAAAGAAATAAATTCGTGGTGTGTAAAATATTAATATGGCTTTATTTATAGAATATACAGTGCACTAGTACACTGTAATAATAAATTGAAACTGCCTAATTGTGTCAAATTTTTTTATGATCTCCTCCTCAGTTGTGATAGCAGTTCGAAAATGTCTGACGTATAAAAATACATTTAAAACAGAATTACATCATTAAATGAATATGTTACATTTTGAAATATGTTATTACCGTTTATGATGTCTTTATCAATAAGATTATGTTACTAAAAAAACAAAATGTTTTATTATTTTTATATTTGGGAAAGTCACTGGTTACATGGAGAGGCATATAGATGATGAATCATTAACAAATTACTATTAGACGATTCATATACGATTGTGCATACTATTATTATCTGTTGTAGACCTGATGACAGTACAATATTGTGCTGATGTTAAAGTGTTTTTAGATATAACGTATTTGAAAAAAAGTATATATATATATATATATATATATATATATATATATATATATATATATATATATATATATATATAATTTCAAATACCTAAAGAAAAAGACACAGTATCTGAAGTTTTATCAAAAAGAAAAAATTACATTTACAACATTTCTTAATTATTACATTTAAGGTAAATATATGCACACAAAAAATAGATACATTTTGTTGATAAATATATTACAGCCAGTTAGATAAAAAAATGTATCACAACTTTTAGTAGGATTTAAATACCCGATAAAGATTAAAAAATATACAAAAATAGAACAAAAGTGTGTAAAGACAATATCTGAGACATTTGCAAAGGAACATTTAAAGTGAGAAATACTGATTTTTAGCCTAAAATGTAATTGAAAGATTCAGGGTAATTTAAACTCACAAAAGTAAATAAAAATATATTACAATACACAATACACATATAAAGTTTAATATATGAATACATAGACATCAGGCTAGAGGTGTTAATATTACCTTTGTAAATGATGGTTAAATTCAAAAGATTCATGTAAAAATTATGTAAAGACATGTATAGAGTTAAATTATACAACGAAAATATAAAGAACAATTAAAAAAACTTTTTCGAATTTTTTTTTTTTAAATTAAGCAACTCAAACAGCTTAGATTTTCTCACAAATCAAAAGTCCGAAATAAAATACCAATATCCGAAACAAATTAAACATGTGAAAAATAAGCTAACCGAAAATCTAGATGTATTTTCAAGATATTCTTTGAATGTGGATGTTTTCATCCGAATGAATGTATATATTTGTAACCCATAACTCCCTTTTTTTATTGATGTATCTTTGTTCATAAAGAAGTAAAAGGAAAATAATGTGTTTTCTACATTGCTTTGTTAAAAAAGAAATCAATAAATAATATTAATTTTGAAATATTACTTTTCCTTTATAAATATGTTAATTTTTGGAGCATTATTTCCCTTTACATTCGATATTTATTTTGCAATCTATACATGTAATTCTACGTAATATCAGGCGTTGCATCCATGCTACAACTCCTCCTAATCATTTTAACTGCTTCTTACTAAAAAAAAATATCACAAATTTTATTTATTCTACAGCTTTTAAGAATAAATTATATGTATATATTATGATGCTATAATAAACCCCACCATCGTCGCCTTAGTTAAACAAAAATAGAGATGAAATAGGTATTCTATGCTACTCCAAAACAAAAAAAACATTTTCCTTGTCGCCTACATTCAGAAAATCATGTATAAAGCTGGTAGAACACAACAGGTAACTGTTTGTACATGTTCAAATAGCATTTCACGTGCTACACTGTTTTATAATATTTAAAAAAGTTTGCTTACATCGCAGCAAAAAAAAAAAAAAACAGATAAACATATTTTCTTCATCCTAAAACATTTAGCCATATACAGAAATCCAGTTAGAAGCTGGTAACCCCTGCGGGTAGATTGCTGTCTCCAATCTTTAAAATTTAAGGCTCACTTTTTTCTCGTAAAAAATGTAAAAAAAAAGGTGGCAAATTTGAATCTAGAGCCAATTACTATCAAGAAATAATGGCGTGCATTTAGTGCCATCATTATCTAAACCGTTCAGCGAAAAAAGGTCGCCTATTTAAATTTCCACGTTTCTAGTTCGCTTCAGTATGAACAAAAACGGTTACATTGAAATTGTCTCACCCTTTGTTGTTAGACGATGATACAGGCTCGCGATGGCTACGATTGAAAGAAAAAGAGTCAGATATCAATTCAGAAATTTTCATAGTAAAATAAATTGCAGCTTGCCATATCAGGTTACAAAATGAAATATCATGTAAAATTTAACGCTTTTTCGTTCAATGATCATACTTCACAAACAACCGAAAATAAATGTATATATATATATATATATATATACATATATATATATATATATATATATATATATATATATATATATAACGCTAAACATACTAAATGGAAGTATGCACATTTGGTACATAAACACAAAAATACTCATTTTATTTCAAGGTATACATTCTTCATACACTGATATTTATTTATAGGTTTGCAATTCAGCATTCATATGAAATGAGCCTCACTTAATTCATTTCTTTTTTAGTTTATTTCAACATTTCTTTATTACAAAATATAATTACAACCGCAGTTAATTGTTTTGTATAAAGTAAAATAAAAAAAAATAAGATTTAGTCACAATTACGATCATAGCATAGGACTACCCTTTTCCCCAGACATTACTTTATAAAAATTTCAAATTCTGTAAGATTACTTTGCACTATTATGACACACACAATAACAATTTATACACAGTCAAATGCCTCTTCCGACGGTCTTTTGTAGTTATAAATTTCAAATTTGTATTGTTTCATTCATTATTTTTGAAGTACCGTGTAAAATCGGTGTGTTTAGAAAAAATGAAAATCAACTTCGATCAAAGCCCAAAAGAAGTTTTCCTCTAAAATTTAAGTCTGGGAATAATGGAAAAACTGGTAATCGTTTATTCTCTACACGTTCTTAAACTGACAGAGTGACTAAAATGTCTAAACAAATTATCTTTATATAGAATCAATTTAAATTTGTAAAATTTTCTTCAAGAACTTAATGGTTGAGTGGAACCTTTACACATAAATGTGAATAATTGCATAAGAGACTATATAGTGGAACCTTGGATTACGAAAGTCCAAGGACAGTAAACTTTACAAAATGAAGCAATCGATTTCCTTCTAGTTTTCTTGATACAGAAAGATTTCCATTCAGCTGCCAAGGAACATTGACAGGAAATTTCCTAAAATTAATTTTTCAGATTAGAACAAAATTGACGAATTTTTTTTTAGTGGGAAAGGAATGTTTTTCTATTTTACTTTTAATTTATTTGTTTTTTTTTTCTTTCTCTTTATTTAATATGTGTACATATTCCTAGCGTTTTATCAGGTAAGGACCGAGTGTTAATAAAAAAAAATAAAGATTCGATCATCGTGATTATTTCAATATTCAGCTTACGAACGTTTCAGGTGAAAACAGTGTTCTGGAGTGAAATTAAATTCGTAACCCAACACTGATTTTGTTGGACAAAAGCCGGAACAATCTTGACGCCTTAAACTTTGTCTCATATAAAACATTACACTGGAAAACAAAAAATAATTTATCGTGGATTTCTTGGTACCCATCATCTAATCATACTCAATTTACACACGCTGATTTCGAATATGCAAACCATTTGTCTCTATCAGCCTCCAATTTTAAGAAATCCGCAATCTTAATTTTTTTTATTATAGTTATAATACTCCAATATGTATAAAAATGAAATTTTTAAACCATATATTCTCTTTTGCAGTTAATGTAAAAAAATATTAAACACAAGCATGAAATCAGTTCTAACTAATAAAATTATATGTAAAAAATATATACCATTTAATGTCAAATGCATGTGTAAAATGTTTAAAATGTTCATGGTTTGAATTTCTTGGTTGATGAAGAACGTTTTTGTTTCCTGGTTGCATTCTGTCTCTGATCGACCAATTCTTTTTTGTATAGTGGTGCTTCTTATCTCGGCTGTCTCATTCGCATATGAAGCACATGTACTTCGTGTACCCTGTCTGCATTCCCATCAAAATAGTTATTACTTTTAGATCGCCGCAGATATTCCAGTTGTAACGTATTGTTTCCAACAGTTCCGACATATTTCATATGTCTCTTTCATGTGGGCAGAATATTCAACTGGTACTAAAGCATATTTGTTTCCATTGTGCAACAATATTGCTTTTAAGCTAGTCTTTGACGAGTCAATGAACAGTCGCCAATCTTCAACAATGTGTTCGACACCAAGACTTCTCATAAGTCCGTCAACATCTGTGCAGTGGCAAATACTGCCAGTCACATCAAAGTATTGAACAAGCTGTTTATGCCTGTGACGAAAGTTTGCTGTAGTTGTATTTGGTGCAAGCAAATTAAATTCATTTAACCGTGAAACCAGAAGTTCAGCTTGGCCTTTTGTTAGCGCCAGATCTCGCACAAGGTCGCAAAGTTCAGTATAATTCATCAAATGAATTCCTTCTCCGGCAGCTTTGTAGACAGGGTCTGAGTCATCGGCACAAGATGGAACATCACTTTCTTCATCCTTCTCTTCGTCTACAGGTACTGGACAAATGACAGGATTGTGTGGAATTGGTTTTGAAACTGATGGAACGTTTGGGTAATTGACAGTTGTACGAGTTTTATAACAAATTCCATTGATGTTTGCCAAACAAAAATAACAATCTGTGGAGTGATTGCTTTGCTCACGCCATATCATAGGAACTCCGAATGCCATGTGGTTGTTTTTCTTTGCATTCCTCATCCAACCATGCAAGTTGCATGACACAAAACCCCTTCATATGCCGAGGTTATAGAAACAGATGAATTTTACACTTCATCTGCCACAATGGCCCGTTAGGGTTAAGGGAACTTTACTTTTAAAAAGTAGTGACGCTTTTTGCGACAACATATCAAAGAAAGGAATGGAGAGAACTACCAATGCAATGCCCCCCCTCCCCCGGAACGATAAAACGTTTTAAGAGGCAAAGAAAAAGTAAATTTCCCCCAACCCTAACATCTCTCTTTTTCGAGTTCCCTTATCAAATTTTACTTCGTTAAAAGATAATTCAGTAATTATATAAATAATTTTGTCATATAAAAGTTAGCACATTAGAGAATGTAGCATTAAACAAGGACATCACACCGGGTATCAGCAGACCAGAGAATATTATGGAAATACACAATATTATAATGTACTTATAATAATCATAAAGAATCTACATTCAGGACATCTAGTGTATATTTTCACCTTGACAATATATTACATTGTTTGTATACATTCAGGACATCTAGTGTATGTTTTCACCTTGACAATATATCACACTGGTGGTATACATTCAGTACATCTAGTGTATGTTTTCACCTTGACAATATATCATACCGGTGGTATACATTCAGTACATCTAGTGTATGTTTTCACCTTGACAATATATCATATTGTTTGTATACAACTTAAAGCTGCTGGACCAGATGGTGGTTGAGAAAAATAAACATATTCATGTACATCAGTTTGGTGGCCGCTCTAATTGGAACTAATAGAAGTTGTAATATTGCTGTCAGGGGTGAAAATATCTATTGTTTAAAATACCCAATAAGGATAAAAAGTCCTGTTAACGTTTCTTTACGTATTTAGTACTAAGTCTATTTTAAAGTTTTTTAATGTGTACTTGATTCTAGCTTTAATTTTATTAATTTATTGTCGTAATATTTGATTTCAAATCTAGTTATTTATAATTTTGAAAATGGAAACAAATCAATCCTTCAGAATATATTTAGGTTATGACACTAGATATTTTAGCAACTACCACTCTTATCATTGGCTCCACATATTTGAAATCCAACGTTTGGTGAGTAAAATGTGTCATGAAGTTTTAAAGTATTAAACCGTTGAAGTTGTGAGGATCGTATGAAAATAAGTCAATGATACTGATTCATTTATTTTATCAGACTAAGACAATAGCTCATTGTATTAGAATAAGGCATTTGTTCATGTTATCAGACTGATTCATGTTATTTTATTAAGCTGTCCTTATGATCTCTGTAAAAAAAACTAGAATTGACTCAACACGTCAAGTAAAGATGGAAGTAATTTTTACAAATTCCCATCGCTGTGGTTTGACTCCTCGGTTGATTGACGCTGTCTCAAACAACACTTGCCGTTGCTACTGCTGGGTAGAGTAACGTGCTCCATAAGGGCGTACCACTGGGCCACAGGCTTCCGAGGACTCTCCAACATTTCGTACCAGTGCTCTCGACCTTGGCCGTTAATCTTAGGGCCCAATGCCACACATCCCATCAATTCATCGCTACCTATCCTGAAATGAAGGAAATTAAATAGACACAAGAATGTATTATTATTTAGATATAACATTTGTGGTGTGGAGTGACTTATTGAAATATAACAGTTATGGTGTGGAATGACTTATTGAAATATAACAGTTATGGTGTGGAATGGCTTATTGAAATATAACAGTTATGGTGCGGAATGTCTTATTAAAATATAACAGTTATGGTGTGGAATGACTTATTGAAATATAACAGTTATGGTGTGGAATGACTTATTGAAATATAACAGTTATGGTGTGGAATGGTATGTCATGAATTAAGAGTCCTGTTGTTGAATGGCATGTTGTGTAAAAACAGATACAATAAATGACAACTCCTTGAATTATTATATCATCAGGGGAGCACAGATCAAAGCAACATTGTGCTCGGGAGCTGGACAAAGGTGCGACTTCTCAGCTTTTGTCACTGACCAACAACAAAGCGCGACTGAGCTCCGGTAAAACCTCAGTCAGACTTTGATGTCCAAACGTCCCCATCAACCTTATTCAGGGGCGGGTCAGATATACGACCAGGTAGATGATTTAAGAGTCAGTCGGGTATTAGAGTTTGAGAGACTGTTGTAGAGAGTGGACGAGTTATTAGGAATTAGAAGAATTTAGATAGTGAGGTGAGCGGTCACGAGTAGTTTATGTTGATGTATTATATTTCGTGTTGTGAGACTTTATTGAGTAATAAATATTGCCATCATCACAGCAACAATATTACTTTTGTTATTATATATGTATCTGTACTGTGCGTATATCAAATATACAACTAATAAAATATCAGAGGCACAGAACAGAAAACAAAAAAAGCAAGCCCGTAGCATTATAATTAACGAGCTTGTAAAATTTTGGAGTTCTGAAATAAAAGAAACAAATTAAAAAAAAAAAGTTATCAATTAAACTAGGCTCAGTAGAAAAATTATTGCATAATATCTTAATTAAATTAGAACCGATAGATTCGATCACCACGTCACAATCAAAAATAGAGCATGGGCAGAAGAGTATAGTGGGTAAAATGAAATTAGTGGGCTCAATAGCTGAGATAAATAATGTAAATAGGGAAATTAGTCAAAAGTAAAGTGATTGACGAAGAAAGTATTCAAACCAAAAAGTGTGGTAATAATATATATATATATATATATATATATACAGTACAGTAGCCAGGATTTTTTTTTTTGGGGGGGGGGGGGGGGCTGTTCCAAGTTTTTAAAGGCAAATTTTTGTACATTTTTAATGAATTACTATCAGCAATAAAATTTGTATTTATAAGCGATTTGGGCTCAGCATTAAATCGAAAGTAAAGAATTAATATATAAGTATTCCAGTTTAAAATACAATCTTTAAAAAATCGGATCTGCCCAAAACCAAAAAATAATCTAGCCTATCAATCAAGCCTAAAGGGATAGAACTCTATGCAAAGGTTTTGCAGTGTGCAGCTAGTAATATAATAATAGCTGTCTGGGTTCTGCGTAAAATCGAAAGTGAAAAACAAGAATTCAAAATGGCCTCTTGCCAGCGTCTCGATTCGATTAATGTTATTTGAAAATCTAAGGCTTTGAATAGTTTATGCGCTTTTTTTTAAACATGAAACCCAAAAGCCAAAATGTGAAATAATTCCATCTAAATATTTGTTTATTTGTTGTTTTATTTTTATTTTTATTTCTAGAACATATTGCATCTTTTTCTAATACATAATCGGCTAACCTAGGCGTACGTTCGACCGTGTGCCGAATTGAACTTGCGCGCGGGTGCTGTATTGTGCCACACCAATTTGCCTTTGGGATGCAAAATGGCTATAAATAATCTATGACGTCATTTCCCGATGGTGATTTTTAGAGCATTTTCGAAAAAAAAATGCTCTATTGTCCCCGTTGTGTCTGTCAGTCTGTCTGTCATCACCCTAGATCTCAACAACCATAAGTCCTAGACCCATGATGTATATATCATTTTGTAGGTCTTGGCCTGCCAAGAAATGACTTTTTTCCATTTCGCGATCTGACCTCTCAGGGCCGTAAAAGGGGCCTTCGTATCGTTTTTTACTATATAAATTATATTAATAAAGGAGCGCTATATCTCAGCAACTATAAGTCCTAGACCCATGATCTATATATCATTTTGTAGGTCTTGGCCTGCCAAGTGTACATCAAAAGTTCATTTTGCGATAGGACCTCTAGGGCCCGGCTTCAGGGCTCCTAAGGGGCTTATATATTATATATACACCTTGTACGTTCAATAACCCGTTCATTTGGTGCGAAATACTGCAGCACGTAGTTTCACCAAGATTTATTAAGAAACTCATCAAATGAAATAGTAAGCTTGTGTTCTGAGTTTAATTGAAAGTATCAGAGCTATGCAACAATTGACGGAGTTTTCGGACGATTAAATGACTATAATTTAGAATGTTTTCAATTATGAGTCCTATTTCAGTAACCACAAACCACTTGTAGTTAGATTTAAGAGACAATAATTTTTTTTTCAAATATAAAGAAACGTCTTTATAATTTTTTTACAAATATATGCATTACACAATTGAATTTATAAACATTTCCAAAATTTACAAATATTTACTGAAAGCTAACAAACGTACTGATACATAACACGAAAATGCGCTAACACGCCCTGTGTCCAGAATGGAACAGGCTTAATTGCTTGTTTTTTTTTTTTTTGCAGAATGGGAACACTGTCGCTATAAATAAAAATCCTTGATGACGTCATTTCCCGATGATAATTTTTTTTATTTTTTTTTACTAATAAAGCCGAATTGAACTTGCGCGCTGGTGCTGTATCGTGCCTTTGTGCTGCAAAATGGCCTAATATAGTAGTTATTTTTTACTTTTCAGTGCATTTGTATAAAAAGTTTTTTTTTTCATTTAACATTGATATAATTGAGGGCAAAACGTAACGGGTGAGATAAATTAGCACCCATATTTTTACCTAATGGTGTTTAGCTTGGTTTTGTTTGGTTAGTTGGTTTGCTTTGGTTGATTTGGTTTGGTTGGTTGGTTTAGTTGGTTGATCGGTTGGTTTGGTTGGTTAATCAGTTGGTTTGGTTGGTTAGCGTTGACGGGGAAAAACGTAATTTGTGACGGGTTTGGCTTGGTTGGTTGGATTGGTTGGCTCGGTTGGTTTGTTTGGTTGATTGATTTCAATAAAGTAATTATTTTTTTACTTTTCAGTGCATTTTTATAAAAGATTTTTTTAATGCTTCTTTTTTATTTTAATATTGAGAGAAATAAGGGCAAAACGTAACGGGTTACATAAATTAGCACCATAGCTTTAACTTATGTTTTTAAGTTTGGTTTGTTTGGTTGATTGGTTAGCTGGTTTGGTTTGTTTGGTTTTGTTGGTTGTTAGGTTTTGTTTGTTTGATTGGTTGGTTCGGTGGGTTTGGTTGATTGGTTGTTTGATTTGCTTTGGTTGGTTAGCGTTGACGTGTAAAACGTAATTTGTGACGTATAAAATGTAGGTCATTTCTGCACATTAAGAAGGTGGCTTACATCAGCACCTAATTAACCTTATCAATCGTATTTAAAAATTCAGTAGTTAAATTGATTTCCAGATGGTACAATTTATCTATAAATAAAAACATAATTCTGCACTTGGGATATCTCTATGACGTCATTTCATGGAAGTCGGCTGCGCATGTGGCAGAATGGGAACGCCGCCACTATAAATAAACAAGTAATTTAAGTCTTTTCCGTTTCGGACAAAGGACATTTTAGAGCATTTTCGTGTACGCAGTGGCTACGGTTACGCCGGACGAAATCCGTATTTTTTTTCCGGGTGACAGCCTTAGATTTTGTTGGGTTTTTAATAAATAGACAGGCAAGTAATCATGTTGAACAACTGTTACAAAATAAATAATGATTAAGCTTTTATTATTGATATTTAAAATATAAGCAAAAACGGTACTTAAAACGCCCCCTTTTTCTGCCCTCAGAGGTCAGATCACGAAATATACTTTTGATGTACACTTGGTAGGCCAAGACCTACAAAATGATATATACATCATGGGTCTAGACGTATGGTTGCTTAGATATAGGGCGCTCCTTTGTTAATATAGCTTATATAGTAAGCTATTTACTAAGTTTTTTGTTATGCACTCGGAATTCCGTGTTAATAGTTCCTATAAATTTTCATATTAAACATTTTATTGAGATAAAACCTTTAGTTGCGAATGCAACGGGCAACTACTAGTATATAGATAATTTGTGAGAGCAAGCAAGCAAGACGCATCTATATATATATATTAGGGCGTCCCAGAAATGCTCGAAAATTATTTTTTTTTAATCTTTGATGTCTCACCCCCTGAAATGTGTCTCTTGGGTACAATGAGTGAATTGGTGAAGTTGTAGCTCATTTGAACAACATTTAGAGGTCCCCGAAGAGCTTTTAAAATTCCAGTATTAGGCCAACATAAAAATCCAGACGAATCGTGGCTCAAATAATTTGCAGTTTTTGCATGCCATATATGAATAAAATGAAGTTTAAATATACTTATATTTATCTCATTGCTACCAATAACTAGAGTTGAAATTGTGTGATTCTTAATTAGAAAAACAAGTTGCTGATCGTCAGAAACAATTTATCAGGGATGTTGGTGATGCAGCAAAAGATGCTACATCACAGTGCCGTCATCATGGGTTACCATCAGGTTCAAGGGTAGAGTCAGCAGTAGACATAGAACAGCAACTGGATGTAGGTGGTTCTGACAGTGACAGACACACATTCAATGACATCATCCATTTGTCTAGATTCGAGTGACGATGCAGAATCTGATGAAGAATTAATAATCTAATCAGCATCCTCAAGCAAAACAAACTCCGCAACACGATATCGCAGACGAAGCATCATATCACCAAAAGTTGCTGCAGTGCTGGACAGAACGAACACCAGCATTAGAAAATCAACAATGATACTTGCATCCGCATTCAACGAAGCTGGTGTTCCGACATCTGACACAGTATTTTCCAAGAGCACAATGCATCGTCATCGCAAGCTTCGTCGTCAACAAGCTGCAGCACGTATAAAAGAAGACTATATTCCTTCAAAATCAATTGTCCATTGGGTTGGTAAGCTATTGCCCGATGTTACCGGAGAGGTCACCAACAACGTCGATCGATTACCTGTCCTGCTCTCATCACTTGTCGATGGCACTACAAAGCTTCTTGGTGTTCCCAAGTTAGCATCTGGGTCCGGGTCAGGAAGTGCAGCTGCTGATGCAGTATATGAACATTTCAAATCGTGGAAGTGCGAATCTATGGTCATCGGCATGTGCTTCGACACTACGGCTTCCAATACTGGAAGACTCAATGGAGCTTGCACTCTGTTAGAAGTAGCCCTGGGACGTAATCTATTATGGATGGCATGCCGTCATCACATGTTGGAAGTACTCCTTTCCGATGCATTCAATGTTTGCCTTGGACCATCCACTGGACCAGAGATTTTGTTTTTTAAGAGGTTTCGAGAAAAATGGCCAGAATTAAACCACACACCCAAAGCCAGATCCGCCCCTTTGATAATCGTGTCTGATTTGATTAAAGAATTTATCAAATGTTAACTTGAGCTCAATCATTCACATGATGATTATTTGGAATTTCTTCTGCTTGCTGCACAAATGGTTGGGTTGGAGATTGATGTCAGCATTCGCAGACCTGGTGCCCTACATAGGGCAAGGTTGATGGTGAAAGCAATGTATGCATTAAAAATCAAACTATTGTTTGCAGGTAACGAAACCATCTTTCAGTTAACAGCTGGAGACTTACAAGGTATTCAGCGCTTTAATCGGTTTACCATATGTGTTCATCTTCAATCATGGTTTTCATGCAGATGCACCTGTGAATGATATATTAATGATACAGCGTTTATACGAATATGATGATGCTGTTCTTCGATCGACTGGATTGAAAATGATGCGTCACTCGTGGTACTTGAGTCCGGAACTGTCGACGCTTGCGTTATTTTCACCCTTTTGTCGGACAAAGAAAAAACTGGCCTTGTTCGGACGATGCAATCAGAACGTGGACAGCATCTCATAAAAACATTACCAAAAAGTGTTGTTGATTTGTTGATATTTTGAAACATCCAACGATGATGCCAGTTTTCTAGATGTTCCTGTTGAAGAATGGTCTGATATACCATCTTTTAAAGTTGCAGCAGATTTTGTAAAGAATCTGGCTTGTATCAATGACTCTGCAGAGCGAGGTGTAGCATTGATACAAAATTTCAATGACAGTATCACCAAGGACGAAGAACAATAACAATTTTTGCTACAAGTGGTTGAAAAACATCGGAAAAATTGTGCAGAGTGTAATCGTGAACAGCTGGCTAAAATTTAAATTTGAAGAACTTTTTTAAATTCTTGTCTACCCTACAGTACAAAGTACAAAATAAATAGTAGGAATGCTTATTTGCATTGCATATTATTATTATTGTTCAAGCAGATTGACATTCTTTCAAGAATTAACTTGACAAAATGAATAAAACTTTGTTTTTCATAATTTTTTACCTAAATTTCAAATTTAAAAATATGAACCATTCAAGATTTATATATTTTGTTTCATTTAATATTATAAACAATACTAAGCATCAATTTGTTACTTAATATATCAGTTTCGCATATAATGCAACATTAACGCTGTATTAGATTTGACCGCGAATGATTTTACACCAAAACTTTAAACCTCTTGGGGGACCTCTAAACATTGTCCAAATGACCTGAAATTTTGCAGGTTAACTACTGTTACCATAGAGACATATTCTGTGGGGTGAGACATCAACATTTCAAAACTTCATTTTGTTGGGACACCCTAATATATATATTATGGTGCATCACCACAATAGACGAAAAAATTAATTGTTTGTTTTTGAGATGTCTATGTTTCTGATTTGTTCTGATATCATTAATGATAACGTGATAACTTGTGTAAAATATTTTTCAAACCAGAGTTGATTTAGAGGTCCCCCCCCCCCACCCAAGAAATAACAAAACATGACATGTAAAGAAAAAAAGTATATTCTAGCCGATATAAAAATTACATAAATGTATTGGATTGTTTATTACTGTTGCATTTGATTCAGTTTCTCTTTGTTGCACGTTTGTTAGGGTTATGCAAATTTTAGATGTTTTTGCGGTCATTTCTACCACTTGAAGAATGTTTTGAAATTCTTTATCCGTTCTCGTTGCTTCAACAAAGTCAGATGCTAGTTTCACTCCTCTCTCGGCACAATCGTTAACAACGTTAATAGCAGCAACATCTTCTGCACTGGCAATGTAAGAAGCTGTTTGGCACCAATCACCAACAGGCAGTTTGAGGAATCCTGTTTCCGATCGAAGTTTGTATATAGTAAACCACAAGTCAACTCCATCCAGATCACACAACCGAGTTGAAGAATCAATTAATTGGAATCGTGGTTTCCCCCAACCATTTCCAAATCAATTCTGTGGAGTTTGGAGGGCAACCACCGGTCGAAGCCTAAGTAGAGCATCTGCTAGAGCTTGCTTTTCCAACACAGGTACTTCATTGCTGAACAGAGCAAGTGGGATCATTTCAGAAGTCAGGTACCATAGATGCCTATTTAGGGCACGGATTGCTGACTTGGATATGTCTTTGTTGACATCGTTGTAATCCAAAAGTCGCTTGTAGAGTTGTAGATCATTCCATGGTGCATCCACACTCTTTTTGCAAGTGAGCCACCACGCGACATAAACATGTGTTACAAATGTAGCAAATGCACGAATCTTTGGCACTTGGTAACGTGTGTTAATAGTACCTGGAGGCAATAATTGAATTTGTTCCTCACACAGTGCAATCTTGAGGCAATATATCAGCTTTGCCATCCATCGTGCTCTGTGCAGGGCACCTGGTCTTTTAGAGTTAACCACCTTATTTGTAGCATTCAAGTAAAAAAGGGACAGCTTAAGGAATTCGTGGTAGTCGTCTCGCAAGAATTCGGTTTGTTTACAAGAGTTGGCATGAGCAATTACCGCATCTCTCATTATTGTCAGTCGCTCTTGAGCCTTCAGATCATGATCAGCTAACGTAAACGAACGACGTACATGAGACCAATCATGTGCCACCAATTCCCAATTATTTCGCAGCCTGGTGAACAAAGTTATATCCGGGGATTTTGAAACTTATATTTTCATGTCTGCAAACATGCGAGAGGAGACTTCACCTATGTGATGGCGACAACCTGACCACAGAACAGCACGTTGCAGCATATTTTGTATGGCAATGCAGGCAGCGGTCTGATGACCAGTGTTTGAGCTTGTTGTGTGGAATGTCATATTAACGATACAATCATTACAATGCCACTCCTGCCATTAGCTTCATGGTTAATTCTGTAATTATTTCACCAACGGGTTTCTTTGTTGCCTTGACACTCCTAGCAGTTTCAATTGCTTTGCATCAACAACAACAACTGTTATGTGTTCTTCAGTGACACGATGATTTTTTAGAGAAGGTGTCAGTTTGCCATCCCAGTGGAACGTGCAGAGTTTGTGTGGTTCCCAGGAGTCGAGGATCTTTATAGCTATCTCAGTTACAACTTTGCGACATTAACGATCTGCAGTGGCATAGGCAGAAGCCACCATTGATACATCACCCCCAGACTCACTAATAAGGCCCTGTATGAAAGCTGCCTGCTGTGTTGGTGTATTCTTTAATCTAGTCGCTAGAGACACAAGACTTGGTCGGCTTAAAACATCTGGAGGTACAAATATAAAAGTTCCTGTTGGCTTTCTTCGCTTTTGCAATGGCATTATATCATCCAAACAGTTATCAACAACCTCCATATTATCTTCAGATTTAGAAGTAGAATCATCGGGTTCGTCACTGCTACCCACGTTGGGAGGAAATGATACGTTGAAAGTGCTGCATTTTCTTCTCTTGCGCGTTTCTGACGTTCCAATGCTGCGGCATCTCGTGAATGGCGTCGAGCGACTTTTTTTGCAATTGTTTTGTCAAATGATCCAAAGCTGGAAGACCTGTCTCCTTTCATAGGCCTCAAGAATGCTAGATCTTCTACATTCTTATAATAGTCTCAACATTTGGTGGTCACAGTTGAAAAGTTGTTGCCAACATAGATTTCATTTGTTCCAGTTTACGCAGTAATAACTGGATATGACACTGTTGAAGTGGTGTCAGGGTCAGCCAGCATGTCCTTAGAAGGTGTAAAAAAAACATATTGTTGTTTTCCATATTATTTCCATGTTCTGATTTTATAGGTCGTGTGTATCAGAAATTAAAATTATATAAATAAAGAAATTAAAATGCTTACCTTGGTCATCAATATGCGGTAAGGAAAAGTGTTGTTTTTGCTAATAAAATGTGAATTTTAAATTTAATTTCTAGGACAACTGTTTATCAAAATCAATCATGGCTGTCAAACATTATAAAACAATGACTATAAAACAATTTATATAGCGTTTCACTATTTGTATGTAAGTCTGTAAGACTTTACAAGGAAGGGTGGTTTTATCTAGTTTTCGCTTAATTATGCAAACTTTGTTGAAGTCCGGGGGATCTCTAAACATTTTCAAATATTTTTTTTATTTTTTACACAATGCTTTTTTGATCAATTGAACAAATTTAAATAGCAGACAGATCAAATATTAGACTTTTTTTGGTGATGCACCCTAATATATATATATTTTGGTCACGTTTGCGGAATTCCCCAATACGCCAGAGCAAGCAAAATACATTGAACAACGTTCAGTAGCGTTGTTTTGACTTCATGTCTACGTTTTGGGAAAATCTCGATTTCCTCGATTTCAGATAGCGAGACAGTGTAGCGGGCGAAATAAGTATTTAAACTATTTTGGCTACCAGAAGAATACAATTTAAAATCATTGAAAGTTATCTCTCTATCTATATATATAATACGCCAGAGCAAACATGCAAGGCGCAGGTCTTGAGACATGCGCATTGCGCAGGAGTTACCGCCTCCCCCCCCCCCCCATTCTTTGAACAACATTCACATGCTAAATGTGACAATGTAGTAATAAATTACTGACCTGTCGTAGTCCACTAGTTTGACCACAAGATAAACGTCCTCAACACTCTCCTGTGGAACATCAAAAACAAGCGCCTCGTTAAAAACTGGATTAAGTGTGTTCCTTTGAACAGATGTCTTTCTTTTCTTGATCCTCCTTCCTTGACACATCAGGCAAACTTTAACATAGGGATCTGGTAAATCGAACCAGTAAAAAAATAATTAGTCTGAATGTTTAATCACTAAACTGCAATAGTTTAAAACAAATTTAAATGATTTTGATTTCATCAGGTGATTTTTTTATATAAGAAATATTAACAATTATTTTACTGAAACAATGATTAGTTATGATACATAATATAAGAAGAAATAATGGCCTAACAGTGGGATAACTGTATACATAACCATGTGAAATTTATGAATGCACGTGTCTTAGACGATGTAGTGAATACACGTTTGTTCTTGGAAAATGTGTCGCTATGCCATAGGGCTGTGATTAACTGATAGCTAAAGACAGTGGCGCAACCAGCAAAAAATGCTGGGGGGGGGGGGCTCACATTATGAAAAAAGACAGTTTGACCGTCTTTTTGTAACTTTATAACATTAATTATGTATTGATGATTAGGCCTGGGGGGAGGGCTCAAGCCCCCCCCCCCAGCCCCCCCCCCCCGGTTGCGCCACTGGCTAGAGACAGCTCGTTTTTGCTCCACTACATTTCATTGGAGTATTTATCTGAAAAGTTTGTGACTTATTTAATTTCTCAGAAAGATCTTCGATTCTATTGTGTTGCGTAAAGATTTACGCTATTTTAGCGCAGTGTCGGATTATTCGTTTGTTTCAAACTGATATGCACAATGAAAAAGAACAACACAAGATTAGTACCGGATCTTACCATTGTTGGAGCAGCAGGGACTGCGAGTAGACGCAGCAAAATGTCTATTGAATAAGATATAGCCTAGATGGTTTATCGGTGAATTATTTGATACAAGTTTAAAAATAACGAGTTAGTAGTTGTATTCGGCTACACTTTCACATTTATTGAAATAACTTCTTAGTGTACCTGGCAAAAATGGAGCTAATAATGTCAGACTTCTCCTGAGTAAATAGACAGTTGAAAAATATAATCCAAATCTATAAATAAAATCCAACAATCATCAGGTCCGTTATTTTGAAACTATGAGCAATATAAATATGTTTTAAATAAATGTTAGACCCAATGTAACTACTAAAAATGACATGAGAAGTTTGTGAATAATTAACAAAAATAAACATGAGAAAATAGAGATGAAATTAATTATTTATATTATAAAAATGTTTATAACTTATTAATAGGGCTGCTAATTAACTGTCATTAACGCATGATAAATGCGTTATAAAATATGCGATTATATTTTTTTTGCCGCAAAAATCTAAATGCGTTAATATTTACCCAAAAAAATCAATAAATAACCCAATCTATAAACAGAAATAGATCAGAAAAGATTTTACAAAAAAAAAAAAAGAATACCCAAACTCAGGAACTGTGACACTGAGTGATACAATTAGTGAACAGCTGCAGACGCAGATGATTAACAGGAGCCATATGTTTGAAACGATCGAGCTTCGTGTCAATTTCTTTGAGACAGGGGCATGGTGGTTGGGTTAGCCATAAGTAACGTCATATTTGTGTGGAGAGAGGCTGCGAAGTGTGACCACTTTCTGGCTACACTATTATTTTTAGAAGGAAAAGGACATAAGAGATAGTAATGTCGTGTTGTTTTTTTTTTTAGTACGGTAGTGGAGGATATGGGAAGCAAGACATACGTAGGGGCGAAGTGTAGCAAATTATGACAGAGATGGAGGGGAGGGGGGTTGACACAGGTCATGAGTTTGGAACCTATAATCCGGGAAAAAACACATGTTTGGCATTGTTGTAGATTAAAAAACTTGCATCACTTGACTAGATCGATACATGTCCGAACAACTTATTTAAGTGACATATATTCTAAGGCTTAATAGATTTTTAACAAATAATTATAACTATTTCGTAAATTAATCTGACTTGTTTATTATGCCAATGTTATGATAGAATAAAATGATAAACTAGTTTAAATACAAATAAATTTATTATATTGTATCGATGAAAATACGCGTTAATTTTCGATAAAATGTTATACGTTATTTTCTAACAATGTTAAACCGAACAGCAGCTCCACTTAAAAATGTTGTAAATCAGTTAGTACATCAAGATGCAGTGCAGCGGTGGTTGAAAAGCCCAATAAATTCTTCAAAGCCGACTAAACGATGCAGCAGATAATGTGATAAGAACATACAGAAATAGTAGGAGAGAATATGATTTGACTGTAACAATATGAGGCTTAACTAGATATGAAGAGGATGAAGTAATTGATTTAGATATAGTGGCAACAAGATCCCCAACGTGAGCAAATTGTGGTGTGTGGAAACGGAAACAACAGGACTACAGACGAACGAGAAACCCATCTCTGCATTTTAGATATATCCAAACCAGTATCCCGCAATGACCTGCAATCATGGAGGCATCATCACGAATTTTCAAGCTTAGAAAAAATCAAGATGATACACCAACGAGATAGAGGCGTGTTCTTTCTGCAGTATGCTTTGTTTCCCTTCTGAGGAGATATTTAAAAATGGTGAGAGGAATTGGCCCACCAGAGTGATGAACATAAACAATGACTAAAATTTACAAAATGAATTAACAGTTCAATTCTGCTTCGGCATTACCATGTTCCTATGTAGTTCCGGTGAGCTCGAAACATGACAGATCCTTTGTGGTTATGAAAAGAAGTCACACACATAGGCTAGTCAAATTCAAAACATTTCGTTACTTCTACAACGTGTGTTATGCCATCATCAAGTTTGTCTGCATCAACAAGTGCTTGACTCTGTTGGACCTCATTAATGGAGATGTCAGCATCACGGACGTCACAAGAGATCTAACGGCTGAACGTCAGTGCCTGCCAGAAAGCCTACCTGGTGAACATCCCAGACTACACCATAATCAGCCTCCTGAGCCTGACAAAAGACATGCTCCTAGCTAGCATCCACGATCACGCCGAGAGTTTTGTGCACAAAATGGGGATTATCATCGTCACATCTGAAGACGGCTGAATCAGTATCTGCATTATCTGGGACTTTGAAATCTTTGAGACACACATATCACTTGATTATATTAGACAGACAAGACAGTAGCATGCAGCTGATATATTAGAAAGTGTAAAGTCATCAAACATGATGGAAAGAGTAGAATTTATGTGATGGATAAAGCATACTAGGATGAAGAGAACGGGATATTCTGTACATATCCAAGCATTCCTGAAGACAATGTATTTGAGAGCGGTGCCATCGGTGGAGAGCTATGATTATGAATAGGGAACTCCTGTAGACCAGCAAGCATACCGTATGATTTACTATTGACAGCAGTGACTGTGTGACGTAAGAGCAGCAGAGTTGTGATGATGAGGCAGGCAATGCATAATCGTGGAAATTGTAATTGTTGATTGTATATCAATTATTAAATGCTGTGTTTTCTCGAACCTACGCCTATGCTTTAATGAATGTCTTAATCATTCAACAATATATATATATTGTAATCGAAAATAACGCATAATTGAAATTTTTAACGCATATTAACGTGTATTTAAATAGAAAAATACTTTATTTATTATTTGTAACATATTTTTATTCAATCAACATGGTACCTTAAAATAGTCAATTTGATTGATAGAACAGTTTACTTAACTGAATCAGTTTTATTTATTCAGGCAATTGTTTAAACAGACTTGTTTATTCACATTCGCCTATTCGAGTGATGCTCTCTTCTTGTTAACAACACAGCCAGAAACAGAAGTTCACAATGGACAGTTGTGGTAGCGGATGATATATATTTTTTCGCTAACTGTCGGGGCGAGGCAATTTATCAATGGGCAATGGCTGATCGTCCGAAAATGATGATACTTCCAGCATTTGCGCTTTCTTTCATAGGTTTTCTGTTGTTTGTTTATTATCATTATCATGTCCAGATTCTTTTACATCAGCCGAGTATAGACACTGATTGACAGGTGTCATGTATATGAAACTATTAATGCAGCTGTTACAAACTTTAAAAATATGATGCTGTATTTTCAAATGCTATAAAAATTATGCGCAAAAAATGATAAAACAAAATTTCTAGCACCTTGTTATTGTCGCCTTATTATAACCGGGTTCATTAAACACTTGTTGTTCTTTTACCTCCGCTAATACACTACAATATATAATGTAAACTAGTCGATGAAACTTTTCTCTTTTTTCATCGACATGGAAGGGAGCAGGGGCTTTACTTGTCGAAGGGCTATATAACAAAAACATCTTCATTTTATATTAAACATGAGGCTTTTGTGTGTGCGAATTGCGACTTGGTGGGGGGTAGGAAGAGCTAGGTAGTAAGTAAACGGTTATTTAACAATGTAGCGCTATTATAAGCTTTCAGCATTTTGGTCAAATTAACGCACTTAGGTGTTGCGTTAAAATTTTTAATCGCAATTTTTTTGGACGCGTTAATCGTGCGTTAATGCAGTTTAATCAGCAGTCCTAATATCAGAGATGAGAAGTTTATATTACCTGTGCTGCCTGAGTCAACAGTCTTACATACAACTACAATGGCAGTGAAAAAACAAAACAAAACAAAAAAAAGTGGGCATTTATAGCAGTTTAAGTTGCTGAACAATATTTACATTCAATATGTGTTCTAATAAGATCACTCCTTTTGCCTTTTCTCAAAGAGTCCTACTAATAAAGCGCTATTCTTGGCGTGTGTGCGTGCGTGCAGATTAGGAACGCCGTAGCTATACATAATTATGCACTTGGGATATCCTCTATGACGTCATTTCGAGATGAATCCATGAAACGGAAGTCGGCTGCAAACGTGACATAAGAAAATGGCGGTGTTTTTTTTTTTGTATAGTAGGATTTTAACCATGTTAAAACCGTGTAAATAGTTCCTATTAAAGAAGACAGTAAGACAAATAATTATTTACGCACCCGATGGTACAATTTTTTATTAATTTAAATTTATACTATTTGTAAAAAAAAGTGCGACAAGTAATCAGCCAGTTGTAAATATTACATTGCTAACTAAATGCTTCTGGTCTTACTGCCGGTTTGCGTGTAGTTTTTTACAAGGCTGGGGAGCCGGTGTCGGTTTCGTTTCGGTGGTGTTGGTAGTTTTTGCCGGTGTCGGTGTCGGCATTTGTACTTCGTCCTGAGTCGGTTCGGTGTCGGCGCAAAAACTTGCCCAAAAAAAAATACTAGAACTTAAATTAAATAATCCAGAACAACGTCAGATAGTTTTTAGCCAATGTTTAATTTAAAGTTTTATCAAGTTCTTCTTTTCTTTTTAAATAAATACTTGGTAAATCTGTTTATCAACAAATATATTATTTTCCAAAGCGAGATGCTTTACAGTGCAACGACTTGTCAGCACTAACAGAATTATGACTGAAAGCAATTATGAAGGCTACGAGCTATGTTCACTCTTTTATTCACTCAATCATTGTAAATCATAAGAAATGTTTAGTATGCATCTCTCTATCAATATCCATGTTGAAGAAAGATTACACACAAATCTACTCAAGTCTTTTAGAACCTCAAAGAATGGCCTGTTCAAATGTTCCTACAATTCAAAGTTAACCCACAACTAACACTCTTCACAACTTAATTTCTCTCAGTCAGACTGAAACATTACCAATACGTCCCAATGGGGCCATCCATAAAAGACGTCCACACAAAGGGGGTGGGGGGAGGGGGGGTTCAGCAAAAAGTGGACTAAAGCGGACATGGGGGGGGGGGAGGGGGTTGAGGACAGAGTGGATGTCCACAATGTAGTGTTTTTGCATAAATTTACTGCAAAAAATTCCAGTTTAATGACAAAAGAGTTATAGAAATCGGAAGCCGTTTTATTATTTAAAAGTTGTCAGAAGTATGCCGACAGATGCATGTTGTTAAAACGAAACAGACAAAATGGCGACTGTAGTGTCGGCACAAAAGGTTTTTTTTTTCTCATGTAAATATTTGTAATTTCAAATTTTTTTTTATTGTTCATTTTTATTTTAACTAATTTTATTATCGCTTTTTACAATAAAAAAAAAATTTGGCAGTATTGATGGGCAGTCAGTGCACATTCTTTCTTAGCCAGGACAACAAGGCTAGAGTTCCTTGGGGCCTTCCAGCTGCATCAAAACAGGCACCACTTCTAATGCATCTGGAATATCGTATCCATTTGCCTGACCATGATTGGGTTTTGGCAGATAGGCATAAACTAATACCTTCAGTTTATGCTGCATGTATTATCAAGGATGGCAGTGTGACCTATTCTGGACCAACATCTATATCAATAAGGAATGGTAAACATGACTCCAGTACTGCTGCCTCACATGTTGCGGATTTTGATGTACTTGTCTCTCAGGATATTTTCAAGAATGTGGCATGTACAAATGGTGGATTAGTAAAGACTATAGTTATTATTACTGTTGACGGAGGCCCAGACGAGAACTCACGTTATCCAAAAACTTTGAACGCTGCATACAATTTGTTTACCAAGCACAATCTCGATGCTTTTTTTTATAGCCTGTCATGCCCCGAGTCACAGTGCCTACAACGCGGTAGAACGACGAATGGCCCCATTGTCTCATGACCTGTCAGGCCTCATTCTTCCTCATGATCATTTTTGGTCCCATTTGGATGCAAATGGTAAAACTATAGACCAAAACCTGGAAAAAGCAAACTTTAAAAAGGCTGGAGAAATACTCGCTGAAGTTTGGAGTCAGGCTGTCATTGATGGCTATGATGTGCATGCACAGTATGTTGAACCAAGCAGCACAAGCACATTTCTTCCATCTCCTCTGTGAATTGGTGTTGGAATCATGTCCAACGGTCTCAATATTTTCTGCAGATCATCAAATGTAATGATGTAACATGCTGTGGAGCAAGACGAACCAACTATAATGAACTATTTCCCAAACGTTTCATTCCAGCTCTTGTACCTTTTGTTAGTCATGAAGCAGGCGTCATGGCTGCAGCTATCGGGAGTAGTAGTGGTACTTATGGATCACTGTTTCAGAGGCTTGCACTGATTGGTCTGGAGCCCAATCACAGTTACAGTAGCATGCCTTTTGATCTCTATTGTCCATCAGTGGCTGGAAAAATTCCCAAGCGAATGTGTTTCTGCGGTAAATACTTCCCATCACAGGTGGCAATGAAAATAAAACGTCGTCCATTACAATATTCCTGTTTGTGAACATGATGAGGCAGAAGTATCAGACAAGGAGATTGAACCAGAAATTGAAAATTCACCAACAGATGTAGTCATCATACGAAATATGTTTGAATGGATGCAATCGTAATTTCAATCCCGCTGAATAAATGCCTTGCATTTTTTAATTATAATTAAATAAAATGTTTTTAAACAGTAATTTTTTTCATATTTAGAATTTTGAATTTCTGAAAAAAAATGTTTGTAAATATGTACACTTTATATTGTTTACATTCTCCCAATTTAAAAATTCGAAATATTCATTAATTCATGTTCGGTAAATGTTATGTTTTGGACGTCCACAACTGGGGAGGGGGGTCCAGTCAAAAGTGGACAAATGTGGACAAGGGGGGAGGGGGGGGGTAAAAAATAGCAAAAAATTGGTGGACGTCTTTTATGGATGGCCCCAATGGCACTACATAAAAGCCCAGTCCGTAGCTAGCTATTGAGGCGCTATGTGCGAGTTTTTTGGCGCCCCCAGCCTTCCCCCCCCCCCCCACCGTTCTGAAAAGTGTGCAACCTATTACAATACATAACATTTTTCACTACTTATTTCAGTTTTAATTCGGGTGTAAAATAACGATTCCTTCCCCTATTAACTGTTAAGTATGCAGTGTCGTCATACGTCTCTTTTTTCTCTAAAAATAGATCGGGAACAATCATCTTTCATCAATATTTGTAGCCCTTGCCATGATATTCTTTCAGCATTCTGTATTCTCTGAATGGCACTTAAAAACTTCCAAGCATCATTGCTCTAGTGTTGTTGGATATGTCTGTACTTTGCAGTGACTTGCTGACTTAGGCAATCAGTGATATAATCTTTACCAATACTTGAGCATAAATGAGAAATAATAAAAGTAGCGAATTGGCCGCTTCAGATTTACTATAAAAATAGCATTCAGCATACTGTGGAATATCTCATACACTTTTGTCACTTAAATCTATTCACTGCAGCTACTCTTGATGTCAGTATCTAGTGTTTTTCGTGACTTTTCAATGTTACCTGTACAACTGAGAACTTTTTTTTTCATCTTAATGAACATGCTGCAAAATCATAGATCACAGATGCAAATTTATAACTACTGAAGGGTCACAATAGGTTCTTACATTTGATTGAAGGGCCTGACCAAGAGAATATCTATGGAGTGTTTATAATACTTTATATGAGCTAACATAAATGTAAGTAATATCAATGTAAATGAACGAAGGGGGGTGTACTGCGGGTCGAATAAAAACGTTTAACGGACGTAGATTGCCCATGTCTGGTTTAGAAGCTGAAAATTGTTTTCAAGATTACTATTTCGGAGACCCATCTAGCTCGGCGCCATGTGCATAATTATTAAAATAAACACATTTAAGTACACAGATCGGGTATTCTTTACGTTTTTTTTTATATTCATCTATAATATTAGGTATATTAATGGTGGGGTCGGACAATAAAAATGCCGACAATTTCTATTAAAGATCATCATAGTAAGAAACACAGGCAATTTTTTTTGTTTAAACAAAATAAAAGCTATCGGTACCATAGAAGTGGTGTTTCTGTGTTAGTGCAGTGGTGCCCACAATTTTTCTCGCTGCGGACCGGTTGACGTTTGATAATTTCACCGCGGCCCGAGAGGAATAGGCGTCGCATAATCCTGAGGGAAATAACAGCAATAAATAAAAAGGAATTAATTTAACGTTTCTTGGGCGGCCCAGTGCCATTTGGCCCGGGGGCTTGAGACCACTGTGTTTTTGGGTGCCTAGGCGGTAAGTTTGGTTATAATTTAGAGCGGCAACTTGCAGATAGTGAAAAGGAAAGATAGGAAAACGCCGCAAATGTACCGGTATATCAAATTTGTACCAAACTTTATAGTTGCATAATATGTGCACGATTAGTACCAGTCGATCTGATTATACACTGTAGAATGTAATTATACTGTCAATATTTCTTTTACGTTGTAAACAGCTTATTGAGAAAAGGCAGTAGTACCATTTATACTGAAAAAAATATGATCAATCTCGAAACTATAGTTTTACTTTAGTAGCATTTAAAAGTCAAATGATCGAAATAAATATATTCAGTCAGTTTAAACTACAACTTAAAACGCTTCACGATATAGAATTAGAATAAGCTAGCAAGATAATTTTAAAATTCTTGCGATTAAAAATGGGATGTGGTAGGTGATAAATAAGTTTTGCATGTGCGCCCAAAAAGTTATTATGCTGACCCTGCCCAAATGTGTGTACATTTTCTTTATTTTTCACCAAGTACTGCATTCAATAAATGCTTATTGAAACATTTTTTCCTCTTTTGATTATAAGTATACATTGATTATAATAAGGAATCAGTAACAAAAATATATATATATTAAACAAATATACTTCAATATATTTAACCAGAAAAATATATATTGTTTATTGAAAGTATACATTAAATTTTATAAAAATATCGATAGCAAAAAAAAAAGTATCAATGTTCAATTAGATGTGCATCGTTATATATAGTATGAGATATATACAGGAAAAATAAATACACAGTTATTTCCCTTCCCCCCCCCCCGGTGTCGGTGGGCTTTAGAAAACCGACACCGGTGTCGGTGTCGGCGGAAAATAGAAAACCGACACGGGTTTCGGTGTCGGCGAATATTTTGGCCGACACCCCTCCCCTGGTTTTTTAAACATCAAGCAATCTTTAAAACAAAATTTCCTACTTTTTTAAAACTTGCAAAAGATCGAAAATCCTTTAGATTGGAGGTGAGCAAAGACGTGGTGAGAAGGATTGATGAAAATTGATTGGTGGAAGAAAAAAGAAAGTTGAAGATTGATCAGCTGAAAAGCATAGGCCTATGCCTGCAAAAAAATTTGCAACAGATGATGATTATTCTCATATTAAACATTTTATTGAGATAAAACATTTAGCTGCGAATGGAAAGGGCAACCACTAGTTGGTAAATGATAATTTGACATAATCTAAAATATGTTGCCGATCTGAATTCGGGTTACACTATTTTATATACGTTAACCTTTCATTGGCTGAACTAAGGAGAAAAAACCTCACATGAATATGTTTTACAGTGTTACATACGCAGATAGCCGCAAGGAGACGTCATATTTGACCTGTCAACTTTCTCCCCGAAACATTATTTACAAATATATTATATTTATCCAGAATATTATAAAAATTGAGGAAATAATCTAAATTTAAATCTGACTAAACAAACAAATAATTCTAGATCTAAACAACAGCATGTTGTCTTTTATGGAAATTGACTTTTAGATTGATCAAAATAATATAGAATTGGTAATAAAATATCAAAGTTGGCATCTCTTCAGATATAAAAAAAGAACAAAAGAAAACCTTCAACCAGTGAGAATGTTTGTTTAGTCTCCCACCGCCCACTCCACCTTTCCTTTTTCGTGACTCATCCTGTTTAGTTATAACCAGGCTTGCGGAGCCGTAGCCGAAAAGCCGTGAAGCCGCACTTTTTGCTCGAGCCGTAGCCGAAAAAATCTGGCGGCTCCACGGCTCCCAAATGTTTTTTTAAAGCAGAATTATTTTTGTTTAGCTTTAAAATTCCAAATTTGTTTGATTGTTTGCATCCTACAATTTGAAATGTTGTCATGTTTTATTAACGCCACAATAGTAACAGCATTTAAATGATAGCGTGCACGCTAGAGTGTTTAAAAAAATTCAAATTTAACCGCATAGGGCATTAATGGATGAAGATTGATGTATTAGGTAACCAGTAAAAATTTCAGTCAAAAAGATTGACCTTAACAGACTGCTCAAAGGGTCTCCTTCTTTGGCATATTCGTAAGCAGGGACGTGGAGTGAGTGTTGCCGGTCTAACTCTTAGAGAAAAATTGATTGATGCTTTTATAGCCATGTACAAAGCACAAACGAACAAAGATCTATATATTTGTATAAAGTATTGGACTAATAATATACACGATTTATATATAACTGATGTTATATATATTTAAACTTGTAGTAATTTTATTATGAATGATTATGCTAACTATATTCAATACACACAAGATCATTTTATGGCTATATAATGGTCCTGTGTGCATTGAATATAGTTAGCATAATCTTTCATAATAAAATGATGACAAGTTTAAATATATATAAAATTTATTTTTATAAATTGTTGATTTCTGATTTCTTTTATAAAACTGTATTATTTTAATTTCTAATCTGACGTATTCTCCTTGTATTTAGTGAAATATATTAAGCAATACGAGCACAATGGTGTTGTACAATAGTATTTCATGTCTAGACAGCTCCAGTAATTTTAAAAACAGTATAATTTGGTCGTAATCATGTTTTTTTGTGTGCTCTAACTTAGGGCCGTTTTAAGGTCATCGTAGGCCCTAGGCACTTTCAAAGTCGTAGGCCCTCCCTGACTTCATTTTTTTATTTTTTTTCAAGAATGTACACGCACTTCTTTGCTATTTGAAATCTAAATAAACTTTCCGCATTGTTAATTACTCTATGCAGTGATGACGTAGTAATTCCGGTGTTACATCATGCGCTTCGCATGCGTTGTTTATCGTTAATCGTGAGCTTCTTTTTTTCTTTATTTTGTAGGCCCTCGGCACGGTGCCAATAGTGCCTAGTCATGGAAATCTAGATATAGCATCAGGAAGGACAACCAATATTTTAAAAAATACGGTTTAGGCTGACACACAATCAAGTGTTTAGCGTTAGTCTTCATGTTTAATAACAGTTTTGTATATTTGGTACTTATGTTTTTATGAAATAAACACAAACGCAATTAAAGTTTGAAAACTTTTAATGACAAATTTTTTAATTTAAAATCTTTATTTTGTCAATTTAATTTTTTTTTCGTTTTTTCATTTGTTTTTCATTCAATTGCTTAACATAATTTTTAGACGAACAATTAAAAAATTTAACAGAAATAAGTTCTTTTAAAATTATGATTGAAATTACAAACATTTTCTTCAATCAGCAATGACTCATCAATTGTTACTCTATCAACAATTTTAACAAACAATTTTTTTTTAATTTGTTTGTCCTAGAAATAGTTTCAGACTATTTGCTGATCTTTTCAATGAATTGAATACTTTCCAATTTTGTAGGCAAGTAGAGAAGGTGTACTCAGATGGCTTCAATAGCCCTCCTCTGTTGACATCGTTCAAAAAAACATCCAGCTTTTTCAATCTTAATTCGTCAATGTCTTTAAATTTTTCATCGACTAATATTTCTCTACAGCTGGTACACTTATTCTGATGAATGATGGAATGTGCAATTGCTCCTGCAACATAATATATTGTTGATGCTTCATCGTCATTAGGGCTTGCCGAAATTTTTAAACAATCTCAAATTGCATTTACATTTTCATCCGTACCAGCTGGCAAGCTTTTAACATCATCAATGAAATCATCGATCTCGCTAATATCCAATTTTGAATGACTTAACAGAGACATCATTTTTATCTTGGTGTTGCTATCTGCAACTTGCCGAACTAAGACAAAAAAATTGCCCCCCTGAATTTGGCGCAACCATCCAAATCTCAACTCTATGGGGTCCGACTGCAGATGACCAAGGAGGATGAATTTCAAGTCTGTCTCACTCATCAAATATTTGCAACAATTAGCAAGAGCAGAACATGTTTGACCAACAGCCAAATAAGTCTCACGACTGAGTCCTTTTGTTTTTGCGTTTTGCCAGCTGTGTAGGAAATCACGAAATTCTAAGAGAAATTCTATTTTCCAATCAGAGGAAGATTTTACTGGATCCATGTGGTAGTTTCTTTTTCTTTTCCCCTTCGAACAAGTTTTTACATTTAAAACTTCCCAGAGTTTGGTGATAATACCCACAAACCAAGCTGTTGCACTCCATTCAACTTTATTTTCATGCTCCACATAATATTTTAAAGCATTCACAGTCGATTCGCAAAACACTGACGATGAGAGTTTGACACACATTTTCTCAATATTTGTAGGATTCAGTTTTTTCGGCTTGTATGCTTTTTTAACAACCATGTTCAGCTCCAAGTTGTAAAGATCCTCAATGTGCTGAAAATCGGCTGATGAATCAGGTGCTGCAATGTTATTGTTGCAAAATTTCGGAAAGACAAAGGATCGTCGATTCAAAAAGTTATTGTATATATTTTTTAAATTGTGGACTGCATCGAAAATTAAAAACATTGGCTGATTAGTCCATTTGTTTTCAATAGATGGTTTAATCGTGCCTCCACAAAGTTCTTGAATATAAAACTTTCTGTTAACAGCTGCATTGTCAACCGAAATGCCAATTACAGTAACCCCTGCTCGGTGCACCATTTCCATCACTTCTGTGTAACATTTATGCATTTGGCCAGCAGTCAAATTATGGATAGGGTAGAGAGCTACCATATCTCTAAATTTATGACAAAGAGATTTAACCATAAAACACAGAAGAGTAGAAGCTTGTTTGCCTTCAGCTGTCAATCCATGAAACTTGCCGGAAAAGTATCCAACACGCTTGGCCACATATATTTCATCGATTATGATTGTGCACATTCTTTCCAGCTGGTTTAATGTGCTAACACGAAGTGTGAGGTAACTTGTGTTATCAAGCCCTGTTTTTTCATTTACTCGTCTTGTTAGTTTTTTTAAAGTTTTTATTGAAGGCAGGTTCAAAACTTCACTTTCCAATATTTTAGAGTAAGATGCAGTGCCTGATGCATATACCAGATATGACCAAATAATGGTTTGTGGTGTGTATGTTCTCGCATGTTTGTTCACCCCCACCAATTTCAACTGATCGACAAGAAATTGTATTTGTTGAAAAACAGGATTTGAATCTTCATAAAAAGTCATCGTTTTTTTTTCAAATTTGATTTTGCTTCTTGCTTGATCTCATCAAAGGTTTCATGAAATGGAGTTTCATCAAAACATTTTAAACGAGCAAGCAAATTCAACAACTGACTCATTGTTTCCAAATTGGAAGAACAAATATCGTTTGAAAATGATTTAGATAATTGTTTTCCTTTGTGATGTAGTGATATGTCGAATGATTTTGAAATTGAAATTGATGATTTAATAAACAAAATGTTATTCTGAAATTCCAACAAATAAATATATAAATGTTCATTTTGAATATGGAGTTGATATCCAGAAGGTATTTTCTCTTTACTTAATTTTTCTTTTAGATCAACTAAAGATAACTTGTTTATGACATCATTTTCATTAAACATGTTTTCCAACTCCATCATTTGATTTTCAACAACTTCTTGTCGAGCTGATGACGAAGACTTCATTGTTGTTCTACGGTACTTTGGAGTTGATAAGTATGATGGTGCATTCTGAAAAATACTTGGCACTGCATCCTCTTTTAATTTAATTTTTGGTCTAACAGGTTTATTGGATTCACATCTTTTCTTTGATCGAGACATGTTTGTATCTTTTACATCACTAACAAAATCACTTGGCAAGAAATGGAGCGAACACATTTTTGAATATTTCCCAGGCTGAAAATTTTGGCAAGGATTAGCTCTAATCCCTTTTTCACATAATTCCACATTGTTTAATGGATACGAATGAAAAGAAACTCCTTTACTTTCCGCTTTTTCAACACTGTCATATCCACTTTTGCATCCGTATGCAGAACACTTATTGACCATTTTCTTAGTTATTTATTATTTTTAAAATTAGATTTATAAACCAAAACAATTATTATACGTAAATTTTATCGAGAAAAAGAGAAATTTTAGAAAAACAACAAGTAATAACACAAAAAAAAGCCCGAATAAACAATGGACGAACGAAAACAAGCAAGCATGTATATAATAGTGCAACTTTGTTTAACCCTTGCGTCAGCCTAAACCGTACACGGCTAGAATGAAATTTTGTTTGGTTGTCTATCCTGGTGTTATATCTAGATATCCATGGCCTAGTCCTTATTGGGCCTTGAATACAATTATTCAAGTGATCCAGCTGATTGTGAAATGACTGCACATCTAAGAAGTTATTATGATGAATATCTTCCTTCACAAGATTTGGAATCAGATGTTACATTAGAGAAATTAATAAATTAGAGGGGTGGGTGCCATGCGCTGCCCACAGCTTAAATTTGGTAGGCTCAACTGCTGTGGAGAGCTGTTCAGCTGCTGTCAACTTTTTTGCTTTTGTTCAGTCAGTCTACACGTGTTTCACCACAGCATGTTGCAAGGGCTATCAGCAACAAGGTGGTCAGCACCAAGCAACGCTACTAGAGCTTTTTATGCCATTTATAAGGACATTCGACAAACATTGTCTGATGTTGCTACAAGCGAACGTCAACCACCAGCATCTGTGCATTCAGCCAAATCACTCATAAAGAAGTTGGACCATTTCGAGACAGCGTTAATGCTCTAAAATTTGGTATTGTCAACAAAACTCTACAGGAGCCTGGAATTGAGTTAATGACCATCATCAACTTGTATGACAGTCTTGTTCTTAACTTTCATGATACACGCGATAAATTTGAAATGTACGAATAGCAAAATAGCTCTCACAAACGGACTATAAAGAATGTACACAACGCAAACGACAGTGACTCTGATTTCATGATGAAGTTTTGGATGATAAAGATCCGGTATAAGGTATGAGTCCTAGTGAAAAATTCCGTACTCAGTCTTTTATGTTATTATAGATAGACTTATTACTGAGATGGGAAAACGACGAGCAGCCTACACAACACTACATGAAAGGTTCAACTTTCTTCTGGACAGTTCTCTGTGAACTGATCAAACAGTTTCGCAAGCCAATTCACTAATTGAGATGTACCCATCAGATCTGGACGAGGCATTTACTAATGAATTTCTTTTGTTCTCATGGATGTTAACTGACAAGAAAACTGTGGCTGAAATGCAGCACAAATACAGAATAGGTTGGTGACAAGTTTTGCAATTGTAAATATTGCTTTCCGAATCTATCTGTCATTTTTCAAAACAAGTGCTGAAGGGGAACGTTCTTTTTCTAAACTCAAATTGATAAAATCGTATCTTCGGTCAACGATGGGTCAAACACAATTATCCTCCCTGGCCTTACATTAAATTGAAAAGGATTTGATGAGGAAAATGACATTTGAGGACGTCATATGTGACTTTGCTAAGACCAAGAGCCGAAAAGCTAACATACTGTAATTTACAGATCTACAGCATTGCCGCTTGACTTGCTCAGGTGCCCATCTCACACGGTTATATATATATAGTTACTTTAATACAAACATTATATTTTACTGGCATTCTGAACTTGTTTTCACTTTATGTTCTAGCTTTCGTAGGTCCTTGAAAAGTCCGTAGGCCCTAGGCACAGTGCCTACTGTGCCTAGTTGATAAAGCGGCCTTGCTACAACTATTTCATTTATCCCCAGTCGCAGTAAATTGTGTAGCCGTTTAACAGCGGAAAATGATGGATTGCTGTACATAAAATAGCTTTAGCATGTCAACAGATTATTGTAAAATAAATAAATAAAACACATTTAATAATACAATTATGTGTGAAGAATAAAGCAATACTGAACTAATTTCCAAGTTTAGAATAAAAAAATGGTGTATAAATATAGATAAGATGTGAAAATGCTTTGGGGGCCGGCGCTACCATTAGGCTTCAAAGTGGGCAAAGAGAACACATTCAACGCTGAAGTTTAGAAATGAAATATTAGATATGGTGAAATCTTTTGCTTTGATTTCTTTGTACTGCTCTTTTGGGAAAAATCCCGATTAAGAAAAATATAAATATGTATGGTGCATTACAAACAAATGTTAACTGTTTCAGAATATGTACTCGGATGGCCGAGTGGTGTAGATACTCGACTGTCGACCTGAGAGTCCTGGGTTCGATCCACGGTGAGGCCCAGAAATTTTCCAGGTGAAATTCGATGCAAAGTAGTCCCACAAGTCCACCCAGCTTTAAATGGGTACCTGACTTAAGTTGGGGGAAGTAAAGGCGGCTGGATGTTGTGCTAACCACACAATCCCTTTATATGCTGAGGTTATAGAAACAGATGAATTCTACACTTCATCTGCCCCGATGGCCCGACAGGGCTAAGGGAGCTTTACTTACTTACTACTACAAAAAAATAATAAATAAAATCTATCTTTACTGAATCGTATCAAAGAAAAATCCTGATCTTAAAAAAAGGCATTAAAATATATCTAACAATAAAGAGAAAATTAAATATGGCAGCTCATCGAGAATCAAGGCATCCAAAAAATTAACTAAAAATCTGTAAAAAATAAAATAAAAAACAAGTTGCTGGAAGGTACCAGATAGTGACCATAAAGTCTGCACATAATAGGTCAAAGTTCAACCTTACATACCATGTATGTCAGCAGTGGCTGGGGGGGGGGGGGGGGTACATATAGAAAAAAGACAGTTTATATAGTAAAATATGTATGATGATTTGGCTCAAGCCACTCTGCCCCCCCCCCTGGTTGCGCCACTGTATGTCAGCATGGTATTTTGTTTGATTGCTTATTTAAAAATAATTACAGTAATTATATTGATTGATAAGGCTTCGTATGCTACACCGCGTGATGACTAGTATTAAATACATTAAGATAAGACAACATTAGGCGCTTCCGTGCATTTTCAAGTCCTTTCGTGTGCAAAGTGTGTGGCCATATAAGTACGGAACACTAATAGTTCCAAACTGGTTGCAAGTTTTGCCCGGGTTTAAAATAAGGTTTTCTGTTTTCTCCCATCTCCCTCTCTCCCCCCTTCCTCCTTCCCTCTCACTCCCTGCCCCCTCTTTCTCTCTTCCTCCCTCCCTCATTCCCTCTCTCCCTTCCTGCCCTCCTAACTTTTTATCTCTCTCCCACCCTCTCTCCCCCTCCCTCCCCTCTCTCTCCCTCTGTACCACCTCTCTCCCTCCCTTCCTTTCTCTCTCCCTCTCCCCCTGCTCCCTCTCCCTCCACCTGCTCCCTCTCCCATCTCCCCCTCCCTCTCTTTCCCTCCCTCCCTCCCTCCTACCCTTTTTTCCTCTCTCTCCCACCTGCCCTCCCCCTTTCGCTCGCTCTCTCTCTCTCTCTCTCTCTCTCTCTCTATATATATATATATATATATATATATATATATATATATATATATATATATATTAGGGTGCATCACCAAAAAAATTTTTTTATAATTGATCTGTCTGCTATTTAAATGTGTTCCATTGATCAAAAAAAGCATTGTGTAAAAAAAAAAATATTTGACAATATTTAGAGGTCACCCGGACTTCAACAAAGTTTGCATAATTAAGCGAAAACTAGATAAAACCATCCTTCTTGTAAAGTCTTACAGACTTACATACAAAAAGTGAAGCGCTATATAAATTGTTTTATAGTCTTTGGTTTTATAATGTTTGGTAGCTATGATTGATTTTGATAAACAGTTGTGCTAGAAATAAAATTTAAAATTCACATTTTATTAGCAAAAACAACACTTTTCCTTACCGCATATTGATGATCAAGGCAAGCATTTTAATTTATTTATATTATTTTAATTGCTGATAAACACGACCTATAAAATCAGAACATGGAAATGATATGAAAAACAACAATAAAATGTTTACACCTTCTAAGGAAATGCTGGCTGACCCTGAATCAAGTTAATGCTTTCTACGAAAAAGCAAACATTCCAATGGTGACAGAGAGGAGAGCCTGTGAGAAGATTGTTCAGCTTCTTGATGAATACAATAAACTTCGTTCAATTGATAAAAGTCGCCGAAACACACCAGCCACCAAACGTAAACTGGAACAAATGAAATCTATGTTGGCAACAACTTTTCAACTGTGGCCACCAAATGTCGAGACTATTATCAAGAATGCATTAGATCTAGCATTCTTGAGGTCTATGAAAGGAGACAGGTCTTCGAGCTTTGGATCATTTGACAAAACACTTGCAAAAAAGTCGCTCGACGCCATTCACGAGATGTCGCAACATTGGAACGTCAGAAACGCGCAAGAGAAGAAAATGCAGCATGTTCAACGATATCAGTGCCTTCCAGCGAGGGTAGCAGTGACGAACCCGATGATTCTACTTCTAAATCTGAAGATAATATTGAGTTTGTTGATAACTGTTTGGATGATATAATGCCATTGCAAAAGCGAAGAAAGCCAACAGGAGCTTTAGTATTTGTACCTCCAGATGTTATAAGCCGACCAAATCATGTGTCACTAGCGACAAGATTAAAAATTACACCAACACAGCAGGCAGCTTTCACACAGGGCCTTATTAGCGAGTCTGGGGGTGATGTATCAATGGTGGCTTCTTCCTATGCCACTGCAGATCGTTCACGTCGCAAAGTTGTAAGTGAGATATCTACAAAGATCCACGACTCCTGGTAACCACCCAAACTCTGCACTCTCCACTGGGATAGCAAACTGACACCTTCTCTAATAAAATCATCGTGTCACTGAAGAACGCGTAACAGATGTTGTCGGTAATGCAAAGCAATTGAAACTTCTAGGAGTGCCAAATTATGCCAAGGCAACAAAGAAATCCGTTGGTGAAATAATTGTAGAATTAACCATGAAGCTAATGACAGAGTGGCATTGTAATGATTGTATCGTTAATATGACATTCGACACAACAAGATCAAACACTGGTCATCAGACTGCTGCCTGCATTGCCATACAAAATATGCTGCAACGTGCTCTTCTGTGGTCAGGTTGTCGCCATCACATTGGTGAAGTTATCCTCTCGCATGTTTGCAGACATGAAAATAGAAGTTTCCAAATCCCCGGATATAACTTTGTTCACCAAGCTGCGAAGTAATTGGGAGTTGGTGGCACATGATTGGTCTCACGTTTGTAGTTCGTTTACGTTAGCTGATCATGATCTGAAGGCTCAAGAGCGACTGACGATAATGAGAGATGCGGTAATTGCACATGCCAACTCTAGTAAACAAACCGAATTCTTGCAAGACGACTACCACGAATTCCTTAAGCTGTCCCTTGTTTACCTGAATGCTACAAATAAGGAAGTTAACTTTAAAAGACCAGGTGCCCTGCACAAAGCACGATGGATGGCAAAGCTGATATATTGCCTCAAGATTGCACTGTGTGAGAAACAAATTCAATTATTGCCTCCAGGTACTATTACCACGCGTGATCAAGTGCCAAAGATACCTTCCTCAAACTGTACAAATCAGGGAGCATGAAAAAACAACAACAATTCTTTGCAGCACAAAAAAAAGACACGATACAGCACCAGCATTCGATCATCGGGAAATGACGTCACAGAGGAATTTTATTTATGGCGCCGTCGAGATTACTTTAATATAGTAAAATACTAAAATAAAAAAAATAATTACAATTAAACTACCCATCGAGATGAAAAGAAACCTGTCCTATAACCTTCCCCACGTAATTATGTGTATGTGTAACAAATTTCACGTTATTTGGTTGTCTGGATCTTGAGTTATAAGGGAACAGACAGACAGAGAGACAGACAGCAAATGCCTCTTATAAGTATAGAGATATGAATTTTTGTGTATGGTGTTATCATTAAAATGCTAATTAAAAAAACAATAGTTATAAAGACTTATTCAATGACATTTGTGTTATTTAATGTTTCGTACTTTTCGTTGTCATATAATTTGATGAACAAGTGAGTAAAAATACATAGTTTTAAATGCGTTTGAAAGACTTTCCCCTCCCTATCACATTTGATCACATTTCAGCAACGTCATTCAACATTTCACGTAATAAGTGAACAACCACAAGGGCTCATTTTTTAGAGCATTTTCGAAAAAAAATGCTCTATTGTCCCCGTTTTGTCTGTCTGTCTGTCTGTCATCACCCTAGATCTCAACAACCATAAGTCCTAGACCCATGATGTATATATCATTTTGTAGGTCTTGGCCTGCCATGTGTACATCAAAAGTTCATTTCGCGACAGGACCTCTCAGGGCCGGACTTCAGGGCTCCTAAGGGGCTTATATATTATACATACACCTTGTACGTTCAATAACCCATTCATTTGGTGCGAAATACTGCAGCACGTAGTTTCACCAAGATTTATTAAGAAACTCATCAAATGAAATAGTAAGCTTGTGTTCTGAGTTTAATTGAAAGTATCAGAGCTATACAACAATTGACGGAGTTTTCGGACGATTAAATGACTATAATTTCGAATGTTTTCAATTATGAGTCCTCTTTCAGTAACCACAAACCAAATAATTTTGTTTTCAAATATAAGAAAACGTCTTTTTAATATCTTCTTTCAGATATATGCATTACACAATTGAATTTATAAACATTTACAAAATTTACAAATATTTACTGAAAGATAGCATACGTACTGATACATAATACGAAAATGCTCTAACACGTCTTGTGTCCAGAATGGAACAGGCTTAATTGCTTGTTTTATAATTTCAGTCAGATTCCTGTTTTCTTTTTAACGATTTTTCTCTGTATGTATTTAAGTTTTTCTTCTGCAATCAATTTCCCCTAAGTAATTAATCTACATAAATAAAAATAGAAAGAGGATTCACGCTACTTTTCATAACTCCGAAAGTTCTTCACCAGTCGCCTTAAAATGAACACACAAAATTGCAGAAAATTACTGGGTGTGTTTGCATATATATTTGATATAGACATCTTATAAATAATATTCAAAAATAATATTTAAACGATCGGTTTGGTAAAATTATTTCTTTACTTCACTTTACTTTTTTTTAAAACCTCCGGAGGTAAATCAAAAATCACAGAGTGTTAACTAATATATGATAAATAAACCAATCCGCCACGTAAAAACTAATTTTTCAGCATATTTCATTTCAATTAATCAAACGGTATCGTAAAATATTTCTTTTTACTTTTTTTTTTGTTAACTATTATTTCGACAGTATATTTTTTATTAATCAAACGGTATCGTAAAATTGTTCTCTTAACTTTAAAGATTATTCTTTTGTAAAAGCCACGGGAAGTAGTTTTCTTTTACAATAAACAATCGCAGTGGCTACGGTTCGATCCAAGGAGGTTGAATACATGGAGACGGCGTCTGCTATCAGATGGTACCAAGCGGCTGAATCCAGTGGGCGTAGCCTATCGCCGCCATGTTCGACTCAAAACATTCCACCAGCTTTCATTACGATACCAGTTTTCTCATTCTAGAAACGACTCCAATGAGCTTTGTATTTTGTCATCACTTTTTTCTAAAGTCTGCTAAGGCCCTAGTTAATTTCTAGTGGACTAGTTATTCTAATGTGTCAATTACAAAGCGCTGTAGTCTATGTAAAGCTATTTATACTATCAGCTGATAGAGGCCTATAAAGCTTATATTATACACTATATCGAAATTAAGCCAGGGTAAAAATTGTATTTTTACATAATACATGATATTTTGTATTTATACTTTGATGTTTTTTCAAAGCATTTGATCAAACAATGAAAAATGGCTAGCACTAAGTAGCGTAAACTAGACTAAAACAATCCTGTCAACATTGCCTTTCGAAGCGTTTCGAAGCAATCAGTAAATCAAACGATAGCAACAAACTATCGATACACAAAGACCCGCTGAGAGAGGGGCATGGGGGGAAATGCCCAGGGGCCCGGCGAGTTTTAGGGGCCCAGACAGAGCTGGCCAATCAACTTTTGAAAATATTATTATCAGCACGATGGGGGTCGTGACAGCCCTGCCCAGGGGCCCGGAATTTCTGTCGGTGGGCCTGGATGCACATTTAAAAAGCCAATAAAACCTGTTTTACGACAAGAATCAAACATAAGCCTGACATTCACGTAAACCGGCTATGTATGTCTTCGCATTGCACCGTATCAATATTTATGTACATTGTGAAACGTTGTTGAAATCGTGGGGATATTGTGTTACATTGTAGTACATTGTGGATTATGTGGTACATTGTGGTGCATTGTGAGACATTGTGGGACATTCTGATACATTGTGGTACATTCTGTTACATTGTGAAACGTTGTTGAAATCGTGTGATATTCTGTTACATTGTATAGTACATTGTGGGACATTCTGGTACATTCTGTTTCATCGTCGTACATTGTGGGACATTCTGGTACATTCTGTTTCATTGTGGGACATTGTGGTACATTGTGGAACATTCTGGTAAATTCTGTTTCATTGTGGTACATTGTGGGACATTCTTGTACATTCTGTTTCATTGTGGTACATTGTGGGACATTCTGGTACATTCTGTTTCATTCTCTCAATGCCACCTAATCCATCGATTAAAGCATAGCCAACAGGCAATTTAAATGAACCATTGACGGCAACAATCATAAACGTTACGCTCTCTTTTTGCCAACGGCATTGTGTCATCATCCAGATGTTTATTGCATATCACAACAGCACAGCTTTACAGCAACAGTATTAAGCACCAACAAATTAACTAATTAGCATTATTATTATAGTGACTAACTGATGAAGCAATATTCCGTTTTCTTGTCGTCGTTGTGTACAACCGTACGCCAAACAAGAGGGCATTTATTACTTTTTTAAAATTATAATTCAGTGTTTTATAACGTTCAAAATAGTACAATAATATAACATACACACTACACAGCTACCAATGTATTGAGTCGAACATGGCGGCGATAGGCAACGCCCACTGGTTTCAGTCTAGTGACGTCATGCAGCCTCCAGTAATTCAACCTCCTTGGTTCGGTCCGACCGAACCCGTATTTTTCTTTTACTTCGGGTACCAGCCATAGATATTGCTCCACACCCTATCACTAATCCTAACCATATCCCTAACCCTAATCCTGAAAAAAAAATTATATATGCCATATTCCTTATACCCTAATATAATGGTTTTGGCTGGTGCCGTAGCCACTGCGATAAACAATGGCGTATTTCACCACATGCTGTTTTGAAATTTTCTTTGGCTTTGATCATCACTCGGCTTTATGTCAATATTTGAAATATAAATAAATAAGTATATTTCAACCTTATTGTATTTAGAGTGCAAACTAATATTTATTTCGTCAGTATTTTATAAATTTTATTTATATAGATTTTATAAATAAATAAGTATATTTCAACCTTATTGTATTTAGAGTGCAAACTAATATTTATTTCGTCAGTATTTTATTTATATAGATTTTATAAATAAATAAGTATATTTCAACCTTATTGTATTTAGAGTGCAAACTAATATTTATTTCGTCAGTATTTTATAAATTTTATTTATATAGATTTTATAAATAAATAAGTATATTTCAACCTTATTGTATTTAGAGTGCAAACTAATATTTATTTCGTCTGTATTTTTTTAGAATAAATTTTATTAATTTTATATGATTCATTTTCCTTTGTTTATAACTTAAAGTAAACTATAATTATTGTTCTAAAATGTGTGTATGTGTTTTTTTAATGAGCGGAACCATTGTAACTGAAATCAGTAGGCAGAGGCAGTCGAGAGAATGCAGCCAGAGATGAAAATGTACTGTCCCAAGCACTCCTAATTTCCTAATATATAATGCCTGGTCCAACATTCTCATTGTGTTGGTATTATAAAAAAAATTAGATGAGTATATTTAAAAATAATCCTCTTAACAGTGCATACTAATATTTATTTCTTTCGTCAGTATTTTTAAAAATAATTTTGTTTACAGCTTTAAATGTATGCTAATTATTTTTCTCAAATTTGTGTGTGGGTGTTTTTTAGAGCATTTTGGAAAAAAAAATGCTCTATTGTCCCCGTTTTGTCTGTCCGTCTGTCTGTCTGTCCGTCATCACCCTAGATCTCAACAACCATAAGTCCTAGACACATGATGTATATATCATTTTGTAGGTCTTGGCCTGCCAAGAAATGACTTTTGTCCGTTTCGCGATCTGACCTCTGAGGGCCGTAAAAGGGGGCTTATAAAGTACCGTTTTTACTATATAAGCTATATTAACAAAGGAGCGCCATATATCTAAGCAACCATAAGTCCTAGACCCATGATGTATATACCATTTTGTAGGTCTTAGCTTGCCAAGTGTACATCAAAAGTCCAGCTTGCGATCTGACATCTCAGGGCCGAATTTTAGACTTTCCTATGTACCGTTGTTGCTTACATTTTAAATATATCCAGTAAAAGCTAATCAAAGGGGCGTAATCATTATTTATTTTTGTAACTGTTATTCAACATGATTACTTCCCTCTCTATTTATCAAAACCCGGAAAAAAATACGGATTTCGTCCGGCGTAACCGGCGAAAATGCTCTAAAATGTCCTTTGTCCGAAACGGAAAAGACTTAAATTGCTTGTTTTTTGTAATGCACTGCCATTTTATATGTTTCTTTAATTTAACTTTCGCCAGTTATTAAAATACTCAAAGAGTGGAACCATTGTAAGGAGTAAATGAATCAGAAGGCGGAGACAGTAGAGAGAAAGTGTGTTAGTATTATAAAACAAAATTACGTTAGTACGTTTAAACATAATCCTATTAACAAAGCAAACTGAAATTTATTTATTTCGTGAGTATTTTTAGAGCATTTTCGAAAAAAAAATGCTCTATTGTCCCCGTTTTGCCTGTCTGTCTGTCTGTCTGTCTGTCTGTCTGTCCGTCATCACCCTAGATCACAACAACCATAAGTCCTAGACCCATGGTGTATATATCTTTGTGTAGGTCTTGGCCTGCCATGTGTGCAGCAAAAGTCCATTTCGCGATCTGACCTCTGAGGGCCGAAAAAGGGGGCGTATTAAGTACCGTTTTTTACTATATAAGCTATATTAACAAAGGAGCGCCCTATATCTTAGCAACCATAAGTCCTAGACCCATGATAGATATCATTTTGTAGGTCTTGGCCTGCCAAGTGTGCATCAAAAGTTCATTTCGCGATCTGACCTCTGAAGGCCGAAAATGGGGGCGTTTTAAGTACCGTTTTTGTTTATATTTTAAATATAAATAATAAAAGCTAATCAAAGGGGCTTAATCATTATTTATTTTTGTAACAGTTATTCAACATGATTAATTCCCTCTCTATTTATCAAAACTTATACGCGTGGAGCAAAAGCTATGGCTGTAACCCGGAAAAAAATACGGATTTCGTCCGGCGTAGCCGTAGCCGTACACGAAAATGCTCTAAAATGTCCTTTGTCCGAAACGGAAAAGACTTAAATTGCTTGTTTAAAATGATTTTGTTTACAGCTTTAAATTTATGAAAATTATTTTTCTAAAATTTGTGTGTTTTTTTTTTGTAATGCACTGCCTTTTTATAAGTTTCTTTAAATTTTGCAGTTCTTCGAAAAATGTCTAGCAGAAGAAGATCTGTTAAACTCGAAGAGCTGCAACAATGTAGTAACTAAAAATCAGAAGACGGGACAGCTGAGCGACATGCAGCCAAACATGAGGGTGTACAGTCAGAACCAAACCTTATACAGTGTGCCTGACCAACATTCTAATTTATGCCAGTTTTTTTTTTTAAATTAGGTAAGTATATTTAAACCTAATTGTATTAAGGTGGTCCATGGGCCATTTAAGGTTGGCACATGCATACAACACACGAATTAATTAACAAAGAAATAAAAAAAATATTTAAAAAATTATTTAAAAATGTATTTTGTGGCTTTTTTTGGGTAAAAAAGTGTAATTTTAAGACATATTTTCAAAAATTTTCAAAGAACCAATTTTTAAAATCTATTGTAGATATCATAAAATAACTTTGCACAAATGTTAATGAGTTAGTTTCAAACAAACGTCCAATTTATTTTTTTGGAAATGTTAAATAGAATTTTTTTTATAATTTTTTTTTCTTACCTACCCCCCCCCCCCCCCTAAATGCAATATTTTGTCAAAAAATAAATTTTACAGAATGCGCATCTTCAATTTAAACTGACATTCCGAAATTCACCATATTTTTTCTTATTTGTATATTGTGTAAATAATTAGGTGCTACACTTTTAAAAAGGAAAATAACATACTGGGTGGCATTTATTAAAGTCATTATTAGTGGACATAAAGAGCGATGCACTTTCTGTATGACATATTCTGCGATTCAGACCAGCAATATTATATACATACTAGCTGTACCCTGCAAAGCCTTTGCATGAAGATAGACTATTGTAAAGCCAGTGCCGAACCTAGGGTTTGGGAGCCCGGGAGCTTGGCCTCTTTTGGGGCCCCTGCATTTTGACGTTCGATACCATGACATGAGATTATGTACTTAATATTTAATATAAAAAATATTTTTATGGGGCTCCCCTCAAGCTGGGGCCCGGCGGGACTTTCGATTTTGGACTCCCCCCTCACCCCACCCTAAGTATGCCTCTGTGTTCAGCTTTGATACATATTTTCAAAATAATTCTTTTTTTTAGTTAGGAAATAATTAAAAAACTAATTAGTTGTTGTTTCTTTTTTTTTACAACATCCTAAAAGATAAATTATTTCAATAAAAAAAATGTCAAAGATATCTAATTAGCTACTTTTCATTAAAACAACCAAGAGGAAACATTCTGAAAAAAAAAAAAAAATTTTCCCTGAGTGGAATCGAACCTGGATAGTCAGCATAAAAAAAGAAAACCACCCAAGCTCCTCATCCATTCAGTCACACGATCGAAGTGAAAATTTTAATGTACTTTTAAAAAAAATTGCTCGATTATTTTTTCACTTCCACTTGACTTAGTTTTAGGCTTATATAATCTTATTTTGTAACTTAAAATAAATCGAAGCCCTATTTATTAAAAAAAATTAAATATTATAATAGCTGAGAACTTAATTTATATAGAAATTTGCAGAATTTCTTTTTTTATGTTATATCGACTTTTAAAAAGAACTTTATTTACGAAATTAGATACGAAAACGCGCTCGCTAGTCTTATCGTCGGAGATTTTCGATTATTACTATTGTTTACGTTTGACGATGTTTAAATGATATCTGTTGTAATAAAAACTACAATAATTTGGATGATATTTTATGTTAATTACTACTTTTTAATATCTGGGACTTGAACATTTCATAATAAAAACCACAAACTATTTAAAACTAGATTTTTCAAAAAGAAATATCGAATCAAGACGCGGGCAAGACGCCATTTTGAATTCTTGTTTTCCGCTTTCGATTTAACGCAGAATCCAAATGAAAATTGTGTATATAGATGTAAAATAGCGTCATGGTTTTATATAAAATGAGATATCAATATAATTATTTTATTTATTTGTTTTTAAATTAGTAATATATGCCAAGAAAATTATGAGATTTTTTGGTTGATTTTTTGGTTGATTTTAAACGTGAACTTCAAAAAAAGAGTTAACTGGGATAGTCTTACTTCGGCTTGTTGGTAAAAGTGAGTTTTTTGTTTGTTATTGTAATTATTTATACGCAGTGGCTTCGAATATGACCGGGCGTGCTACGTATTTTTTTTTCCGAGACATGGCCAGCAAACTTTGATGACGTCAGTAAACAGAATGAATGAGAACTCTTATTTACTGCAGACTTTGATGACGTCATTTGCTGTTAATAATCGGAGATATTTGTATATTTGGCTTTAATTTTTTTTGGGTCTGTCCAAGCCTAATAAATAAAGTCATTTGCTGTTAATAATCGGATATATTTTTATAATATTTTTTTAAAATAAATACGGCTTCGAATTATATATTTTAGTTGTCAGGATATATGTCTAAGACTAAAAGTAAAGATGTGCTTTTTTCGGGTCTGCCCAAGCCTAATAAAGTCGGACGAATAAAACAAAAAATTATGCGCTAAATTAGTATCTATCGTACCCCCCCCCCCCCCCCCCAGAAAGCTAACACTCGTTAATTCGTCTTCGTCAGTATTTGGTTCGATTCTCGGATATAAATGCTTCCCTATTCCCTCTATTTTCGTTTCTTAATTTTATTATTATTTAGTAAATTTGAAATATGTAGGCTTCTCTGAATTTTTTAAAGTGTGACGCAAAAATGATGGTAAGGAAAAGTTATGTAATATTTAACCTTAGGACTAGCTATACCCTGCAAAGCCTTTGCAGGAAGATAAACTATTGTAAAGCCATTGCCGAACCTAGGATTTGGGGGGGGGGGGGGGGCTTGCATTTCGACATTCGATACCATGTTATTTATATGCATAAACGATAAATAGTTCACGTTGAATTTTTTATTTACTGGGCCGATCTTCTATACCATTTTACATAATATATGTATCCATTTATTTTATACACCTCTACTATTTTTAAGAGAAAAACTTCAGACTATGCAAAAACCCATAGTGCTGTAAAAGAAGCCGCTAAATATACTTCTGAGTAAATCGGAGTACAGAAACTCGAGAATGCACGAGTCTATATGAATTATCACTGAGACAGACCTTCGGCCATCCTCCATCTCTCCACCAATCATCTGTTCATCCTCTACCTGTCCACCAATCATATGTCCTCCCTCTATCTCTGCACACATATTCTACGTCACTGAAAAAGACATTGAGCCACCTTCCATCTGTCGACCAATCATCTCTCCTCCAATCATCTGTTTACCCTCTATCTGTCCACTTAACACCTACGTCAGAACGGGAGACATAAATGGAAACAAATCTACCAGGAAACCCTTTTTAAATCTCTGTTTGAAAACAGGTTTTCGACGAAAGCTGGATCATAATTCGAAATCATGCATTTTTACTAATACTCTAGAAAATTGCAAAGACTTAATTCATATCTAAAGCATCAAAAAAGCAAAAACCAGAGTTAATTTTTTTTGTAAATGAGTAATTAGACCGGGTAAAACATGGGTTAAGGACATAACTTTTGGGATGGGGGCACAGTATGAGTGCACCGATGGCAATTTAGCTTTAAATATCAAAACGTAGCCCTTGTTGGGGTAGATTGATACACAGTGACAAAACATCTTTGTAAATTATGTGGTTTTTTTATACATAATATTGCTGAAAATGTTTGGGCGGTAATATTCTATGAAAATGAATAAGCAATTTTGTTTATATTATGTATGTATAAGATATGTTTTAACTTTAATGGTTTCAGCGAAAAACGTTTATATTTACCAGCATATCCCGTGATATCCATAGCTTTCAAGTTTCTAGCTTTCACCACAGTTAAAGTCAAGCGTCCAGCAGTCGGCAGATAACACAACGATAGCATCACCTCTCCGATATCTGTTTTTTCCTATAGAACAAAAACAAAAAAGTATTTTAAAAAGCTTACATGAGATTGCTACTAACTATTGATATATATATATATATATATATATATATATATATATATATATATATATATATATATATTTATATATATATATATATGGGTGGGTCAAAAAAATTTTTTTTGGAGTTGGGAATTTGAAACATATTCAAAAAGTTGCCTATGGTCCTACTGATTGCAAAAATGTAAAATTTGTAAAAATCAGATAATGTCTTCCACTCCCAACTTTTAGTTCAAGGGTGTACGGGGCGAAAAAAATGCACTATGTCTAAAAAAAAAAACATTTTTTTTTTTTTTTACATTTTAAGATACTAAAACTTGACAATAATAACTACGAATTAAATATATTGCAGAAAATTTTTTTTTAGATCAATTAAAATGTATTTTCAGAATGTTACTCATTTAGAAACTTCAATAATTTAAAAACTTGAAAGTCATTTTTCTCTGAAAAAATATTTTTGACATTTTGCTTCACTATGGCAAGAAAATCTCAAAAACCACCTGTCAGATTTTGATAAAACCTAATTTTTATGTAGAAGAGGTGCATTTATAGAATGTCAGAGGCTTTTCAAGAAATTTTAAGTCCTTTTTTTTTTTTTAAATTTTCAAAATTAGCATTTTTTGCTTATTTTCACCATACAAAATTTTTTAAATTTATAAAAAATTTATTTATTACATTATCAAAAAAGTACTTTGACATTCCATAAAGTAAGCTTTTCTGATTATAAAAATGTACTTTGTATATGAAACAGTCTATAAATATCTCAGAAATATTTGCCACAAAATGGTCATAAATTTCAAGATGGCGGCATGCCGCACCCACAAATATCAATATGTTAATATTTTTTTTTTACAAAATTATTTTTAAATAATTGGGTCTAGGACTTATGGTTGTTGAGATCTAGGGTGATGACGGACAGACAGACGGACAGACAGACAGACAAACAGACAGACAGACAGACAAAATGTCTTAAACTTTAATAATAAAAAAGATTTTGCTTTGACCCAGGTACCCCCCCTCCCCAATGTCACTGCACAAAGATCCCAGTTAATCATCTGATCATATGATTTAGCTGCAATATTCAGGATTATGTCAAATTTGTTGAAAAATTCTAACTCTGCATGGAGCTGGTTTATGTCGTGCTGTTATGATTTTATTTACTGCATACCTTCCAATTTCTTCATCATTGTCCTAACTGCAGCCAATAGAATGTTTTCTGGATGTGCAAAGTAGCAAATTTTCCAATACAGGCAATATAATAGATTGATCAGCAGTATCAAGGTTCTGAAGCAGTTGTATCATATAGAAAAAGTTTCTAGCCCCACTTTGACAAGATGGATCGCAAAAATCCTGTTCGCTTTTGTTAACCATCTTTGCTCTCATCAGTATGTTCCTTGGCTTCCCTATCTCTCCAAATTTTTCTATGTCGACGCATCTTTGCTGGATCCAGAGCTGTAGATGGTGTTAACATGTTTAAGTCCTTCAACACAGCCTTAACGATAAGACATGTATCCCTATTGCTTAGTTTACAACGATCCATTGCTTCATATTGATATCTGTTTTGTTATTTGGAACATTCCTCATCGCTGGAGAAGTCTGCATTAAGTAGTTCATCATCTTCAGCATCCTGATCTGGAAATTCATTATCTTTCTCATCATTGACGTTATCATTTGTGGTTCCTATCTGATCGCCACCCTGCATCAATGAATGTTTTCTTTTCTGTCGATTTTGTAATATTTTTGTTGTTTGCTTGTCAACATTGTCTATGAACATATTTCTTGCCATATTTTGATCCACCCAAAATGCCCACTCAAGCACAGAAATTATTACTGATTGTGGACATTTACAGTCTCCTCTATCCCTAACACCTGCATCTTTTTACTCGAACAATTATACTGGTAATGTCATTTGTAGGGATACTAGCCTGGTCATATAATTGTTTAACTTCATGCGCTAATGCGTGCGCTCGTGAATGAAGGCTATGATTGTATTGTTCCATTTTAAGCATCCACCAATAGCCTTGAAAACTTCTTCACTGATTGGAAGTTGTCTTTTGGGCAATTCAGCTGCTGACCCAAACACAGAATGTATAGTTGCACTTCTTGTAGAATAACTCATATTCATAGAAGAGCTTAATAAAATAATTGAAAAATTAATCAAAAATGAAATAAAACAACCATGCGTGATCCGATAATGAATACATGGTACACCAGTTATATTGAGAGAAAAATGGATGCAATGCTTATCCCAGTTGTCTGAACTAATTAGTTATTAATAAAAAAGGTTATAAAGATAAAACACAAATTTTATATGCATATCATTTCTTTTTTGAATAGCCTAGGTCACAAATTTAACATGTTCAGTCACAAAAAACTCATAGTAAATATAGTAAAAATTTCGAACAAACGTTGGGAGTAGTAAAACTATGTAGTTTTCAAATATTTGTGCATATTCCATGTACTACCATGATGTAACAACTTTTTAATAATGTTTCAATAAAAAAATTTTTTTGACCCACCCTAATATATATATATATATATATATATATATATATATTAGGGTGGCCCAAAAAAGCTGAAAAAAATTATTTTTTTTTTTTTTGATTTAAACCCCACACTTGATTACCACAAAAAAAAAGTAGTCAGAAATATAAAATTTCGTAATTTTCCGATGAAATTTAGAGGTTGCACAAGCTCTCTGCAAATTTAGGTATGTTCTCCATTTACCACATTTTATCCCGAATATTGATGAACCTGAAAAAAGTCTGTGTTGTTCTTTGATATTTATAATGTGTAACTGTTTAATAATTATGTTGGTTGCACTTGTTGCCCTTATTGCGCTCAATGTATATTTGCACTTATTGACATAAATATTAATAATGTTTTTTTTTTATTTTCTTTCCAGCTCTCTTCTTTCTCCATGCAAGTGTCAACTTTTCATTACATTTTGTTAAACAATGGCTTCGAACAGTAGTAACCAATGTGATTATGCCAAACGGAAGACAAGATTACAAAGTGACATATTGTTGATTGGTGAAGTGCGTGATACGTTTGTGCAAACTACAAGGCTTCCAACAATTCGTGAGACATTATCAGTGTTTTTCTACCATCATAGAGAAAACAATAAAACTCTTAAAGACAGTGATATAATTACTGTTAGTGAAATTCTTTCTATCTGGCAGAAAGCTGCAATCCCAACAGCTTACAGCTACCACATAGAAAATCATCTTTTAAACCTCCATCAGTAGTGGCAGTGTTTGAGTAAAGCAAAGAATCGACGTTCAGAGAAGCAGATTTCAAATGAAATTGCATTTTCTTCAAAAATTGATAAACTGTTTGACATCGCCCATCAGAGTGCTGAAAAACTAACGGAACTAACACAAGATTTAGAATTTCTTCGTGACAAAAGAGAGAGAAGAATTGGATACATGGTTGGAGTGGATAAAGCACAACAGGAAAAGGAAGAACGGAAAGCTCAGAGAAAAGAGAGATCAGAGAGGTTATCGCAAAAAGTGAAAAATGACCAGGAAACTCAAAGTTCTCAAATGTCCAGCACGTTATTGCAATTTTCTTCTGACAGCAGTTCAAATGAAAGGGTCACTGAAGAAAATGAACACGATGAAGAATTTTTTATTAGTGCATCACAGAAACGAAGAAAATGTGCAGAAACTGCTCCAACAAAGTCTGTTCTGTTCAAAGAAGTTGCTGCAGCATTAGATAGATCACAAGTTGGTGATCGTACAGCAGTCCATGTTAGTGACATGACATTAAGTCATAGTACTGTACAGCGTGTGAGAGCTGAGATTAGGAAAAAACTGCACATGAAGTTAAAGAATTGTTTGATCCACAAGTACCATTAACTGTACATTGGGAAGGAAAATTGCTTCCAGATCTCACAGCCAGGGAGAATGTTGAGAGATTGCCAGTGATTGTAACATAATCAAATAGAGTTCTTGCTAGGTGTACGAAAATTGGCTTCAATGACAGGAGACAGTCAAGCTCAAGCTGTAGTTGAATGTCTGAAGGACTGGGGAATTTGTGAAAAAGTAGTAGCATTAAGTTTTTACACAACAGCAAGAAAGACTGGGAATTCCCAAGGGGCATGTGTTTTAATTGAAAAGCTGCTTGAAAAAAGTCTTATTCATGTTGCTTGCCACAACCATATGATGGAAATTGTTCTGGAAAAAGTGTTCAAAGCATTGAAGATAAGTGGGCCCTCATCTGGACCTGATATTTTAATTTTCAAACGATTTAAAGAGCAGTGGCATTTTATGGAGAAATGATCCTATTATACTGCAGATGGGATGACTAAATTAGACCTTTTCAAAGAGAGCACATTGCTGTTTGCAATGACAATCTTCAAATTCGTCACCCACGAGATGATTACAGAGATTTTTTGGAACTGGCTGTCATATTTCTTGGAGGAACACCACCACGTGGGATTCATTTCCATGCTCCAGGAGCTGTACACAGAGCACGTTGGATGGCAAGAATAATTTATTGCTACAAGATGTGGATGTTTAAGAAGCAGTTTAAGCTGAAGCCTTCTGAAGAACAATGCCTGTTTCAGTTCCTCTGTTTTGTTTCCAGGACTTATATGAAACTGTGGTTTCAAGTCCCACTTCCAGCAAGGGCGCCATCAAATGACCTACAATTTCTGAATGATTTAGAAAAATATAACTCCGTTGATTCAGTTATTGGAAAAGCAGCAAAAAAGCTTTCAGTCGACATTTATGGTATCTAATTGAAATTACAGTGGGCCTCGCTTTTTCTTTTTTGATGGAAATGTTGATCCCAAGCAAAAGGTTCGGATGCAAGAAAAACCCGGATCTACAAATCGAGCTCAGCGTCTTGATTCCAATGGATTCTATGTAGACCAGCCCATCAGCTTGTTTGTTACAAACAATACAAAGGCATTTTTCTCAGTTCTTGGTTTGCCACATTCATTCCTGGAGATGTCCCCTGAAACATGGAGCAACAACAATGAATACAAACATGCAGAAAAGGTTGTAATCAATTTGAAAGTTGACACAGCCGAAAGAGGAGTGAAACTGATTCAGGATTTCAATGAAGTTTTATGCAGAAAAGAAGACCAGAAGCAATTCTTACTTCAGGTGGTGCAAGAACACCGACGATTATATCCGGATGCAAAGGAGACCGCAGTGGTTACTGGACTAGCAAAAAGCAGTCAGTGAATATGACGTCCATAAATAGTAAACACTTTGCTTTGTTGCATTCTATTATTTTATTTGTTTTGAGGTTGTTATTTCATGTTTAACACTAAACAATCAACATAAACCATTAAATTACTATTTAGTACCGAATCAATGTTTTCATTGCCTTTGTGCAGCCCCTATATATTTCACGATTGTATTCATTTTTTCAGAAAACACTTTTTTATGGCAGACCACAATGCAGGCTTTAAATTTGGAAAAATCGAAAAAAAAAAAATTTGGGCCACCCTAATATATATATCTTTAGAGTTTGAAATGTATTATGCCAAAGTAAATCGATTCAATTTAGAATTAATTTCCCATAGATAATACTTCGATTTTTTTTTCGCTTTTCATTAATTTTTTCTCGCAAAACATTTACCCTAGTTATCGACTATTACCCATCTAACTTTACAGATAATTTAGAAAACGTAATTTTGATACTAAAGGCAAGGAAATTCATTTCTAACAATATTATATGTGATAATAAATGTCTTCGGAAAGAAAATTATTAATGACCATGTTAAGCGTTAATTTATTCTTTACAATATTATTTTATTAATATTTTATATTAATTTAATTTTTTTAGAGTTATTTTTTGTTTTATAGTTTAAATCTTAACTATTTTAATACTAAAGCAGACAAGTTAAATTTAAAAAGACTAACAGTACATCAGGCTGAGATACGTGACATGGCTAAAATTAATGAAAAAAAGTTTAACAGATATCAATAATAATTAAATAAGACACATAACATTAAAGTGTAAATTACAATCATATATAACAAAATAATCTATAGGCCTACACTTTAGCTACATCTCGCCAAAGTAACATTCTAATAAAACTAATTCACTTACTAATTTATTACATATCAACTTATTTTCTACCAAGTTTACATTTTCATTTCCTTCTTAAATTTGGATTTTGAGTTCTCATCGCTTAAAGAAATGCAAAATGTTAATTGATCAAACTTAAAGAAGAAATTAAGTATTCGTACAATGAAAAAGATATGATCTTAAATGAAAATAATTTTAATCATTAAAATACTGTATACAAACACTAGATTGATTTTATCACCATTCCACAATTTGAACTTTAAACAGATGTATTTTCCTCTGAAATGGCTGTAAAAATATGTATTTTTTATGAAATAGCTGTAAACAGACTTATTTTTCTTAAAATGGCTGTAAAGAAACATATTTTTCCTGAAAAAGTAATGGTATTTATTCAATGTTTCCTTTCACTATTTAACTATTTCTTAAAATATATAAATTATACATGGTGGTTTGATATGACTTCGATTCTTATTTTAAATTTCGTCTGAATCTCGTTAATCTGGAAAATTTTCGATGTAAAATGGCTGTAAATAGACGTATTTATTCCTGAAATGGCTGTAAACAGACGTATTTTTCCTGATCTTGCTGTAAACAGATGTATTTTCCTCTGAAAGGGCTGTAAAAATATTTATTTTTCGGAAATAGCTGTAAACAGACTTATTTTTCCTAAAATGGCTTTAAACAAACGTAATTTTTCTTGAAAAAGTAACGGTATTTATTCAAGGTTTCCTTTCACTATTACTCCGAAGTCAAATTATGCTTTTTAGTGAAATATAATATAACAAAAGTCACCTGCATTACAATTACTTGGTAAGACATAAGTGAGGCTAATGAAATAGATTTTACCTACTTACAGTTAAAAGCCTAAAAAAATAGGTCGTTTTCAACCAACATTTAAAAAAAAAAATTGTATTTATTATTTATATAAATTACACACCAATAAAGCTTGAAATCTCATTCAAATCTTCGTTGTAAATAAATAAAAAGAGATTTAATATTTATGAATTTTATTAGGACAAACCAGGGTTATATAAGAAACTTTTTACATTTGTTGTCACTGAGCCTCAACGGTTGAAACTAAAACAGATATGAATACTTTTTTTAGGTACCTACATATCTCCCGCATCTTTTCAGTAGTTATCGTACATATAGTAGCCACAGCACTTACAAGATGGTCAGTCAAACTTTATCAACATGCCCCAACAAGGGCTAGGTTGATAACACCGTGGGGCAAGTTGATATCATATGGAATGAAATGGATAAAAGAACAAGCAATTTAAGTCTTTTCCGTTTCGGACAAATGACATTTTAGAGCATTTTCGTGTACGCAGTGGCTACGGTTACGCCGGACGAAATCCGTATTTTTTTTCCGGGTGACAGCCATAGATTTTGCCGAGTTTTGATAAATAGAGAGAGAAGTAATCATGTTGAATAACTGTTACAAAAATAAATAATGATTAAGCCCCTTTGATTAGCTTTTATTATTTATATTTAAAATATAAGCAAAAACGGTACTTAAAACGCCCCCTTTTTCGACCCTCAGAGATCAGATCGCGAAATAGACTTTTGATGTACACTTGGCAGGCCAAGACCTACAAAATGATATATACATCATGGGTCTAGGACTTATGGTTGCTTAGATATAGGGCGCTTCTTTGTTAATATAGCTTATATAATTAAAAACTGTACTTAATACGCCCCCTTTTTCGACCCTCAGAGGTCAGATCGCGAAATGGACCAAAGTGTTTTCTTGGCAGGCCAAGACCTACAAAATGATATATACATCATGGGTCTAGGACTTATGGTTGTTGAGATCTAGGGTGATGACGGACAGACAGACAGACAGACAGACAAAACGGGGACAATAGAGCATTTTTTTTCGAAAGTGCTCTAAAAAACAGTCTTAAAATTTAGGTTTAAAATGAAATGAATTGATTTTTTCTTAAATCATATAATGCTTATTGCTTATACGATGCGCTGGTCTGCGGAAACTCCCTGTTAATTGTGCACCATCGAGGGCTAGGAGTGAGTTATAAATATAAGCTGGATTTTAAAGTGTACACCAATAATAGTGAACATTTTGCTGTTGTGTTTTTCACTTGCTATCTATCTTTTAAAATTCACAAAATCTAAACCTTCTCTGTCTATTTCTCTGTGCAGGTAAAATTTCAGTAATATCGGTCATTCAAAAATTACAGACAGTACAGAAAATGTATTAAGTCCCCGCTTTATCTCTCTTGGTGCCTCAATGGCCATTGCACTATCGACTATGCTGGGCTTGAAAGAAGAACAACAAACCGTCCCATTAGTGGTATATAGGATCTAAGAGATTTAATCTCATCCTTACAGAGACTTCACACACAAACACAAAGCAGGACCACCTGTCCCCTCTAATTATTTGTATCTTACTTTGTATCAATTATCCAGAAATGGATAATGGTCCCATTTACTGTTGTTGTTTGTTTTCTTTTTTTTTTATTTGTAATATTTTTTTGCGCTGCCTGTGCTAGCAGATCAGGGTGTGTTATATCACATTTATTGGCCGTGCTAATGCGTCTCTACCACTACTACGGCGCGTTAGAGTGAATGGGCTCACTACATCTGCCGGGTTTTAACACTTGCCCAGACTGGCCAGACCAGCAGAGTTGGTGTACTTCTGGTTGGCCAGAATGGCAAGGGCACCGCAACGGGGGAGGGGGGAGTTAGAGTTCCAAACCCCTCCGCCGCACAGTGTGCTTTTGCGGGACAGAGTGAAAGCGTGTTGTATGCGACCACATCCTTCACCACCGCAAGCTATGAAGACTAATGTATTGGATTATCCCCAATGACAACCGTACCACCACTGTAGCGAAAAAGGTTATTTTTTCTCCAGGCCAGAAAACTCCAATGACTTTCCTCCCATGACAAATTGCGTCTCTTAGACATGTTAATGCTAACTCAACTATAAATATACAATGTGCTAATGAAAGCAAATGTATTTTTTTATTTGCGCGGCCACTGCTAGCATAACAGGGTGTCGTTTGCCAGCATCGTCAGCTTTATTGACGGTGGTGTTGCAGGCCTGCCATGCCTACAGAGCTGCGAAGTGAATGTACCGACTACATCTGTCGGCATGGCAGAATAACAAGTTTTTAGCACTTGACTAGAGTGTGTGTACTGCTGATCGGCCAGAAGGGCAAGACAAGGATTTTTCCACATGGACAGAAGGTAGGGTGTAATGTGCCTAAACCCTCTGCCAAGATAAGAGGTAGTAGCCCTTACAGACTAAGAAAACTTGAGGGACGTTAAAAATTTCCAGGGCCTTTACAAAAGGTGCAAAATTAAGACACGTCATTAACCCTGTCCATATGCTACTAAATGGGATCGGTGAATGATGGTGACGTAAGGAACTTCCGCAAATTATTTCAGGGTCACCGAAAAAGGGATCGATAATCGATAACATGTCGTACTATTTGTGTTCATTATGATGAGATTGTTTGAATATGAAGACTTACAGGGCTGCAGAATGAATTCAAAATTAAAAAAAAACACATGGAATGAACTTATGAGGATGCTCCACAGAAGTATAATTTAAACAATTTAATGTCTTTCTTCTTTAAAATTCCATATTTTTTCTCTTGATGACGAGTAAGAGTGTCATAATTTCTTTTAAAAATAAAAGATAATTGGAATTTATATATAACGTTTTACCTACTTGTATTATCATTTAAATATTGGATTCAAAGTTTATTTATCACGTTTCTCTTTTTATTGTCTGTGTAACCTGCATAACTATTTTCTTTTGGCTGAAGGCTTTGAAATATAATTTATTTATTTTTTACATCTTTTGATGTAAAAATATTTTTATTTCCAGCTTTGCTTTACTAGTTATGTTTTCTTTTTTGGTTTGTCATTGTATTAAAAAATCTTATTTGATAGATTCAGAAACAAAATACATACTCCTTACGATTTTTTCCATTTTAATTTGTTTACGGTTTAAGAAAATCAGAGCCTAGTTCAACAGAATGCAACAAATCTGCTCACTTTTCGTGAAGGGGAAGGGAGCTTGGAAGAAATTGTTGTAAATTTGTTTAAGTAATATTAGCGAAGTTGAAATTGTTTAAACTAACTTCTTATGCTTTTGCTAGTATTGTGACAGGCGACTTAAAAAATTCGTAAGCTGAAAATATTTTTATCCGCGCATATATATTTTATAGCATCATTGCTTTATTAGCAAAATATTATATTCAATTAAAACATAGTGGCTTTTCGACTAATGGGAGTAGGCACAGAGATCATTTCGGGAGTCTGACGGAATGGCGGATCTCCAACATTAATTTAATTTTCGTCTACAATAATTTATTTTATGTAAAAAGAACAAAAATAACACATACAATTTCAAAATGGAAGTAGGCTAAATATTGTTATTTATTTTAAATTTTACTTATCTGACGTTTTTGTGGCGGATTTCAAATGAATTTGGTTAAAAAATTATCGAGTAACACCGACGATTTCTGACAAGCGCAGTTAGTGAGAATTAGAAAATGACTACTATATCATTACTAGCTGAACCCTGCAAAGCCTTTGCATGAAGATATACTATTGTAAAGCCAGTGCCAAACCTAGGGATTTGGGGGCCCGTTGGCTTTGCCCCTTTTGAAGCATCTTCATTTTGATGTTCGATACCGTAACATGAAATTGTGTACTTGATATTTAATGTAAAAAATAATTTTGGGGGCTCCCTCAAACTGAGGCCCGGCGGGACTTTCAATTTTGGACCCCCCCCTCACCCCACTCTAGGTACGCCTCTGTGTTCAGCTTTGATACATATTTTCAACATTTTTTTTAAGTTATGAAATAATTAAAATCTAATTAGTTTTTGTTTCTCTTTCTTACAACATCCTAAAAGATAAATTATTTCAATAAAAAAATGTCAAAGAAATCTAATTAGTTACTTTTCAATAAACAAATAAAAGGATACATTCTAAAAAAAAATAAAAATAAATAAAAATGTCCCTAAGATGAATTGAACCTGGATAGTCAGCATAAAAAAAAAAGAAACCGTAAGCTGATTATCCATTCAGCCACCATGTCACACGATCGAAGTGTCAATTTTAATGTACTATTTTTAAAATAAATTGCTGGATTATTTTTTTTCACTTTCACTTGACTTAGTTTTAGGCTTATAAAATCTTATTGTGTAATTTAAAAAAAAATTAAAGCCCTATTTATTTAAAAAAATGAAATATTATAATAGCTGAGAACTTAAATTGTATAGACATTTGCAGAACTTCTTTTCTTTATATTATATCGACTTTTAAAAAAGAACTTTATTTACGAAATTAGATACGAAAACGCGCTCGCTAGTCTTATCGTCGGAGATTTTCGATTATTACTATTGTTTACGTTTGACGATGTTAAAATGATATCTGTTGTAATAAAAACTACAATAATTTGAATGATATTATATGTTACGGTAATTATTACTTTTTAATATTTGGGACTTTTACATTTCATAATTAAAACCACAGAAACTATTTAAAACTGTAGATTTTTCAAAAAGAGATATCGAATCGAGACACGGGCAAGACGCCATTTTGAATTCTTGTTTTCCGCTTTCGATTTAACGCAGAATTCAAATGAAAATTATGAATATAGATATTTAATGATTTCTGTGCGTTATAAAACAGCGCGTATTCAGGATTTTGTGAATTATAAAAACAAGATTTATTTATTACGTTTTCTAAAACAAAAATAAACATGGATCCTTGGGAGAAAGCAAGTGCCCTTGGAGCGAGTTAACGTTTAATAATAGATGTAGAGTTTTAGATACGCAATTGCCCCCTGCCCCACAGATGACACCCCTGAGTAGAACCATTCTAAGGTATTTGTAGGCACCGTGCAAAGACTTCCATAGACATTTGGTGGCAATGTTCAAAAGCCGCTCTATTTATGGGACTCAATGTAAAAGTAATTGTAGTACCTCACATAGTATTTAATAATTATCTATCTAGAAAATTTTAGAAAAACGGTGCTTTCAGAGAATTAAATGTCGTATATTTATAGGTCATTTCTTGAACTATACATACCAATTAAATGACAGTAGGATATATGCCCTTTAGGCCCCGTGATCACTTTATTTTTTTCAACTATGTTAACGACATAATATGAGGTCTTGAAAAAAAAAACTGTTGGATTATTATGAGATAGTAAATAAAAAGAACAAGCCTTAGAATTTACCCCACTTTCAAAGGGCAACACATGAACTATACGTAAATGTAATAAAAAAATAAAGGGCCCATGGGACCTATTGAGCACCCTTAAATTTGAATGACACATATAGTCCATGAACATCTTCAGCTAGTTGTAACCCTGGTTTACATTCGTAAACTGACAATCTTAATTATAGAAAAATAGTCTAACCTGCTGGGAGGCGTAGACATCCCTTACAAAAAAAGTCTCTTTTGATAAACTGCCTTCTCCCAGAATGTCCTTGACCTTGACAGTACCAATAGCATCATGTCTAGAGAATCGGTCAAAGTCGTAGATGTTAAACTGTAGACACCTCTGGGGCAAGTCTTCATACTGGACAATGAAAGAAAACGTTTCGTTGAATTCTGGGTTAAGTGTCTTTCTATGAACTTTTGTCTGTAACTTTGTCTTCCTGTCTGGGAGCAAGTACACTTTGACGTAAGGGTCAGATGTTCCTGAAAAATCTTTGGCTGGAAGGTTCTCAGCCCTCTGAATGGTAATCACAAGAGATAACTCTTCCTGGCTGTATCTCAAGCTGAAAAACAATTTACCGCAAGGTACATGCTCCGATCGTAGACTGTCCACGGAAGCTTGTTTGTATAGCTCGGGTTTAATGGTGCCTAGATCTGGTTGCTCTTTCTGTTTGACACTTTGTACAGTAAACTCAATCTGGGATAGGTTAAGCCGGTGTGATGCTAGTCGCTGAAAGTTTTGGTGCCTTTGAGGGACGGTGGGAAGGGTCCACTGGCGGTCTGCAATCTGAAATATATTTTTTTTTGTCAGACCGCTTTTAATTTTGTCCTGTTCTGTTGAATGGCAAATGATGTCTGGATAACTTCGACTTATGGGGATAGTACCTGGCGCTGCCCACTGATTTGTTGGGAGTCCGGTTGAATAATCTGTGGCGGGAAGTAACGTTAAGCCGTTTTTTCTTCTATATATGAACCAAACTAAAACCATCACAAGTCCAGTAAACAATGCCACTCCTCCAGCTATCCCTCCTATAAGTACAGCATCTGGACCTGTAATAGAAAAAACAATAAAACTAACATAGGTAATTATTTTAATTACTTTCATTTCATTTACAAAAACTATTACATTTTATTCGTTTTTGGCAACATCCACCACCTTCACCCCCATCCAAGGCGTTACTTAATAGTGAACGATTCCAAATACTATAGCTAATAAAATTATTGGTACGGTTTTATGAAATCTATTCCGTGTCATTTACCATGAGTAATGTGTCATAGAATAAGTACATTATGTTATAAACTAAGGATAGTTTATTTAGAGCCAATAAATACATTTAAAAATATTCAATTGAAGACCTATTCAGAAAGAGATTGCACATTTTTCTCATTTATATTCTGTGTTAACAGTAAAGATATTTTATCCTATACTACAATAACACTTGAATTTTATTATACTGTGTTTGAAAGCCATATGCCTTTGTTTCATGTAATAGTCTACTAGTGTTCCGCAAACTGTTTTTTTTTGGGCCAAATGCAACAGAAAGGCAGATGTAGTGAAATGTCACTTGGGTATATGCCTATCGGTTGGACTCAGAGGGATGCTTGTAGGCTATCCTGTTTTGAAAGTGATGTTTATACTAATTTTATATATATATATATATATATATATATATATATATAGTAGGCAAACCGTCCATCTCGAAAGATGATGGTAGCGCTCTGGATAGTCATCTAGTCGTTTTTTTTTTGATAGCAGGTTCTTGAGTGACTCAGCAGACCGATCCTGGACTGGCAGACTCTTCCGCAGTGGCCACAAGTGAAGCTGGGTGGAGGACCGAAGGCCTGTTTCTGTCGTGCGGTCTTCCTTCTATGTCTTTTGGTCTCCTGCTGTTGGTTCCTTACTTGTTCACCATTAAGGATGCCTTTGTGGACAGCCTGACGCCACCCACTCCGGTCGTCGGCGAGCTGTTCCCAATTGTCGAGGCTGATGCCGGTCAGTTTGAGGTCGCGTTTGCAGACATCCTTGAATCGCAGTTGCGGGCGACCAGCGGGGCGATGCCCGGTGGCGAGCTCTCCATATAGGATGTCCTTTGGCATGCGTCCATCTTGCATTCGATGCACATGACCCAGCCAGCGTAGACGTCTTTGGCACAGAAGGAGATGCATGCTCAGTGAGCTGGCTTGTTTGAGTACGGCAGTGTTGGTGATTTTGTCCTGCCATCTGATGCCAAGGATGCGACGGAGACAGCGGAGGTGGAAGCTCTCGAGTCGATTTTCCTGTTTGGTATAGGTAGTTCAGGTTTCGCTGCCATATAAAAGAGTGCTGAGAATACATGCCTTGAGCTTGGTGTACAGTGTCAAATGTTTGTTAGTCCATACTCGTTTGCTTAGTCTGGCCATGACACTGGTTGTTTTGGCAAGCCTCTTGTCGATCTCGTCATCCAGGGACAGACTGCTGGTGATGGTGGAGCCCAGGTATGTGAATTAGTCGGTGACCTCCAGAACTTCGTTGTCGATGGTGATTGAGGGTGGAGCTGGGATGCCTTGACCCATGATGTTGGTTTTCTTGGTATATATATATATATATATATATATATATATATTTATATATATATATATATATATATATATATATGTTGGAAATACGTTCGTAGTATTTAAAAAAAAAATTGTTCCATGAAAATATAATAAATGTTTTAACCTTCAGGCAAACAGTAGGCTTTAAAAGTAGGTATGCTGATTTAAACTGCGTTAATTTGCGATTAACACTTAAAAAAAAATGCGGTTAAAATTTTTAAAGCAACACCTAAATGCGTTAATTTTACCAAAATGCTGAAAGTTCACCAAATCGATAAATAACAGATTTTCACTCAACGATTTGAAGTTATGGTCCGTTCAGTTATGAATTAGATCTACCACCACTACACTGTCGCATTTCGCACATACCCTAACCCCCAGGTATGTCGACAAAAGCCCCACTTGTAATGTAAAATGAAGTTGTTTTTGTTATATAGCCCTTCGAAAGTAAACCTTATGCTTCCTTCCCGGTCGATGTAAAAAGTGAAAAGTTTCATTCACTAGTTTACATTATATACTGTAGTGTATTGGTGAAGGTACTATAGTGTATTGTTGAAGATAAAAAAAAACAAATGTATAATGAACCCGGTTATAATTAGACCAAAATAACGAGATGCTAGAAATTATTTATCATCATTTTATTGCCCATATTTTGAATCGTATTTTGATAATACTGTATCTTGTTTGTCACGTCTGCAACAGCTGCACTAATAGTTTCAAATACATGACACATGAATCAGTGTCTAGACTAGGCTGATACATACATCTGTACACGAGACTGGTTGCAATTTTCAGAATTATTGTGACACTAAGTTAAATTTAATATTTTAAATAGGGCTGTTGATTTACTGCAATGAAAGTGTAATTAATTCAATAAAAATATGCGATTACATTTTTTAACATAAACACCTAAATGCATTAAATTATACCAAAATGCTGTTATTTCAGAGTTGCAGTAAATAACCCAATTCTATAACCAGATCAGACAAGATAAAAAAAGGAAGAAAATATACCCGAACACAGAAGCTGTCACGTTTACATAAAATCATAGCAGCGATATGACCTTGAAACCATAGGATTGTCATTTCTTAATTATAATTTATGACCCTGAATACAATTAGTGAACATCTGCAGAGGAGAGCTCTTAGCTTGATTGACAGGTGCCATGGTTTTCAAAAAATGTGGAGGCTGAATCAGCTCGCATAATTTTTTCGTGAAGAATCTCGAAGCGAAATTTAATTTATGGTACAATGCTTTGTGATGGAGATTCAAAATCACACGCTGCGGCTGTCCAGCACTCAGGTTATGACTTGGATATAGTGAAAGAAGACTGTATTAACCATATTTCTAAAAGAATGTACAATGCACTTGAAAATCTGAAGTTGTCAAATAAAGAAGAACTTAACTATAAGCTGACTAAACCAAAGATAGAAAAAGTGACTAATGTATATGACACAAGCCTTCGGCAGAATGCACCAGATGTTGAAAAGATGAAATTGGCTGTTATGGGTTCTTTCTTTCACATGCTAAGCACAGACAAGGAACCAAATCATAAGCTGTGTCCTGATGGGGAGACGTCTTGGTGTCATTTCAAAAGAGCACACGATGTTGGGAAATTAATATTCCCAGTTATCAAAAGATTGACAGAACCAGATTTGTCCGAAATCTCTCTATGCATCTTTCAATTCTGTGGAAACTGCCACACATTTGGCAATTTTAAGATTCAATGGTGGCTTTTTGGCATAAAAAAAGTTTTTGACAATTTAAATATTCCACGGACTGCTGTTAATAATGCTGGTTCATTGTCTTCTCAGGCAGAGAAAATAACAAAAATGCTACTAAAAGAACTCACAGTGATTCAAAATGGAAGAATAAAAACAATAAAAAGCGTCGCATGAATTCGAAACATCAGTGTGCTGCTTCTAAAGGTCCTTCGTATCAAGCCGGACACTTCAATTCTTAATGCTAAACTGATGTCACAGTATTGTTGTTTTAAAAAAAATTAAACATGTAAATAGATGTTTAAATAAATTGTTGGTGTATATTTCAACACTTTAAACGTGTTTTTCTCAAATTTGTGTTTTTTTGCTAAGATGGTACCACAGAAATCTTAAAATCAAGAAAACTATCAAAGATAACTTACTAAAATTTTCTAGGTATCTATAGTGATGTGTTTGATTGGTAACAGGATACTTTTTAAAACAAAAAATGCTGTTTTTTTGTAAACTGATGTTGTTAATGTCACTTTTCTTTTAAAATTTCATCGAACTAAAATGACCATAAAATAGAAAAAAAAATGTCATAAAAAAGGTTGTTTTTAATTAAAATAAACTGTCCTGTTACCTACAGAAACCATAGTTCTATCATCTACCTCAGAAAAAATGATTAGAAAACATGTAATTTTTTTTTTATTTTGAGGTTTTAGTAACATTGTTATTTTTCAAGATGGCCGCCATTTCCATGGCAACCAATTACTCTATATGAAAAAATTAGTATAACTTTTCAAGAATGACAGCCATACACCTAGTTCAGTTTTTGTTTGAATTCTTTGGAAAATAAAAAATCACTTTTCATAAAGCAGCATGCCCCTAAGTGAACAATTTTTAAAAAAAATATGTTTAGGCCTTTAAATGTATCGTACTTGTATATTATCTTTTGAGCTGAATAAGAAATATAAAAAAAAATTGTCAAATGCCAGAAAAGGCAAAGAAAGAAAATTAAAAAAAATAGCATTGAGTAAGAATTTGAGCTGTTCTTCGATTAATTTGTCCCTTTACAGTAAAGATTAATTATATATATATATATATATATATATATATATATATATATATATATATATATAAACATATATATATATACTAGTTGCAAGTACCCGGCTTTGCCCGGGTTTAAATAAGGTTTTCTGTTTACCTTCTGTTTTCTCCCCTACCCCCTCTCTCCCTTCCTCTCTCTCTCCCTCCCTCTCACTCCCTTTCCCTCCCTCCCTTTCTCCCTCCTCTACTTCTCCCTCCCTCTCCCTCCCTCTCTCTCCAATTTCTCTCCATCCCACCCTCCCATCTCCCCTCTCCCCCTCCTCTCCCCCGTCCATCCCCCCCGCCCTCTCTCTCCCTTCCTCCTTCCCTCTCTCCCTCCCTCCCCTTTCTCCCCCTTCCTCCTTCCCTCTCTCCCTCCCTGCCCCTCTCTCTCTTTATCTCTTCCTCCCATTTCTCCCATCATCTCTCTCCTCTCTCCTTCCCTTCCCTTCTCTCTCCCTCCCTAACCCCTCTCTCTCCCTCCCTTCTTTCTCCCTCCCTTCTTTCTCCCTCCCTCCACTCTCCACCTCTCTCCCTCTTCCTCCCTCCCCTCATTCCGTCTCTCCCTCCCTGCCCCCTCACTCTTTATCTCTCTCTCCCTCTCTCCCCACCCCCTCTCTCTCTCTCTCCCACCCTCTCTCTCTCCGTCCCTCCCCTCTCTCCCTCCCCAACCCCCTCTCTCCCTCCCTTCCTTTCTCTTTCCTTCCCTCCCTTTTCTCTCTCCCTCTCTCCCTCCCTCTCCCATCTCCCTCTCTCTCTCCCTCCCTCTCCCATCTCTCTCTCTCCCCCTCCTTTTCTCCCCCTGTCCATCCTCCTCCCTCCCTCTCTCCCCTACCTCCCTCCCTCCTACCCTGCTTTCCTCTCTCTCCCCCTGCCCCCCCCTCTCTCTTTATCTCTCCCTCCCTCCGTCCCTCCCTCTCTCTCTCTCTATCTCTCTCTCTCTCTCTCTCTCTCTATATATATATATATATATATATATATATATATATATATATATATACATAGTTTTACTACTCCCAACATTTGTTCGAAATTTTTACTATATTTACTATGAGTTTTTTGTGACTGAACATGTTAAATTTGTGACCTAGGCTATTCAAAAAAGAAATGATATGCATATAAAATCCATTGCATCCATTTTTTCTCAATATAACTGATGTACCATGTATTCATTATCGGATCACGCATAGTTGTTTTATTTCATTTTTGATTAATTTTTCAACTATTTTATTTAGTTTTCTATGAATATGAGTTCTTCTACAAGAAGTGCAACTGTACATTCTGTGTTTGGGTCAGGAGCTGAATTGCCTAAAAGACAACTTCCAACCAGTGAAGAAGTTGTCAAAGCTATATGTGGATGCTTAAAATGGAACAATACAATCATAGCCTTCATTCATGAGCGCACGCATGAGCGCATGAAGTTAAACAATTATATGACCAGGCTAGTATCCCCACAAATGACATTACCGGTATAATTGTTCGAGTAAAAAGACTTATAGCCAAAGGTCATGAATTTGAGAAATATTCAGATATAAAGCGATCATCAGTTACTTTTCAAGAGGGGTACAATTCCTTCAAAAAATTATTTGACATTTGTCCATGTAAATGTTTTGATGCAGGTGTTAGGGATAGAGGAGACTCTAAATGTCCACAATCAGTAATAATTCCTGTGCTTGAGTGGGCATTTTGGGTGGATCAAAAGATGGCAAGAAATATGTTCATAGACAATGTTGACAAGCAAACAACAAAAATATTACAAAATCGACAGAAAAGAAAACATTCATTGATGCAGGGTGGCGATCAGATAGGAACCACAAATGATAATGTCAATGATGAGAAAGATAATTATATTCCAGATCAGGATGCTGAAGATGATGTAATACTTGATGCAGACTTCTCCAGCGATGAGGAATGTTCCAAATAACAAAACTGATATCAATATGAAGAATTATGCAAAGCAGTGGATCGATGTAAACTAAGCTATATGGATACATGTCTTATTGTTAATGCTTTGTTGAAGGACTTAAACATGTTAACACCATCTACAGCTCTGGATCCAGCAAAGATGCGTCGACATAGATAGATCAGCCAAGGAACATACTGATGAGAGCAAAGATGGTTTACAAAAGCGAACAGGATTTTTGCGATCCATCTTGTCAAAGTGGGGCTAGAAACTTTTTCTATATGATATAACTGCTTCAGAACCTTGATACTGCTGATCAATCTATTATATTGCCTGTACTGGAAAATAACTGCTACTTTGCACATCCAGAAAACATTCTAATGGCTACAGTTAGGACAATGATGAAGAAATTGAAAGGTATGCAGTAAATAAAATCATAACAGCACGACATAAACCAGCTCCATGCAGAGAGAATTTTTCAACAAAAATGACATAATCCTGACTAATGCAGCTAAATCATATGATCAGATGATTAACTGGGATCAGACAGACAGACAGACAACAAATGCGTCTTATAGGTATATATATATATATATATATATATATATATATATATATATATATATATATATACAATACAGCACCAGCGCGCAAGTTCTATTCGATCATTGGGAAATGACGTCACAGGAATTTTATTTATGGCGCCGTCGAGATTACTTTAATATAGCAAAATACTAAGATAAAAAAAAATTAATTACAATTAAACTACCCATCCAGATGAAACGAAACCTATCCTATAACCTTCCCCATGTAATTATGTGTATGTGTAACAAATTTCACTGTACAAATCAGAGAGCATGAAAAAACTGCTGCAAAGAATTGTTGATGTTTTTTCATGCTTCCCTATTTGTACAGCTTGAGGAAGTTAAAGGAATGAAGAAGGATTTTAGAAGAAGTGTGAAGCCATAATAATAAGTATTTATATATATATATATATATATATATATATATAGAGAGAGAGAGAGAGAGAGAGAGAGAGGGAGGGAGGGAGGGAGGGAGGGAGGGAGAGATAAAGAGAGAGAGAGAGGGGGCAAGGGGGGAGAGAGAGGAAAGCAGGGTAGGAGGGAGGGAGGGAGGGAGGGGAGAGAGGGAGGGAGGGGGATGGACAGGGGGGAGAGAAGGAGGGGGAGAGAGAGGGAGATGGGAGAGGGAGGGAGAGTGAGAGGGAGATGGAAGAGGGAGGGAGAGAGGGAGAAAGAAATGGAGGGAAGGAAAGAGAAAGGAAGGGAGGGAGAGAGGGGCTAGGGAGGGAGAGAGGGGAGGGAGGGAGAGAGAGAGGGTGGGAGAGAGGGACAGAGAGAGGGTGGAAGAGAGGGTGGAAGAGAGGGAGGGAGATAAAGAGTGAGTGGGCAGGGAGGGAGAGACGGAATGAGGGAGGGAGGAAGAGGGATAGAGGTGGAGAGGGGAGGGAGGGAGAAAGAAGGGAGGGAGAGAGGGGTTAGGGAGGGACAGAGAGAGAAGGAAAGGAGGGAGAGAGAGGATGTGAGAAATGGGAGGAAGAGATAAAGAGGTAGAGGGGGCAGGGAGGGAGAGAGGGAAGGAGGAAGGGGGAGAGAAGGAGGGGAGAGGGGAGATGGGAGAGGGAGGGTGGGAGGGAGAGAAATGGGAGAGAGAGGGAGGGAGAGGGAGGGAGAAGTAGGGAGGGAGAAAGGGAGGAAGGGAAAGGGAGGGAAAGGGAGGGAGAGGGAGGGATGGAGAGAGAGAGGAAGGGAGAGAGGGGGTAGGGAGAAAATAGAAGGTAAACAGAAAACCTTATTTAAACCCGGGCAAAGCCGGGTACGTGCAACTAGTATATATAAATATTAGGGTGGCTCAAAAAACTCAACCTTAACATACAGAGCAAGACACCCTCTAACCTTTTTCCTTATAGCAAACTTTTAATTAGGGCAGAGTTTCAGACTCTTGTGCCAACTGCAAGGTGATGCTCAACGACTATGGATTTTCACAATTTCATCGAAAATTGCCGAACTTTCATGCAATTTACATTTTGCATGTTTACTTACTGTATCTTGTTCTTTGTGTTAAATGTTACTTACTTAGGGTTGACTGTTTAACTATTTATGTCATAACTTCCTCTTGATGATGACTGTGCATTTGCAAGAAGTGTTCTTGATGATGAAACTGAATATGACGATGAGTATATACCGACCAAAATTAGCAAATAAGGTAAATAGCAAGACAAGAAAACTCATATAAAGAAAACCTCTCAAGACCATTTGTTCAATCCAAGTGTAACAAGTGCCTTTGACCGTAATAAAACATCTGATAGAGAAGCTGTTTGACTACTTTTTCCTATTGCTGCAGCCCTTTGTCACGATCCAAATGCACTTTCTATTTCACGTAACACTATTCAACGAGCGCAGTCAAGTGCTAGGCATTACATTTCTAAAGCAATGAAAGATAATTTTGAGCCAACTAGCCTATTAGTAATCCATTTGGATGCAAAGATACTTCCAGCAATATATGGGGAGGGGGTAAATCATCTCTATCTTTCAGAATAGCTTGTTGGATTAGCACTGCTCTCAGATCCTCTGACAGCAGCTGCAATGATGGGAATTGTGCAGGGAATCACCAGTGAAACTGGCAAACGAAAAGTGCGTGGAGATCCATCAATTCTAAAGAAACCAGATGTATGTTTAGGTGACTTTGCAACTACCGGAATGGGAACCTTCTTTGTTGTTATAACATTGACAGTGCATTTCTTGATTTTCTATCACAAGAGTGGCCTGCACTGAACAGTATCGATATGGCCAGACAAGATTCAAGTCATTAAGTCTTGTGAACGACACTGCAGAGGGAGCGGTGAAGCTTTTTGAAGAATACAACACACTGCTTACTAAAGACGAAGAAGAAAAAAAAAACAACTCTTATTGCAAGTTGTGGAAGCAAACCGCAAGGCTGTTCCAACACAAGTCACCAAAAAGTCTGCTGTTCATGCCTTAATGTCAGAATGACAATAACATTGACTGATAATGCATGCTTTAGTGACTTAATTTTGAGTAGGTTAAATTTGTAAGTTTTTTGATGGAACAGAACATTTTGACCTTTTCTTTGTGGCAAATGCCAATAGCCATATGTTTAAGCTAGATGGTTAATTTACAAAAGAGTTTTGAACTGTTGATATTAAAAAGTTATTGCTGTTTGTAAATTTAAAACATTCAACATATGCGTATTTCTTCATTTTGCTAGAATTTCGTAAAATTTGGATATTATATTGCTCTTGAGCACCGTCTTGTAGTTGGAATTTAAAGCTAAAACTTTACCAAAACATTACTATTAGCAGATGTAAAAAATTGGGAGGTGTCTTGCTCTAAAGCACACATTTCATTTTTTACCATATCTAAATGAACCACCCTAATATATATATATATATATATATATATATATATATATATATATATATATATATATATATATATATATATATATGTCAAGAAATGTATCAATGTCATGCTGAGCTAAATGATGCTATGGTAAGATGAGTACAATACAATGTGCTAGGTGAAATACTAGAAAATATGATGTCACACAGCTACCATATTTAAAATGACGCCACGAAGCGAAGAGAAAACACCACACAAGTACACAAAGAGTAATGTTGATCACAATGTCATTAGCTCAAAGCAAGAAATCGTATACTATTGGGTGTCATTCTGTGCACTGATTTTATTATATGGTGTAATATTTATGTCAATAAATGCTATGATGTCAGGAATATTTCTTAAGCCCTAATGTCACTTGACAAAGCGATATTGTACAGCTCTGCAGTACACAATTCGCCCAGCTCACGTCAGCGCTCAGCTTCAGCGAGCGATCGAGAGTGTTATATTTCGTCCTGTCTCTGTCTCTGTCTCTCTCTCTCTCTCTTCCCCCCTCCCAATCCCTTCCCCCACCTGTTCTTTTCCGTGAAGTCGTCATTTATTCAGCGATAATACAGTGGGAGTAGATTTGTTTAATAATAGCTGCTACTAAAAGATTTTTTGAATGTAAAAGTGCTCTACATAGAGATTTAACGTTTTAATTTTCTCTATTATTTAAACATAATGGGTGTATTCAAATGTTATAAAAAAAAGAATGAAAGACAATCACAACAAGGTGTAATTAAAGTATTCCAGATTTAGCAAGATTACAAAAAAAAAATAATTAATTTTTCTTGCATTATAAAGGCTCAACATATATTTACCCCCTCCCCCCCCCCCCCCATTTCCATATCATTTATTTAGCATTGCCTATTTCTTAAGCTTTTTTCATTTAACGTTTAATTTGATGTTTTCAAATTACAGTAAAAAAATCACTACAGTAATTTTGCTAAATTAATGCGTGTGACTTTGGTGTCGTCTTTTTTTAGAGCATTTTCGAAAAAATGCTCTATTGTCCCCGTTTTGTCTGTCTGTCATCACCCTAGATCTCAACAACCATAAGTCCTAGACCCATGATGTATATATCATTTTGTAGGTCTTGGCCTGCCAAGTGTACATCAAAAGTTCATTTCGCGACAGGACCTCTGAGGGCCGGGCTTCAGGGCTCCTAAGGGGCTTATATATTATATATACACCTTGTACGTTCAATAACCCATTCATTTGGTGCGAAATACTGCAGCACGTAGTTTCACCAAGATTTATTAAGAAACTCATCAAATGAAATAGTAAGCTTGTGTTCTGAGTTTAATTGAAAGTATCAGAGCTATGCAACAATTGACGGAGTTTTCGGACGATTAAATGACTATAATTTCGAATGTTTTCAATTATGAGTCCTATTTCAGTAACCACAAACCACTTGTAGTTAGATTTAAGAGACAATAATTTTTTTTTTCAAATATAAAGAAACGTCTTTATAATTGTTTTTTTTACAGATATATGCATTACACAATTGAATTTATAAACATTTCCAAAATTTACAAACATTTACTGAAAGCTAACAAACGTACTGATACATAACACGAAAATGCGCTAACACGTCCTGTGTCCAGAATGGAACAGGCTTAACTGCTTGTTTTAATCTATTTCGCTGTTACACTAAACAATGTTTAGTAGACAACGACAGTATAGCTCAAGGTTTTTGGCGTCTAAATAGGTCTAATTGGTAAATTTTTGAAAATCAAGATCTGTCTATTTAGCATACATATAAAACATGATGATGCGTTGAAAGTGCGTGTGTTGTGGAGTTATTTAGAGACCGGCATCATCTTTGATTGAAAACCAGTTGTGTAAAACTAAATACTTTTATTTACTTGGACGATATTCTTAACCGATCAAAGTTTCTTTCATTGAGAGAAATTCGTATCTTGTTTTGGAGTCAAACATAATATTGACTGAGCCAACGGTGTATGCGAGTGTAAATGACAATATTGACTGAGCCAACGGTGTATGCGAGTGTAAATGACAATATTGACTGAACCAACGGCGTATGCGAGTGTAAATGACAATATTGACTGAGCCAACGGTGTATGCGAGTGTAAATGACAATATTCACTGAGCCAACAGTGTGTGAGTATAAATGACAATATTGACTGAGCCAACAGTGTGTGAGTGTAAATGACAATATTGACTGGGTCAACGGTGTGTGAGTGTAAATGACAATATTGACTGAGCCAACAGTGTGTGAGTGTAAATGACAATATTGACTGAGCCAACGGTGTATGCGAGTGTAAATGACAATATTGACTGAGCCAACAGTGTGTGAGTGTAAATGACAATATTGACTGGGTCAATGGTGTGTGAGTGTAAATGACAATATTGACTGAGCCAACAGTGTGTGAGTGTAAATGACAATATTGACTGGGTCAACGGTGTGTGAGTGTAAATGACAATATTGACTGAGCCAACAGTGTGTGAGTGTAAATAACAATATTGACTGAGCCAATAGGGTGTGAGTGTAAATAACAATATTGACTGAGCCAACAGTGTGTGAGTGTAAATGACAATATTGACTGGGTTAACGGTGTGTGAGTGTAAATGACAATATTGACTGAGTCAACAGTGTGTGAGTGTAAATAACAATATTGACTGAGCCAACAGTGTGTGAGTGTAAATAACAATATTGACTGAGCCAACAGTGTGTGAGTGTAAATAACTATATTGACTGAGTCAACGGTGTATGTGAGTGTAAATAACAATATTGACTGAGCCAACGGTGTGAGTGTAAATAACAATATTGACTGAGCCAACGGTGTGTGAGTGTAAATGACAATATTGACTGAGCCAACGTTGTGTGAGTGTAAATGACAATATTGAGTGAGCCAACGGTGTGAGTGTAAATAACAATATTGACTGAGCCAACGGTGTGTGTGAGTGTAAATAACAATATTGACTGAGCCAATGGTGTGAGTGTAAATGACAATATTGACTGAGCCAACGGTGTGTGAGTGTAAATGACAATATTGACTGAGCCAACGGTGTGAGTGTAAATAACAATATTGACTGAGCCAACGGTGTGTGAGTGTAAATGACAATATTGACTGAGCCAATGGTGTGAGTGTAAATAACAATATTGACTGAGCCAATGGTGTGAGTGTAAATTAGTCGTGAACAATCTCTTGAAACAATTTTTTAGATCCCGGTCGTTTTTTGTATTTATTATTGTAGTTTTTTTTCGTTTGTTTGTTTTTGCAAAATGCAAGATATAATTAAAGAAAATCATTTATTTCCTCTAAACGATGTAAAGTCCAAACATCTAGTGCAGTGGTCCGCAACCTTTTTCTCGCTACGGACTGGTCAGCGGTTGATAATTTCACTTCGGCCCAGTGGAAGGGTGGGGGTGTTGATTATTTATCGTCCATGGGAAGTCGCACAATCACGATAAATAAAAAGGGAATGATTATTGTTTTTGGGTGGCCCGGTAACATTCGCTCTACGGACCGGTACCGGTCCACGGCCAGGGGGTTGGGGTCCACTGATCTAGTGGATATCATCAACATTTTAATTATTCTTGGTATACAGACTACTGTCCGACATTTTATTACTTCCTATCCAAGATTGTCATTGTGAGGAAAAGCTTATATCTCAGACCTATGATGGTGCTCCTGCCATGGCTGCTGAATACATGTATAGAGATCTATAGAGTACACTGAAAATTAAATACGGGTGAGTATTATTCATTCACTGAATTATTTATTTAAAGTATGAAATGGCGAAACTTTGTAATTTAATTTTAACAATTCCAGCGATATGTTCTTCAGTCAAAGGTTGTTTTTTTTTTTTTGCATTTAGACGTCTACATACATATCAGAAAAAATAATCAATATAAGAACAGAGTAACTATTTGTCATTTATGTCAATGAAAAAAACCCTTCTCTTAATGATGAAGTAAAAAGGACTTAAATGGACACAGTGATATAGTTATTCATATAAAAGAACCAACGAATGTAGCTAAAGTATAAGTAGTCTGTATATGAGAGGTAGGTTAGCTTATAGTGCTTAGGTTGTTGATATAGTTATATAGTTATTTAATTTAAAATTAAGTTGTTATACCAACAATGACCGATAACATCCTTGTAAAACTCACACCTCATGCTACTCATTATCAAATTTCTCTCATCAGACCTTTAAATTATCTTAAATGTTCTTCTTTATTCCAGTCAATTGAAACCACTTTGATGAAAAGAATATGTGCATTTTACTACTATGAGGATATTTCTTAATACAAGTTTTTTCGTAACTTTTTTAGTATCAAGCTGAGCTAAAATATCTGATGGAAATTTGAGAACAGTTTTATAATTATAATAAATTTAATGTCACTGCCTCAACACAAGATGCAATGTAATGTTTTTTTCTATCTGGTGATAAAGAAATATTTGAAGCCTACACTTTTCAAGACAATAGAAAAATAGATTACGTCTTAGTTAATCTAAACAAAAAACGTATTGATTCATAGGCTTTGGGTAAAACTTTTTGCTTTTCTTTTCACACAATATCTTCTTTTATAGTAATCATTCTTTCACTTCATCTGACTTGCCTTAGGTTGAATGAATAACTTACAATAGCGAGAATAGGAGTCTCAGTTCTGAGTTTGATTGAATTTTTTATGTATGATTGTGAGCACAAATTGTGTTTTTATTTGTTCACATTATGTGGGTGTATGTAATGTGAGTGGATTTGAGTATCTGTAAATCCAGTAATTTAATTGGGACCTATTTTCGTTTAGTGAAAGAGCTAGAATCTGGCACATATGTATATTTTACATGACGATAACTTCGTGTCCTCATACTAACATTGTGCAGAATTAAGAAGCTGATTACACATTTTAAATAATACAAATAATTTGTATTATTATGGGTGGCTGGACTCTATAAGACCCTGTTCAATTCGACCCCGATGACGACGATTGGACCCTAACAACTGGTTAAGTTATTATTTAAATTATTATTTTTTAAGCTAGGTGGAGATTGTATGAACTTTATTTTAAAAATATGTATTAAATTTGTTTATAACTTGTAATAGTTTGTTTTAAACAAAAATTTTTATCGTGTGTAAAAAAAAAAATCTTAAGTTTGCTAAAAATATGTATTTTAAGATTTTTACAAACATTAGTTTTTATTAACTTAAAATAATATATTTCAGTCAAAACAAAAAAGATTTTTAAGCAATTATAATTATTATTAGTGGGACGGATGGCCGGGTGGTGTAGATACTCGACTGTCGACCTGAAAGTCCTTGGTTCGATTCTCGGTGAGGTCCATTGGAATATTTCCAGGTGAAATTTCTTTCAAAGTCGTCCCACAAGTCTGCCCAGTTTTAAATGGGTACCTGACTAAAGTTGGGGAAGTAAAGGCGGCTGTGCGTTATGCTAACCACACAATCCCTACATATGCCGAGGTTATAGAAACAGATGAATTCTACACTTCATTTGCCCCAATGGCCCATTTGGGCTAAGGGAACTTTTTATTATTACTATTAAATTAAAAAATTGTCGATTTAAAAAAAGTAAAGGTTACCTAACCAAACATTTTTTCACAAAAAATATACTTCCAAAACTTTATTAAGAGTGATTAAATTAATTTTCAAATGCAATTTTCAAGATTGAGACATAAACGCAATAGCCATGATGTAGGTGAAGAGTTGATGAGATTTTAAATATGTTGACTTATTTCAACATTATTTTACAAAACTAGTAACACATATAGTAATAGGAAATATTAACACAAATAGTAATAGGAAATAGTAACACATAGTAATAGGAAATAGTAACACATAGTAATATGAAATAGTAACACAAATAGTAATAGGAAATAGTAACACAAATAGTAATAGGAAATAGTAACACATAGTAATAGGAAATAGTAACACAAATAGTAATATGAAATAGTAACACATAGTAATAGGAAATAGTAACACAAATAGTAATAGGAAATAGTAACACATAGTAATAGGAAATAGTAACACATAGTAATAGGAAATAGTAACTCATATTAAACTTACATTTTTTGATAGACCTAAAATGATGTGTGAGATTTACAAGTTGTAATTTTTCTCGGGCAGCTAGACTCAATGATCTAAACCAGTGGTTTCCAAAATGGTCCCTACGGACCACTAGGGGTCCCCGATATCTTTCAGGGGATCTGGGGAAGATCAAAACTGAACAACTTCAGGGGGTCCGCGAAAGGTTTAATATAAAATTATTTTATCAGCTGTGAGTTAATACGCAACGTGTTGCACAAAAAGCTTCCGACCTTATAAAAAAAAAAAAATTCCACTGAGTAATAATATATAGTACAAAGGAGGGTTGGCTCGGTACTTAGAAAATTCTTTGAGTACTTAAAAACAGGGCTGGGGAGCCGGTGTCGGTGTCGATGTCGGTGATGTCGGTAGTTTTTGCCGGTATCGGTGTCGGCATTTGTACTTTTCCCGGTGTCGGTATTTGTATTTTGTCCGGAGTCGGTGCCGGTGTCGGTGTCGACATTTGTACTTGTCCGGAGTCGGTTCGGTGTCGGCGCAATAACTCCCCCCCCCCCAAAAAAAAATACTAGAATTTTAATTAAATAATCCAGAACAACGTCAGATAGTTCTTAGCCAATCTTTAATTTAAAGTTTTCTTAAGTTCTTCTTTTCTTTTTAAATAAATACTTGTTAAATCTGTTTATCAACTAATGTATTATTTTCCAAAGCGAGATTCTCTACATTACAACAACTTGTCAACATTAACTGAATTATGACTGAAAGTAGATAGGAAGGCTACTGGCTATGTTCACTCTGTTATTCACTCAATCATTGTAAATCATGAGAAATTTTTAGTTTGCATCTCTCTATCAATATCCATGTTGGAGAAAGATTACACACAAACCTATCAAGACTTTTAGAACTTAGAATGATCACACTCTCCACAGCTTAATTTCTCTCAGCCTGAATGAAACATTACCAATCTACGTCACAATGGCACTATTAAAGTCCAGTCCGTAGTTGGAGCTGTTGAGCCCCCCCCCCCCAACCACCTATTACAATACAAACATTTTCACTACATATTTCAGGTTTAATTCGAGTGTAAAATAACGATTCCTTCCTCTATTAACTGTTAAGTATGTAGTGTCTTCATACGTCTCTCTCTTTTCTAAAAAATAGGTCTGGAACAATTATCTTTTATCATTTTCTGTAGCCCTTGCCGTGATCTTATTTCAGCATTCTGCATTCTCTGAGTGGCCACTTATAAACTTCCAAGCATCATTGCTCTAGTGTTGTTGGATTTGGCTGTACTTTGCAGTAATTTGCTGACTTAGGCAATCGTTAATAATAATCTTGACGAATATTTGAGCATATGCCTACACATAAATGAGAAGTTATTAAAAGTAGCGAACTGGCCGCTTCAGGTTTACTATAAAAATAACATCCCGCATACTTGAAGTAAACCATTCACTTTTGTTTCTTCAATGTATTCAATGCAGCTACTCTTAATGTCCATATCTAGTATTTTTCGTGATCTTACAATGTTACATGTACAACTGGGTTGTAGAGCCAAAAAGAATAAATATACAATGAGACGTGCATCTTTATATATATACATGTATATATATATATATATATATATATATATATATATATATATATATAGTAATACGATAGTTTACTTTGTTCTTTACAATGTTCAATCGAGTTTTTCTAATTATATCAACAAATTTTACTTTATTTTGCAATTAAACGGAGGGTTTTCCCGGTTAGCATAATTATTACATAACTAGTTGAACAGGCCCGGTACCCAGACCGGCTATTTGGCACGCAGTTGGAGTTGAAAATGGTGATGCGCTCACGACACCATATTATTGACTAATCTTAATTCATTCATAATATTTTAAAGGACTCTTTCTCAATAGTTATTTTTTCAATAATGTATCAATTCTCTTTCACTTGCCCCACACCCATCCTTCCCTCCCTCCCCCCCCCCGCCCGCCACCCCCTTCCACTCAAGACATGCCCGAATCGCAGTGGGTCTCAATGTACAAAATTACAAAAAGGGGCATTTAGTATAACTGCATGTTCACCCTGTTAACAATACCACGTGACACCTCTCCCTACCTCCCCACCCCCCCCCGTTAAACACTCCTTTCCCAACCCTACACCCCCATTCCAACAGTTCTTTTTTTATAATTTTATAATTTATCATGTTTAACATGACCTATTTAAAAAAAGAGAGACGTGAGGTTAAAAAAATTAACGGTGTTGCAACTTGAATCGTCTGCTTGACCCCCCCCCTTTCTGCAACCATTTGGTTTATTCCCACACCTATAACAACCAACTCAGTAATATATATTTGAGCGCGTTAACAATCAGTCTGTGTACAAAAAATAGCTTTTTAAATAATTCATACCAAAGAAAATAATAGGGAGCGACCGATATGCCTTTTTACCGATAGTCCGATACCGATAATTTCCCCCAGCATTTTTGCCGATACCGATACCGATATTTTGCTATTAATGAAAGGGTGTCTTGCAGATGATTAGAAGATTATAAAAACAAAAGATTTGAAAAAACAGACCGAAAGACCGAAGTCAGAAACACAAATCATGCCTGCATAATCTCAGAAATCTGCATGTTTATTGTTTTAAATTAAACTTATAACAAACAATTTGTTGTTTTTACTTTTTACTTGTTCACAAACAGAAAAGTAAGATAAAGTTATAAATAATTCATGTTAAACTAAAAAAGTAAAAATATATTAATTAGGGCTACTTATTAAACTGCGTTAATTTGCGATTAACGCGCCAGAAAAAAATTTGCGATTAAAATTTTTAACGCAACACTTAAATGCGTTAATTTGACCAAATGCGGAAAGTTCACCAAATCGATAAATAACAGAATTTCACTCAACCATTTGAAGTTTAAGTTCCGTCCACTTACGCACACACTCTCACCCAAACGTATGTCGACTGAAGCCCCACTTATAATATATAATAAAGATGTTTTGGTTATTTAGCCCTTCGACAAGTAAACCTCCTGCTCCCTTCTCTGTCAGTGTAAAAAGAGAAAACTTTCATTCACTAGTTAACATTATATACTGTAGTGTATCGGTAAAGGTACTATAGCGTATAATGAACCCGTTTATAATGATAATTCTCTAACCACGGCTATTGTATGGGATTGTGTGGGGTGGTACCTTTCCCAGCCTCCTTTTATTTACCCAACAATATCCCGGGAGAAGAAAATTTCCTGGGACCTATCCTGGGATTCAGCTATCCAGAGAGCATAACACAGGTTCTAACCAATGTAAAGTAACACCAATAAAACTTCGTATGGACGTTCAGCAATCGGCAGTTGTACATATGGTATTAATTGTAGCCAACTTATCTTTCAACTGCTGCCTACGAAGTTAAAATCTATGTTTCGATTGTTTTGTCAATGTTTGTCTACAGCTAGGCATCATTTATTGCCTGGCAAGTCTAATTAATTAATTAACGTTCTGAAACTAGCGATGTCAATATGATGGAAAGGCATATTTTCGATTGTGCTTTGTATATAGCAATAAAAACATCAATAGATTTTTGTCTAAGAGTTAAACCGGCAAACACTCACGCCTGCCTCGTCCCTGATACAACTGTTGCTATAACCAAAATGAGACGAAAGAAAGAATTTTTAATGTTGACACACGAAAGAAAGAAAAGAACAACAGAAGATGAAAAATGAAAGCCGACCGATCAAAATTTTGCATTGAATTGCCATGCGGTAACATCAAAGAGTGTCATTTTACAATACAATTTCTTTTCTGTTGTTCACTAAAACACTTAACAAATAGTTGATAGTAAGATAGCAAAGCAAAATCTTCTAAAGAAGATTAAAAGTAAATTTGTCCTTCAACTCGCCGACCCTGTTGGTAAATGACGTCATTTTTGTGCTGCTGTGTCTAAAATGAAACTGGGTTGGGCGGAGGGGGGGAGGGTGTAAAAAAACCGCGTTAATGACAAGGGAGCGATTACTTTCTTGCTATATTATTATTTTAGGAAGGGAAGGTACATTTGAGATATAAAATCCATAGTGCCAATATCGGTTCGATTATCCTACGCCCCCTACAAATATCGGCCGATCCGATGTTAACCGATATTGCCAATATCGGTCCGATACCGATACCGATCCGATTATCGGTCGCTCCCTAGTTATTTGCTCAACTTTGTTTTGAAAATGACGAAGACTACAATCGTTTACAACTTCACATAGAAGTACGTTGGTTATCTAAAGTGCATGTTCATATCGACTCAAGTGTTGGAATTCCTGGAAAGCAAAGGCAATGGTTAGTGACGCAATTAACTCTAAAGTGACATAGCCCATATGACTGTTTTTGTTTTGACAAATTTACAAAACTAATTTGAAACTACAAGGTGACCAATTCAATGTAATCAAAATTAAAAGCGTTTGTGGCTAAACTTTTTCGGTACAAACAAAACTTGGAAGAGGAGGATGTTCTCATTTTTCAAATCTTCCGAGTTTGCAAAAAAGAGATGTCAACAATTAACTACTCTTCAAGCAGACCTGAACCAAAGACTTGCAGACATTCTTCACCTTTATATTCCCGACTGTGAATTGAACCCTTTCGCGCGTGGACAAAGTCAGATCCCAAACACATATGAATCCGTAGAAATACAGGAGCAGCTTATTGAAATATCACAAATAAGGAACTTAAACCAATGTTTGAACAAGGAAACCACAAATTCTTGTTACAAAAACAGACCCCAATTTTATATCCTGCATTATGGGTTATTGTACAGAAGTTGTTGAATGTTCTTCTGTCTTACTCTTTGGTAGAACGTTGATTCAGTGCCGTTATGAACCTCATTACACAACAAAGAATCCAATTAGAAATTACTGCTCGTATGAATTTGCGGTAGCTACTTACAAAATTAAGCCAGACATCAATACACCCATAACATCTCATCAAGTTCATTCAAGTCATTAAATTTTTTTTAATTTTAAAAAATGTATACTTTCAATAGATACTACTTCAACAAAATGATTTTTTTTAATTTGTAATTTTTATGCATTTATGTAGTATTTTTATTTCGGGTCCGTGGGCAAGTTTTGATTTAAAAAGGGGTCCACGGATCCAAAAAGTTTTTGAACCACTTATCTAATTTTTTTTTCATTTTCCCAGGGATATATAAAATAGGGGAAGAGGACAAAAGGGATTTATTAGTGGTAAAATGTTACAACACACATACAGAGTATTTTCAAAAGTTTTCAATTGATTACTTCTGTCTGACAAGACTACAAGTCTGACAAGTCTACATGGTATCGCAAACAACAACAAGACTATGACAGTTCGTATGGTATACATGTGAAAAAAATGTATCCACTTGGTAGGGTCTAACCTCCGCGGGCAAGAAGCAATTAGTTATTAATCAGGATATAGTATTCTTGATTCTTACTTTCGACCTCAAAAGCACACTGATGGACTTGAGAATATATATATATATATATATATATATATATATATATATATATATATATAAATAAAAGAGAGAACAAATTTAAAAATGCTTGTACGAAAAAAGAACACTGGACACAGAGGCGGATTTAAAGACGTGCGCATCACCTAATATCAATGAGGAACATTAATTTAACCCTAGTCGGCAGTTATTGTTTCATCAATCCAAAACAATCCAGTATCCAATTCTTCCCTTTTAAAAAGTATGGAACACAAAGAGAGCCAATTATTTACTTAATAATGTTTATAAGATATTAAACCCGGCGTTGCCTGGGAAATCTAGGTGTAATGTGAAACCCTTCCAAATCAATTTAACTAATGTAATTTTTAAATATGATTAAAAAGGCTAATAAGATGCTGATTTATGCCACCTTCCTAATGTGCAGAAATGACCTACATTTCATACGTCACAAATTATGATTTACCCGTCAACGCTAACTAACCAAACCAAACAACCAACCAAACCAACTAACCAAATCAGCTAACCAATCAACCAAACAAACCAAACGAGCCAACCAACCAAACCAACCAAGCCAAACCCGTCACAAATTACGTTTTAGCCGTCAACGCTAACCAACCAAAACAAACAGTCAAACCAGTTAACCAAACCAACAAACCGAACTAACCGATCAACCAACCAAACCAACCAACCAAACAAACCAAACCCACCAAATCAACCAAACAAACCAAAGCAAACCAACCAACCAAACCAAACCAAACTAAACACCATTAGGTAAAGATAGGGGTGCTAACCCGTTACGTTTTACCCTTAATTCTCTCAATGTTAAAATCAAAACGAAGCATTAAAAATATTTTTTTTATAAAAATGCACTGAAAAGTAAAAAGTAACTACTTTATTATGCCATTTTTAAGCAGAAAGGCAAGTTGGTTTGGCACGATACAGCACACGCGCGCAAGTTCAATTCGGCCTTATTAGTAGGAAAATAAAAAAAAATTGTACCATTGGGAAATGACGTCAGAGAGGATTTTTATTTATAGCGACGGCGTTCCCATTCTGCAAAAAAATTGTACCATCGGGAAATGACGTCATAGATTATTTATAGCGACGGCTTTCACATACTGCACGTACGGCAAGATTAGCACTTTATTAGTAGGAGGAGAAGATTATCATTTCAGCAGACAAAATTATTTATACTTTCGATGCTGCAGTAGTTGATTAATTTCATGCCAAGGTAAGCCAGTGTTAAAATTACTTTTTAAATGTTTTTTTTTCAGATAAATAAACTGTGAACATATAAACTGTGAACTGATAAATTGGTATGTGGGGGGTGACAGCTCAAGAGTGTCTTGTCCTTTAAGATTATATGTTACAAACTATTGACAGGACGTTCCTATTTGTTTGAAAACTAGTTAGCTGGCTAGGGCCCCAACATCGGAACTTTTAGTATGCAAGCCACAAAGAAGGGATGTTTGAGCCATTGCTAAAGACCCTACGCTAAAATAAAATAGATAGTGATGGGAAAAGCCCTAATTTTCGTAGTTTTTTAGGCGCCTATTTTTTGCAAGCAGTGGCATTAATATTCCAAGGGCCCCAATAACCTTTTTACTTTGAGACCAAAGTTATATTAACATAGGGATCCAAAATTGATCTCGACAATGGCCCAAAATTTATCATGTCTACGGCCCCCAAAAACTGCAGATCGACTCTGACTGTAAAGGTGGGAGGAAAACAGTTTTGATGACCTATAGATTAGTGAAAATTATTTAAATTCATCAATTTTAAATTAAATTGGGAAATTGGGGTTTTGTGGGTCATTTTTTAAAGTGTTAAATAGGAGTTGTGTGTGTCATTTTTTAAAGTGGCTAGTTGAGGTTTTCTGTGTTATTTTTAAAGTGGGAAATTAATACTTTGTGTGTATTTTTCAAAGTGGGAAATTGGGGTTATGTGTCATTTTTTAAAGTGTTAAAGTGGGTATTTGGGGTTTTGTGTGTCATTTCTTAAAGTGGATATTTGGGGTTTTGTGTGTCATTTTTTAAAGTGGTAAATTGGAGTTTTGTGTGTCATTTTTCAAAGTGGGAAATTGGGGTTTTGTGTGTATTTTTGTATTTTTTAAAGTGGAGGATTGGGTTTTTGTGTGTCATTTAATTAAAGGAAGAAATTAGAGTTTCGTGTGTTATTTTTTAAAGTGGTAAATTAGGGTTTTGTGTCTTATCTTTTAAAGTGATAAATTGGGGTGTTTGTGTGTCATTTTTTAAAGAGGGAAATAGGGGTTTTGTGTATTTTTTTTAAATTGTGAAATTGGGGTTTTGTAAGTCATTTTTAAAGTAGGAAAATGGAGTTGTGAATGTGTGTGTCCTTTTAAAAGTAGTTTTCTGTGTCATTTTTGAAAGTGGGGAAAATGGAGTTGTGTGTGCCCATTTCAAAGTGGGAAATGGGGGTTTTGTGTGTTATTTTTTAACGTTGTATATTGGGGTTTTGTGTTTCATTTTATTTAGGGGTAATTAGGGTTTTATGTGTCTTTTTAAAGTGGTAAATTGGGGTTTTGTGGGTTATGTTTTAAGTGGGAAATTGGGTTTTTGTGTGTTATCACTTACTATTAACGGGTTTTTTCTTTATTTTACCCCCTTTCCCAAACCGGTCACAAATTAGAATTAATAAATGACAATCCTTTTGTTTCAAGGTCAGATTCGTGCTATGATTTTATGTAAACGAAACAGTTTCTGTGTTCGGTGTGTTTTTTCTTGCTTTTTTTACCTTCTGTGATCTATTTCTGTCTATAGAATTGGGCTATTTACTAATTTTTTTTCTCGTTTTTAATTTGCACTTCCTTTATTGTGGTATTAGACATCTTCAGCGTTTCTGCAGAACTGATTTGACGTTGGTGTCAAAAATTCGAATAATTGCTAAGTACAACTCTATGGAGGTCTAAACATTCTTTAGCTGCATAAAGGCTGCTCTTGCTTTGCTAATTCTTGATTTGACGTCTGCCTCTGTGCGATCATGTTGATTAATAACGCTAGGCAAGTAGACTAATGACTTTACTTCTTCCAAATGGAGTTCCTTGTAGAGTGACTGGATTTGTGCTGGTGGAGTTTATTTTAGGATCTTGGTTTTGTTTATAATGAGACCAACCTCAAACGCTACGGCTGAGACTTTATCAGTCTTCTCCAGACTGTTGTTGGCTGTGGCTCAGCATGTGGGAGAGGAAATCAATATTATCCGCGAAGTCTAGGTCGTCGAGTTGGATCAATAATGTCCACTTGGTTCTAGTCCTGAGTTCTCTGGTAGATTTCATCCTGATCCAGTCAAATGCAACAAAGAAAAGTAACGGTGACAACAAGCATCCTTATCGTTATCTGACTCTAGTTCGCACCTGGAAGCTTTTTGTGAACTGTCCTCCTTTGATTACTCTAGAGGACTGTTACGGGTCCTTATAATGAAGATACTTGTAGAAGGTGTGATAATTCAGAAACTCAAATCAGTGAAGTAACATCAAACAATCATTTAATTCTTGAACATAAACTGACATAAAGGTAAATTCAGGAGGAGTACAATAGCAAACTGTAAACAATTCAGGTTTGCGGAGCCGGAGCCGAAAAGCCGGGAGCCGCTACTTTTTGCTGGAGCCGGAGCCGAAAAAATCTGGCGGCTCTACATTGATGCCCAAAGCTAGATTATACTAGAACATGCATCCGCATCCTATGATGCCCAGAGCTCGACTGATTATAAAACAAACCATGGGCTCCCAACTGTCGGTGGAGTATACCAAATGACGTATACACTAAAATCTACAATAAACCACAACACAATATGTCGGAATGACGCCATAGCTACTGCGGTGGGCGGAGCCTACCGAATTACGTCATCAAGCTTAGGCTATACTATTTCTCCACAAGGACATACATTGTAAAAGTTCTTTATAATGTTAACTAGCCAGGGTGCCAAAGTAGGCTCCAGAGGGTCTATCTATCTATACTGTCAAACCATGGATATCTAGATATAACACCAGGATAGACAACCAAACAAAATTTCATTCTAGCCGTGTACGGTTTAGGCTGACGCAAGGGTTAAACAAAGTTGCACTATTATATACATGCTTGCTTGTTTTCGTTCGTCAATTGTTTATTCGGGTTTTATTTTGTGTTATTACTGTTGTTTTTCTAAAATTTCTCTTTTTCTCGGTAAAATTTACGTATAATAATTGTTTTGGTTTATAAATCTAATTTTAAATATAATAAATAACTAAGAAAATGGTCAATAAGTGTTCTGCATTCGGATGCAAAAGTGGATATGACAGTGTTGAAAAAGCGGAAAGTAAAGGAGTTTCTTTTCATTCGTATCCATTAAACAATGTGGAATTATGTGAAAAATGGATTAGAGCTAATCCCTGCCAAAATTTTCAGCCTGGGAAATATTCAAAAATGTGTTCGCTCCATTTCTTGCCAAGTGATTTTGTTAGTTCTGGTCTACTAAATCACTATACAATGGACTTTGGGCCAGAGCTTTTATGTTTCGTGATAGATTGAAATCTATAATGAGCTTTCTAAAGGTGTCTAATCCTCAAACTGAAGACAAAACCAACAAGTTATGTAAAGTACATTTTTTCTTTAACTTTATTAGATTGTAATGTATAAAATTGTTTCAGCCTTACCAAGATATATCAATAGATTAAAGAATGATAAGAAATAAAGGTAGATATATTTTTAGGCAGTACATAAGGGATAAGCCGACTAAGTGGTGAATGAAGTTATGGGTATTAGCTGATTCTCCTTTCTAGGTATACTTATGATTTTTATTTATATTTAGGTAAACAGGATAATGGGCCTTTTGGATTGGCATATGGGGTGGTAATGAAATTAATTAAATCTTTAGCTAAAGAGGGGTATAAATTATTAGTCGATAATTTTTATACTACTATACAATTGTCTAAAGATCTATGGAATTTAGGGGTAGGAGCATGTGGAACTATTCTTAGGACATGTAAAGGTATTCCTCAATCTTTGAAAAATATAAAAGAGGGGATATGAGATGAGTTAGAAAGGGAGTTATTGACAGTACGATGGAGGGACAATAAAACTGTTTCGGTTATGTCCACTATGCATAATGCAAATGGATTTGGAACATTTAAATGACAGACTAAGTAAATGGGAAATTTTAGGAACTTACTGTTGACCAATCAACCATAATACAGGATTACAATAAATATATGGGGGGTGTAGATAAGAGTGACCAGTTGATAAATAAATATAATGTTCTATGAAAAATTATCATAAGCTGGTATAATAGTTACACTAATCTTGTAAAATATTTTTAGCAAAGTTATAAAACATACTGAAATTGAGCTTTGTTGTTATCAATAGACATTAGAATGTTAGTTTTTATAACTTAGATTTATATTTTTGAATTTTTCTTGTTGCATGGTCAATGTTGATCCCAGCAGATTTTTGGTCCTTTTTCTGTTAAAACACATCATTTTTAGAAATTTTAAAATATCTTTTGTATCTGATTATAATGTCTTCAAAAATATCCTACACACAGAGAATTGAATGTAGTTTAATAAAAAGTAACTTTTATTGAAATGAATCATAATGAATTTTTTTTTCTTCTTTGTGTTTGTGAATTGTTTAATTTATTTATTTTTGTTTATTTTTTTTATCTAAACTTTTTAAAAATAATAAAATACTTGCATAATAATATCACTTTGAAACATATATTGTTAAAAAGCCCTTTCAATTTAGTACATTTTCATATATATATATAATATAATAACATAATTTTTAAAATAAAAGCTTTAGAGAAATATTAGTCGATAAAAATTTTAAAGACATTGACGAATTAAGATTGAAAAAGCTGGATGTTTTTTTTAACAATGTCAACAGAGGAGGGCTATTGAAGCCATCTGAGTACACCTTCTCTACTTGCCTACTAAATTGGAAAGTATTCAATTCATTGAAAAGATCAGCAAGTAGTCTCTGAAACCATTTCTAGGACAAACAAATAAAAAAAATTGTTTAAATTGTTGATAGAGTCATTGCTGATTGAAGAAATTATTTTTTCATTTCAATCATAATTTAAAAGAACTTATTTATGTTAAATTTCTTAATTGTTCGTCTAAAAATTATGTTAAGCAATTGAATGAGACCGTTCATGAAAAACCATTGAAAAAACGAAAAATAATTAAATTGACAAAATAGAGATTTTAAATTAAAAAATTTGTTATTAAAAGTTTTCAAACTTTAATTGCGTTTGTGTTTATTTCATAAAAACATAAGTACCAAATATACAAAACTGCTATTAAACATGAAGACTAACGCTAAACACTTGATTGTGTGTCAGCCTAAACCGTATTTTTAAAAATATTGGTTGTCCTTCCTGGTGCTATATCTAGATTTCCATGTGTCAAACACACTTCCTCTTCTCGAAGTCCACAAAGGTGACATACAGTGGTGAGTTCCACTCCAATGACTGCTCAACTATGATGTAAAAGTTCGTCATTTGATCTGTCCATGATCTGTTTTTCCGAAAGCCAGCTTGCTCATCTCGCAGCTGTGGGTCGACTGTCTTTCATCCTCCCCAAGAGAATCCAGTTAAAGATCTTGTTGTTGGTCCCAATCATGGCGTTGAAATCCTTTTCTGTGAAATTGTCAAGAATCTTTTGAAGTCTGCAGTAGAACTGAACTTTGGCCTCTTCGTCGCTGTCGATTGTTGGTGCATAACACTGGATTACATATTCTTCTTCTTTGTACGGAATCACGCAGTTATGAATCTGAGACCATGTGCTTCCCACCCAAAACAGCTTTGCTGAACACCATATCTCCTTTTAATTACAGATTAAAAGTAATTATAAAATTGATTATTTGACACAGTTGGCCTTCCATAGATAAAAAGTGTTTCATGATGGGTTTGAGACTTTCTTGGAATAACCTGATTGGACATTGGTCTGATTTTATAGACGTTTGTTGGGGCTGGGTGAGAGGGAGTAAGGTGTGGAAGAGATGGTGAAGTGAAGTGAGTTAAAGAAGTTTTATCGCAATTGAATAGTTGTAATATATTATTATGGACCTTTCACATGTTGTGTAACACATGAAAATACGTGTTCGTGGAAGTCCAGATTTTTTTATAATTAGCTAAATACAGTGGCGGTATTAGATATAAGTGTTCGTGTCTATTATCTATCCCTTAAGATAAGAGTACTGTATGCTACAAATGATGGTGCCGGGAGGTGGGGGTGGGGGGCTTTGTTATATAATTAGAGGGAGTGGGGATCTTTAAATTCTATTAAAAATGGTATAATGGGAAAGGTGAATGATAGAATTATGTGTTATATATCATGTAAACTGTCCCTAATATGGGCATCACCAAAATTAACAAGATGTGCTATTAGAGCGCTCAACCTAAGCTTGATGGTCTGACAATCGACAATACATTTTTAATTTTGTTTTATTCACTAGGATTATTTGTGGGTTTGTCATGGGTCATTTTTTAATTCAAAAAAACTACTCCAAAAAAGGATCAGCTGCATCAGCAGTATATACCCGACAAGTCTTCTGATACAAAGAATCGCAAAAAAAGGGTGAGGTGACAAAAAAGTGCAGCTGAGTTGCCTCCTCTGAAAAAAAAAAAGATACACATTCTCGTTGATGACATGCAGCCACTGGCCGCTCTGGAGAGACAAGGATTTTGTCAATTTTGTTTAAAACATTTAACAAAATATGAAATATGTAGTCGCAGAACAGCAAGCTTTTAATTAAATCAGTTATATAATGTCTAGAAGAAAAATGTATTAAAGATATACAAAATATTAGATGCATGTCAGCAACTTCTGACATATATTTGTCATATTTATAACTGTAGGTTATATAAAACCAGAAACATTGCTCATTGTTTAATCGTCAATTGTCTATCTAAGATCTTTAGGAGCCCCATACAGGAAGATAATTGGTAAAATGATTTAGAAGGTTGATTTAGAAGGTTGTATTTCCCGAAGCTTTTTAACTTGTTTAAAACAGATGTGATAGTGGTGTACAGGCTAAATACTATACCATAAATAATGTGAATGTTTGAAACTGCCTGCAAGAAATTGATGGAGATGATGATGAAGCTGTGTTAACTTAGCCACTTTATTTCTACTATAATGGGTTTAGAAAACACGCTGAAATTTTTACGGAAAGTGCTACAAAGCCTTAAGTAGCAGCCATTTTGAAAGGTTTGACAAAACCGTGATGAACGACTCTGAATACAGGATGACGACAGCTTTTCATCCGAAATTCAAGGTAATATTTCTTCATAAACATCTACACTTTCGTCTATCAATGCTAACGTATGTTTATAACATTCAAAAGTCAACTCCTGAGCTTCTGCTGCTTTTCGAATCTTAATAAGTCACCTAAAAATAGTTCCTTTTTCATAACAATGTCGCGTGTTATGAGTATTTGGGCGAAAACGTCCCCACTTTAGCCCTTCTACTGCTACCTCCTTAATAGTTATAGTTTCCACTCACCCATTCCTACCCCCCTCCCCCCCGTAATTTGTTCGTACGAGCAGGTGGCCAGCGGATCAAACGACTCTTTGATCCTATGGCATGATGATGGCTAGAAATCTGACAGGAGGATGTTAGCTCGCACCTCTGGCCACTCGGCTTCTGGTCAGACTACCGACAACGAGGAAATAACTAGTCCCCTGTTCAGTGACTTAAAGCTATGATGTGTTCGGGTGCTTTCCCTCCCCTCCTCTGAGGGTGGGAAACTACTGGCCACTGATTGGCTGTGTATGAGAGCACGGATGGACGATTGTTCAGGGGGGTCATGTTTGGAACCACGTCTGCCAGTATGTCAAACTTATTCCTTAACTAACCGGCCATTTAATCTCATTCCTGAAGCGTCATTTTTTTAAATTGCTAGATAATTTTGTAACTTACACTTATTCTAAATATAAGTCTTAGTTGTTTTGTAATTTAAAAAAATAAAAGTAGTATTTATTTTTATTTTAATCTTTACTATAATGTGTACATCTTGACAAGATGGCCGATCACAATGAACAAATTGCTTCAGTCACTATCCGAATAGATATGTTAAGGCAGTATCCGTATTAATAAGTGCTTTTAGCTATGAATTAATGTTGTTATTGGTGCCAATTGATACATTTATATTCATTATTATGTATTCAATGTGGGCAAGGAAGGGGGGGGGGGCAATTTAAGGGAGGGGGGGCTAAATTATGAAAACATGTCATAAAGTTGTTACAATAAAACTGAACTCAATTTCCTGAAAGTTTATTACATTAAAGTATAATAACTAAACAAACAACAAATGTACCCCAAACCTAACCTCTAACAGCAGAAAATAACTAATGAGCAACTTGCTTGCTTTTTCCACTATTATTGACTTAGTGTTTCCTATTGTGTTTTGTACAGCATTCACATTATTTAAATCGTTTACGACAAGATTTAATTAATGTGAACTGCAATTGTTGCATTTTGGGTCTTTTTTTCGAATTATTGCTTGGACTGCTCTTTCTTTACTTGCCATTGTAGAACATCGTCTTATCCTTGACCAACAATATTTGTAATATCTAATCAGGCCCGTAGCATGCGGTAGGGGGGACAGGGAGGCCTGACCCTCCCTTCGTTTTGTCTGGCCCCCTCTGCTTGTTTGCACTACATAGTAAAATTTATTTCCTGCCCCCTGCTATTGCTTGGCCCCTGCTGTAGAATGACTGGCCCCTGCTGTAGAATTTTCACGCTACGGGGCTGTATCTAATCCGAATTATAATTATGGTGTTCTTTGACAAATCTAACACCAAGTGACATATGCTCAATGCCTGAAATTATATTGTTTCGTCGGCAAGTATAGAAATTGCAACTGAATTATTTGCTTCACGAACAATGTCTTCACGCAAGAGAGACCCACAAATTTTGATCATAGTGTTTTGTGTAGTTTCCGACAGGCCCACAGACAGAAATTTCGGGCCCCTGTGCACGGCTGTCACAGGCCTCTCATGCTGATAATAATATTTTCAAAAGTTGATAGGCCAGCTCAGTTCAGGCCCCTAAAACTCGCCGGCCCCTGGGCATTTGCCCTCTGCCCCTCTCTCGGCGGCACTGGTTGCCGAGATATACTTAGCACTACACGAACCAATTGACAAATGATTACCTAGAACTTCATCTCCAGATTCAACACGAAACTCTAACAGGTCGTAAAAAATACCAGAATGTGATTCTTTTCCACGAAGTGCCAAATCATACATGCCGCAAAAAAAAAAAAGATTGTAGAAATGGAGGGACCCAGTTTGCTGCAATTTTCTTGAATTTGTCTTCTCAATGACGAGTTCAATTGCTGATCTATAGAAACTGCTTTGGCTATGCAACAAAATAGCTTGCATCTTTAATAAGAACCTTTGTGCCATGTGCTTTGCATGTGGCTACGTGCATCTTCGTTGAAATCTTTTAATTTTGTGCATGGTTTGAGTGACAAATGCTCCCTGAACTCCAGGAATTACTTTTTGAGAAAACAACACGCACGATACGCAAAAGCCACCTTTTAACATTTGCAAGTATACAACCTACGATGAATAGTTTGATAACCAAGCATATCTAAAGCCTCTGTTTCCATCACAGTCAGCTATAAAATTATATTTTTATCAGGGGTCCAACAATTAAGGGTCAGCAGCAATTTCAACTCATTTGAAGGTCGTGTGTCAAGACATACCTACCAATATCCAGTTTAGGAAATGAAGAAGTGACAGCGACAATCAAATCAGAAATAGTTGCTTCAATCTAGCCGTTGAACTTGTACTGTTGTCCCAAAATGCATATTATAATTCAGATGCTGCAGACGCACTGAAATCTTCTTATAACGGCTTTTCGGAATCATAAACAATTTTTCTGATATCCATCTTTTCATATTAATTTTGAATTAATTTAGGATAAATTAAAACAAGCAATTTAAATCTTTTCCGTTTCGGACAAAGGACATTTTAGAGCTTTTTCGTGTACGCAGTGGCTACGGTTACGCCGGACGAAATCCGTATTTTTTTCCGGGTTACAGCCATAGATATTGAGAGGGAAGTAATCATGTTGAATAACTGTTACAAAAATAAATAATGATTACGCCCCTTTGATTAGCTTTTATTATTTATATTTAACATATAAGCAAAAACGTTACCTAAGAAACTATTTTATTCATCCCTTAGAGTTTATATCGCAAAATGGACTTTTGATGTACACTTGGCAGGCCAAGACCTACAAAATGATATATACATTATGCGTCTAGGACTTATGGTTGCTGAGATATAGGGCGCTCCTTTATTAATATAGCTTATATAGTAAAAAACGGTACTTAATACGCCCCCTTTATCAGCCCTCAGAGGTCAGATCGCGAAATGGACTAAAATATTTTCTTGGCAGGCCAAGACCTACAAAATGATATATACATCATGGGTCTAGGACTTATGGTTGCTGAGATATAGGGCGCTCCTTTATTAATATAGCTTATATAGTTAAAAACGGTACTTAATACGCCCCCTTTATCAGCCCTCAGAGGTCAGATCGCGAAATGGACTAAAGTATTTTCTTGGCAGGCCAAGACCTACAAAATGATATATACATCATGGGTCTAGGACTTATGGTTGTTGAGAACTAGGGTGATTACGGACAGACAGACAGACAGACAAAACGGGGACAATAGAGCATTTTTTTTCGAAAATGCTCTAAAAATCACCCAGTGGCAGACGATCATAAACTAACAAGAGTTGCCACATTTTTAAAAAAACCTGAATTCCAAAAATACTATCGAAGGCCAAATCAAGCTACTGAAGGCCAAATTAAACAAAAAAGAAATTAAAATTGGAACATGCTTGTGCTTGTAGTCAAAATGTTTGAATTTTCAAATGCATTTTTTTATGTCAATACAAATAATTAATGTTATACCTAACTTGGATTTAATTGAGAAATAAACCTGTATGGCATTGTCAGTGAAATTTTAAAAATGTGTTTTTGTGCCACCCCCCCCCCCTGGAAAAATTCCTAGCGCCCATGGTTATGAATGTATATGTTCGTAAAACACGATGTATCTGTGTTGATTAAAACGTTGAGTGATGTGTCTGTGTTCATTGTAAGTTGAGCTAGGTAAGTAGTTCGATATCTATAATTCAAAAAATCAAATCCTACTCTGATTGTCACACAAGATATCAAAGAATCATGACCTGTACAGCATGTGTAATAATTTTAATTCAACTGTACGGTGGAGCAAAAAAATTTTCTTTTTCAAAATATAATAGTGAAAAAAGTTGCATTATGAATATAAAAATCCAACTGTAAAATATTTACAATATCAGTTGATGTTTATTGGTGCCCCAACCCAGTAGAAATTTTTGCTAATACAACCATTTAATTATAATCCTAGCGAAACAACAGTCAACATATAACTTTTGCACCCGTCCCAGGAAGTATCATACTTTCATTTTTTGATCTTTGTAAACAATGAAGCAGCCAAATGAGTGATAATAAAGGTACTTTTGAAATTTTAAGAAAATTTATTTTAGAAAACCCGGCTGTAACTACGGTAAATATCCATAAGTTATCAATCTTTTAAAAGACATAATTGAATATAGTAATTAAGTTTTAATTATTAAATGAGTATCCTACATAATATGTAGGCAAACCGTCCGTCTCGAAAGATGATGGTAGCGCTCTAGGTTAGTCATCTAGTCGTGTTTTGAGAGCAGGTTCTTGAGTGGCTCAGCAGACCGATTCTGGACTGACAGACTCTTCCACAGTGGCCACAAATGAAGCTGGATGGAGGACCGAGGGCCTGTATCTGCCGTGCGATCTTCCCTCTCTGTCTTTTGGTCTCCTGCTGTTGGTTCCTTAATTGTTCACCATTAAGGATGCCTTTGTGAACAGCCTGTCCCCATTCGCTCCGTTCGTCGGCGAGCTGTTCCCAATTGTCGAGGCTGATGCCGGTCAATTTGAGATCGCATTTGCAAACATCCTTGAGTCGCAGTTGCGGGCGACCAACGGGGCGATGCCCAGTGGCAAGCTCGCCATATAGGATGTCCTTTGGTATGCGTCCATCTTGCATTCGATGCACATGACCCAGCCAGCGTAGACGTCTTTGGCACAGAAGGAGATGCATGCTCAGTGAGCTGGTTTGTTTGAGTACGGCAGTGTTGGTGATTTTGTCTTGCCACATGATGCCAAGGATGCCTCGGAGACAGCGAAGGTGGAAGCTCTCGAGACGATTTTCCTGTTTGTTACAGGTAGTCCAGGTTTCGCAGCCATACAGTAGAGTGCTGAGAACACATGCCTGGTATACCTTGAACTTGGTGTTCAGTGTCAATTGGTTGTTAGACCATACTCGTTTGCTTAGTCTGGCCATGACGCTGGTTGCTTTGGCAAGCCTCTTGTCGAATTCGTCATCCAGGGACAGACTGCTGGTGATGGTGGAGCCCAGGTATATGAACTTGTCTGTGACCTCCAGAACTTCGTTGTCGATGGTGATTGAGTGTGGAGCTGGGATGCCTTGACCCGTTATGTTGGTTTTCTTGATGCTGATGGTCAGTCCGAATTCTCTGCATGCTTGAGCGAAGCGATCCATCAGGAACTGTAGGTGTTCTTCTGCGTGTGCTGTCATGACTGCGTCATCAGCGAACAGCATGTCTCTGATAAGGATATTGCGAATCTTGGTTTTTGCTTTTAGGCGGGCCATGTTCAGCAGCTTCCCGTCACTTCTGGTATGTAGGTAGACACCTTCTGTAGAGTCTTTAAATGCAAAATTCAGCATCATAGAGAAAAATATACATAATATATTTACTTATTAATTCACAATTCTATTAGCCTCTAGAGAGCTTACAATTTACATTTTTAACAAAAATTCCTGATTCACAGCTTAAGGAACCCATGACCAAAACTACATCTACTCGTCGTAAGGCTGAATGTCCTTTATTTGGTTCATCGAAGGATTTACCATGTAGAGTTCTCCCTTACCATGCAATGTTCTCCCAACATATGAAGATATTATGAAATACTACTTGCTAAAGAAACATGAATTGAAATGTGCGACAGAATTGTCAGCTTTTGTTGCTGCCGCCATAGAATCCATCTGGGGAAAAGCTTCCATACCGACAATCAGCCATACGCGAGTATTAAAGATGATAATTACTTACCATGATTCTTACAGAAGGTTGTTGAAAAAATTTAAAGGACGGCAGAATGAAAACAGCTATAGAAACAAACTGAAAGAGTTCGAAAATCGCAGTAAAACACTTTGTTTGATATTGCCGTTTACAAATGTAAATGTAAGATGTGTCCTTGCCAATTCTCACTGCAGCATAAAATTTCATTGGAAGAAAAAGATTTCCTTGAAGACCAAATAACCTTAATAATGATGTACATCGGTAAAGTAGATGTAAAAATATCAAGGAAGAGAGGAAAACACATTTGCAAGGAAAGCAGCTATAGGAGCCAGACATATGCGCTATGAAAGTGAACAATAGGTTGCATGTAGCTCAAAGAAACAATTTGAGTCAGATGTTTCTTCGACAGCATCCGATTCTACGGTGGAAGATGAAGAAGATGATTATACCCACTCTAGCACTAACCCAGTGCAATCAACTGCAATCACTCACAAAAAGAAACAATTGCGTATAAGGCTGCCAAATGTCGCACAGACTTGCGACAGATATGGAATTTCAGACAGAGCAGGTGCCGCAATAGCTACAACAAGATTCGAAGATGTTGGCTTTGCTACAGAACATAATACAAGTATAATAGATGAAACAAGCTGAGAAGAGAAAGAATGGCTCATGGCTATCACGATAACTACATCCACCCTGTAAGACATCAGCTGCCTTCATGGAAGCTATGCAGGTTTTTTTCTGCCCATAGGTGTCCTGGTGAGACAGTCACACCTTGCAAAGTTTTAAAAAATCAAAAATTTATTCGCGACATAAGAAAGTACAACACATTCATGGTTGCCTCGGCAAAGCTTCACAGAACTATAATGTTGAAAGCTTTGATATTTCTTTATTAAGAGCCAAGATATTTTCTTCCGATATATGGCAGCCTCTAGATTGATAAAATCATTTTTTTTAATTGAAGGGCAGATGGAAGCTAAACAACGATTCTACCTGTTTCTATTATGTTCTTTGATACATTGTACTTTACCACAAATTAAATCCGTAAAGAATTGCATTCTGCGGTTATTCAAAACGATATATCTGTAAAGTATAATAAAAGTAAAAGGAATGTGACATTTTAATATTTTCTTAGTTAATTCTCGATACAATATAATGTTATATAACATAATGTATATAGCAGTACATAAACCACGTAGCGGAATTGCTCCATTTGCATGCACTCACTTCACTCTTTTTTAACATACCTCACGTTGAACATAATAAAACATAAAATGAAGAACTGTTGGGAAAGAGTTCTTCAAAATATTATGAATGGAGATTTATCATTGATGTGATATCATGTTGATATTGTGTTGTGTCCGGGTAACGGGCCTCTGTTTACTAGTTTCGTTAAAGTTGAAAGATGAATCTGTGTTCATTATGAGTTAAGCGATGTAACAGTGTTGAATGATGCATAAGTTTTCATTTTATGTTGAACGATGTAAAAGTGTTGATTAATGCATAAGTTTTCATTTTATGTTGAACGATATAACAATGTTAAATGAAAGTAGATCGGTGTGTCGTGTTCATTAAAAAGGGATCTATATATTTGTGTTCATATATGTTTGTTCGTTATATTCACAAGTGTTGAAAGACATTTTTTCCCTTTCTTTTTCTCATACCAACTCCACCCTCGGGGATGGCTGTCATTAAATATTCATTATCGCCTCAATGCACGTCAGTCTCTGCATTCTGTGTCAGAGCTAAACAACAATTTGTAACTGTACATTCTGTGTCAGAGCTAAACAACAATTTGTAACTGTACAATATGTGTCAGAGCTAAACAACAATTTGTAACTGTACAATATGTGTCAGAGCTAAACAACAATTTGTAACTGTACAATATGTGTCAGAGCTAAACAACAATTTGTAACTGTACATTCTGTGTCAGAGCTAAACAACAATTTGTAACTGTACAATATGTGTCAGAGCTAAACAACAATTTGTAACTGTACAATATGTGTCAGAGCTAAACAACAATTTGTAACTGTACATTATGTGTCAGAGCTAAACAACAATTTGTAACTGTACAATATGTGTCAGAGCTAAACAACAATTTGTAACTGTACATTCTGTGTCAGAGCTAAACAACAATTTGTAACTGTACAATATGTGTCAGAGCTAAACAACAATTTGTAACTGTACATTATGTGTCAGAGCTAAACAACAATTTGTAGCAGTGCATTCTGTGTCAGAGCTAAACAACAATTTGTAACTGTACAATATGTGTCAGAGCTAAACAACAATTTGTAACTGTACAATATGTGTCAGAGCTAAACAACAATTTGTAACTGTACAATATGTATCAGAGCTAAACAACAATTTGTAACTGTACAATATATGTGTCAGAGCTAAACAACAATTTGTAACTGTACAATATGTGTCAGAGCTAAACAACAATTTGTAACTGTACATTCTGTGTCAGAGCTAAACAACAATTTGTAACTGTACAATATGTGTCAGAGCTAAACAACAATTTGTAACTGTACATTATGTGTCAGAGCTAAACAACAATTTGTAGCTGTACATTCTGTGTCAGAGCTAAACAACAATTTGTAACTGTACAATATGTGTCAGAGCTAAACAACAATTTGTAACTGTACAATATGTGTCAGAGCTAAACAACAATTTGTAACTGTACAATATGTGTCAGAGCTAAACAACAATTTGTAACTGTACATTCTGTGTCAGAGCTAAACAATAATTTGTAACTGTACAATATGTGTCAGAGCTAAACAACAATTTGTAACTGTACATTCTGTGTCAGAGCTAAACAACAATTTGTAACTGTACATTCTGTGTCAGAGCTAAACAACAATTTGTAACTGTACAATATGTGTCAGAGCTAAACAACAATTTGTAACTGTACAATATGTGTCAGAGCTAAACAACAATTTGTAACTGTACAATATGTGTCAGAGCTAAACAACAATTTGTAACTGTACAATATGAGTCAGGGCTAAACAACAGTTGTAAATTGTTCTTCTCATCACTTGAAAAAAAAATAACACAATTTATTTGTTGACGCTGGATCCGGGACGGAGGGGGTTAATGGCTATGAAGACCAGACATTTTTTGCTGGCTGTAAATCGATTGACACAGTGTCAGTATTCACATTGACCTAACCTCACTTCCCTTCCACCAACACAGCCTGTTAGTGACTTTTATAATACATTTGCTAGAGAGTAGTATGTACAGTTTCACGAAAAATTATTACACAGGTTTTCGATCAATTATGTTTATAGGAAAATAATTAATCAATAACAAGCTGGGTCTACGGGACTGTTTTTCATCAGTGCATTGATTTTTTTTCTTACGTCACCCAAGTGTTTTAGTAAACATTCATTCCTACTTTTATTAATAAGGAAGTAATAATAATTGCAGTGAACAATTAACTCATAGCTTCTTTATAGGTGGTTGAGGTGGGGGAGGGAGTGCTAGAGAAGAATTGTATTTATTATTTCTTAGCCAATAAAGCGGAGAAACGTATATTTGATAATTGGTATTTGATTGGACATAACAATGTTAAAAAATTACAAAGTATTTAAGTTTGCCGCTAAAGGCCGTCATATTTTTTATTATATTTTTTTTTTATTTAATTATTTTAAATTGTTGTAAATACAAATGTATAAAATGATTTTGATAAAAACAGTATCAAAAATGATATATGTTAAAAAGTAATTCATAAAAATGTGTATTAATTATTACTTTTTTGTAGGATATATGTTTACGCATTCACTCTAACGGTCAATGAAAGCATAAAAAATTATACATACAAATTATCTATCACAAAATCTAAAATGAATCTTTGAACTACCTCAGAATCTGAGACCAATCCTCTTATCCCTAACCTTCTTGTAATAGTTTTTTTTTATTTCCCATTATAAAATGTTGCTGGATCCCTACAAAACTCAATTATTTACATTTGCTTCTGCACATAAGGTGTGACATTTAAAAATGATCCCCCGAACTTATTTCAGTGTGAACTCTGCCACAATGTAGGGAATGGCGGCGGTGTCTGCCACGATTGAATAACAATGATTCCTTAGAATGCGAATCTAATTTTTATTTGAATCGTTTCAAATCATGAAATCTATGAATCAATTTTCTCCCTTTACAAATTGTATATTTGTGCACTCCCCTACCATGGAAAAATTTCTAGTTACACCCATGGCAGTAATTATAGATGAATATTTATATTTAACAAAACAAGGCAAGTATTTTAATAGGTAATACAGAGATGGAAATAAACAACGTATATGAACGGTGTTAGCTAATATGTAAGGTACGGTAGAGAAAAAACATAATTGGTTCTTCCGGGAGCTACAATAGGGAGTGGCGGGAGACAAAATATGACATATGGATGGGTAGAGAGAGAAAATACAATGTCCGCAGACAATTGGAGAACCCGTCAAAAACTGACCCGTGGTGGGTGGCTCAAGAGGATCGAGCAGGCACTAAATGACAGTTTCGAAATGGGCATTGTCCTGTAGGTACGTATTTTGATAGGTTGAGGCCCAATGTCGATTCCCTCTACCAACACTGCAGAGAAGTTGAGGAAACCGTGGATCTTGAGTGGCCGGGCTAGCGTACCACAGGGTGGACCGGTAGGGTAGCTTGCTGGCCTTTGACCTTTATGGCAATTCTCAGATGTTGATGTACACAGCGATTTTGATTTCACTGAGAGAGTTCAGCGAGAGACAGAGAGAGAGAGAGAGAGAGAGAGAGAGAAATACATAATGTGGACGGTTCATGAGGGCCGGACCGGGCCGGTTAAGGAAAAAACCACAATAACTAAGCTTGGGATCCCACATTAATCATAAATGTTACCAGCAAATTTACTAGAATATTATTAAAGAAGGTGATGTTAGCAATAAAAAACATTAGACAAATTATGCTCACATCCTAATATCAAAAACTTAGCAGAATAAAACATTGTGATAAATGCAAATCTGACGTTTAGCTTTGAAAGGTTTACTCAATGTTTGGTTGACCGATGACAACCAAGAGAATTGCACATAAATATGTTTCTGTTAGTCTTGTTTGATATGTTTTTGAAAATGTTTTTTTTTATTCCCTTTACCGATGTGGTCATTGGGGGGGGTACAAATGGACACATCAACAGATGTGCTTTCCAACGTCCTTTTCCTGTGCTTATGTATAGACTTGACGGCGTCCATCTCCTCTCCAAGTCAGCGGCGAATATTTTTGGCTTTACCAGGCATTGAGCCCTGCATGTGAGTCGAGTCTACAACCGACTTCGCTATCCAGCCGCCATTTTAAAAATGTTCGCTCACAGAAAAGTTGTTCCACACAATGATCCCTTATTAGCTGCAAATGTTTTCCAATTTCAGAGACTAAACATGAGGTAAGCAGAAATAAAATTCCGCAAGTTTTCCAACCATGTGCTTCTGTTTCAACAAATTACTGACTAGCAAAATATTTAGTTCCAACTGTAGATCCTGTAAATTTCATTAAGATTACAATCAAAACATTTCTGGGAAAAGAAGATCTTCACTCTACAATCTATCGAGTTCTGAAAATCTATCCAAAATAAGCAACTTCAAGTGAAACATATTTTTCGGGAAAAAATTGCGGTTTGACTAAATCCCTTTCAAGATTTTGTTGAGATCACAGACAAACTTCAGTTTCAGGTTCTGTTCACGAATATTGAATGTGATGTCAACCGAATGTGACATTTTCGACAGCTATGTAAGCTCTGACAGTTGTGGATCAGCTCTATTATTTAGTGAGGAAAACATGCATTTCTTTTCGAAGGTTGTTAAAATCAAACTTTACCGCAGGGGAGCCATTCTAACGCTGTGTTATTGGCAATTCACACAAATCAGAATGGATTTATTTAGTAAAGCCTGGAACTGATTGTGATGGTGCATGTCCCCAAATGTGGTTCATAGCAAAAATACTGGTTTCATAAAACAACACAGAAAGTGCTTACTGAGATAATGCAGTGCACGAACAATTAGCATATCTTCCTAATGAGTTCTGCTCTATCCCAACACTTGGTATTCACTTTTATTTTCTTAGTAGCCATCAGTCTGCCTTCATCAACACAAGTAGGTTCTTTTAATATCCAGCAAATAGATGCCATTTTTTTTTCTTTCTATTTCACAAACATTTTATTGATGTCTAAATGGTTGGCTTCATTGATTTGTAAATCTTAAATGTGTATAGTCTCGATTTCTACTGACATTTTCCTGAGACCATTTATTTGGGAACATTGATTCATGGAACAGAGACTATCATCTAAACTAGAGACATCCACTACTAGCTAAATTATCAAGCAATTACAACACATTGTATAATCCACTACGTTGTTTTCGAAAGTTATCTTACCCCACTCTGGACATTCTACCAGGTTTTTTCCTACCACTGACTATTGACAGTATAACTTTCCCTGTGACTATCCTTACTAGGTGTGTGATGTAATAATGCCTAATCCCCCCCCCCACTGATCAACTGATGATTTAGCACTATTAGCCCGCCACCCACCTATTCACTTACTATCTATATTTTGTACACTAAATGGCATGTTTCTAGAACTGATACCCTTAGTTCTATATCAACTAAATGGCATGTTTCTAGAACCGATACCCTTAGTTCTATATCCACTAAATGGCATGTTTCTAGAAATGATACCCTTAGTTCTATATCCACTAAATGGCATGTTTCTAGAAATGATACCCTTAGTTCTATACTCACTTTTCCCAACATAAACAAGATGTACAGGTGCGCTCCAATATAGTCGTCGGGAGAGCAACTCCGCGAATACAACTGATACACTTTCATCAAATAACAATCAAGTTATTAACGCAGTCCCCTAACATACAATGACAATATTTGTAACATATTGAAAAATCTATAATTAATAAAATATTAATAAAGAAGATCTCCAAGTATTCCAAACATAATATTAAAATTTCAAAAGTATCACAATTTCACTTGTTGCACTTTTTTTTTCGAGCAAATACAAACAGTCAGAAATCCAGATGAAATGGCCTCTCGGGCCGTAGTTTGATTGGCTGGTTTAATGAAATTTCTACCAAAAAAAAAAGGGGGCAATGGAAACAAATTGTATCTACAATTTTTTTAAGACGTCCTATACGATTTTGAATATTATCATAAAAAGGAAATGAAAATTTTGGAATTTCTAAGAAAAAAAATCATATTTGACTTTAGAGTTAAAAATTAGTAAATTTTTTTTTAAATGAATGCAGATTTAAAAAAAAAATATTCAGGAAATAAATTGAAGATTTATAAGAATCTTACCTTTTTTGAATGGTCCCATCTTGTCTTGAATATTAGCTGTTGGGATAGTTTCCTATTTATGTGAAGTAATCAGAGCTAACAATGGTCAAAGGCTCATAGAATCACAATAAATTGTTCCATGTGAGCTACAATATAATTCACACAAACTAAAAGATAGGGCAAATATTGAAAAAATAAACACTGATCAATCAACATTCGTATTACATAAGATTAAATCATTCCCTCGGTATTTTTAGTATCTGAGAATCCAGTCTTCAAAAGCATACAAAAATGAATATTGTGTGTCTTTTTTTAGGATATTACAGGCTCAAATTAAGCAATTAATCCTAATGATTTAATAAAGAAAATTATTGTGATTGATATTTTTGACATTTACTTTGTCTCGAAATAAGAGGCTGAGTAGTCCTGTTGACAGTTTTATAAAATCATTAATTCCTTATTTAATGACTTTTGTTTTCTATAGAATTTGTTGACTGTTGTTTTCTTTAGAAATATTAGACAACCAAATAAGATGTTGTCGATAGAATATGTATAACATGTTGACTGGCACTGAGATGTTTTCTATAGAACATGTAAAGTGGCACTTAGAAGTTATCTAGACAATATGTAGACACGCACTGTGCTGTTGTCTATGGAATACATACACAAAGTCTGGCACTGAGATGTTTTCATTAGAAAATGTAGACTGGTATTGTCTTTAGAATTTGTTCACTGTAACTAAGATGTATTTAGAACGTGTTCACTGGCTCTAAGATGTTGTATTTAGAACTTGTTAAGTGCACTGAAAAGCTGTTAATGTATTGACCTAACTGGCAATGAGATGTTCTCTAGGGAAAATAAAATCAGGAGTCATTTATTGGCATTCGTCTCAAAATTTATCTTCAGTATGCAACAAAAATCTTTTTTTTTTTAATGCTTCATTCATACTTTCTTTTGGGATATATCTACTACACACTGTGCTAGACTTGACCCTTGCAATGAATTCTAGAGATTTAAAAAAAAATCATTACTTCCAGGATTTGATTTAATCGTTTTGCTTGAACGTGTTTTTAAAGAAACTAAGCTATCCCCTAATCTACATGGAAAGAAAGTTCGCCTTAGATTGAAACGTCCTTATGAGTGATATGACAGATAATATGATCGAGGCATAATGTTAAATTACTGGCATCCAACAACTGAAATATTATTTCTTTTTTTTCACTGTTCTCACGGTTTCTAGGTCCACTTATCTATATCTTTATATTTTTTTCTCTCTATTTCTCTTTCATATTTCTCTTCTGGTGACTCTTAGATTAGACGTGAGATTAATATGAATCAACCAATCACATGCTAGTTTAGTAGATGATAAATTGAAAGCATTGGACCTTTTTTTTGGCATCAGTATATAAGGTCAATAAAACCATCCCACTACACGGACATATTTCACGCTGATACTGAGTCTGTTTCGCCTCGTGTCCGCTGTTCTTTAAATTCGATAACGCTTGATTTTTTTTTTTAGTTTCAACTAATTAGGACATAGCGTTGACATCATTGAATGTAAGCTCAGAATAGTCACTCAATACAGTTTGTCAAGAGCTGACAACATTTTTACAGAAAGGTTAATATATAATTAAATTTCATCCAAATGTAATACATGTATCCAACTATTATAGTTGTACAAATATGATAGTAGCCAACATGTATGGAAGTATCCAACAGTACGGTAGTATCCAACAAAATTGAATTGTCTAATAATATTGTAGTATCCAACAAAAAAAAATGTTTCTAAATACCGGCTGTAGCTAGGGTAGTAGACAAGGAATATCAAATTTACAAGATCCTGCAGAATAAAAAAAAATAGAATACCATTAGAATTGTTTTTAAATATGAATTAGCAGTGATATACACAGACATGTTAGTTATTTATCGAATGAAATGAGTACAAATCTGTAAAAATAAGTGACTAAATGTGATACTAACGTAATATATTTATCATGAGCATGTCTCTTTTAATTAAAATAACTTGAGTGCTCTCTAAGGAAAAACACCGTTAGACAAAGATAGACTAAAAATGGAGCCTTTCAAATGGGCAGCAAAACCTAAACGGCAGCTAGAAAATATCGATTCGAGCGTAAAATCGTTTGAATTATTATAAGAGCTGTTGTTTGATTTTAAAGATTGATAGAAATTAACACGTGATTAAAATTGCGAATCGCAAAAAAACGCAAATTTAATAGACACAAACTAATTTATTTATTGTTTACATATAAACTACTCTGTCATTATATTCCATCAAAACACTCAACGAGTCAGTTAAATTTGCGAAAGAGTAATATTTAGTAAAAACAAATCTATTAATCATATGTATGTCTATGGAATAGCAATGCAGATTAGTTTATTGGCATGTATCTATCAATTCAAGTGATGCTAGATTTTAAATAAACAGCAAAGTCAAACTTGTGTTTCATATGAGTTTAGATCCCAATCACATGTCACCCATTCTTTTCTCCACCCCTGTCATATTACGTTACACTTGACCCCCCACACCCGCACACACACGTTAGACCTGCTTACCCAACCTTCCCTGCCCCTTCCACCTTGAAAAAATGATACATGGGTCATTCCATGTCAACTCAACCGGACACCAACATAAAATTTTCACCATAGCTAGTACTTGTCAAGGTTAACAAGTGTCCAAAATATGAAAAGTGTGAATTACTGTCCACATGGTCATATGGGGGTCGCAATGCGTGCAAAAATGGACGACCATGATGCTTAAGGGGGCCCACCATGAGTACACTATTATTGATTAGCAGGAATTCTCTATCAAAATAATAAACACATATATGGTACTTATTAAATGTATAACAGACATCATTTCATGTCTTATAGGTTCTTGGCTATACCGAGTCAAATATTGATGAAAACTGTCTGAAGTGCAATGTCTGAACAACTTTTGGGCATTCCGTATGCAAGCTACACTTGAGATAAACACATCATTCAACTCAGGATAAAACAATGAGTAAATACTGAAAATTTCAGCCCGATACCTCACCTAGTTTTGAAATATTCATGTTCAAATATCGCGAAATGTAAATGTCACACACACTCGCGACTACCCTTAAAACTTTAAAAAATCATAGTTCAGAAAGTTTTTGACCAAATGGCCTGAAATGTTCAGGAATCACTCAACTTTGAATGTACCACAAGCCCTGAAATTTTCTGGAAGATCTGAGAGGGTTGGGTGAGCAATTGTCAAAAAACTGGTTGAGTTGACATGAAATGACCCACATAGCATTTTTATCTCAAAGGTGGTGTGAGATTCATCAAAATGTCAAAGAATACGAAAACCGTTTAGATCATTTATTAACTATATAATTGTTGTTTTTTTTTTAATTTCAGAGTTTGGTCCGACTTTCTGTTGATCAGTTTTATTATTTTATTTTCTACATACTTTTGTCATATTGACTGATGTGCGCGTCATCATACTATTTTGATAGTGTAGCACTGGACTAATTTGATGAAAGATATCGAAGCATTGGGTTAATTGACTTCCGTAATACTTAATAATCGTAAGATTTATAGTCAGATATTGAACCGTGAAATTACTAGGTCACGAAGCTGCTATAATTTTGAGTTTTCTTTCGCGTGTGTTCTAATCTAAGTTTATTATCGATCATTCACTATTGCTTCCATCTGTATCTAAACTTCTCGAAAGAAACCCAACTTTGCCGAATTATAGATACTAGCTATACCCTGCAAATCCTTTGCATAGAGTTATATTTCCTTAGGTTTGATCAGTAGGTTGGATTATTTTTGGTTTCGGACAGATCTGATTTTTTTCATGATTTTCATTACAATTTAAAGATGCAATATGTTGTAGAAATACACACAAAAAAAATATTTAAATGGAATTATTTCACATTTTGGCCTTTTGGTTTCATATTTGAAAACTGCAGAAACTTAAGATTTTTAAAAAACATTTATCGAATCGAGACGCCGGCAAGACACCATTTTGAATTCTTGATTTCTACTTTCGATAAAACGCAGACGCGAGACGGCTATTAGTATATTAGATTATGACAAAAGACCTTAAAAAACATTGCTGCTTAACCTCGACCTGCAATGTGTGTTAAATGAATTAGTTAGTAGGTTAATTACTTTTTTTTTGGTCAAATTAACGCAAATGGACGTTTCGATAAAAAATTGTAATCGCATAATTAATTTTTAACGCGTTTATCGCGCGTTAATGGCAATTAATCAGTAGCTTTTATTATAATTTTAGAATCCATTGCTACGAAACAGATATGGAATTCACAAGATTCCAAGATATCTTAATTTCCGACACTTTGGAGCTTACAATAATTTTACGGCAAACAATCCAAAATGGGGCTTAGAAACATCGACTCCGTTTTTCAAAATGTCAAAATTAATATATATTCTTAACAAAACAACACTATTGACACATTATTAATAATATATCTCAGGAAAAATTATACTTTTAACTTTTTTCTAGTTTATTGAGAAAACTCAAAATTAATGCAAATGTAGATTCTACAAAACAAGATACTGTTTTAATAATTTCGAGTTCATAAACTTAAATCTTGTAGAATTTCGAAGCTAATTACTTTTGAGTAATATTTATAATGATAAAAATACACATTGAATTAATGATGTCTAAATAATGTCAGAAAAACTGCATCGGTGCGAAATGGTAAAGCTTTTTATTAGGTGTATACAGACTAGTAAGTTTGCAACAAGTAGCAAATTAAATTTTTTTGATACTAAAAGAGTTTAAAACCAAAAAATAAATATGAATAGCCTTATTTGAAATAAGATTTTTACTCTGATACTTCTGCACAATTTAGTGTAATTTATTAAAACTTAAAGCTATTGCTAAATACAACATTTAAAAAACAAAATTTGTTCGTTTTTTTTACTTTTGTACACTTTAGAGTAGCCTATGAAAATATATCTAGAATTCGTGATGTTTCAGTGTTATTTATTCTATGGAGTTATTTATATGACACAATTTACTTGGGAAACAGACAGTTCTGTTTATATATACGCAGCTTATTACAGTCACGTACAGATAATAAATATCTTCTTGATGTCACCGCTTTCATAATCATTACATTTAGGAAATGCCAACTAAAGCTCATGTATGGCTACATTCATCCAGATTAGTCCCATGAGTCCAAATCAGATCGATGAGGTTCAGCATTAGAACTAGGTCAAAGGTGTCATTTAGTAGAATGTAAGAAGGATACACAACTTATAGAAGAAAAAGTGGTGCCAAATTAAACCGTTGGACGTTATGGCATCTATAAGTTTCGCTTGCCCTTTACTTAGGACTTATAAGTATTTTTTTCCCTCGAGGAAATGTCTTAGTTTGGTGACAGCGGAATATTATTGATGTTATTTTTTTTAATTTCCTTTTGTTTCTGTTTAGTCCCTGTAATGGTGAGATTTCTATCTCTGAAATCCTATAAGCCATTCATAGGACAGTTTTTATGGTGCCATTCTTTCATCACTCTATCCGACTAATAGGAGCCGTTCTAAGATCTTTAGGGGGTCCTAGACAGTGACTCCCATAGTTATTAGGGAGGCCTAGGCAAAATTATTTATCCCAATTGTATATTTCAGTATTTATCCCTATTGTATATTTTAATATTTATCCAAATGGTATATTTCAGTATTTATCCAATTGCATTTGTCAATCTTTATCCCATTGTATGTTTCAGTAAGCCTATGTATCTCAATTTCCATGTTATGTCATTATTTATCCGTACTGTATATGTCAGTATTTATCCTGATTGTCTGCATCAGAATTTATCACAATTGTGTATTTCAGTATTTAGCCGAATTAAATATTTTCGTATTCATCCTAATTGTATATTTCAGTCTTTACCCCAATGATATATTTCAGTATTTACCCCATTTGTATATTTTGATATCCCTCCTAATAGTTTATCGGTATTTATCCCAATAGTATTTGTCAATATTTATCCTATTGTATGTTTCAGTATGTATCCTAATCATATTAATCCCAATTGTCTATGTCGTATTTATTTCAATTCTTTTTAAACAAGCAAAAGAACGTATATGTATTTATAAAAGACCATTTAATATAAGCTTCAAAGTAGAAAAATGCTTTACTATGTATTTTCTTTTTGTTTAGGCTAAACGTGTCAGTTTAGAATTATCATTGCTGTTAGTTGTGGGCGATTATAGAAATTATATTCCTACAATATTTTCTACCATCATTAAACAATCATGTAAATATTGGCAAATGAAATACTGGGTGAAACAAGAAAACTTGAAATCGTTTGAACTCACCGTAGTTTTATAGAATCCATTTCCAATATTGATCTAAAATTCACTCGTCTGTACGTTAAAAAGTTCAGGTTTATAAAACAAACAATGCTGTATTTCTTTTTTACACATAATTTACATTTTTATTTTATTGTTTAATTAGTGAACTCAAAATTAGTTTAAGAGTTAAAACATAATTCATCATAATCCATCCTGGCCACAAATATTTCTCACATCTGACAATTATGAAACCTATAGATCATGCGACGCTGAGCTTGTGGCAGAAGAATAATGAAGGGTTTAGCCAGTCTTGTGTGGAAGTTGCGGGCACTAAATGACAGTGCTTGGCACTCTTGCTTTTGCTGGAGAGTCAAGATTGTGGGATCGTGTCAAAACATATGTACACTTGCAGGTTAACCAGATTTCCTGAATGCCAAATGAGGACGAGGGGGGTAAGGTGGAGATAGAAAATCTGGTAAGTGGTGAAAAGTAAAAAAAAAAGTAAAAAAGTAAAAAAAGCAATAGGTGTATTTCCGGGACGTGCTTGCCGTTAAAAGCTCACGATGACTTGTAGTAAACAGCCCCCGAAAATCCAGCCAGTTATGGCGGTTTCCGTATGACTTTTGCGATATTCCGCGATATGTCTTTAAAGTTTATAAGATTTTAACATAATGTATACACACTAGGGTGAAAAAAAAAAATCAAAGTGTTCGAAATTGAACTCTCAACCCTTTAATCAAAATATAAACTCTGCAAAATGTTATTAAGATATTTTTATATTTAGGGTTTGCTCAATGAACTTGAAATTATCAGATTTAAGGGTCAACAAAAAATAAGAACGCATTTTAATATTTTCTAATACGAAGTTTTCATTTTGTTATTCAAATTAAGTGTTATTTATATGAATTTATTCAATGTTTGATTTCAGAATGTTTACTTGTTGATTGTTCGTTTGTTTTCATTAATGCCTTCACAATTGTAGACCTCCACATATCTGGAATATGACGTCGATGTTCTTCCACGGTTTGCAAAATATATTTGCAATTGAGTTTCATCTTTCGTTAAAACTTTTGCAAAATCTAAAATGAGTTTCAAACCTCTTTCGGCTGTATCATTTACAACTTTCATAGAATTAACAATTATATATGCTTCCTGCTATTCAGTTGCTGATTTTCTTTCATGAATGTTCAATGTATTCCAAGTACTTTAAATAATATTTTGATCTATCTGTTACAAAGTCATCTAAGTTCATGCTTACTCCTTTTACTTCAATCCTTTTTACTTGCTTTTTTTTTCAAGTGCAATCAACATTTTTTCTTTAGTTCGGTTATCAACATCGTTGCTGAAAAAAGAGAGACTCACCAGGTCTTCAGTTAAATACCATAATTGTCCTGCAAAAGGCAGATTCAGCAACTTCTTTGTCAAATATTTTGAAATTATTCAATTAAATTCTTAATCAAAGTCAGGTCATTGTGATGAGCAGATGAAGAGATGGGAGCCCGAAACCAATGTTCCATGTAAATAAAAAATTGAAAAAATTGAAAATAGATGGAGATTTTTTTCTTCATTTTTTGTTAAATAAAATTGATGTCGAAACAAGTAAATTTTAATAGAGTACGTTCGCCATCCATCGTGCTTGGTGTATAGCGCCAGGAGTACGGAAAGTTATTCCACTTTGGCCTGGATGAGATTCTCCTAAAAATATTATCGACAGTTGCAAAAATTCTTTGTAATCATCGTGAGGTTGTTTTGTTCCTTGCAGCATATTTACAGCAAATTCTACTGCTGATGGTACAAGCAAACCATAAACATTGAGATCTGCATCAGTTAAATGCTATGATTCAGAATTAACTTTACTCCACTGATCACGAAATCGTTGAAACAACTCAATCTCTGGACTAGAAGATGCTCCAAAACATGTTAAGTAAACATGGGATGGGATAAAATCACTTCATGAACATGGTGTTGACAGGATGTGTATAATAAAGATGTTCCAATTAATTTCTCCAGCAGGGTAAAAGCACCTGTGCTGCTTGAAGTAGTGTTAAAACAGAGTGTCACAATTTTGTCATATAAAATGTTCCAATCTTTTAAAGCTTGCTCAATAGCGTAACTTATCTGTTAGGCACTGCCTCCCTCAAGTTTTGTGACTGACAGCAGTTTGTCTACATCATATCCTGTCACTAATATGGGCAGTCGATTCACTTCATCTCTACTGTTCAAGTCGTGTAACAATTTTTTGTCCCATTGTTCAGTTAATGGGATCTGCGGACTGAAATCTGAAAAAATTCTTTTTGCGACTTCTTTACGTTTTTCAATAAGTGCGTTTCGAAGATTTTCACTTGATGTAGAAAAATGTTCAATATTGTGTATTATGATGACTCATAAAATTGAAAAATAATAAAATATTGAAAACATTCTCAACTTAATTATTAAAACTAGGGAGCGACCGATAACCGGATCGGTATCGGACCGATATTGGCACTATCTGTTAATATCGGATCGGCCGATTGTTGTAGGGAGCGACCGATAGTCGAACCGATATTGGCACTATGGGTTAACTATCGGACCGGCCGTTTTTTGGCTGCTGATACATTGTTTTTTTTTTCCTCAACAGAGTTGCAGGAAAAAAAATCAGTAAATAACCCAATTCTATAACCAGATCAGACAAGATTTAAAAAACGGAAAAAAAAAACCCGTACACAGAAATTGTCACGTCTACATCAGTGATATGACCTTGAAACAATAGGATTGGCATTTCTTAATTCTAATGTATGACCTTGAATGATACAATTAGTGAACATCTGTGTGTATTTTTTTTTTGGGATGGGAAGTTGGGGGGGGGGGGGTTAACAAGACACGCGTGGGCGAAGTGTTACAAAAAATGTGAACATGGGTTGACATAGTCATACAGCACGAGAAAAACACGTGGTTGGCATTGTTGTTGCTTAAGGGGCTGTACATTAATTACGTCAACAAATTTGGGGGAGGGGGGGTCAGAAAATTTTTGACAATTGTTGACAAGGTGGAGGGGGGAGGTCAAGAAAAGTTGACGTCAACAATGTTACATTTTTAAATTTAATATAATATCTTAATAAATAGGAAAATTAAGCAGCGTTTGTAATTCTGTGTTACACACTCGCTTAACATTCAGTATTTTAATTAAACTAACTATATTCCTACTAATTTTGCAACATAAACATTTTGGAAGCCACCTTTTTTGGGGGGGGGGGTAATCAAATTTTGACTTAATTTTATATGGGGGGGGGGGTCTCTGGAAGTTTGACAAGTTTTTGACAAGGGGGAGGGGGGATGTAAAAATCGCCAAACATTTGTTGACATAAATAATGGACAGCCCATAAAAAGAAAATATCGGTATCGGTAAAAATGCTGGGGCAAAATATCGGTGTCGGACTATCGGTAAAAAGGCATATCGGTCGCTCCCTAAATTAAAACAGAAGAGAAAACTATGAAAAATATGAAAAATGTGGATTCGAATAACCTTGCAAACTTAAAATGCGTTTAGCAACCCCAATACATCAACGGATTGTCTCCGAAATTTCCCAATATAATTTTTTCATTAAATGGAACCAAATGAAAGGTTGAGAGCATTTTTAGAGCATTTTCGAAAAAAAATGCTCTATTGTCCCCGTTTTGTCTGTCTGCCTGTCTGTCAGTCTGTCTGTCTGTCTGTCGGTCTGTCCGTCATCACCCTAGATCTCAACAACCATAAGTCCTAGACCCATGATGTATATATCATTTTGTAGGTGTTGGCCTGCCATGTGTGCAGCAAAAGTTCATTTCGCGATCTGACCTCTGAGGGCCGTAAAAGGGGGCTTATAAAGTACCGTTTTTTACAATATAAGCTATATTAACAAAGGAGCGCCCTAGATCTCAGCAACCATAAGTCCTAGAACCATGATGTATATATTATTTTGTAGGTCTTGGCCTGCATGTGTGCATCAAAAGTGCGTTTCGCGATAGGACCTCTGAGGGCCGAAAAAGGGGGCGTTTTAAGTACCGTTTTAACTATATAAGCTATATTAACAAAGGAGCGCCCTATATCCCAGCAACCATAAGTCCTAGACCAATGATGTATATATCATTTTGTAGGTCTTGGCCAGCCAAGTGTACCTCAAAAGTCCATTTTGCGATTTGACGTCTCAGGGCCAAAATATAAGAGTTTCTTATGTACCGTTTTTGCTTATATTTTAAATATAAATAATAAAAGCTAATCAAAGGGGTGTAATCATTATTTATTTTTGTAATAGATATTCAACATGATTACTTCCCTCTCTAAATTTATTAAAATCCATGCGCGTGGAGCAATATTTATGGCTGTAACCCGGAAAAAAAAATACGGATTTCGTCCGGCGTAGCCGAAAATGCTCTAAAATGTCCTTTGTCCGAAACGGAAAAGACTTAAATTGCTTGTTTTTACAATGCATCTGTTTGTCACCCTTATACACACAAACACATATGACACGCCCTTCTAATCGATTTCTTCCATTTTGTACATACGGTTTCTTCGGCTGAAATACAAAAAAAAATATGAATTGTAAACAAAAGTCGTAAAGAAGAAATAACGAAATAATAAATAAACTGTTCACAAAAGTATACACACGCGGTTTAATACAATGGTGGCATTTCTTTAAACAATGAGGGGTCGCCATCTTATACAGGACCAATAAATGACTACACGTACCTATATTCTTAGTATTTTACATTACACTTAGTCGTAGTTAGAATAGTCTTTGGTCTCTACTTTAAAAAATTGGGTGGTTGAGCAATGTGCTACTTTAAAAAATGGGTGGTTGAGTGGCGCTTTGGTAGCGAGCCGGATCTTCATGCTGTAACCACTGAGCGCTAATGTTAGGGGGTTGGACTCCCCGTTGTGTCCAGTCACCTATGTACGTCTCCCGTGAAGTCCGTACATGAAGAAATCACTCTGAAGGTACAAAATAATTCAATAAGTAAGTACTTTTAGAGTCGTCCCCCGTTAGCTGTTTTACTAGTTTATTGTTTTCCCCCATTTAGTCTATCACCTTGTCTACCATTTTTGTCTTAATACTACTTGCTAGATGCTACTTGCTAGACATCTTTTATATCACAACATCTAAAGGAATAGTCTTCGGTCTCTAAGCCTAACCCTATCTCCTAACATGCATGTTAAATCATTTTAGGCAAACCTCTCCCTGTTCTCCAGGCAGCAGGTGAAAACTGTTTATGCCATGTCCCTTTGCTGAAACAGAAAACCATTTCTGCTGAAATTGCTGACAAGTACAAGCCTCAATTGGATGCCTTGGTTGTGGAATTTGAAAGGAGCTTCCAAGACTTCAAGAACTTGAAACCACTCTTCAATATCCTCTATTCGCCGTTAGTGAAGAAGCTAGTTCAGCCCCAGAGAATATAAAAATGGAGCTGCCTAACAGTTTATGACATGAATGCGAAGTTCAAGTCAGTTGAGCCAGGACGCTTTAAAGCTCAGATGCTTGCTTGGACAGATTTCGGTCTCGTATTAGGTCATTGAGTTCTTCTTGGCTGAATGGTTGAGGTGTTGCAGAACTTCCTTCATAATCGCTTCCACTGTTTTCACCTGCCAAAAACTCCAGATCTTGCCCCCCCCCCCGGTCGGAGTCTGATGGTGAAAACTCTAATAATCCAGTAAACACTGGTATAGGAACTTCACTGCTATGCGGAATTGGTCTCCTTGCAGATTCAAGATCAGGATAATCCCTTTTAGATTTCTTGTGGCGATTGAAGCCTTTAACATTCACAATACAAAAATAACAATCATCAAAATGGTCTTTCGGCTCTCGCTATACCATTGGTACACCGAAACTTTTCTTCTCACCAATTGTCCACTGCCGTAGGCTCTCCACACAGTTTTTGCAGACCTTATGGGGAGCCCAAGACTTGTCTTGATCTCCCAGCTTCACACCGAAATAAGCCAAATATGCCTGCTGCACAAAGTCGGTTATATTTCTTCTTTGCTTTTCAATCATGTATTCTCCACAGATGTAACAGAATACATTCGGATTATTTTTGCAGCATCTTCGTGATGAACTCATGATGTCTTTAGAAAGCAGCATAAAAGACAAAAAATAAACCAAGTTATAACTTGGTATAGTTAAATTAAACAAAAGACTTATTGCATTTGTTGAACACATAGGGTATAATCATATTTTGAAGGATGTCCAATATCTCAGAAACTAGAGCCAATTTAGCAAAAGCAGTGGCAGTTTTGAAATCAGCACCCATGAATTGTTATAAATTCATTCAAACATTCTTGGCAATTCGCAAAAAAAATTTTTTTGTTGAGCTGTGTAATTTATCATGTTCAACATGACGTATATAAAAAAAGAGACCTTAATGAGTGCATGCCAGTTAAGCGATTCTCTACATGTTTTAGCAGATGGTTTATTTACTGCTCTACATATTGTAGTATACTACAATATATCGAACCGTGAATTCACTAAGAAAATTTCCAAACCGGTGCACTTTTTATTACAAAAAAAATATAATTAAAAAATGTAACATATCTTTTACTTTATTATATTTTACAGATCAATCGTTTTGAATAAAAACATAATCATCATCATCATCATTGCCCTTCACCCATGGCAGGGTATAGGCCACCAAAAACAGATCTCCGGAGTCCTCTGTCCTTTGCCATCTTCTCAAGCTGGTTCCAGTTGTGTCCCACCTGTATGGTGTCCGCTTCCAGGTCTCGACGCCAGATGTTTTTTGGGCGGCCTCTCTTCCGTTTACCTTGGGGGTTCCACCTCAGTGCCTTCCTTGTGACACTAGCTGCTGGTTTGCGTAAGGTGTGTCCTATCAAGCCACATCGTTTCTTTCTGATCTCTTCTTCATCTGAGAGTTGGAAGGTCTTTTCCAAAAGGCTGACATTGCTGATGGTTTCTGGCCAGCGAATTTGGAGGATTCTTCTGATGCAGCTGTTGGTAAAGGTTTGGACTTTCCTTAGTGTGGTCTTAGACATCTTCCACGTTTCCGATCCATACAGCAGGACTGATTTGACGTTGGTGTTAAAAAGTCGAATCTTGATGTCTAAGGACAAATCTCTGGAGGACCAGACATTCTTTAGCTGCATGAAGGCCGCTCTAGCTTTACCAATTCTTGATTTGACGTCTGCCTCTGTGCCACCCTGCTGATCGATAAAACTCCCCAAGTAAACGAAGGACTGCACTTCTTCCAGCTGTCTTCCTTGTAGGGTGACGGGAATTGTGCTGGTGGCGTTAATTTTTAAAATCTTGGTTTTTGTCTAGGTTTATGTTGAGGCTGAGACTTTATCAGTCTTCTCCTGCATCTGTTGTTTGCTGTGGGAGAGGAGAGCAAGATCATCTGCGAAGTCTAGGTCATCAAGCTGTCTCAATGATGTCCAACGGATTCCATTTCTTCGTTCTCTGGTGGATTTCTTCATGATCCAGTCAATTGCAAGAAGGAAAAGGAATGGTGACAACAAGCATCCTTGCCTGACTCCAGTTCGCACTTGGAAGCTTTTTGTGAGCTGTCCTCCATGGATTACTCTGCAGGATATACCATTGTAAGAATTCTTAATAATGTTGACTAGTTTTGGTGGGATTCCGTAGTGTTGAAGGAGCTTCCAGAGGGTCTCCCTATCTATACTGTCAAACGCCTTCTCAAAGTCCACAAAGTTATATACAATTGTGAGTTCCACTCTAGGGACTGCTCGACTATGATGCGAAGTGTTGCAATCTGATCCGTGCATGATCTGTTTTTTTTCGAAAGCCTGCCTGCTCATCGCGCAGTTGTGAGTCGACTGTTTCTTTCATCCTCTCCAAGAGAATCCTGTTAAAAACCTTGCCTGGTACAGATAGTAATGTGATACCCCTGTAGTTGCTGCAGTTGCTGAGGTCACCTTTTTGGAAGCTTGACAAGGTAACCTTACTTCCACTCTGCTGGTATGTTTTCTTCGTCCCAGATCCTCCCAAAGAGAGGGTATAGCATCTCTACTGATGTATTCAAATCTGCCTTCAGTGCTTCTGCTGGAATGTCATCTGGTCCAGCTGCTTTTCCATTTTTCATCAGGGTGATGGCTTTCCTCTCTTGTGGGCTTTTCGCAGCTGATAGGGAGCTCCACTTTGGATGGTTCAATGTCTGGGGGGGTTCGGATGTGCTGGTCTATTAAGGAGTTCTTCAAAGTGTTCAGCCCATCTGTTTAACTGTTGATCTAGGCTGTTTATGGTTTTTCCCTGCTTGTCTTTGACAGGTCTTTCTGGCTTGTTCATTTCCCCTGAGAGTCTCTTGGTTATGCTGTATAGCATTTTTATGTCCCTGCTATATGCTGCCTGTTCTGCCTCCGCTGCCAACCCCTTCACATAATTTTTCTTGTCATTCTTAATACTCCTCTTACTATCCTGTGTGCTTCTGCATATTCTTCTTGAGCCTTACCCTTTGTTGCCCTGGTTTTACTGTTGTTGACTGCTGCATTCTTTTTCCTCCTGTCTTCTATCTTGTTGATAGTTTCTATTTTAATCCACTCCTTCGGGTGATGCTTCTTTGGACCCACTGTCTCTTGGCATGACGATCTTAAAGTTTCTTTCACTTTCTGCCACATATTGAGTACACTATATTTCTCTTCAACCAATTCTTGAAGCACTTCATATTTATTCTTCAGCACTAAGTTGAACAGCTCTTTAGTTTTAGGGTCTTTCAGCAGGCTAATGTTGTATTTGACTCTTCTGTCTGATAAGCTTTAGAGCATTCTCTTTAGTTTTAGCTTCACTCTTGCTACCACCAGGTGATGGTCCGATGCTACGTCTGCCCCTCTTTTCACTCTTACAACTTGTAATGACCTTCTAAATTTTTTGTTGATGCAGATATGACCAATCTGGTTCTCAGTTGTGTTGTCTGAAGATATCCATGTACTCTTGTGTATCCTTTTGTGAGGAAAGATGCTGCCCCGATGACCATATTGTTTAGTACGCAAAGGTCAGCAAATCTCTCTCCATTTTATTCATCACTCCTTGAGCATGTGCCCATGACTTGTTCATATCCAATGTTGTCGGTCCCTATCTTGGCGTTGAGGTCTCCCATGAGGATTGTGAGATCCTTGTTTGGGAAATTCTCCAAAATCTTTTGGAGTCTGCTGTAAAACTGATCTTTTTCCTCTTCGTCGCTGTCGTTTGTTGGTGCATAACACTGGATTATATTCATTTTTATCTTTTTCTTCTTTGTACGGAAGGAAGCAGTTATGATCTTGGGACCGTGTGCTTCCCATCCAATCAGTGACCCCTGTGCCTGTTTGGACAGCATAAGTCCCACTCCATGTGAGTGGGGTGCTTCATTCTCCTTATGTCCAGAGTAAAGCAGCAGCTTTATATTTCAGCTCTCCTGAAATAAGTCGTCTTTGTCCAGCTTGTGTCCACTTTGTCTCGCGGATGCCTAAGATGATCAGGTTTTTTTTCCTCATCTCTGCTGCTACCTGTGCCATCTTTCCTGCCTCAAACATGGTCCTGATATTCCATGTGCCAATGGCGATTTTCCTGGTTGTCAGAAGGGTAGTCGGCTTTGCGGCTTTCTTTCGGCTTTCACCACAACTAAGCTTCATAGGTCTTCGTGATGAAGAACCTTCTTCTCCCAGGACAAAAATTTCTGATTTTTCTGTTGCTCGTGTTTTGTAGCAAAGGGTGTTTTTACATGATGGGGGTAGCTAGCCCTACCCCAACCCTCATCCTTTTTCAGCGGGGCTTGGGACCGTCCTTGGCGGAGTTTCATCTGGGGGCCGCAATGCGTGCAAAAATGGACGACCATGATGCTTAAAGGGCCCACAATGAGTACACTATTATTGATTAACAGGAATTCTTTATCAAAATAATAGATACATATATGGTACTTACTAATTGTATAACAAACATCATTTCATGTCGTATAGGTTCTTGGCTATACCGGGTCAAATATTGATGAAAGCTGTCTGAAGTACAATGTTTGAACAATTTTAGGGCATTTTGTATGCAAGCTACACTTAAGATAAAAAAAACCATTCAACTCAGGATAAAAAAAATGAGTAAATACTAAAAGTTTCAGCCTGATACCTAGTCTAGTTTTGAAATATTCACGTTCAAATATCGCGAAAATGTAAATGTCACGCGAACTCGCGACTACCCTTTAAATTTTAAAAAATCATATCTCAGAATGTTTTCGACCAAATGGCCTGAAATGTTCAGGAATCACTCAACTTTATATGTACAACAAGACCTGAAAATTTCAGGAAGATCTGAGAAAGTCGGGTGAACAATTGTCAAAATACTGGTTGAGTTGACATGGAATGACCCTCATATAAATATATAGGCCTGATTTTGATGATACTCTCCATCCTGGTCTGAGAGACATACCATGATCTACATGGAATAGATTATTGGGGTTCTCTAGTCATGATATAAAAAAACCTTCCTGCGAGGGTAATGGTACTGTGGTCAATGAGGACTGTCCGAGACCATAGTATTCACAGCTTGCGGTGGTCATGGATGTGGTCGGCACACAACACCGTTCCACTATGTCCAACTCAAGCACACCTGCGCAGCTTGCCATTACGGACTTGAGGGTACAGGCACACTACACCCTCCCCTCTGTCCGAGTCAAACAATCCTGTATGCGCAACCGGAGAATAAAAGACATACACCAACTGGTGTAGATGGAATACACACCTTCATTAGGATAATTAATTTTTCATACGTCAATTAGCTTCCTAGTTATAGGGATTACTGGATCTCTCTATGTTATTTACAAAACAGTTTTATCAGCAAGCTGATGACAGTTGATCGTTTTAGATGACTTGTCTCACAGCCTCAACGACAAATCTTTCTTACCTCAGAGAAACAGACAAGACCCTTATAAGCTGTACAAATTCCAACTAACCTGTTAACAAAATTACTTTGAAAATATTTTAAGTGCTGAGAGTATCGTTTCGAACACAGTTGTACACGCTGCTACACCCTATGCTTCGCTTCTTCCTGAGCCAGTAAGCACTACAAATTCCAAGGTTTCTCTGAAAGTTCACTGGTGCCATTCAAAACACCTACCCGAAAGAATCAGTAGAAGGCATTGTGCTGTCTGCAGCACATAAATCAGAAGTTTAAACAACTTGGGACCGCTCTGCCTCAGAAAGAGAACGTGTTTCAGAGACTATCACAAATTATGTAGTAGTTGCATGGTGGGACTAAATATGTCCCACCTTAGAAATGTTTACATAGACATTATTTTTTTATTTTATTTTTACTTTTTTTTTGCCATATTATGTTATTATATGTCAAGAACTATTACTAGAACCTGATTTTATATTGATTTGAAAAAATAAAAATTCCTGTGCAACAAGAGCTTTTTTTTTCATGAATTTTCTGTGCTTCAAAGAGTTAGGGTGGGTAAAAAAATTTTTTTTGCAGTTGGGAATTTGAAACACATTTAAAAAGTTGCCTATGATCCTACTGATTGTAAAAATGTAATTTTTTTAAAAATCAGATAATGTCTTCCACTCCCAACTTTTAATTCAATATTCAGGATTATGTCATTTTTGTTGAAAATTCTAACTCTGAATGGAGCTGGTTTATGTCGTGCTGTTATGACTTTATTTGCTGCATACCTTCTAATTTCTCCATCATTGTCACTAACTGCAGCCAATAGAATGTTTTCTGGATGTGCAAAGTAGCAGTTATTCTCCAGTACAAACAATATAATAGATTGATCAGCAGTATCGAGGGTCTGAAGAAGTTGTATCATATAGAAAAAGTTTCTAGCCCCACTTTGACAAGATGGATTACTTTTTATGTAAAACCAGAATGGTCCATACATATTCACAATAAAATTTGTTTTTTCTCTTTAACGGAACTGAAGGATTATTTTTTGCTTATAAATTGCAAAATCCTGTTTGCTTTTGATAACCATCTTGCATGATTTAGAAAACCCGGTTGACTGGTTTAGCTGGACGGCTAAGCAAGCTTTTAGGAAATATTTTTGATCTGTACTCAAATTATTTTTAACGCTTTCATCCATATCAGTTACTTTGCCGGATACAGACAAAAAATATTGGCAAGTTTTGATGATATAACACCTGAATTAGTTGAAGATCCTGTTGTGTGTGCGTTATTGATTGCTTCTAAATATTTCCTAAATGGCAATTTATTTAAATGCAGCATGGATATTAACCACTGCAACGGTCTTCCTGGACTTTCCTCCAGTCTTCTGATGATTCCATTATTTTTCCCTGTGTTATTATTTGTACCATCACAAACAATCCCTCTTAGGGTATCTATTGAATCAGTTTCAGCAATGACAGACATAATCTCTTTATATCATTTGCTTTACTGCTTTCAGGCACAATGTAAGCAACAATGACATAGTGTTCTTCTTTAATCTTACGCCTACAACCAGAAGATCTGACAAAAATAATATCTTGCTTCCCATCAAAACCAATGCAAACAAGTTCTTTGCTCTCATCAATATGTTCCTTGGCTGCCCTATCTCTTCAAATTTTTCTATTTCGACGCATCTTTGCTGGATCCAGAGCTGTAGATGGTGTTAACATGTTTAAGTCCTTCAACACAGTTTTAACGATAAGTCATGTATCCCTATTGCTTAGTTTACATCGATCCACTGCTTCATATTTATATCTGTTTTGTTATTTGGAACATTCCTCATCGCTGGAGAAGTCTGCATCAAGTAGTTCATCATCTTCAGCATCCTGATCTGGAATATCAATATCTTTCTCATCTTTGACGTTATCATTTATAGTTCCTAACTGATCGCCACCCTGTTTTCTAATATGTTTGTTGTTTGCTTGTCAACATTGCCTATGAATATATTTCTTGCCGTCTTTTGATCAACCCAAAAAAACCCACTCAAGCACGGGAATTTTAACTGATTGTGGACATTTACAGTCTCCTCTATCCCTAATATCTGCATCAAAACATTTACATGGGCAAATGTCAAATAACTTTTAGAAGTAATTGTACCCCTCTTGAAAAAATAACCGATGATCGCTTTATATCTGAATATTTCTCAAGTTCATGACCTTTGGCTAAAAATCTTTATAATCGAACAATTATACTGGTAATGTCCTTTGTAGGGATACTAGCCCGGTCATATAATTGTTTAACTTCATGCGCTAATACGTGCGCTCGTGAATGAAGGCTATGATTGTATTGTTCCATTTTAAGCATCCACATATAAGCCTTGAAAACATCTTCACTGGTTGGAAGTTGTCTCTTAGGCAATTCAGCTGCTGACCCAAACACAGAATGTAGAGTTGCACTTCTTGTAGAAGAACTCATATTCATAGAAGAACTAAATAAAATAATTGAAAAATTAATCAAAAATGAAATAAAACAACCATGCGTGATCCGATAATGAAAACACGGTACACAAGTTATATTGAGAGAAAAATGGATGTAATGCTTATCCAGTTGTCTGAACTAATTAGCTATTCATAAAAAAGGTTATAAAGATAAAACATACATTTTATATGCAAATCATTTCTTTTTTGAATAAGCTAGGTCACAAATTTAACATGTTCAGTCATAAAAAAAATCACAGTAAATATAGTTAAAATTTCGAACAAAGTTGGGAGTAGTAAAACTATGTAGTTTTCAAATATTTGTACATATTCCATGCACAACCATTATGTAACAACTTTTTAATAATGTTTCAATAAAAAAAAATTTTTGACCCACCCTAATATGTATGTATATATATATATATATATATATATATATATATATATATATATATATATATATATATATAGATAGATAGATAGATAGATATACATATTAAGGTGTCCCAAAAAAATGAAGTTTTGAAATGTTGTTGTCTCACACCACAGAATATGTCTGTATGGTAACAGTAGTTAACCTGCAAAATTTCAGCTCATTTGGACAATGTTTAGAGGTCCCCCAAAAGGTTTAAAGATCCAGATTTTGGTGTAAAATCATTCGCGGTCAAATCTAATACAGCGTTAATGTTGCATTATATGCGAAACTGATATATAAAGTAACAAATTGATGCTTAGTATTGTTGACAATATTAAATGAAACAAAATATATAAATCTTAATGGTTTATATTTTTAAATTTGAAATTTAAGTAAAAATTTATGAAAAACATAGTTTTATTCATTTTGTCAAGTTAATTCTTGAATCAATGTCAATCTGCTTGAAAAATAATAATAATAAGCAATGCAAATAAGCATTCCTGCTAATTATTTTGTACTTTGTACTGTAGGGTAGACAAAAATTTAAAAAAGTTCTTCAAATTTAAATTTTAGCCAGCTGTTCACGATTACACTCTGCAAAATTTTTCCGATGTTTTTCAACCACTTGGAGCAAAAATTGTCTTTGTTCTTCATTCTTGGTGATACTGTCATTGAAATTTTGTATCAATGCTACACTTCGCTCTGCAGAATCATTGATACAAGCCAGATTCTTTACAAAATCTGCTTCAACTTTAAAAGATGGTGTATCTGACCAGGATTCAACAGGAACATCTAGAAAACTGGCATCAATGTTGGATGTATCAAAAAATGTGGTAGAAGCACGCAAATCAACAACACTTTTTGATAGTGTTTTTATGAGATGCGGTCCACGTTCTGACTGCATTGTCCGAACAAGGCCAGTTTTTTTTCTTTGTCCGACAAAAGGGTTTAAAATAACGCAAGCGTCGACAGTTCCGGACTCAAGTACCACGAGTGACGCACCATTATTTTCAATCCAGTCAATCGAAGAACAGCGTCATCATATTCGTATATACGCTTTATCAACAAGATATCATTCACAGGTGCATCTGCGGTGAGCCTGCATGAAAACCATGATTGAAGATAAACACAAATGGTAAACCGATTAAAGCGCTGAATACCTTGTAATTCTCGAGCTGTTAACTGAAAGATGGTTTCATTGCCTGCAAACAATAGATCGATTTTCAATGCATAGATCGCTTTCGCCATCCACCTTGCTCTATGTAGGGCACCAGGTCTGCGAATGCTGGCATCAACCTCCAACCCAACCATTTGTGCAGCAAGCGGAAGAAATTCCAAATAATCATCACATGAATGACAGACCTCAAGTTGACATTTAATAAATTCTTTAATTGAATCAGACACGATTATCAAAAAGGCGGATCTGGCTTCGGGTGTGTGGTTTAATTCTGGTCATTTTTCTCGAAACCTCTTAAAAAACAAAATATCTGGTCCAGTGGATGGTCTAAGACAAACATTGAATGCATCGGAAAGGAGTACTTCCAACATGTGATGACGGCATGCCACCCATAATAGATTACGTCCCAGGGCTACTTCTAACAGAGTGCAAGCTCCATTGAGTCTTCCAGTATTGTAAGCCGTAGTGTCGAAGCACATGCCGATGACCATAGATTCCATGATTTGATATGTTCATATACTGTATCAGCAGCTACCCATCCTGACCCGGATGCTAACTTGGGAACACCAAGAAGCTTTGTAGTGCCATCGACAAGTGACGAGAGCAGGACAGGTAATCGATTGCCGTTGTTGGTAACATGTCCGGTAAAATCGGGCAATAGCTTACCATGCCAATGTACAATTGATTTTGAGGTAATATAGTCTTCTTTTATACATGGTGCAGCTTATTGACGACAAAGCTTGTGATGACGATGCATTGTGCTCTTGGAAAATACTGTGTCAGATGTCGGAACACCAGCTTCGTTGAATGCGGATGCAAGTATCATTGTTGATTTTCTAATGATGGTGTTTGTTCTGTCCAGCACTGCAGCAACTTTTGGTGATATGATGCCTGACAATTTAGCATGCTTAGTTTAAAAAAATTAAATCTTCAAAAAATATGCACATTGCTTAAATTTTGCACATTAGATATTTTATATGTTTTCTAGCATTTATTACATTTTCTAATTAAGAATCACACAATTTCAACTCTAGTTAATGGTAGCAATGAGAAAAATATGAGTAAATTTAAACTTCATTTTATTCAAAAATGCAAAAACTGCAAATTATTTGAGCCATGATTCGTCTGGATTTTTATGTTGGCCTAATACTGAAATTTTAAAAGCTCTTGGGGGACCTCTAAATGTTGTTCAAATGAGCTACAACTTTACCAATTCACTCATTGTACCCAAGAGACACATTTCAGGGGGTGAGACACCAAAGATTTAAAAAAAAAAATTTTCGAGCATTTTTGGGACACCCTAATATATATATACATACACTAATAATAACATTGTTTTTGCCTCCTCTCATAGAGTCAAATGATAATTAGACCTATAAGCAAAAAATGTTGCCGATCTGAGTTCGAGTTACACTTGTATATATACGTTTGCCATTCATTTGCTGAACTAAGGGGAAAAAATCATACATGAATATGTTGTATACTGATGCCGTTAGTGAGAGTGTGAGACCAGCAACTATTTGTAACTGCCAATATTATCACCAAGAATTATTTAAATTAATGAAATTTGTAGCTATTCTTGCGAAAATTCTTCAGTAAACAGGTCGTTTTACGACTTATGAGATATACGTAATAGCAAAATAACCAATACCAGAACAGAGTAAATGGATGTCATTGATGTCAATGAAATATTCACTTTTCTTAAAGATAAAGGGGAAAAATACTTTCAATGACAAAGTGATTGAGTTATTCATACAAAAGAATCGACAATGGAGCTAAACTATAAGTAGTCATCATAGTAGAGGTAATTTGACATGTAATTATTAGGTTATTGGTAGAAGTATTGTATGTAAAACAAAGTTTTTTATCAATAATAACCTGTAACACCCTTGCAAAAGTCACGCCTCGCCCCTGGTCACAATAAATATGGTTAAAATTTCGAACAAAAGTTGGGAGTAGTAAAACTATGTAGTTTTCTAATATGTGTACATATTCCGTGTACTACCTTGATGTAACAACTTTTTATAATGTTTCAATAAAAAAAGTGTTGACCCACCCTATTATACATAAAAAGAAACATACGACACATTTAAAATACCTGTGGTATTTTAAAATCTCCACAATATACACTCAACATCCGTTTCTCTCTATCAGAACAACCACACCAGCCGGTTACGTGGAAAAAATTGACAAAGGCGGAAAGGAAGTTGTGGGGAGGAAGGACAAAAAACCCTCCAAAAATACTTCTATTAGCCAAAAACCACGTGCCTAACAAAACATGGTCCCTGTCGTATCCCACTTGTGCTCTAATTAAATCAGACGACACAACTCCTTGTATTGTAATAGAATTAACTGAACTTTTTAATGCGTGATATTTACAGATGAGAATATGATAATCCAATATAAACACTCGAGAAGATGAATCAATAAATCACACGTATAATTCTATAATTTAACACACACGATAAATACTAAGATCAATATGTGGCAATAAATCATATGTAGCTGCTATAACTTATAAACCAGTACACGAGGCTATAACTATTATTAATTCCGTTTTCACCGTCCACTTAGTCCACGTGTTACACCTAGTATCCCCTTCCTGGGTCTCTAGTCTCTCTCTTGGGTCCCCTTCTGTCTGTCTCTCCGTGTGTCTCTCCGTAAGTGTGTGTCTCACAACCGTTATAACTTCCCCTATTACATCATTTTCCCGCCAAAACCACAGAGGTCAATGTGTAGGCGATTCGCGCCAAACTCCGTGCGTGGGGTGATTGACATTGTTGCATCATGCATGCTTGACCCTGCAAGCACTTACCATACCATATAAGGAAATAACGCCGTGACTAACAGTGTGTGGTAGCAAGGGATGGAACAATACCAAATAAGGCAATAACATGAAACGTAAACAAAGCTTAATCACAAGGGATAGGACAGTCCCCATGGGGAAAAAAACAAAATTGTTATTTAAAAAAAAAAGAAATGTAGCATAAGATACAAACCAAAAATTGTTTATATTGAAATGTAACCAATTTTTTTTTATAAGTAACCAAATGTATTCATGTGTAACGATATGTATATATTCATATGTATTCTTTTAAAAATTATTATGTTACCATTCTGTCATGTGTAATGTACAAACAGAAATTTAATCCTTACATGTAACTAGACCTGCCAGCCGAATTTTTTTTTACAGTTTCGGCTTGAGTCTGTTTTTGCTAAGTACTTGACAGTAGTTTCTACACTGCTGTATCTTTGTATGAATTATCTGAATGGTGATACTTTTCTTCGCCATGTTCATGGTCTTCTTTGTTTTCAATGCTATTATCAGGTTTCTTCTTAAAAAAAAACCCTTCAAATTTTCCTTGATTTTGCAGCCTCTCTCGTCTTTCTGTAGCACGCTTTTTCCGTTTTGTAGCCCCACTCTGGTAAACTCATTCTTTCGGCAAGGGTGAAGTTTCTCTATAAAGAATAACATTCTTTACATTTCACAAATAGAAAATCTACAAAAAATTATGTATACTTGTTTCATCCGCCATGATTGTGAGATTTCGTCAGTCGATATGACATAAGTATACGAATTATGATCCTTCTATTTATGTCTATAGACAGATGGATTGTAGCATGGACAAAAAATGGAAGATAAAATGCCGTCAAGATGACGTGTTTTACAACAACCGAAACTATGTTTTGATACTTTTAGTGAACTTTTTACCAGTATGGGATACATGCAACAGTGCCACTAATTCAGTGGCATCACTATGGTTGGTGTCACCCGATACGGACAATTCAGGGTGTCACCCCCCTCCCACAAGACTTCCACCATGAACAATGGTACACATTTCGAATGTTCCTGCTCTATACCAGTGCTTCTCCGAGGGGTGGGCCGCGGCCCCCTAGTGGGCCGTGGACTGTTCTAGGGGGGCCGTGGAATTTCGAAAAATAAAAAAAATTAAGCAATCTTAACCAAAAAAAATAGGGGGGCCGCGACATATTAATTGGCGTTCCAAGGGGGGCCGTTACTTCAAAAGGTTTGAGAAGCACTGCTCTATATGGTCTTTGCTATATTTAAGCGATGAAAACGATAGTATTACTGACTGTATTTTAGAAATATGTATATTACTTAAATTCAACTGAGTTTATAAACTACGTCTCCTATTTCATAAAACCACGTGACTACCTCTGTCCTTTTTTCTAGCGCGTTTATAAAAACTCCAGATTGATCCGCGCAGCTTTAAATTAGATTCATTTACCTAAGCTCCAGACGCTCTGCATGATGGCACCCTGTGCAACTGCTCGTATGGTGGCACCCTGTGCTACTGATCATGTTTTTGACTGTCACCGGTTATAAAAATGACCATGCCAAGTTCTTTCTGCTATGAAATTTAGAACTGTTCATGTTGTTGCCACTCCCATGTTGGTGTCACCCGGTGCGGCCCGCACCTTCCGAGTGACGCCTCTGCACTAACTTATATAACAACGTGCATAGCAAGATTACATGGCTTTGGCTTTATCTATATAAATAAAAATGTTAATAGGATTCACGCCTAGCTAATAACTTCTAAAGTTCTTCACCAATTGCCTTGAAATTTACACACAAAATTGCAGTAAATTAATAAACTGAACTAGAAAAGAAATTTTTCTCAATGCTTACTTTTTACATTAAAGTAGGTGTCATAGCTACTTGTAATATTAGTTATGCATTGTGAGTTCTTGTGACGATCTGTCTAAGTCTTCTCTTCTCTGATAGGGATTGACACTTTATCTAAGCGTGTACTCAATCACATACATCACGAATAAATGATATAAACTGCCAAGTCCGATTCATATACTTTATTTCAAGATTACACAAAATTTACTTTAAAAATATAAGTAGAATGAAACTATACACTGCAAGATCCAGATTCACTGAAACATCACTACTCTATCCTGTGTGCTGCCTATTTTTGTCAAACTGCATGTCTGTTCTGTACCTCTCTGTTCTCCTCTTTTCTCCCCTTAATTAATTAACTCATCCCTGACCCAATGATCCATATTCTTGAAAGTACAATGTAGAAGTTTGGCGCCATGTATACGAAACCAGACAGTAGATAATAAGTTTATCACTGAGTTATCACAACATTTTTCTCTCGAAAATACAAGGACGCTTTTAATTCCAGCCTAACTAGGACATCTAACTTAATAGGTATGTGTCCCCTAAAAATACAAATACTCTCTAAATGTGACAGTCATTGTACCTATGGCGCATTTCCAGCTATTCCAAAGTGTGTTATAAAAACATTACCGATTTGTGGTCGTTACAGAAGGCTTGGTCACGGCAGCGTGTGGCGGTTAAAGCTAGTATTTAATATTTAGTCTTAATATAATTAATTGGAAACTCGTTTGGGGCCCCCTCAAACGGGGGCCGGGGGGGACGTTCAAATTTGGACCCTCCCTCCCCCCACCCTAGTTACGTCACTGATAGAATAACTTATTAGTACAATCGTCTGGTGACTGCTTAGTTCTCAGCTCATTCATCAGCTCCATTCGCAATCGCTTACATCGGTTTTCTTCAGAAATATGTTCACTGACTAACTGCGAATGCGATACACCAGCTTTAGACATGATGAATCCACGGGCCATTGCTGACTGTATGGCATTCTCCAGAATTGTGGTTGCTTCTGACCGTGGAATCAATGATTTGAAATTTGGATCAAGCATCTGATGCAGCTTAATGTGATCATTTACAGAAAATCGATGGTCAAGCCGGTTGAGAACTGACAGCTTTTTCATTCGTATTTTGTCATCATCAGCATTTGATGCAGTGCAGATCTTTCTTATGTGCCTTATCACTAGTGGAATAGTTGATAAGGTTGGCATTGAAAAGCTGAAGAGATCAGTTATCCTCTGTGAATACTGCCTCGTCTTCTATGGTTGCGGTCTTGTAATGAAGTGCAGTTACGATGTTTCGGCACTTTTGCAGTATCTGCAGAACGTCTTCATTTTTATGATGCTGTCGGTAGTAAGCAGAAGGTGCAATGCTGATAAGAGTCAACCTTCAAAAGCTTTGAAGTGTTTATCATATTTGCAGCACCATCATGGCTTTGTGATCAACTGAAAAGCTTTTCAAGACAGAACTGACATGATCAGCAAGGTCATGTGCAGCAAGAGTAAGTATTGCGTGACAGACAAGTGCAGGGTTGTTAGTGTCGAAGTATCGGTATCGGCCGATACAGTATCGGCCGATACAGTATCGGCCGATACAGTATCGGCGATACTTTTTTAGTATTGTTTGCTGTATTGCCGATCCTTTTTGTATCAAGTATTGATCTGTGTATCGCCGATACATTTTAAACCAAAAATTTTCGATACTCGATACCGATACTTTACTATTGCCACTATTTGCAGAAAAACAATAGCGATTTTAATACATTGTCGTCTACATAAATTCAATCTCTACAAGTAGCCATCAACCCTACCAATATTAACACCACCAAACTACCCACCCATAGGCCTACAACCATGGTCGGCGAGATGAAGAAAAACTGTAGTTTTAATCTTCTTTTGAAGTTTTTGCCATGCGCGCCGACGTCTTTAAATGTTATTCTTATATTCTTTTATTCATTTACTTTCTTTCTGTCAACTTTTTGTTCAATGTTTTAATGAACAACAGAAAAGAAAACTTTATTTTTTTATCGATCTGTCAGTTATATATACACAGACACACACACACACACACACACACATATATATTAGGGTGCATCACCACAATAGAGGAAAAAATTAATTGTTTGTTTTTGAGCTGTCTATGTTTCTAATTTGCTCTAATATCATTAATAATAACTTGTGTAAAATATTTTTCAAATCAGAGTTGATTTAGAGGTCCCCCTCCCCCCCCTCCCCGCCCAAGAAATCACAAAACATGACATGTAAAGAAAACAAGCAATTAAGCCTGTTCCATTCTGGACACAGGACGTGTTAGCGCATTTTCATGTTATGTATCAGTACGTTTGTTATCTTTCAGTAAATATTTGTAAATTTTGGAAATGTTTATAAATTTAATTGTGTAATGCATATATCTGAAAAAAGATAATAAAAGGACGTTTCTTTATATTTGAAAACAAAATTATTTTCTCTTAAATCTAACTACAAGTGGTTTGTGGTCACTGAAATAGGACTCATAATTGAAACATTCTAAATTGTAGTCATTTAATCGTCCGAAAACTCCGTCAATTGTTGTTTTATATAAAGTACGGGAAGTAAGTCATGTTGAATAACTGTTACAAAAATAAATAATGATTACGCCCCTTTGATTAGCTTTTATTATTTATATTTAAAATATAAGCAAAACGGTACATAAAAAACTCTTGTATTTTTGGCCCTGAGAGGTCAGATCGCGAAATGGAAAAAAGGCATTTCTTGGCAGGCCAAGACCTACAAAATGATATATACATCATGGGTCTAGGACTTAGGGTTGTTGAGATCTAGGGTGATGACGGACGGACGGACGGACAGAAAGACAGACAGACAGACAAAACAGGGACAATAGAGCATTTTTTTCGAAAATGCTCTAAAAAATTTTATTCTAGCCTATATAAAAATTACATTAAAGTATTAAATTATTTAATACTGTTGCATTTAATTCAGTTTCACTTTGTTGCACGTTTAAAAGGTTTACGCACATTTGAGATGTTTTTGCGGTTCATTTCTACCACTTGAAGAATGTTTTGAAAATGTTCATCCGTTCGCGCTGCTTCAACAAAGTCAGATGCCAGTTTCACTCCTCTCTCGGCACAATCGTTAACAACGTTAATAGCAGCAACATTTTCTGCACTGGCAATGTAAGAAGCTGTTTGGCACCAATCATCAACAGGCAGTTGGAGGAATCCTGTGTCCAGTTGAAGTCTGTATATAGTAAACCACGCGTAAACTCCAGCCAGATCACACAACCGAGTTTTAGAATTAATTGATTGGAATCGGGGTTTTCCCCAACCATTTCCAAATCGATTCTGTGGAGTTTGGAGGGCAACCACTGCTCGAAGCCTTAGCTAGAGCTTTTCCAACACAGGTACTTCATTGCTGAACAGAGCAAGTGGGATCATTTCAGCAGTGAGGTACCACAGATGCCTATTCAGGGCACGGATTGCTGACTTGGATATGTCTCTGTTGACATCGTTGTAATCCAAAAGTCGCTTGTAGAGCTGTAGATCATTCCATGGTGCATCCACACTCTTTTTGCAAGTGAGCCACCACACGACATAAACATGTTTTACAAATGTAGCAAATGCACGAATCTTTGGCACTTGATCACGTGTGGTAATAGTACCTGGAGGCAATAATTGAATTTGTTTCTCACACAGTGCAATCTTGAGGCAATATATCAGCTTTGCCATCCATCGTGCTTTGTGCAGAGCACCTGGTCTTTTAAAGTTAACCTCCTTATTTGTAGCATTCAAGTAAACAAGGGACAGCTTAAGGAATTCGTGGTAGTCGTCTCGCAAGAATACCGCATCTCTCATTATCGTCAGTCGCTCTTGAGTCTTCAGGTCATGATCAGCTAACGTAAACGAACTACAAACGTGAGACCAATCATGTGCCACCAATTCCCAATTACTTCGCAGCTTGGTGAACAAAGTTATATCCGGGGATTTGGAAACTTCTATTTTCATGTCTGCAAACAAAAGCGAAAGGATAACTTCGCCAATGTGATGGCGACAACCTGACCACAGAAGAGCACGTTGCAGCATATTTTGTATGACAATGCAGGCAGCAGTCTGATGACCAGTGTTTGATCTTGTTGTGTCGATTGTCATATTAACGATACAATAATTACAATGCCACTCTGTCATTAGCTTTATGGTTAATTCTGCAATTATTTCACCAACGGGTTTCTTTGTTGCCTTGGCATAATTTGGCACTCCTAGAAGTTTCAATTGCTTTGCATCACCGACAACAACTGTTATGCGTTCTTCAGTGACATGATGATTTTTAGAGAAGTGTGTCAGTTTGCCATCCCAGTGGAGAGTGCAGAGTTTGGGTGGTTCCCAGGAGTCGTGGATCTTTGTAGATATCTCTTAACTTTGCGACGTGAACGATCTGCAGTGGCATAGGAAGAAGGCACCATTGATACAACACCCCCAGACTCGCTAATAAGGCCCTGTGTGAAAGCTGCCTGCTGTGTTGGTGTAATCTTTAATCTTGTCGCTAGTGACACAAGATTTGGACGGCTTAAAACATCTGGAGGTACAAATACCAAAGCTCCTGTTGGCTTTCTTCGCTTTTGCAATGGCATTATATCATCCAAACAGTTATCAACAAACTCCATATTATCTTCAGATTTAGAAGTAGAATCATCGGGTTCGTCACTGCAACCCTCGCTGGAAGGCACTGATATCGTTGAACAAGCTGCATTTTCTTCTCTTGCGCGTTTCTGACGTTCCAATGTTGCGACATCTCGTGAATGGCGTCGAGCGACCTTTTTTGCAAGTGTTTTGTCAAATGATCCAAAGCTGGAAGATCTGTCTCCTTTCATAGACCTCAAGAATGCTAGATCTTCTGCATTCTCGATAATAGTCTCGACATTTGGTGGCAACAGTTGAAAAGTTGTTGCCAACATAGATATCCTTTGTTCCAGTTTATGTTTGGTGGCTGTTGTGTTTCGGCGACTTTTATCAATTGAACGAAGTTTATTGTATTCATCAAGAAGCTGAACAATCTTCTCACAAGCTCTCCTCTCTGCCACCATTGGAATGTTTGCTTTTTCGTAGAAAGCAGTAACTTGATTCAGCACAATTTTGGCAGTTGTAAATCGAGAAGGTGCACCAAGAGAACCTGGACGCTCACTGTGTGCTGCTACATTGCAGTGATACATCATGCACCTCAAAACTTGTAAACAAGTTGATAGTCGAAGAATTCCAGTAATTATAGCATCATCAACACAGATTGCAGGGCCAATGCCAAACAATTCATTTGTCAGAAGAGTTTGTGGTTTCTTTGTTCGCGAGGCAGAGACGCAGTAATAACTTGATATGCAACTGTTGAAGTGATGCCAGGGTCAGCCAGCATTTCCTTAGAAGGTGTAAACATTTTATTGTTGTTTTTCGTATCATTTCCATGTTCTGATTTTATAGGTCGTATGTATCAGAAATTAAAATAATATAAATAAAGAAATTAAAATGCTTGCCTTGGTCATCAATATGCGGTAAGGAAAAATGTTGTTTTTGCTAATAAAATGTGAATTTTAAATTTTATTTCTAGCACAACTGCTTATCAAAATCAATCATAGCTACCAAACATTATAAAACCAAATACTATAAAACAATTTATATAGCGCTTCACTTTTTGTATGTAAGTATGTAAGACTTTACAAGAAGGATGGTTTTATCTAGTTTTCGCTTAATTATGCAAACTTTGTTAAAGTCCGGGGGACCTCTAAATATTGTCAAATATTTTTTATTTTTTTACACAATGCTTTTTTTGATCAATGGAACAAATTTAAATAGCAGACAGATCAATTATTAAATTTTTTTTTGGTGATGCACCCTAATATATATATATATAAGTATATACTGTAAGTGTTTATTAGGTTATATAGCAATAAACTATATACCGTACTGTATGTTTGTGTGTATGTATGTTAATTGAGTTGGTAATTCATTTGTGCTTATTTATATTTATAGCCTACATTTGTTTTTATTTATTTATTCATTTTTAGAGCATTTTCGAAAAAAAATGCTCTATTGTCCCCGTTTTGTCTGTCCGTCTGTCTGTCTGTCTGTCCGTCATCACCCTAGATCTCAACAACCATAAGTCCTAGACCCATGATGTATATATCATTTTGTAGGTCTTGGCCTGCCAAGAAATGACTTTTGTCCGTTTCGCGATCTGACCTCTGAGGGCCGTCAAAGGGGCTTATAAAGTACCGTTTTTTTACTATATAAGCTATATTAATAAAGGAGCGCCCTATATCTCAGCAACCATAAGTCCTAGACTCATGATGTATATATCATTTTGTAGGTCTTGGCCTGCCATGTGTACATCAAAAGTTCATTTCGCGATAGGACCTATGAGAGCCGGGCTTCAGGGCTCCTAAGGGGATTATATATATTATATATATATATATATGGCCCATTCTAAACCTTGTACGTTCAATAACCCATTCATTTGGTGCGAAATACTGCAGCACGTAGTTTCACCAAGATTTATTAAGAAACTCATCAAATGAAATAGTAAGCTTGTGTTCTGAGTTTAATTGAAAGTATCAGAGCTATGCAACAATTGACGGAGTTTTCGGACGATTAAATGACTACAATTTCGAATGTTTTCAATTATGAGTCCTATTTTAGTAACCACAAACCACTTGTAGTTAGATTTAAGAGAAAATATTTTTTTTTCAAATATAAAGAAACGTCTTTATAATATTGTTACGACTTTTCCCCCGGTGCGCACTGTGCATCGAGATATTGAACGCTATGACGTGGTGGAGAGAAGTGACGTAGAAGCCGGCAAGAAAGTGGCCATGTTGCAGTTGTTGTTGTTTATTTTAATTTTATAGATATTAGAAAGAACTCTTGGAACCCACGCCGGCCTGTTTGTTGTTTTGATTCCATAAACAGAATTTTTAAGAGTTGTAACATTGGTGTCAGAGGTGGGATTTCTTTTCTGAAAATTGCCGGTAAGAAGCTAAGTAAACTTCTAGTTGTATAGTTGATAGAAGAATTAGATAAAAGGGGCCACCCTACTGACGGCAACAAGGAGCAATTGGCCTCTAGACTAAAGGATGCCCTGATAAAGGAAGGAAATGATCCTGAGAGCCACAGTTTTGAGTCTGAAAGAAGGCCAGAATGAAATGAAAGAATTACTTAAGAATGAAAGGAAAGAATTACTTCAAGCAATAAGAGACGAAATAGGAGATCTGAAGGAAGATCTCAACACTAGAATTGAGAAGGGAAAGGTTGAGATTAACGAAAAGGTCGACGGCCGGATAATGGAACTCCAGGCTCAGATCAAGGACACAACTGCCAGGTATGATGGTGAGATTGGAGATATCAGGGAAGAAGTGAGGAAAGTTCAGTTGACACAGACTGCAACCCCAACAACCGTAATGGAATTTCTGGACGTCATAATAACCGACACTTTCATCGATGCCATTCGTGATCGAGACCTAAAAAAGGCCATTATGATAAGTGGGAAACGCAAGGCCAGTGAAGCATTGGTGTATGTTCTATCTTACGAGGCAGCTAAGAACGCGTCCAGGACTGACCACCCTGCCAGGCAACTAGAAGTTGATGCAGATGAGCAAATTAACAAGATTCGCAAGGTGGTCGAAGAGGTCATTACCTCAAAAGAGCAAAAGATAAGCGACAATTCAAGGAATGCTGATATGGGTGATACTCGCTGCTGGAATTGTGGCGCCTCCGGTCATGTTCGGCGGTACTGTCCAAGACAGAGGCAGTATTCCGCCGGACAGAACAGAAACCCCCAGCTCCCAAACCGCTGTAACTACCAGGGAAACTAAAGTCTGCCTGCTTCGTAGGGCGGAAGCTGGCAAAATACTCCAACAAAGCCCGTAAAGTCGTCATTCCTATTGCAACTATTGGGATTAAATCAAGCCTGTATGTTAAAGGAAAAATTGGACAGTTTGAGTGTAGATTTCTATTGGATACTGTGGCATCACGCTCAATCCTGCGACCCGACGTAGTCAAAGGCATACAATTGAATAACGTGAGTGGACATTTATTAAAGACAGCAAGTGGTGAATTAATGCCGATCTTGGGACGAACTAAAACTGAATTCCAACTAGGGGATGAATTGTTCTTTCATGAATTTTTGGTGGCTGACATTGTCGACAAATGCATTTTGGGGCTAGACTCCATGCACTTATATGGCCTTACACTGAACATTGGCGTAGGCACGTTACAGTGTGGGAAAAAGGAATTTCCCCTTCTTGGGAAAGAGGATGATGAGAATGTCATAAAGAGGATACTACTCATTGAAGACATAAGTGTGCCTGCTCAGTCGGAGTTTATCATCTGGGGTAAACTGGACTATGGTGGAAATGGAATAAAAACGGTCATAGTGGAGGCTGATCATGGAAATAGTCGAGGACTTGCCGTTGGGAAAACGTGGTGACAATCAATGGTTCCAGGTTGGTACCAGTACGAGTAATGAACATCACAAACTCTGATCAAACCTTACGAAAAGACAGCGTCATCGCCATCTGTGATGAGGTCAATTCTATAACAAACTGCGAGGTCGACTGCAAGTTGGTAGCCGATGGTTATGGAAAGAATCAATTGCTAGAGAAACTTTTGAGTGACTATCAGAAGGCAAAGGGCTTGCTGCAGGATTATGCAGATATCATGGCCGTTGAAGAAAAGGATTGCGGGAGAACAGACTTGGTTCAGCATCGAATCAACACCGGAAGTGCTAAGCCAATACGACAGATACCACGCCGTCTACTGTTAGCAAAGCAACAAGATGCAACCGACATGCTAGAACAAATGCATAAACAGGGAGTGATTGAACCGTCTAACAGTCCTTGGAGTTCGCCTGTTGTACTGGTAAAGAAAAAGGATGGAACATGCAGATTCTGTGTAGACTACAGAGCATTGAACGAGATTACGCACAAGGACAACTATCCACTACCCCGTATTGATGACACTTTGGATACACTCACAGGCTCACAAATCTTTTCCACTCTTGATTTGAAAAGTGGATACTGGCAGGTTGGGTTACATCCCAAGGATAAAAAGAAGACCGCATTTTCGACAGGTAACGGCCTATGGCAATTTACTGTTATCCCGTTTGGCTTATGCAACGCACCTGCAACTTTTGAACGGCTAATTGAGCACATATTATAGGGTCTGAACTGGAAGACGTGCCTTGTTTATCTTGATGACATAATCGTAATTGGGAAGACGTTTGACGAGCACCTTACAAACCTAAGAGAAGTTTTTCAGCGTATTCGGAGTGCCGGGATGAAACTCGGCCCACAGAAGTGTTCACTTTTTAGAAAGAAAGTGAAGTATCTGGGTCATATTGTGTCTAAAGATGGCATAAATACTGACCCTGAAAAGGTTGAAGCTGTCAAAAGTTGGCCAAAACCAACAAATGTGCATGAACTTCGAAGCTTTCTGGGACTCTGCACATACTATCGTCGGTTTGTGTCGGGCTTTTCCAACATTGCCAGGGAACTTCATCGGCTCACGGAGCAAAAGAAGCCCTTTCTTTGGAGCGAAGAATGCCAACAGTCTTTTGACAAATTAAAGAATGCACTAAGCTCTTCCCCAGTACTGGCTTACCCAGTCCCTGGTAAAACATTTATACTTCATACAGATGCTAGTAGTACCGGGTTAGGTGCTGTGTTGTTCCAGAGGATAGATGGCATAGAGAATGTTGTATCCTTTTACAGTCGAACTCTGTCGAAAGCTGAGAGGAATTATTGTGTAACCAGACGAGAACTTCTGGCAGCTGTGGATGCAATAAAACACTTCCACAAGTATTTGTATGGCCAAAAATTTACTTTGAGAACAGATCATGCAGCACTGAAGTGGCTCTTGTCCTTTAAGAGCCCAGAAGGACAGATTGCTCGTTGGATTGAAAGACTGCAGACTTACGACTTCGATACCCAACATCGCAGGGGATTGCTGCATAATAATGCAGATTCCCTATCACGTCGACCCTGTAAGCTGGAGTGCAAACACTGTCAAAGGCTAGAGGAAAAAGAAACTGATGTTGAGTGTTGTGCACGATTGGGGTTAGGTGCTTCAGAACCATGGTCTGATATGAGTCTTCGAGAGGATCAGCTGAAGGATGAGGATCTGGCTCCAATTCTTTTGTGGAAAGAATTAGGACAAAGGCCGGACTGGCTGAGAGTAGCGGGAAAGAGTGCCGCCACGAAGGCCTATTGGGCTCAGTGGGACTCACTGATATTAAACAGGGGAATCATCAAACGGGTTTGGGAGTCAACTGACAGCAGCTCTCACCGCATGCAATTGTTGCTCCCGAAGTCGAGAGTGGTCGAAGTGTTAAAAGAGATGCACAATGGTGTAACAGGTGGTCATCTTGGAGTAAATAAGACACTGGAGAAAGTGCGCCGCAGTTTCTACTGGTTCCAGTACCGGAAGGATGTAGAGGACTGGTGTAGAAAATGCAACCAGTGTGCAGCAACAAAAGGGCCGAGGAACAAACCTCGGGGCCGCATGCAGCAGTACTTTACTGGAGTCCCCTTTGAGAGAATTGCTATAGACGTTGCAGGACCCTTCCCGGAGACCAGGCAAGGGCACCGCTATATCTTGGTTATCAAAGACTATTTCAGCAAGTGGCCAGAAGCTTTTGCTATGGCGAATCCGGAGGCCAAAACTATTGCGGACATAGTGGTTAATGAGTGGATCAGTCGTTTCGGAGTCCCGATGGAGCTCCACTCGGACCAGGGTCGAAACTTCGAATCAAAATTATTTCAGGAGATGTGCGAAATCCTGGGGATTCAAAAGACAAGAACAACCCCGTTACATCCACAATCGGATGGGATGGTCGAAGGGTTTAACCGGACGCTGGTGCAGCACCTGGCAAAATTGGCAGATGACCGCCAGGACGACTGGGACACTCACATACCACTGTTTCTGATGGCATACCGAGGAGCCACCCACGAAACGACGGGTCACTCGCCATCAACGATAGTGTTTGGCCGGGAACTCCGCTTACCTTGTGACCTTCTGTTCGGGCTTCCCAGAGACGCTCCCTCCATGGAAACAGATTATACCAATGGACTGAGATCTCGACTTGAGGAACTACATTCTAGGGTTCGAAAAAACATCAAAATCGCTAGTGACACTATGAAAACCAGATATGACAGACGGGCAAACTCGTCTGGTTTTCAAGAGGGAGACCTAGTCTGGCTTTACAACCCACAGAGACGTAAAGGAAGATCCCCAAAACTGCAGAGGGACTGGGAGGGCCCCTACCGGGTCATAAAGAGACTTAACGACGTCGTATACAGAATACAGAGAAACACCCGCACCAAGATGAAAGTGGTTCATGTGGACAGACTGTACAAATAGTGTTGTGAGAACTGACCTGTCCGGGACGGACAGATTTAAGAGGGGGGCAGTGTTACGACTTTTCCCCCGGTGCGCACCGTGCATCGAGATATTGAACGCTATGACGTGGTGGAGAGAAGTGACGTAGAAGCCGGCAAGAAAGTGGCCATGTTGCAGTTGTTGTTGTTTATTTTAATTTTATAGATATTAGAAAGAACTCTTGGAACCCACGCCGGTCTGTGTGTTGTTTTGATTCCATAAACAGAATTTTTAAGAGTTGTAACAATATTTTTTTTACAGATATATGCATTACACAATTGAATTTACAAACATTTCCAAAATTTACAAATATTTACTGAAAGCTAACAAACGTACTGATACATAACACGAAAATGCGCTAACACGTCCTGTGTCCAGAATGGAACAGGCTTAATTGCTTGTTTTTAGTATTTACTACATTTCATTAAAAATAATTAATTGAATGGTATTAAATTCTAAAACTATGGTGTAATTAAAATTGAAAACCGTGTAATAAAACAATATCATATAATTAACACATGTTATATTATTAAATAATATGCTGAGTTCATCAAACAATACAATTTTGGGTGGTTAAAAATATTTTTTTTTAAATCTTGCTTTGCTCTTTCTTTCATGTGTCAACATTATACATTCTTTCTTTCTTTTCATTTTGGTTATAGTAACAGTTGTATATTGTCATCGCATTTAAAACATTGAACCACGCACTAGCACTAGTCGTTGCTCTCAGTGATCAGTCGAGATCAGTTGTAGGGGTATGACTAAAATATAAGCCTATATCCCCATATCATATTTGGTGGAGCTTTGTATCACAAATAAAGAAATGTGGGTTATTTTTTTGTTTTGCATAAAAAAGTTCACCATCCAATCGACACGAATATTTTAGAACATAAAAATTTTCAAATATTTCGATAAAGGTTTCACCATTACAAATATTTCAGCAGAACTGTTATTATTAAGCAATTCGTCCTGGTTCTGCCGCCGTGCAGTAAGACAAGCAAACAAATCTGTAGATTCAGATATCTGTACTGTTGACTGTACTAAAGCTGCACCACCCTGCAGAGTAAGTTGAATGGGAAGTGCACTGCAGGCACGCTTTAAGGTTTTTACAACTTCTGCCTTGTGATCCAAGTTGTCTGTCCAGTTGGTCTTAAATTTGGGATTGACCACTGCTTCCAGTTTTGCATCTGGATCAGAAAATATGAAATCGAATCGCGCATTAATGCAATTAATAACAGCTCTGGCAAGGGGTTCACACACCGTGAGAGGGTGTTTATGTCGCAAAATCATTACCTGTAATTTACCTTTTATAATGGTTAGTGTGGGCAGTAAATAGCCAAATCCAATATTATATTTTCCTTACCAAATGTCCAGTCCACAACACAATGGATCAGATGCTTTAGTGTATTCTGCTCTGAATATTTTGTGCTGCGGAGTCAGTCTCTGGATGTCAATGTTATCAAACACCATATCAAGTTCTAATTCTGGATTGGATAGTAAACAATGAAATTTTGCAACAGCATCGTAAGTGGAATTCCACCGAGTGTCTCCGGGAGAAACGAGATACGTGCCGATTGCCGCAGCCAAATATGAGCGATTTTGTTTGTTCCAGATAGCTACTAAATTTAACAAGGACGAATTGCTTAATAGTAACAGTTCCAGATATCTTGAAGATAACTCATCAGAAATGCTGTCATTAGCAGTCTACCCAAGCATTAAGAAACTAAACCTGCAACTGAACACAGGACTTACGATTGGTGCTGCAGTTGAGCGACTGGTTTCATTGGGTGGGCGTGTTTTTTATGCCATTACTTTCTAGGCCAGGGGTCGGCAACCTTTGGAGACGGAAGAGCCAAAAGTAAAAAAAATGCATTTTTCTCAAGTTTTTAAAGAGCCACTGAAATATTTTGTTTCAAGATTATGGTATTTGATTAGGCCGCCTTTTGACATCGAAAGAGCCGCATGAGGCTCGTTAACCCTGTTCTAGGCTAAGCAATGATCATTTTGAAATGATGGTCTTCTTACGTGCTGCCAAATGGTGAAGTGATTAGCATTAAAATTGTGCTTTGACGTTGTATTTTTATTTTTTTTTAAAAACCTGAGAAACTTGCACTCATTATATTTTAAATAAAAACATGTTGTTCTCAAAAGTATCGGTATTGTAAGGTATCGATTTTGGCGATACATTTTTACATAAGTATTTGTATTGGTATTGGCAATACTATTTTCATGATGTATCGGTTTCGGTGTTGACGATACAATTTAAGAGTATCGTTAACAGCCCTGGCCAAGTGTGACAACTTTATATGTCCAGTCATGGTCTAAAAAGAAGGCCCTGATGTCAAGATAGTTGATAGCCCGGTAGCGATCGGTCCATCCATCAAACATCAAAGTGAATTTACTTCAGCCACTTTAGTTTTGACTGCTGACCTGACAGGTTGGTAAACATCGTCCAAGGCTGTTCCCACAGGTGTTACTGGTGCTGGTATGTTGAGCGATGGGCAATTAATTGGGGAAAAATCAACAAAAACATCTTTAGTCACATTTTCAAAGGCAAGCGTCTCAATAGAACCAGATAACAATATCTTTTGTTTTCTCATGACTTGATTTTGCCTGATATTGACTGCTACCTTCTTAATACTTACGGAAATATCCCAAAATTTTATTTGACTTTTCTTCACTTTGTACTGACACATCGTGCTTGACACTTAAGTGAAGATTCATATTGCCACTTGATGATGTTCTGGCAAAATATGTTACTTTTGAAATGTGACCCTTGTCACCCATTGACTGCTGAGCAGTGAGACACAGTTGACAATAAACTCGATCTTCATCAACATTTCTTCCATCAGTGGAAAACAGGCCACCAAAGTAGCTCCAGCATTGTGCTTTAGAATTTACATGTTGGCTAGGCGGTTTAGGTTCTACTTGCAGATTAATGAACTGCCTCTCTTCCCGGTTTAGTTGACGTTTGCTGACATTTGAGTTCACCTAAAATCATCAAATATAATTTGTATCAGTTATTGACTAAAACTAGAATCTATTTAGTGTTAGTTGAAACAATTTATTTAGATTTTTTAGGCTTACCTTTTTAGAAGATCGTTGAGCCATAATTGAGCTATAAATCGTATATTACGACAAAGATTAACGAAAACTTTATTTTTTTTATTTTTTTATTAGTATTTAATAAATTAAGACTGTAAGATAGAAGGATAAAGACAAGAAGACTTATTTAGCCGCCATTATATTGTGTTTGGATAAAGATAACTCCTAACTAGTTTTTGTCAAGCTTCCGGCGACGGTTAATCTAACGGCTGACAAAATACGGCGGTTAATGCAGCGCGCCGCATACTTTTCGGCGGATTTACGGCGGACGAAAATTCGGCTGAGGGGTCTACATGTAACCATAAGTTTTTAAATATACGCTTATTTATGTCTGTACTTATGTGTAATAAAATTTCTAAAAGTGGGAATCAAGAAGCAGAGGATATTAGGAAGGTTCACTTTTTCCTAACCCAATTGAGGTCTCCGACTTCTCCCCCTTTAAAAAATGTATTAAAAAATGTAAAAGCAATGGCGACGTAAATATATATATATATATATATATATATATATATATATTTATATATGTATATGTAAAAGCTTAAAAATCGTGTTCACTTATGCCTGCCTGGCACAGGAGGTACCATGTTTAATAAGGTGGTCTTCCTGTACCGGGCTATCCTGGTCTGAGAGACATACCATGGTCTATGGGGAAAAGATCATTGGGGTTCTCTTGTCAGGAAAAAAAACCTTCTTGCGTAGGTGGTGGTACTGTGGTCAATGAGGATCATCTGAGACCGTAGTATTCACATCTGGATGTTGTGATAGATGTGGCAGGAAAAACCCCTTGACTTGCCATTCTGGCCGATCAGCAGTACAAACACCCTGCTGATCTGGCCATTTAGGGGAGGTCTTAAAACTCTCTTTTTTGCCATCCCGGCAGATGATAGCGGGCACTTAACCCGCCGCTTTGTAGGCATCAGCGCCGCCAACAATGCTGGTGTGGAAGGCACATTACACCCTATCATGCTGGCAATGGCGGCGTTAAAAATAAATAAATAATTTAAAAAAATTAAAAGATTGTTTTCTCTTGATATCTCTTAGAATATAGTATCTCGAAGACGTTTGGTAATGATCGTGTCGGTCGAAATATTTTTGTGTGGTTCCCGAAAGGCTTACACAATCTTATATGTCATTTGTAGAAGTGGAGGGTGCTTGATCACCTCTCCACTATTTACTTTTGGCATGACCAATATCACCATTCTATAGCTATATAATGGTACTGTGTTTATTGAATATAGTTAGCATAATCATCCATAATAAAATGACTAGTCTACAAGTTTAAATGTATATAACATCAGTTATATATAAATTGTACATGTTGTTAGTCCAATACTTTATACAAATATATAAATCTTTGTTCGTTTGTGCTTTGTATATAGGATAAAAACATCAATACATTTTTCTCTAAGAGTTAGACCGGCAACACTCGCGCCTCGTCCATGTGCGCTAATTGGGGCTAGCTGTAATCATAGATCTATAGCTGTAATTATCTTTAACAAATCACTGATGCAAAGACAGTGGTTAAATATATATATATATATTAGGGCTGCTGATTAAACTGCGTTAATTTGCGATTAACGCGTCAAAAAAAATTTGCGATTAAAATTTTTAACGCAACAATTAAATGCCTTAATTTGACCAAAATGCTGAAAGTTCACCGAATCGATAAATAACGGAATTTCACGCAACAATTTGGTTAAAGTCCGTTCACTTATTAAGTAGATCTACCACCCCCACTCTGTCATAATTTCCACACACCCTCAGCCCCAATTGTAATATAAAATGATGATGTTTTGTTATATAGCCCTTGGACAAGTGAACCTCCTGCTCCGTTCCCGGTCGAAAAAAAGAAAAAATGTTTCATTCACTAGTTTACATTATATACCGTAGTGTATTGGTGGAGGTACTGTAGTGTACTGGTGGAGGTAAAAGTACGACAAGTCAGAGGCGTAGCGAGGGGGCAATGCAACTTGCGCCCGGGGCATTTTACCTTTTTAATACTTTTTTAGCGCCCCCCCCCAATTCGAAAACCATATAAGATTATATAAAAAATATACCATTTGGCGCCCCTGAACCTCGGCGCCCGGGGACATTTGTACCCCCGCCCGCCTACCCTCCTAGCTACGCCTCTGCGACAAGTGTTTGGTGAACTCTGTTATAATTAGGTCAAAATAACGAGATTTTGTATCACCATTTTTTTTGCGCCCAATTTTTTTTCGCATTTGAAAATACAGCGTCTTGCATCAGCTGCACTAACAGTTTCATGACACTTCAAATCAATGTCTAGACATGGTCTAGAGTCTCTAGACTATGCTATGCAAACATCAGTACACGAGACAGTGTATATATTTTTCAGAATTATTGTGATACTGAGCTAAATTTAATATTTTATATTAATTAAAGTTCTGAAACTAGCGGTGTCGATATGACGGAAAGAAAGAAAGGCATATTTTTGTTTGTGCTTTCTATATAGCAATAAAAACATCAATAGATTTTTCTCTAAGAGTTAGACCGGCAAACACTCTGATACAACTGTTGCTATAACCAAAATGAAAAGAAAGAAAGCATTTTTAATTTTGACACACACAAGAACAACAGAAGATTAAAAATGAGAGCTGATCTATCAAAATTTTGCTTTGAACGTTTGAAACGGTAACATTAAAGAGTGTCATTTTACAAGATACTTTTTTATTAATTTAACTGACAGACAGATAAAAAAATAAAATTTTCTGTTGTTCACTAAAACATTGAACAAATAGTTTATAGTATGAAAGTAAATGAATGAAAGAATATAAGAGTAACATTTATATACATTGAAACGCAAAGCAAAAACTTCAAAAGATGATCAAAAGTAAATTTGTCCTTCAACTCGGTGACTGTGGTTGTCATTTCTGACGCGAGCTCCTAGTTTGAAACAATGGAACATCTTTAAGTGGAGAGTGAGAGTGTGTTAAAAATGTGACTTGGTGGGGAAAGGGGAAGGGGGGGGATTAAGGGGAAAAAACGCGTTAATAATAAGTGAGCGACAACTTTCTGGCTATACTATTATTTTATGAATGAAAAGTTACATTTGAGATATAAATGACGTGTGTATTTTTGTTTTTTGGAATGGGAAATGGAGGATAGGGTAAACAGACTTACGTGTGGGCGAAGTGAAACATAATATGACAGGGAGGGAGGGAAGAGGGGTTGACATACATCATTAGTTCAGAAAGTGTGGTACGAAAAAAAGATAAGACATTGTTGTTAAATAAAAAGAAAACAATTCGCATCATTGACGTGATTGATACATGTCAATAAACTGGTCTCAATAACTAATTCAATAGACATATATGCTAATGCTTAATAAATATGTTATAATTCATTAAACCTCTTTCGTAAATTTAAATGACTTGTTTATTATGCCAATGTTATGCTTTGATATTATGACATATTAGTTTGAATACAAACAATTGTATTATATTGCGTCGATTAAAATGTGCGTTAATTTGCGATTAAAATTTTTAATCATGCGTTAATTTCGATCAATTTTTTAATCGAACAGCAGCTCTAATATATATATATACATTAGGGTGTCCCAAAAATGCTCGAAATATTATTTTTTTTAAATCTTTGGTGTCTCACCCCCTGAAATGTGTCTCTTGGGTACAATGAGTGAATTGGTGAAGTTGTAGCTCATTTGAACAACATTTAGAGGTCCCCCAAGAGCTTTTAAAATTCCAGTATTAGGCCAACATAAAAATCCAGACGAATCATGGCTCAAATAATTTGCAGTTTTTGCATGCCATAGTTGAATAAAATGAAGTTTAAATATACTTAAAATTATCTCATTGCTACCATTAACTAGAGTTAAAATTGTGTGATTCTTAATTAGAAAATGTAATAAATGCTAGAAAACATATAAAATACCTAATGGGCGAAATTTAAGCAATGTGCATATTTTTTGAAGATTTATTTTTTTTAAACTAAGCATGCTAAATTGTCAGGCATCATATCACCAAAAGTTGCTGCAGTGCTGGACAGAACGAACACCAGCATTAGAAAATCAACAATGATACTTGCATCCGCATTCAACGAAGCTGGTGTTCCGACATCTGACACAGTATTTTCCAAGAGCACAATGCATCGTCATCGCAAGCTTTGTCGTAAACAAGCTGCAGCATGTATAAAAGAAGACTATATTCCCCCAAAATCAATTGTACATTGGGATGGTAAGCTATTGCCCGATGTTACCGGACATGTTACCAACAACGGCGATCGATTACCTGTCCTGCTCTCGTCACTTGTCGATGGCACTACAAAGCTTCTTGATGTTCCCAAGTTAGCATCCGTAATCTATTATGGATGGCATGCCGTCATCACATGTTGGAAGTACTCCTTTCCGATGCATTCAATGTTTGTCTTGGACCATCCACTGGACCAGAGATTTTGTTTTTTAAGAGGTTTCAAGAAAAATGACCAGAATTAAACCACACACCCGAAATATAAGATAATCCCCTTTGATAATCGTGTCTGATTCGATTAAAGAATTTATTAAATGTCAACTTGAGGTCAGTCATTCATGTGATGATTATTTGGAATTTCTTCTGCTTGCTGCACAAATGGTTGGGTTGGAGGTTGATGTCAGCATTCGCAGACCTGGTGCCCTACATAGGGCAAGGTGGATGGCGAAAGCAATCTATGCATTGAAAATCGATCTATTGTTTGCAGGTAATGAAACCATCTTTCAGTTAACAGCTCGAGAATTACAAGGTAATCAGCGCTTTAATCGGTTTACAATATGTGTTTATCTTCAATCATGGTTTTCATGCAGGCTCACCGCAGATGCACCTGTGAATGATATTTTGTTGAAAAAGCGTATATACGAATATGATGACGCTGTTCTTCGATTGACTGGATTGAAAATAATGGTGCGTCACTCGTGGTACTTGAGTCCGGAACTCTCGACGTTTGCGTTATTTTAAACCCTTTTGTCGGAGAAAGAAAAAACTGGCCTTGTTCGGACAATGCAATCAGAACGTGGACCGCATCTCATAAAAACACTATCAAAAAGTGTTGTTGATTTGCGTGCTTCTACCACATTTTTTGAAATATCCAATATTGATGCCAGTTTTCTAGATGTTCCTGTTGAAGCCTGGTCAGATACACCATCTTTTAAAGTTGCAGCAGATTTTGTAAAGAATCTGGCTTGTATCAATGACTCTCCAGAGCGAAGTGTAGCATTGATACAAAATTTCAAATTTGTGCAGAGTGTGATCGTGAACAGCTGGCTAAAATTTAAATTTGAAGAACTTTTTTAAATTTTTGTCTACCCTATAGTACAAAGTACAAAATAAATAGCAGGAATGCTTATTTGCATTGCTTATTATTATTATTTTTCAAGCAGTTTGACATTGATTCAAGAATTAACTTGACAAAATGAATAAAACTTTGTTTTTCATATTTTTTTACTTAAATTTCAAATTTAAAAATATAAACCATTCAAGATTTATATATTTTGTTTCATTTAATATTATAAACAATACTAAGCATCAATTTGTTACTTAATATATCAGATTCGCATATAATGTATTAGATTTGACCGCGAATGATTTTACACCAAAATCTGGAACTTTAAACCTCTTGGAGGCAGGGCCGGCGCCAGAGTATTTGCCGCCCTAGGCGAGCCTGTTGCACTCCGCCCCTACTAAAGGCAACTAAAAGAACTAATATTTAAAGTAATATTATAACTTTCACGAAGGAAAACTATGCTGCCGTTTGTTTCAATAGCTATTTAAGTTGCAACAGAATCTTTACAATGCCATGTATAATTGTGTTTTATGGCTATAGGCTACAATCGTAGGCCAATAAAATAAATCTATAATTAAATTTCAAAACTTTATTTTTCGTGCTTTGCTTTAGAAAATGTCGAAACGAGTTCCATCATATCAATGTCACTAGCAATATCATGTTTGATTGACACAGTAGCTAATCCAACAAGTCGTTCTTGTAGCATGGACGTTCTCAAATATGTCTTTATTAGTTTGAGTTTTGAGAAGCTTCGCTCACCACTGGCCACAGAAACTGGAAGTGTCAAGAGGATTCGGAGAGCTATAACAGTGTTGGGCACACTATCTGTTAGATTATTTTTCAATATAAAGTTTAGTACATCCTGTGGCGATGCACACCTTGCAACTCGTCTTGGAATGGCTTTCAGTTCACTGCTTAGATCAATGCGTCAATATCTTTGGAGTCTCTATGTCGCAAAGCTTTCGCAAGATTCAAACAATGTTCCGTAACTTCCCTGCTAGTTTTATTTTGTAAACTATGAACATCATACAGGAAACCAAACACCGAACTAATTTTTTGCATCAGAGTAAACCTTTCATCAACTGATTTTATGGCTGTGTCAAGAATAGCGAAGTAAAAGTTTACTTTGAATTTGTCTTTTGGATTATGAATGGGTTCTTCGTCATCTCTTTCATATGGAAATTGTTTCTTCTTTCTTCTGATACGGGTTGGTTCGGGTTCGAAAAGTACTGGTATCTCTAAATTGACTGCGATTTCAGCTGCATCTACCAGTGTTTTCTCATACTCTGTGTCATTTCTGCGGTTTACGAGAAACTTCTTTGTTTCAGCCAGATGATTGATGGCGCCATGTATATCTAATTCTTTTTTTTTTTAAGTTCTTTACTACTCATGTTGATCTCAAACAACACATCATACCACACAACCACAGAAACGACAAACTTAAAACTAAAAATGGCTTTTGCAATAACCCGCACATCTGTTCGTGATGTATTACCAGATGCTCCTGTTAAAAATTTGTATCATCCGCAATATCTGCCAGAGCATCGTAGATTTCACCAAGCTGATAACGAAGAGGCTTTAAAGCATCAATTCGACTTTCCCATCTTGTTTCACTCAGTGGTTTAACAGTGAGATTAGAAACATGTCGAGTTAAAACTTCCAAACGGCGATTTGATGCAGAAAAAAATGTATAAACACGTTGCACTAGATCACAGAAGGTTGTTGCTTCTAAGCAACATTTTGCGGCATCATTTACAGTCTAATTCAAGGTATGTGCACTGCAAGGAACAAACAATGCTCATGGATTGGCATCTAAAATTCTTCTTTGGACATCATTGACTTTTCCCTTCATATTGCTGCCATTGTCATAGCATTGACCGCGTAAATTTTCGATAAAGACATCTCTTCTAACTGCTTAAGAATAGTTTCAGTCATGTCAGCACCAGTTGTCTCTTTTAGAGGCACAAAACCCAAGAAATGTTCCTTTACAGATGATGGTGCCGCAGTGTCATTTTCTGAACTTGAAATCACATCCACAAAGCGAATGATCATGGTCATTTGTTCAACATGACCAGCATCTGGTGTGCAATCTAGAATTGTTGAAAAGTACTTTGCATCACGAGTAGAAGCCAGAATTTTTTGTTTGATTGCATTGGATAAAAGCTGAATCAATTCATTCTGTATGTCTTTGCCTAGGTAATGTACATGGGTCTCATTGTCTTTAATCTTTCGGAGATGCTCATCCATAAGTGGGTCAAACAAAGCTAGAAATTCCACAAATTTTATGAAGTTACCGTTATCAGAAGTGTTAAGTTTATCATGTGTTCCACGAAAAGCAAGATTTTGCATACCAAGAACTCTAACTAAAGCAATCAGCCGTCTCAAGATTTGCTGCCAATACTGTTCTTCTTTTTTAGTGAGACGCATGTGTTCGGCATCAATTGTTTTCATTTGTCGCAGTCTCAGCTCAAGTTCCTTCCATGAATGAAAATTCGCTAGATGCTCACTTCTTTTCTCATGCCCTTATAGAATTGCGGACATGTTTTTCCAATCATGTGAACCTTTATCAGAAAGAGATGACGCACCTACGCTACGGGTAGTGGTAAACAGCTTGCAGCAGAAGCAATAAACAGAGTCATTACTTACAGAATACTGCAGCCAGCATCTGCGAATTTCTTCTCCATTGACAAGCCTGCGGTTGTAATGATTTTTTGAGAATTTTCGTTGCAAACTATCTTTAGGAAAATCAAACTGCTCAACTTGTTCTGGTCCATGTGCTATCAAAATTTGTCTCATATGATCACCAATGTTGATCCAAGCAGCAGGATCGCCAAAGTTAACATATTCACCATTGAAATTATCTATTTCTTGACCTTCAGATTTTGTTTCTTGGTACGTAACGTGCATTTCATTTTGTGATTCAAACTCTTCTGATACTGTAATCTCGGATTCCTCCGCTTCTTTATCTGCTTCGGTTTGATTTTTTAACTCAGCTGGTCGATCTGGACCATCTTCATCTCTGTGCGATGTACATAGATACTTAAACAACGATTCTCCTAGTTTTTTTACATTTGTTCTTTTTCAACCCGTTTTTTACGATACTGTGCACCAGACAATCGTTTTCTCTCTGCCATGTTGGGCTTAAATAACCATGGAAACTGCTAGATCGAATTTTATTGTGGTTCATTATTTTTCAAAATTTGTAATACATTCTTGAAAAATAAAATAATTACAATTTACATTTACAAATTTAGGACTAAATATCCGAGGACTAAACTTTCAAATGACAATTAACCAATAACGTCTATATATAATATTACTGGATGAAATGTTTCTATATTGTCTTATGCAATAGAAACACGCCCATTTTTCCAAATAGCGATGAAAATGGCATGACGTCATTAACGGTCGTTTAAATATTTACATAATCGTTCACATTTGAACGTCGGCCATTTGCAAAATATCTTCCAATGTTAAATAATTGGACTCGGGCAAAAGGCGAAGCGTTAACCCCTGCCATTAACTAACTTTAATCTTCACAGTCCACTTAAAATGAGATCGATCACCGACGTCATTTTAAAGAGCTTTTTAAGTTCAAAAGACACAGATTGGCCGCATTTGAAAACACGTTGTTTAAGCGGAGATTACAGACAGCAGTTACTTGACGTTGTCAAATTCCTCCCCAAATCAAATGATTTGAAATATAACGCTGTTCTATAGTATTTACATAAGAAAAATAAATATCTTACCTGCAGTATAAGTTGGCAGTCAAGTAACTCTACGACAATTAATTTTCAATTATTTAATTTATTTTTTTAATATCTATATATAAAATTCTCTTCTTCACCCAACCATGCTGAACAACAGCAGCAGCCTGCAAGATGCAATCCTATATATTTATAGATAGATGTGTTGAGTTTGTGGTTTTCCCGAATACGTCAAAGCATGCATGACGTATTTAACCACGTTTGACAACTCGCGTTGTTTTCTGATTTCTTTTATAAAACCAGATTATTTTAATTTCTAATATGGCGTTTTGTCTTTTTATTTAGTGAAATATATTAAGAATTTCAATATTAATAAACTCTTAGCACTAAAATATTATTCAATCCATTTATTACTAAATGACTTCAATTGTTTTAATATTTCTATTTTTACGTATCTTTTACTACCACGGCTGCCGCCCCAGAATTTTTTGCCGCCCTAGTCGGCCGCCAAATCCTGCCTAGCGGTTAAACCGGGCCTGCTTGGAGGACCTCTAAACATTGTCCAAATGAGCTGAAATTTTGCAGGTTAACTACTGTTACCATACAGACATATTCTGTGGGGTGAGACATTAACATTTTAAAACTTCATTTATTTGGGACACCCTAATATACATATATATATATATATATATATATATATATATATATATATATATATATATATATATATATATATATATATATAGGGTTGCCATATTTTTTCACGGACCAACCGGGACAGTTCTGTCTTTTTAACTTTAGGTTTAGGGATGTCGGTTTCGGGGGGGGGGGGGTATGAAAACAGTAATGTAAAAAACACTTAAAATATAGAATAGATAATCTTTGTTATTTTATTCATAATGGTACACAAACATGATATTTTTACAAAACAAAACAGTTTTCTACTTGTTGTACCACTCGTATTTTTCACTTGAGTGAACCTTTCTCAATAAGTCCTTCTTCTCTTTCTTCTTCTCTGCTGCCGACTTTTGTAAATTTACATTACTGTGTTACTTACCAAAATGTTACTGATCACACAAGAGCAGATTAATCATTCTCTGATCTAATAATTTTTCTCAATTATTTCCAAGAAACTGTACCCTGAATCTAAACCGGGACAATTTCAGCAACCGGGCGGGACACCGGGACAACCCAGTACATCCGGGACTGTCCCGGCGAAACCGAGACGCATGGCAAGTCTATATATATATATATTAGCTGTATGATTTCTGGTGAGTCGAGAGAACTTGGATGTTACTTGTTAGCTGAAGAAGGTTGAACCGTAATATACACACATTTTTATGGAAAACTCTAGAATATCATTAATTAAATAAGAATTCTATAACAATACAAAAAAATGTGCGATGCTAACCAATAAATCACTTTTTGAATCAAAACAACAACGCACGATACAATAACGTGAAATACCACTGTTTTATAATCTATTTCTATTTTATAAAAGGGCGAACATTTATCTTGGTTTTTTTTATGGCTCCGTTTTGGGTTTTTCACTTTTTTAGAGTGGTAGGTAACACTGTGTGCTACTCTGCTTAATTAATTTTAAATCACGGACAAGATGGCAACCTCCATAAGCTTAGGGACTTTTGTTGGAAAGTCTATTTTAAGGAATACTTCTTCTCTAAGAATAAGTTGTAAGTTCATGCAGTTATAGGCTCTTTTCGGTAAAAGTTTACGACTGTCCACCCACAAGTTAAATGGTTCTTTCATATATTAATATTATAATTATATATTAATGCAAACGCAAAGGTATATCAAACGAAGTCGAAGTGTACAGTAAAATTACTCGCTTATCTAAGTTACTTTAAAAAAAATTATTACCTATAATTTTTTATATTATTAAGGTGTGAAAGAACCATTTATCACATCGATAAATCTCATCGTTAAAAATTACCCTCATTTCATAATTTTAAATACCATGTCAATGAGCATATTTTTTGGTTATGATATTTCGCTGATTCAGATCAAGATCGTTGCAATGAAAAATGATATGAAATAACCATTTATCTCATGTGGAGACTGTTAACAAATACCTATAATTTTTATATTTCAACCCTTAAGATCTTGAACTTTGTACTAAAATCACACTAGCCAAGATAGATAAGGCCAAGGGGCTGTCAATTAATTATGTCAACAAAATAGGGTTGACAATTGTTGACAGGTAGAGGTCAAGAAAAGTTGACGTCAACAATAGTGCTTTTTTTTTTTTAAATAAATTAAATTACTTAAAGGAAAATTAGGCAGTGTTTGTAGTCCTGTTACATACTCGCACAACCTTCAGTATATTAATTAAACTATTTTCCTGTAAAATGCAAAAGTACAAGATGAATTACAGAGTCAAATAAGCATCTGCAATACGTTTTGATTGGCTTGTATAAATGAAAAGAAAGTGGTGTTTTAAGTTCAGATCAGGAAATGAAACTAAAAGAAAAAAAAATTAAGGTTGATGAGCTAGAAAAGAAACTGAAAAGAAAGAAATATGAACAAGAAAAGCAGAAGATATACCGAAAAAAGAAATAAAAAAACTTTTGCTAAAATTTATGCTGAAAATCCTTAAGTCAGCAGTAAATTGAAGCTGGTCGACCAACATTTGAAGAGGATCAGCCGCTCCTTTTAAAAACCAATGTTGACAGTGAATTGTATTGTATAGGTCTGCTGCTCACGACAAAGGACAGAATGATATTTATCGTAGTGTTAGAAATCTCGATGATTTGGCAGAAAATTTAAAGATTGAATGTTTTGAAATAAGTAGAATACTGCTTATACTCAGCTCTTGCCAAAACAAAGTTTATCATCAGAAGGCTAACGTCATGTAACAACTGTATCAGTGAATTTAATTTAAGCACAAAATGATTTACACTCAAAAAGATTGATGGTAGATTTTGTACTGCTACTTTGAATCACCTAGAGGAAGTGGCTTCTTTGTTGGTACCTAAAGAAGTATGCTTCATCATTCAAGATGACAAAGTCCCCATTGGATTGACAGCAGCTAACAAGCAAGCTCCACTTTTAATGCATGTTGAATACCACGTTACTTTGCCTGATCATGACTGGGTAGTAGCATCTAGAAACAAACCCATCTGTTTATGCTGACATTGAAATCCAAAAAGACGGTGTAGGTAAACCCGAAGCTGTAACATGCAGGCCCAACTTACAGGGCCGTCAGATCAGGCAAGAATTGCTCATCATCAGCTCATAGCCATGGACTGGACTATGAAAAGCTACTTGAATTGGAAGAGTTTAACATTGTTATAAAGGATCCAAGCAATAAGTTGATCAAACCGATTCTTATTACGTCTGTGGATGGTGGACCTGATGAAAATCCAAGGTATCAAAAAGTAATTGATGTGGCCCTCCATCATATTGTAAAGCAGAACATTGATGCGATGTTTGTAGCAACAAATGCTCCTGGTAGAAGTGCGTTTAATCGAGTAGAAAGGCGAATAGCTCCTGTTAGTCTAGAGTTGGAAAAATTCAACTTCAAATTTGCTGATAAAATATTGACAGAAATATGGAAGCAAGTAGGCATAGACAATTTCCCAACAGTGGCAGAGTATGTCTGAGCTTGAAGTTGAAAATTTGATAAAGATTAAGTTTGGTGCCATGTAAGAACAAAGTCAGTACTTTCTACAAATGTTGTGATTTAGCTTGTTTCCAACAGATTATAAGTTCATAATTTGATATTATTGATGATAGATTTATCCTTCCTACCAATTCTAGTCTGCCAAACTAATGAGGGCCTTAAAGAAAATGTTGACTTGTCTGGTATTTCAGTTAAACAAGAAATTATTCAGCCAGAACCTATGCCAATAATAACTGAGGAACATTTGACATCTCCATGGGAAGATATAGAGGCTAGGATAGAAGATTTGGATTCGTTTGTAAAAAAAAAATATGTTAATAAATTAAAAGTGTATTTATATTTTAACTTTTTAATCTCATTTCTGCTTGAAGTTGGAATAAGTCTTTGTAAATATTTAAATAGTCTTTGAAGAGTTACATTCATTTGAAATATGTTCATAATTTAAATGTGTAATGTGTATACATTTTTATAAACCCTATAATATCTTTTCTGTTTAGATTAAGCCTTTGTAGTTTTAAATTGGAAAAATGTTTATAAGCGAAAAGTTCATTAAAACTTTTTTACCAAACATTTTAATTTTATTCACTTTTTTTGTTGCAGTTGTAAAAAAAAGCCTATTTAAAATATTTTTTTCCATCATTTTATATTTTTGGGGGAGGGGGGGGTAATAAAATATTGACATAATTTTATAGGGGTGTCTCTGGAAGTTTGACAAGTTTAAACATTTCATTTGTAACATATTATGTTGAGCGGGTTTCTTATTACTAATATCATATCAAATATGGTAAGTCATATATTAACAGCATCTCTATGAAATTGTCACTTTGTTCCTCTTTAGTATCATCAAGCAAACTCAATGTTGCTCTCAAGTCAACACATAGAGCTCACAACCTAAACTACAACCGTACTAATGCTGAAGTAGCCCAAGCACTTAGACCTAAGCAAAATTTTCTTCACTTTGAAATGGTTGACAAGCATAGAAGTCTATTACAAAAAGGAACAGAGATGGTACAGACAGAAGTAGATTTAAAAGCTCCAAGAGATTTTAGGTAAGAAACTTTCATTAGCAAGTATAAGGCCAATTATTTGATTAATTAGAATTATATTTTTCCTGACAGCCAATTCTGTCTCCAATGTGTTAATGGTGTTTCCATTGTAGTAGATGTATACTAGGGTGATAACAAAAAAAATATTTTTATGAAACCACTTGCAATCGAGGAACTTTTATGTGTAATTTAAGAATATCAATTGCATTTTTGATTTTTTTGAAAAAAGTTCCCCCTCCTCCCCCTTTTTCGGAAGAAAAAAGTGGAAAAATATTTCTTTTTTCAAAAAAAAGGACATTATTTTTTTTAACTTAACTCAAAAGAGTAATAATAATAACTAATCAACTTTTATTAACAAATAAGATACAGATCAGTTAGTAATATGTACAGAATGTACAAGAAATGTTTAAAACATATTTTTTCCTATGAACTTCAGATTCAAAAATTGAAATTTTCTCGATTTTGCATGAAGTTCCTCCATCAGTTTCACAGCACGTTCAGCAATTTGGTTAGATCTGGGAATGTCAATTAATGACTTTTCGACTGACCAATGGGTCTTTAAACACTTAATTGCCTTCTTGCATTTTATCCTGATGAGTGAGGTAAACAGTTCATTGAAGGACGCTTCATTATAGTGTTGAGAATGGAACCAAGCATTTGCCCATTCATAGCAGATGAAGTTGCAGGCAGGAGTGAGGATGTTGCGCCACTCTGGTATCAGAAAAAATGATATAACAGTATATATCGCACGTGAGTTCCATCTTGCCTGGTGTAAATTTGGTAGTTTCTTCCAGTTGATGCGAGGCCAACGTGAAGTTGTTTTGTAATGACGATATGCCTGACATAATTCATATAAGAACTTGAAATCATCTCGCCATCCAGGGTTCTCGTCTGTGCTAACATCATCTGTCGCAACGAGGCGGTAATCAGCCTGAAGAGTGACATAGTTTTGTGTTAATTGGTCAATGAAGGAATAGTTGAGTTTTGGTTTGCTCGTTGGCTCTTGGATAAAAAAATTCATGACATGTTTCAAAAGGAGGTCGAGTACATGGTGCTGACACCCAATATATTGTGGCTTCTGAAAGCCCTTGCTCAAGACATCATCCTGTATGAGCTTTACAATCCCATGCAAACGACCAGTATTTACTGCAGTCGTGTCGCATATTATCATGCCAATATTTTTCCAAGCATCATATTCATCAAGTAGCTGATGTAGTTCCTTGTGAATGGCCGCGGCAGAACCACTCTCACATTTAATAATACCAAGTTTGATTTCGGTTGTCATATTTTTCAGCAGAACTACTTGATACTCTTCCCCTTGAACTCTTTTACCATCAAACTGGAGACAATAGAGTTCTTTGCTTTGAAGTTTTTGAACAATTTTGGTTTTCATTTTATGTCCTACAGAGATTACTCGTTTCCAGACACCCGCCTGACTTGGAACTGGCACATCGTGACCCTGTTCAGCAATGATTGCAAGAACATCATATGCTTTATGTGTAGAAATGTTGTTTTGCAGTACTAGCAAACCCGCTGTTGTAGTGCTTGCTCTTTGGTATTTCGGTTTGCATTCAGGAGAAGATGACGTGGAAGAATAGGTTGGCAAGTCGGGTGAAGAAGCAGAGGTTTCAGAATCCGAAGATTCTGAGACAGTTGTATGTGTTTGTATAGGTTGCGATTGAGAAGAGCTGGCTTGTGATTGGGTTTTTGATAGTCGGATTCGTTTTTCTTGGGTGGATTGATTCCAAAGGGGCTTGTTTGACCATTGAATAACCAATCTTTCCTCCACTCTTAACTTGCCTCTGGTAGAGTTCTTTATCCTCCGTGCTTTTCCATTCTCCATTAACGTTGGTGACATCAAATAACTGAGAAAGTGTTGTAGTAAATTTATCAGACGGATTCTTTTTGTTTTTGTCATATAAATCAATCAGGCAATTGAGTTTCTTTCTGATGAGTGCGCTGGATAATAGTGGAAAGTCTAGAATTTCCCTCCAAAGCAATTCTATATCCGTAATCATAATTTTGATTTGATCCAGTCGCCGTTTCTGGCTATTGAACAGAAAAGTGAAGTTTCCAAGAATTTGACGTGTTTGTAGGCATCCGTGTGAGATTGTTTAGCCTTTCAACAGATGGAATTCTTTGGATCCCTCTTCTGTTTAGAAGATGATGGTAGATTCTTCCTCCAAATACAACTGTTTGACTGAACACTGTTGCTGGAATTTCTATTAGACATTTTATTGTGGTTTAAAAGTAATTAAATGTTTTGCACTTTTCTTCCACTCTGTAAGTGTAAGGGATGGCACGAGGTCTTCTTTATTATTTTATTTATTTCTTTACTTTCTGATATTTTAAACTCTTTCACAACACACTATGCATCTCACAATTACATCCAATAAAATGCGACAAGTCAATTGATTTGAGTATAAACAATCACTATCACTTTATTTACTCTAATTTGTTGATAAAATTTAAATCACCACTATACGTTAACAGCTTCACAAATACATTGCAAATTATCAACTCCTGGAAAACAATCACACACTCACGTCATTTCTCCCCTTATTAATTCCCTTCCTTAAACTTAACGAAACCTACACTAAAACTCCCCTCTTTCTGTCATGAAATGTATATATCCGCGTCCCTACAACTGACCAACACTGTCCCTCTCGCCTGCATTGGTCTTCCCACCTGTCCAAATACGTAACATCTAACTCTACACGCTGCTGCTAATTAATCATCAGTCCTGACCCTATTTTCATTGTCTGTACTATTCGTTTGTCAATCTATTTATCTATCTATCTATCTATCTATCTATCTATCTATCTATCAGTCTATCAGTCTATCACTCATTCTATCTGTATATCTGTTCAATAACGTATGTCTTTCTATCTATCCATGTCTATCTATCACAGCTTTAATTATCCTGACCGTCCCGAGACTTGCAATCTTGCACTGAAAACTAGGATGGTTTATCCAAAATATTCAAAAATATTCCACAATGTTCATAAAATATTCCAGAATATATATTATATATTTCACACACTGAAACAGAAAATAAAAAGAAGTTATAACAATAATGAAATAATTATATATTGTGAACTCCACCCCAAGCTGGGGACGAAGTTCAAACTGCTGATATGTGAGCGAAAATTAAAAATAGGGGGAACTTTTTTCAATTTAAAAAAAAATTAATGTTGCTACTGTCATCTACATATAATTGTTCCTCCAATGTGAGGGTTTCCCAGTTTCAAATTATGAAAAATAATAGAAAATAGTTATCCTCCTAATGTATACCCTGACATTTTTAGTACATCTGAGTTCTTCCATCTTAATACTGCTGGTGCTTTTATCTTGTACTTCTTAAGTTCAATAAAATGTCTCTGTAGGGGCACAATACTTCTTAGTCGTTAGCCAGTAATCATGTCTTGATTGTGCAAAGATCAGTTTCCATTGTAATCATTCTGGTTTTTTTATTTGTTGTTTGGCTTTTTTAACAGTTGCTTTTAACGTGACTGGGCTGATAAGTTAGTTGCCTTTATTTAAGGTTAGTTCCTGTAAGGACAGTGAAAGTAGATATTGTTAGATAGATAGACATATCGATAGATAAATAGATAGACAAACGAATCCTACCCACTGTGAAAGTAGGTCAGGACTGATGATTAATAGCATCAGCTGTAGAGTTAGATATTACGTAATTAGACAGTTGGGAAGATAAGGAGGGGAGAAAGGGACAGTTTTGGTCAGATGTAGTAGATGGGGTTAGATACAAGTCAAAACAGAAAGAGGGGAGTTAATGTAGTTTTTGTTAAGTTTGAGGAAGGCAGTTGATTAGGATTAAACGAAGGAGTTAGGAAGAAGTGTGTTATTGTGTTGACAAAAGGGACAATTGATATAGTAATTTATCGTGTAGACATGATTTAATAGTTGATGTTCACTTTTGGATAGTTAGTGCTTTAGATCATTCAATAAAGTGATTTTGATTAATAAAACGGAAATGTTGTGAACTTGTTTTTTAGTTGTGTGTGTAAAGAAATTAAATTAATAAGAAGACCACACTCTATCCCCTGACAATTTGGTGCCTGAAGTTTAGGACAAATATTATTTCTCTAGTGAACCCATGCAAGTAACCAGTTGAAGGAAGTAACAGCTAAAATAGAAAAGAAACTTTTGTTGTTATGTTTAATCACAACCACTCATAAATGAAAACATTGTTGCTACTTACTGAGAACAGATAATCAATTTAAATTGTTATGTGTCAGATATATTGTTTAAGCCCTGCTGTTTAAATAACATACCAGTCAAAACCCTGTGATTGTTAAAGTGATCTGTAGAGAGCATATGGTCTGTGAGTAGCAGTACAACCGTCAGCGTCATTGTCAGAGTTAGTCCAGTCGTAATTGTAAGACTAAGAGTACTTACTAGCCGCCACATTCAGTGTACAGACATGATTTAATAAAGACCACACCAGCCAACACTATAGACCCAACCCCAAACGAGACGACCATATAGATCTACACCATCTTATCATAGACCCCCCACACCGCAAGAGATGTCCATACAGATATACCCCATCCCACAGATGTTTAAGACCAAGACAAGAAACATAGAGTAATTATTTTTTTAAATAGTTTTTAGAATACTTATTAATGAATCTGTAATTACATTTCCATTTTTTTTGTACTAATATTAGGTACCACAAACTGATTTTTTAAAATGGTTTTACAGCTTTTTTCAACATGAATACTGCAAGAACTCGAGAATCTAAGATGGTGAACATCAAATTTATCACTATAGCTCATATAGTTTATGAGATATAAATTTTTGAAAAAGTGACTTTTTCATTTTTTCTCTACACCTTCAAAAGTGCCATTTTTGCCAAGCGTTATCTGCAAAAGTATTTCCTGTACACCAAATCATTTACATTCAATACAAACACATATACATAGAACAAACTCAATTTTTTTCAAGGGTGTAAAATTATAATATCATTAAAATTTATAGCACTGAAAATGGGTTTTCATCATTTTTTAGAAAAAATAAAAAGGGAGATAAATTTTCAAAATTCGTGACATTTCAAAAAATCATAATACATGTACTTATTGTAATCAACACACATAAGAACTAATTATGTCAATCTGTAGGGTAACTTAAGCTCTATACATTCAAATAGTCATGATATCTTAAGATTATTTATGATTAAAATAATAAAGGTTAGAAAGAGGTAGGGTAAAAAAAAAACTAAAAATTGGTCATTTTCAAAAATTCACAAAAAAAGAACTGTTCAACATTTATATATGAAAATTTAGGATACACATAGCTCTTAACTATAATATGGTGGTTAGACTAATTAACTAATTACTTTTATATATACAGTACAAGGATGGATAAATCCATGCTTGTAAAAAGTCAATAAAAAATGCTTTTCATTAGGGAAAAATCCACTATTAAGTATTATTTGAAAAGTTATATTAGTAACAATAGTAACAGTAACATTAGATGCATACATTTCAATTATATTCTAATCATTTCATAAGTCATGATAAGCAAACAAATAATTTATGCTTTTTACCACTATAGGAGCTCACCTAAATAAGCGCAACTTTCGAAATTTAAGTAATTTTACTTTTAAGTTAATGTAAGCATATACCATTTAAATGAGTTATTAATGTACCATTTAATTGATCAGCAGTATCGGATTTAGACATCATAAGGCCCTAAACCATTTGGGATATAGAAAAGTTCCTTTAGCCCCACTGGGCCATCGGGGCAGATGAAGTGTAGAATTCATCTGTTTCTATAACCTCGACATATGAAGGGATTGTGTGTTAGCACAACGCACAGCCGCCTTTACTTCCCCAACTTAAATCAGGTTACATTTAAAGCCGGGTGGACTTGTGGGACGACTTTGCACCAGATAACATGTCGACAGTCGAGTATCTACACCACTCGGTCATCCGTCATTTGGATTAAATGGCAGTGCCAAATATTTAAATATGTATGACAATCGCTCACTCGTACTATTTTTTTTAGGGCCTCCTAAAAAAACTGGAGGTCCAAAGCTATAGCTTGTGTAGGTTATATATAAATCCTGCACTGTTGATCAGCATCATTCCCTTCTTTTTTAATTTCATTTTTCAATGCCTCTATTAGCAATAAAGGTTTATTTCTAGAGCTTTTCAAAAAACACCTGTTTTGTTTCAATTCATGCTTACTTAGAGATAGTGTACTGTTTTCTTGATAATTTCTTCTTGATATAGTACTATTATTTCATCGACATTGTTTCCAGTTATTAACCCTACCATTAACTTTTTAAAATTTGTTTTAAATGTTTTATTATTTCTTCATGTATTTCTATATTAGTAGATAAAAGTACACCGGTTTGTTTATCAAGAGTTTGAATGTCTTTGTTTACTTAATATAATTTAAATAAAAATAAATGAAAAGTTCGATAGTTAATCTCTGTAGTTTTGAAAGAACAGACTCCTCCAGTGGACTGTGTATATTTCACTTATTCACTCCAAAAGTTGCAAGGCTTTAAAATATCTAATCCACATTAAAAATTGGTCCAAATAAGTTATATGACATACTGCTGATATGGTATTTTAACACATAAAATTCTTTTCTATGTGCTACTACTTACTTAACTTGATTACCAGTTCTTTTTTTTTTAGGATTTGTGAGAACCATGTTTAATTATATTAATAATAATACTTAATAGTTATACAAACGCATGGGTAACTAAAAGATATTATAATTTAAAAAATTATAGGCCTAACAGTTAGATGTGTCCATGACTTGCCATTTTCCTCTTGCAAAACCAGAGTTGAAGAAGTAATGTCTTATTAGTTTAGTAGCCAAGGCAATTAAGGTATTCCCTCCAACTAGCACATACATCTTCTATAAAGTGTTGAGATGTTCACCGTCTGATAAAGATGATATTTAAAAAAATGGTTCTGACTTAGATAATAAGTATAGACTAAAAAAAAGAGTTATATTACAACACTAATTCAATAAATATCCATTCAATAATAGTTATGTTAATTCGGTCGGCCTACAATCTACTACATGTTTACATTGACAACCAATTACCATTCACGTGACCTGTTTTATTTGTTTAAATTTGAGATAATAAAACTATCTAACAACTGTAAAAAAGATATACTAATCAATTTTGAATATATAATGTCTTAGAAAATATTATTACCTCTTTAAAAAATAGAAGTATCCGCAAACATGAGGGGTATCATTCAATGTACACAAGCATCAAAATGGCCTCGAGGTTTATCAAATTAAAGTTATTATAACTACGACAATAAACGTTTCCAAAGAAATATAAAGGTAAAAGAGTAATGAACAAATAATGTAACCATTTATCTACAAGTTTGTTTCGTTTCTACTTAACAACTAGGTGTTTAAGTTTCAATAATGTTCAATTCATTGTGACTGGTGTAGCGTTGTCAAAACGATTCTTGGCCATTTTCACGGTCATGCAAGAATGGGTGAAAAATGTGTTATATGCTATTTCTTAGTGCTATGCGATTCTGGGCCATGCTTAGAAATCAAGTTTTATTATCGCATTTTAAAAGAAAAATGGACACGCTTTCTAATGATACTAAAGAAAAAACTACAAAATTTAAAAATCACATAGTAATTTACTTTTTATTTTGATTCTTTAATATTTAAAATATTTTTAAAAATAGTTTAATTAAATGTTTAGTATGGTTGTAAAGGGAATTCATTTTTGCACACATTGATATATTTGGCATTACTGTCGGATGAATGGCCCAGAATCGCACGGAGATTGAAAATAGGATGTTCAAATTAGCTCGCGCGTCGGTCGGCAAAAAGTGACTTCGGTGATGGTTTACATTTAAATGATTCAACCTTTTGTTTTGAATCAACGTAATTAAAAATTACATATTATTATAGGGCTTACAAAATACTTTAAAATGGTATAAATGTTTTTGAGATTTGATCAGTTTTACATAGAGAAATCATTTAGTTAAAACTATCCAAATATTGACTACATTGACGCGAAACCATGATTTTGAGCCAGTTTGTGGTACCTACTAATATTTATTGTCAATTAAAGAACAAGGTTATAAGTGTACAATCGTATCTGTGTATTTGTATATAAAAGAAAGTAATTTAAGTTATATGCTGTATTACATAATGTAAAATAAAAACGAAAACAACTATCCGTTTCTCCATAAAGCTCATTCTGTGCATCGCAAAGAGGACTACACCAGTGTAAAGATGTTGCTGAGTACCTTGTAGTATGATGGCTATGGATGGATGGTCATCGGTGACATTAAAATGGTCTCATCATTAATGGGCCTTCAAGGTGGTTTCACGAAATCTCAAGATATATTGGACTTTGAATGTCGTTACCAAGGACATTATAACAAAAACATACATTTGGGTGTTTCTTCGAGAAAGCTCTCAAATCTAGAAAACATCATTTCTGAAGCCTTTTAAGTGATTTTCAACTGTCTTTGTCTATTTAGCATGCTAGTGTTTTTTTTTAGACCGCAAGAAGGAAAATATAAATATTTCCTTGTCTTGTCACAATAAATACAACATTTTCAGGGCTGTGGTCATAAAAACAAAGTTTGTGCTGAATGTTGTTATTTTTTGATAGTTTTTCGACAAAATAAGCTGACATATAACACTTAGAAGCCAGGGACAAAAATTGTGTTACATAGTGTAACTGATAAACTTTTTTTAATATAATATATAATACTCTATTCAGATGCATTTTTTTCTATGAATTCTCCACAAATAATCCAAAATAACATATAGTTTTAGAAAAAGATGTTCAGGAGAAATTTTTTTTTTAAATCTTATCCGCTAACAGTGCTAACTGCATTTTTCCTATTACATCAGGTACATTATGCCAGAATTTTTGCCAAGACCAAATTATGTAGTTCGGGATAGAGTATTAGAAAAACTAGAGCGACGTGATATGATTAGGAGAAGAGCAGTAATAGTTATCCCAGAATTTTATGTTGGTAAGTATTATTTTAAATACAGTTAAGGCTTACTTAAATCAGGATAAATAATAATTGACAGAAACTCATTTTATATATCTCCATTTTTTTTTTACTTGTTATTATAATTGTACATTTTTACTCTCATTTTTCTTTAACAAAGGAAACTAGATTGGACATGTATTTTATTTTATAGAATTGTATGTTACTGACAGCTAATAATTTGTTTGCTCTCCAGGTAGCATTATGGCAGTTTCAGTTTCAGATCCTTATGCACCTAATAAAAAAAACAGATTTGTTGGTATCTGCATTGATAGAGGTGGTCATGGTCTGAAAGCTTATTTCATTCTCAGAAATGTCGTAGATGGCCTAGGTAAAATATTACCATTATATAAATAAAACTAGACTGTGTATCTGGTGAAGCTCATGAAAGCAAAGCATATAAATCGAAACACAAAGGACTCAATCAAATCTTATGCTTATAAAAATGTTTGGTGATATTTTATCCATAGAAAGGTGTAAAAATCTAAGATTATAAATACAGTGAAATGTCGCTATATCTAAATTGACGGGGACTCGAAATTCATTCATAATACTGAAAATTTGTTACACTGGAATTGGGGAGGGGTTGTGGGGGGCTCAATAACATTTGGATATCAATGCTTTGGGTATCAATGCAAATATATTGTCTGTTTACTTTGTGTCTAAAGATATTTAGCTAAAAATATGTTAAAATTTCTTTCCGTTTATTTCTTTTTAGTTCAGCTACTTGTTTAGCGTTTAGCCTATTAAGGTTCTCTTACTCATATTGTCTCATTTCTTAAACAATGAAATAATTTTTTTTTTTAAATATATATTTTTTTTTTTCACTTGAATAAATTTTATTATGATAAAAAAAAGTATAGTTATATCACAAAAGGTGAAATAAATCACTCATTTATTCTTCACTTCCTGTATTATTTAATACCAGTACAGGTAGTTAAACATTATTGATTTTTTTTATCCCGCGAATGTGTGACGTTCACTACATTCATGTGGTTGTCCAATGACGTCTTAGCTCTCTTCCTCCTCCCCTTTCCTATCATTGCTAAAACTCTCCTCCTCTCACCCCCGGACCCCTCCCCACTCTGTTCGTTGTTACGTAATTGTGCCACTGCTGCTCCCCCCTTACAAGACGAAACTTGACTCAGTACTGCAAGCTGGTAGAATTAATTTTTACTGTCCTTATCAGTAGAGGTTTAAGGTTAACATAATATCTTACTCCCCCTCCCATTATCCAGTAACTGTGAATGTCGTTGAGCACAAGTTGACTTAAGTTTAAGAAATTTGTCGAATTAAAAATTTTTTTTGGTCAATGAGGAATTAAGTGTCTGCAAAAAACTGCTATTTTTTTCACAATACGGAAAGTAAGAAATTTGTTAGACTGACACATTTTAACAGATGTTATATAAGTGAAGGGGAAGGGGCAAAAAAAAATTCACTGTACTGAATATTTCGTTACACTGATGTTCGTTATAATGACATTTCACTGAACACCCATACCTCACTTTACGGCCTAGATCAGTTCAAAATTTTTTAAATATGTAATATGATTTATCATTCAAAATGTATTTTCTCTTTTTATTTATTTTATTTAAATTACAAATACATAACAAGTACATACATTTGTACACAAAATAATAACAGACTCCAAAAACAAACAATGATCTCTATAAACAAAAATGAAACAACTTTGTTACATAAAATATGTGTATGTATAATTTTTGTTTAAATGGCTTTAATCTGAAGACAATGAAGAAATGGTAACCTGGAGAACACTATCGTAATAATTTTTCACAGTTAAGGATGGGGCTAGCTTACAAAAATTGTCCAACGTTGTTTGTCTTGCCTTCTTGTCTATTTCATTTTCAATGATTTATAACAGCTAATGGCTGAGTTAATTCCTCGAGAAACTTTAGCGCTACGTTGGATACAACAGGCTCTGCCTCTTCATCAAGTGCCGGTTCTCCTTGCAATTGAATGAGTTCCTCATATGAAAGTGGTTCCCTATCAGCTTCAAGTAGATCAAGCACATCACATTCGTTCAAACCTTCCAAGCCGAGATCTTGTGCTAGATCCAAAATTTCTTGCCTAATTTCAGGAAGAAAAATAACATCTGCATCTGTACTTTTTACACATTCTGGCCATATTTTTTTCCAAACATGGTTCATTGTTGTTAATATGTGTAACAAACAGTAATAAATATGTATGTAATAAAACACAAACAAGTCTAAACCAGCCGCTTTATGAGCACACTGAATGATGCCCGTAAACAAAGAAATATAAAAATGTGTGCATCGAGATTGCGCAAGATTTGGCAACATGTACTAAACATTTTTTATGCCGTTATAGCGAAACATTTTAGTAACATTTTTTGTAACAGTTATTCAACATGACTTAATTTATAAGAAACCTGTTCAATGTGCCTACTAAGGCTCTCTTCAGGGACGAAGCATGAGTTTTGCCGGTAATAACTCTTACAGAAAATTGTATTGATGTTTTTATGCTATATACAAAGCATAAATGTACAAAGATCTTTATATTTATATAAAGTATTGGACTAACAACATACGATTTAATATAACTGATGTTATATATATTTAAACTTGTAGTCATTTTATTATGAATGAATGATACAATAAATACAGTACCATTATATAGCTATAATATGGTCCTGTGTTTATGACTACAAGTTTCAATATATATAACATCAGTGATTTATATAAATCGTGTATGTTGTTAGTCTAATAATTCATACAAATATATAAATCTATTTTCGTAGGCCGTAAATCGTAATCGTGCCTTAATTGAAGAGTTCCGTTATAGCAAAATGTCGTATAAAGAGCTGCCGTATGGCGAGGTATATGAGTGCATAAACATGAATATATGTTTGATGCAAACATATGTTTATTAGTCTTACCTAAGTTAAGAGGCTTATCCATATTTTATAAATCTGTTTAACAATTTAACTATTTTTCTGTCTGCTTATCTATTTATCTTTCTATCTGTGCATCAATCTATTTGACAAAATAACAAACAAAAATAGTGAAAAATAAACAAAAACAAAAAGTAATAATTTTAATAGATAAAGTAAAATCAATAGTAAATCAATCTTTGAAAAAGAAAACAAAAAATTTAAAAAAAAAAGCTTTAATTTTATTAGGCATTTATCATAACTATCACACAAAATTTGTCAATGTCACAAGCATACTAATTTATTAGAAATGTAGGCATGGTTACATTACTACTAATTTAACTTTTTCACTTCCTGTCAAAGTATTTCAATTATTTAAATAATCTGCCCTTAATTGGACCTCATAATTTCTTCCCCTTAAACATTTTATATTACACAAAACCACATCAAAAAAATAGACATATAAAAACGCAGTGGCTGCGGTTCGGTCCTACCGAACGCCGTATTTTTTTTCGGCTGTATTCCAGCCTTACTTATTATTGCATAGCGGCTGAGCGTCACTGCACTGAGCTATATAAATACAACATTTTTTTTTTTTTCAGAATTTTTTTTCTGGATTAGGGTTAGGTATAGGGTTAGGAGATAGGGTTAGGGTGTGGAGCAATCTTATCTATGGCTGGTACCCGAAGTAAAATGGGTTCGGGTCGGGACGAACCGTAGCCACTGCCTATAAAAATGTGCTGTATTCTACATTATTTCACAAACCCGTGTATTATTTTAATTTACATTCCTTTTTGTGATGTCCTTTCTTAGAATTTTATTAACTGTGTTATGCATGGTATCCCTTTAATTTCTGATATTTGATGAAAAATCTAAAATCTGCCAGCTTTCTCTATAACTACTTTGACATGTATTTGAGGAAATATAGAAAGGCTAAATTATGGATTAAACCCATTAGCAATGCATATACATGTATCAGAAAATAACACCAATTTTTGTATGTTGATATTCAGTAACTGACCTTTGCAGTAGATTTTAGGATTAGGATAAAGTTGTAGTTTTTTTTTACAGGTGTGGAAGTTATGTATCAAATGTACAACCCATCAGTGCATTCCATAGAAGTTTTGAAGCTGGAGAAGAGACTTGATGATCAGCTTTACTACCTTCGAAACTGTCCACTTGAATATAGCACATTCAGCTTTGATATGGAACCTGTCACGCTACCTAGAGATGCTGCAGTACCAGTTAACAGCATGAAGGTAAAAAAAAAAATTTTAAATACCTACAGATTCGCAGTTGGAAAAGTTGGTTAATTTATGTTTAAATTAGCTCATATCGCAACGTTTTTATATGAACCTCAAATTTCAATTTAGAAAACGGATCTTTACAAAATGATGTACAATGAAATGTCGCTATAGTGAAATTGACAGGGACTCGAAATTCTTTCGTAATGCTAAAAATTTGTTACATTGAAATGGGGGGCGGGGGTTCGACGACAACATTTTCTGTTCGTAATATGTGGATATAGCTCATTTGGGTATCAATGCAAATATATCATGTCATTTTACTACTTTTACATAGATATCTAGCTAAAAATATGTTAACCTTTCTCTCGTTTATTTCTTATTAGTTTAGCTACTAATTTAGCTTTCGTTACTTACCGCTAAAGTTCTGGATCCACCAACATGAAACACTTTCGTGCGGAACCTTCCGCGCGGAAGTTTAAACTTAGCAAAACTCTTGTAGATCCACCGGGACGAAACAGTGAGCGCCGAAACAACTCACCGGAAACAAGATTTTTTTATGATTACTTCGCACTTTTTCCTGCTAGTGAAAAAAACAACTATACTTTGAAAAGCAGAAAATACTGCATACCGTGTGCCTTTTTCTTCTTATCACAAATAAATTGTCTAGCTGGAAATGGAAAACTTTTTAACTTTTTATTCGATCGGTAGCCGTTCATTTTTTTTTCCATTTTCATGATCAGCCAAACATTTATTTAATAGCATTTATATTTTCAGACAGCGCTTCGATCGAAAGAAATTTCATTTGTAGAATATGTAGATAGACGATGTATATTTTCCTTTCAGAAATTCACATACAAAGACTGTTGCCAGCCAAAACTTATAGTAATTCATTTTTTTTCTGTCAAAATAAACTTTGTTGTCGTTGTTTTTAATGAATATACTTTAATGTGAATCATTTTTTCTATTCAAATCGACGTTTCTAAGCAGCCATTTTGTTTGTTTATCATGACGGAAAATGTAGCTCTCCGGAAAAATCTCTGCAATCTCTAAGTACATGTTCTCATTAGAATATCATTGCAGCGAAACAGAGACGGAATTCGCAATGCCCTTAGATACCGGAATTTCGTCTTGGTGAATCCATACCTTAAGGGGGGTAACTCATTTATTTTTGTAACAGTTATCCAACATGACATTATTCCCTTAATTTATAAGAAACCTGTTCAATGTGCCTACTATGGCTCTCTTTATGGACGAAGCATGAGTTTTGCCGGTGATAACTCGTAGAGAAAAATGTTTTTATGCTATATGCAAAGCACAAACGTACAAAGATCTATTTATTTGTATAAAGTATTGGACTAACAACATACGATTTAATATAACTGATGTTATATATATTTAAACTTGTCATTTTATTATGAATGAATGATTCAATAAATACAGTACCATTATAAAGCTATAATATGGTCCTGTGTTTATGACTACAAGTTTCAGTATATATAAAATCAGTTATATATAAATCGTATATGTTGTTAGACTAATAATTTATACAAATATATAAATCTATTTTCGTTTCTGCTTTGTATATAAAAACATCAATAAATTTCTCTCTATGACTTAGACCGGCAACACTCACGCGTCGTCCTTGGCTCTCTTACACATATTGTCTCATTTACTAAACAATGAAATAATTTTTTTTTAAATTATATTTTTTTTTTTTGTTACTGGATTAAATTTTATTATAATTAGGAAAAAAGTATTGTTCAATGTCACAAAAAGGTCAAATAAATCACTCATTTATTCTTCACTTCCTGTATTATTAATTAAATACAGGTACAGGTAGTTTATTAACATCTTGGCCGAATGCAGTCTTCTGTCCATCAAGTCCCTATCTCAAACTATAAGATCGCCATTTCCTAACTAAACAATATTTTTAATAGCCATATTTGCAAAATGCGACCCTCAGGATCCATCAAGTCCCTACCCAAAGCAATAAGATTGCTTTTTGCTAAAACTATCTAGTTACTTTTTACACTCACCAAATCCATAATGTCTGTCTCATTAGCGCAATTTCCCCCAACACAAACATAACACTGATTTATTGATTTTTTTTTTAATCCCGCAAATATGTGATGTTCCCTACATTCACGTGGCTGTCCCATGACGTTTTAGCTCTCTCTTCCTCCCCTTTCCCCACCTTGCTAAAAACTCTTCTCTTCTCATCCCTTCCCCGTTCGTTGTTACGTAATTGTGCCGCAGCAGCTCCCCCCTCGCTGTCCCAAGACGACACTTGACAGTGCCGCACCTGGTGAATTTGATGTTTACTATCCTCATCGGCAGAGGTTAAAGGTTACCATAACATCTTACTCCTCTCACACTCCCCCCTCCCATTATCTAGTAAATGTGAATGTAGTTGAGCTCAAGTTGACTTGAGTTTTAGAAATTCACAGAATTTAAATGATTTTTTTTTTTGTACGGGAGGAATAAAATATCTGCAAAAGGCTATTTTTTTCGCAGTACTGAAAGTAAGAAATTTATTACAATGACACTTTTTAACAGATGTTATATAAGGGGAGGGGCAAAAAAAATTCACTGTACTGAATAATTTGTCTGATGTTCGTAAAAATGACTTTTCACTGTATTATGTTATTCTAAAAAAAAAGATTTGTGTTTATAGTAAAATGTGCATTATATCTTTCTATGCAGTTTTCATAATTGATGATTTTTATTTTACCAACTGGTCAAAATTTCTTTTTCTGTTCTATCTTATTTAGTCTTTATAATTATAGTCTAAAAATGGATAGCATGTCTTCACTTTGACGCTTGTTTTTACCTAAGTTATAAGCCAGTGGTGGCGAACGGAGTTTTGGCACTTTGCTATAAATAAGTAGTTTTTGGATAAATTGGGCACACCGTCCCAAAAAGGTTTACCACCACTATAATGATTTAATATTTTGCAAAGAATAAAATGTTTGTGCTTACATAATCAGAAAGTGGTTCAAACTTTTTATATCCTATGTTTTATCACCATACCATATTTAAGCTTTTTTCTTTTGAACTTAAACTTTTTAGATATTATTATAACTTAATATTTTGTCGATGTGATATCATGTGAAAAAAATTCTTTGCTTGTGAAACTAAGTATTAATAAATCATTTTAAAACATGCAGTTAAGCAATGTTAATAAATTTTAGTTTTATTTATTTATCTAACATTTTTTTTTGTTTTAGGTAAAAATTAACCCCAAGCCCTGGGAACAAAGATGGGAAAGAATGAATCTCAGAGGCATAGAGCCCATTGAGTTGACACCAAAAATGATTCGTGGTATTAATAAGGTATGGTTTATAATTTTTAGAAACAGTGAAATGGTGTAATGAATTTTGAATATTTTTTTTTTCCTTCCTCTTTGTAATTTACAATCAATTGATGAGCATTATTGTCCTTGCACAGCAATAATTTCACTATGCCAGGCAGAGTGGTCATTTTGAGTTAAGCGGTGAAAAATTACAATTTTTTACTGTGTAATAATGGCCTTCGGCAAAGATGAAAGGCAGCTTAAAGGGGAAATGGATATGTGCAAATTTTAAATTTAATTTAGCGCTTTAAGTATTTATTTTATTTAAATTGTTCTTAAAATGTCTATACTTAACTTATTATTTATCTTGTTATTTAGAAACTAATTTATAAGCTAGCAAAAAGTCGTGTTTTTTTCTCTCCTAAAACCATTAATAATAACCCGAAAGCAACACTCAATTTTTTTTCTCCTTTAAATTAATAGAAACATAACCTTTTGCTTCAAAACAGGATTTCATCAAGATTGTCACTATAAACACTAAAAAAGACAATGAATTTTCAAATTATGTGATTCACAGACATTACAATGCTATCAATCTTAAGCACATATAATGCATTATCTTAACATTTTCATTTTCTTAACCCGTTACACTTCATTCAAATCTCTGAATAGATTTTTTACCAACATAGTGGGAATAAAAAAAAAATTATTTGAATGTCAGGTCTATATGTGCATTATAATCAATATATAGTAATATTGCTGACAAAACCATTTTTGTAAGAGTGTAAACAGCATTACGTTTTTTTTAATGCATATTTAGGAGTTTATGGTCTTTACTCATTACTGTAACATTTGGCGAAAAAACATTTTCTGTGGATGTATTTTAATTGTTTCCACATCTTATAAAAATATTGGACAAGATATTCATTTGTGACATTTGTTTCATGAATTGAATCAAAAACCACTAGAATATCAAAAATATACTTTATTCTCAATAATTGATAATGTTAGCATCATCAAATCACCCATTGCATAATTACTCAATTTAGACAAAATAAATATAATTCTTTTCTGCTTAATTTAATTTGATTATTTATCCAAATAGTTTTGAGGAAAAATGCCACCAGCTGATTAAACAGAGGTTGGGGTGTGTAAGATGTAAACAAATTTCTCTTAAAATTGTTACTCATTATTGTATCTCAGATTTCATGCATTTGAACAAAATCAATAAAGGGATGAGTTTTGTTAAAATACAGGATGACCCATAAAACTGTGAACTTTTGAAAAACCGGTAAACGTAGAAGAAATCTTTTTTAAAAAAATGTATTGACAGAAATTGAGCCACTACAACTTGCCATTTTTGATTCATCCAAGTTATTTATATCTGAAAATTATGTCCTGCTGCTGAATTTCCTAAATTGATCTATTCAACATCTATTATGGGATACAATAAAAGCTATAATTGCTTTTATATATTTGCTGTAATAAATATATTTGACTTCGAAATTTATTTTTGTATAATTAACTACCCACCATAGGAAGTAGATTTTAGCAGAGTAGAAAAGACAGATTTCCATAAAACTTCATTAGGAGTACTTTTGCTGACAATATATTATTTTGTGAATTTCAAGACAACTATCATTATATCATCTAACCAGAAGTGTAAATGTGAATTGTCAAAGTACTTCTTTATGAAAGCAAGAAGAATATTTGTAATTTAATAAATATATATAAAACTTAGCCAACTGTTCTTAATCTCAGTGATTTCTAGGGAGCGACCGATAGTCCGATACCGATATTTTTCTCCAGCATTTTTACCGATGCAGATACCGATACCGATACCGATATTTTTTAAAAATCAACAACAATGCCAAACACGTGTTTTTCTCGTGATACAGCTAATGACGTATGTCAACCCATGCTCACCCCTTCCCTGTCATATTTCGTAACACTTCGCCCACACGTAAGTCTTGTCCCCCCCCCCCCCCCAACTTCCCATCCCAAAAAAAATACACTAATTGTATCATTCAAGGTCATACATTAGAATTAAAAAATGCCAATCCTATTGTTTCAAGGTCATATTGCTGATGCAATTTTTGTGGACGTGACAATTTCTGTGTACGGGTTTTTTTTTCCTTTTTTTTTTAAATCTTGTCTGATCTGGTTATAGAATTAGGTTATTTACGGATTTTTTTTTCTGCAACTCTGTTGTGAAAAAAAAACAATGTATCGGCAGTCAAAAAACGGCCGGTCCGATAGTTAACCCATATTGCCAATATCGGATCGACTATCGGTCGCTCACTACAAAAATCGGTCGATCAGATAGTGCCAATATCGGTTCGATACCGATCTGATTATCGGTCGCTCCCTAGTGATTTCTAATTGTATTAATTAATGTGTAACATCTCACACATTTCTATGGAAATTCAATTAATAAGAAAGAGAACTAAAATTCCAAGAGACTGGCAATACTGCAATTAATAATATATGCCTACCTTTCCAGAAGTATAAGAGCCACAGTATAAAATATAAATAAATAATAATATATACTACCATATTATTAATGGTGGCAGACCAGTGGCACTGCATAAAATACAACCATGGAAATCTAGATATAGCATCAGGAAGGACAACCAATATTTTTAAAAATACGGTTTAGGCTGACACACAATCAAGTATTTAGCGTTAGTCTTCATGTTTAATAGCAGTTTTGTATATTTGGTACTTATGTTTTTATGAAATAAACACAAACGCAATTAAAGTTTGAAAACTTTTAATAACAAATTTTTTTAATTTAAAATCTTTATTTTGTCAATTTAATTATTTTTCGTTTTTTCATTGGTTTTTCATGAACGGTCTCATTCAATTGCTTAACATAATTTTTAGACGAACAATTAAGAAATTTAACATAAATAAGTTCTTTTAAATTATGATTGAAATAAAAAAATAATTTCTTCAATCAGCAATGACTCATCAATTGTTACTCTATCAACAATTTAAACAAATTTTTTTATTTGTTTGTTCTAGAAATAGTTTCAGACTACTTGCTGATCTTTTCAATGAATTGAATACTTTCCAATTTAGTAGGCAAGTAGAGAAGGTGTACTCAGATGGCTTCAATAGCCCTCCTCTGTTGACATTGTTAAAAAAAACATCCAGCTTTTTCAATCTTAATTCGTCAATGTCTTTAAAATTTTTATCGACTAATATTTCTCTAAAACTTTTATTTTAAAAATTATGTTATTATAGTATATATATGAAAATGTAGTAAATTGAAAGGGCTTTTTAACAATATATGTTTCAAAGTGATATTATTGTGCAAGTATTTTATTATTTTTAAAAAGTTTAGATGAAAAAAATAAACAAAAATAAATAAATTAAACAATTCACAAACACAAAGAAGAAAAAAAAATTCATTATGATTCATTTCAATAAAAGTTACTTTTTATAAACTACATTCAATTCTCTTTGTGTAGGATATTTTTGAAGACATTATAATCAGATACAAAAGATATTTTAAAATTTCTAAAAATGATGTGTTTTAACAGAAAAAGGACCAAACATCTGCTGGGACCAACATTGACCATGCAACAAGAAAAATTCAAAAAATATAAATCTAAGTTATAAAAACTAACATTCTAATGTCTATTGATAACAACAAAGCTCAATTTCAGTATGTTTTATAACTTTGCTAAAAATATTTTACAAGATTAGTGTAACTATTATACCAGCTTATGATAATTTTTCATAGAACATTATATTTATTTACCAACTGGTCACTCTTATCTACACCCCCCATATATTTATTGTAATCCTGTATTATGGTTGGTTGGTCAACAGTAAGTTCCTAAAATTTCCCATTTACTTAGTCTGTCATTTAAATGTTCCAAATCCATTTGCATTATGCATAGTGGACATAACCGAAACAGTTTTATTGTCCCTCCATCGTACTGTCAATAACTCCCTTTCTAACTCATCTCATATCCCCTCTTTTAGATTTTTTTTCAAAGTCTTTTATATTTTTCAAAGATTGGGAAATACCTTTACATGTCCTAAGAATAGTTCCACATGCTCCTACCCCTAAATTCCATAGATCTTTAGACAATTGTATAGTAGTATAAAAATTATCGACTAATAATTTATACCCCTCTTTAGCTAAAGATTTAATTAATTTCATTACCACCCCATATGCCAATCCAAAAGGCCCATTATCCTGTTTACCTAAATATAAATGAAAATCATAAGTATACCTAGAAAGAGAATCAGCTAATACCCATAACTTCATTCACCACTTAGTCGGCTTATCCCTTATGTACTGCCTAAGAATATATCTACCTTTATTTCTTATCATTCTTTAATCTATTGATATATCTTGGTAAGGCTGAAACAATTTTATACATTACAATCTAATAAAGTTAAAGAAAAAATGTACTTTACATAACTTGTTGGTTTTGTCTTCAGTTTGAGGATTAGACACCTTTAGAAAGCTCATTATAGATTTCAATCTATCACGAAACATAAAAGCTCTGGCCCAAAGTCCATTGTATAGTGATTTAGTAGACCAGAACTAACAAAATCACTTGGCAAGAAATGGAGCGAACACATTTTTGAATATTTCCCAGGCTGAAAATTTTGGCAGGGATTAGCGATAATCCATTTTTCACATAATTCCACATTGTTTAATGGATACGAATGAAAAGAAACTCCTTTACTTTCCGCTTTTTCAACACTGTAATATCCACTTTTGCATCCGTATGCAGAACACTTATTGACCATTTTCTTAGTTATTTATTATATTTAACATTAGATTTATAAACCAAAACAATTATTATACGTAAATTTTATCGAGAAAAAGAGAAATTTTAGAAAAACAACAGTAATAACACAAAATAAAACCCGAATAAACAATGGACGAACGAAAACAAGCAAGCATGTATATAATAGTGCAACTTTGTTTAACCCTTGCGTCAGCCTAAACCGTACACGGCTAGAATGAAATTTTGTTTGGTTGTCTATCCTGGTGTTATATCTAGATATCCATGAATACAACCATGACAAACATAACTATGACACAATGGTACCAGTGATGGTTAGGAAATAAATAAAGTTATGACATTTACAATTAAGCAATTTCATTTTTAGGCAAACTTCTTCATATCAGCTAGCTACCCACCATACTTTTTAGAAACACTGACATATATTTTTCATGAATGAAAAGAGGGAATGTATCTAAAACAAGCAATTAAGCCTGTTCCATTCTGGACACAGGACGTGTTAGCGCATTTTCGTGTTATGTATCAGTACGTTTGTTAGCTTTCAGAAAATATTTGTAAATTTTGGAAATGTTTATAAATTCAATTGTGTAATGCATATATTTGTAAAAAAAAAATTATAAAGACGTTTCTTTATATTTGAAAAAAAATTATTGTCTCATAACTCTTACTACAAGTGGTTTGTGGTTACTGAAATAGGACTCATAATTGAAAACATTCTAAATTATAGTCATTTAATCGTCCGAAAACTCCGTCAATTGTTGCATAGCTCTGATACTTTCAATTAAACTCAGAACACAATCTTACTATTTCATTTGATGAGTTTCTTAATAAATCTTGTTGAAACTATGTGCTGCAGTATTTCGCACCAAATGAACGTTATTGAACGTACAAGGTGTATATATAATATATAAGCCCCTTAGGAGCCCTGAAGCCTGGCCCTCAGAGGTCCTATAGCGAAATGAACTTTTGATGTACACATGGCAGGCCAAGACCTACAAAATGATATATACATCATAGGTCTAGGACTTATAGTTGCTGAGATATAGCGCTCCTTTATTAATATAGCTTATATAGTAAAAAACGGTACTAAGGCCCCTTTTACGGCCCTGAGAGGTCAGATCGCGAAATGAAAAAAATTCATTTCTTGGCAGGCCAAGACCTACAAATGATATATACATCATGGGTCTAGGGCTTATGGTTGTTGAGATCTAGGGTGATGACGGACAGACAGACAGACAAAACGGGGACAATAGAGCATTTTTTTTCGAAAATGCTCTAAAAAAATGAGAGCATGAAGCAGTTTTTACCTGTTTTTTACTGCAAAAAAGTAATTTTTTTTTTTTTTTTCATTTTAACAGAATTTAAAGCCTTGGGAGAAATATGATATAATGTTAGATTACAGAGGCAGAGTAAATGAGGAAGAAGAAGAAGAAATCATGTCTGAAGTTTACATAGAAAACCAGAAGATAGAGTCTACCAGGAAAGTTAGCAAAGCTTCACTTAGGAAAAATAAAGTGAGAATGGGTGATAAGTTGCAGAAATAAATGTATGTTTTGTTCTTAGTGTGCAAATATCAGAAGAGTGAATGAATTAACAAGCTTTCTTAAATGAGTTGAGAGAGTTTGACTTTAAAATTGACAATTTTCAATAAAGTTAAATAATGTAAATATGTAGGCTTAGTGAAAATAAAAGCCTTGTATCTGATGTTTATTTGTGATACATTTCATCTTTTTATGTGAATGACAAGTCTTTTATTAGGTGTGTGCTGGATCCGTTTTTTCCAACCGGATCCGGATTTTCTTATGCGAAATCCGCCGGATCAGGTTCCGGATTATACCGGATTTTGGTACTTTGCAGATACCGGTAAATCTGAGGGGTTGGATGCCTTCTGAACAGTTGGCCTAAATGGCTAAATGACATTGGCTGGTTGGAAGTAAAGAACTTTGAAATAAATTAGAAAATAGAAATTATTCAGAAATCACTGAAATCAGAATAAAACACAGATTACTTTTATTTCAAATTATGATACGGTGAGTCACAAAATCTGGCAAATTCCTATATCCGGTATATTCCGGATTCCGGTTGTTCCGTATACATGTAAATCCGGCGAAACCGGATTTCACCGGATAGTGCAAAATCCGATGGAACCGGATTCTGGCACACCCCTATTTTTTATGTCAGTACTTTATTTACAGAAAAAAAAAAGAGAATGAAATATATCTTTTTTTTTATATTGTTTTTGTGTTTGTTTGAATAAATATTTGCTGGATCAGTGGCAGGCTAATAACATTAGGTTTGGAATGCATGATTTAGCATCCTAATTATTTTGAGTAAATTGGATAGCATCATTTCTTATTTCAGTTGTTTTAGTATAAAAAATAGGATAATAATTGAGTTTGTTTCTTAAAGGATTTTTTCAGGGCTGCTGATTAAACTGCGTTAATTTGCGATTAACGCGTCAAAAAAAATTTGCGATTAATTTTTTAACGCAACACTTAAATGCGTTAATTTGACTAAATGCTGAAAATTCACCAAAACGATAAATAACAGATTTTCACCATTTGAAGTTTAAGTTCCATTCACTTATTAAGTGCAATTTGCACATACCCTCAACCCCAATTATGTCGACTGAAGCCCCACTTGTAATATATGATGAAGATGTTTTGATTATTTAGCCCTTGGACAAGTAAACTCCTGCTCTCTTGCCAGTCGATATAAAAAGAGAAAACTTTCATTCACTAGTTTACATTATATACTGTAGTGTATTGGTGGAGGTATAATGAACCCGTTTATAATTAGATCAAAATAACGAGATGCTAGAAATTTTGTATCATCATTTTTTTTTGCGCATAATTTTGTATCGTATTTTGATAGTATAACATCTTGCTAATACATCTGTACCCGAGACAGTGGCTGTATTTTTCATAATTATTGTGATATTGAGTTAAATTTTATATATGGCTGTTGATTTACTACAATTAAAGCGTAATTAATGCATTAAAAATATGCGATTACATTTTTTAACACCAACACCTAAATGCGTTAAATTTTACCCAAATGGTGTTATTTCAGAGCTGCAGATAAAATTTAAAAAAAATCAGTAAATAACCCAATTCTATAACCAGATCAGACAAGATTTTTTTAAAAAAAAGGAATCATATCATCTATATCAGTGCTTCTCAAAGTGGTGGGCCGCGGTCCCCTAGGGGGCTGTGGACTGTCAGGAGGGGGGGGCGTGGAATTTCGAAAAATGTGACACATAAAATATAATTAACCTAATGTATTGTACGTAAATAGTATTAATATATGTTTAAAATAAAATCTAGTTTATTTTAGATGCTGCATCCTTTCACTCTTTCATTGTTAACAATAGAAAAAGCATGTATTGACTAGTAAAAGTTTGCATATAGAAGTTTAAAATTATAAATTTAAGCAATCTAAACCAAAAAAAAAAAAAAATAGGGGGGCCGCGACATATTGATTGGAGTTCTAAGGGGGGCCGTGACTTCAAAAAGTTCGAGAAGCATTGAACTATATGACCTTGAAACAATAGGATTGCCATTTCTTAATTCAAACTTATGACCCTGAATGATGCAATTAAGGAACATCTGCACATGTTATAGTTTGATTGACAAGTGTCATGGCTTTGAAACAATGTAACTTGTGGTTGGTAAGTGACGTCATCTACCAATATTAACATTACCCACCTCCCCACCAACACAACCACAGTCGGCGAGTTGAAGGACAAATTTACTTTAAATCTTCTTTTGAAGTTTTTGCTTTGCGCGTCGCTGTCTATAAATGTTATTCTTATATTATATTCTTTCATTCATTTATTTTCTTACTATCAACTATTTGTTCAATGTTTTAATGAACAACAAAAAAGAATTTTTTTATCGGTCTTTCAGTTATATTAATAAAAAAATATTGCGTAAAATGACACTCTTTGATGTTATCGGTCGGCTTTCATTTCTCATCTTCTGTTCTTTCTTTCCTGTTGACGACACACTTTATAACAAGTCGCGACCCACATGTGAGACTGAGAACAAATGAACAAGGATGCTACTTGCTCGCGTCAAAAATGAGTCGAACATTTCAAGGTCTGGCGTGTCAAAGACGTCACACACACACACAAAGGTTTAATACTCTATTGCTTAGGCCAAGTAAGTGCGAAAAAATAACAACACGTTGTTATTATTTTAAAATGACATGTTGATAGCATTAAAAAATGTTACAATCAATAAATAAAGTATTTTTTCGATTAAATATGCGTTAATTTGCGATAATTTTTTTAATTATGCGTTAATTTAGATTAAAATTTTTAATCGAACAGCAGCTCTAATTTTTTTCAATAGTGTTGAGATCGCCCCCCCTCCCCCACAGTGCCCCATTTTACGTTCCTTTCATCCCCACCCCTTAAAGGGCTGTGGTCAGCGTGGCACAGTTTAAAGTGACCGAGATCAAAGCCCTACTGGACTCAGGTCAAACCTCCGAGTCAGGCTTTGATGTCCGAAACGCCCCTTCCCGTATTCCCCACCCACCAGATTCGGGGACCAGAAGTTTTAAATTAGTTTTAGTCAGTGTGAGATTGAGTTTGAGAGATATAGTCGTGCAGTCACGAGTAGTTTCGAATAAAGTACATTTATTTTATATTTCAAATCAATAAGTGTTGACTTATCTGTGTATTTGACTGTGTGTTTATTGAGTATCTACAAGAGAGCCTGTAACATTTATGGCACGGCACCTCCGACGGGACTCGTGACTGCTGATTCAGGATATTGTTAAAATTGATGTTAATACAAACCACGTTGCGGTTATTTTCTTCTGTGGATTGTATGTGAGCTACAGACATAAGTTTTAACTTGTTGTAATGCTGCTGTCGACCATTTGGACTGTTCTGTGATAGAAGTTATTGTTGCTGAGTAGGCTGCACCAGTGGTCCTGCCGACGTTTAGAATCGTTCATTTTGCCTTTAAACTGAGGTTTATGTGTAACTGAAATTGCTGATGTGTAACCGAGATTGCTGTTGAGCTGAGGTTACTGTCTAATTCATTCTGTAGTAGGCTTATCTCCTTACTGCCTGCAATTTATAGCACGCATGTTATTTACTGCTATATTGCATGATGTTGCTGTTTGCCGATGTTACTGACTTAACTGATTTTGCAGATGAAATTAATTGTTCTAGTGAACTAACTGTGTGGATTACGGATCCGACTGAGTCTTAAGACTGGTATTTACTATGGTACATTTACAATATTGGATTATTGACAATATTATCTTAATTTAAAAAAAAATAAAACAAGGCTGTGGCTATTTGTAGTTCACTACAAATAGTCTGGGACGTTATTGGTAGTTGACTACTAATAGTGTCGTCACATAGGGGCGCGCTATTCGTAGTTCATTCACTGACCTACATAATTGTATATGTGTAACTACGAAATGTTACCGCGGTTGTCTTGACCGCTAATTGTAGCACAGTGCAGTAAATTATTTATGTTATCAATATGTTTTTATTAAAATTCTATTTTTAATCTGCCACGATAATTTTTGTTTACATTTTAAATATATAAAAAATCAAATGTAAACCGCAATATTTTTTAACCTTCTAAAATAGAATCTACACATTTCAGAGATGAGCGGACAGCGGACGCGTCCGCTTGCGGACGCAGATCCGCAGACTTTTCCGAATCCGCGGACTGACAGCGGATGCTTCGTATGGTTAAGTTGCGGACTCACGGATCTTCTTTAGCGTTACCATAAAAAATTTCGATTCATTTAAACAACTAAATTTCAGCAATGCGGACGCGCGGACTGACTGCGGACCAATGTTGTAAGATTCTGCGGACGCGGACGCGAATCATTGATAGAAATCCGCGGACGGACGCGGACGCTAAATTTCAAGATCCGCACACCTCTGACACATTTTCAACGTAAATATCAGTACTCTAATGTACAATGCCGTTCTTTTGAGTAGGCAAACCAGGCGAATACCCCACTATAGGCCTATATGGCATCCTCCACCCTTTCCAGGGCGAATTCTTAAGAAAAGTTATAATATTGTACTTTTACCTACCCCCTTTCCAATGCAAAAAAAAAAAAAAAACATCTCTGTGTGTATTTTTTCAATAATTAGAGAAAAGATCCAGACGCTGATGGAGTCCTAAGGCTTTACTTAAAAACAGTTCCCTCCTCCTTTCTGGGTATCTGCTGATCATATCTCAAAATTAGTACTTCTTAAATCTCATGATTAGTAGTAATATTTCTCACAATGCCTAATTAGTTTTCTAATATCTGCGTTCCCAGGCAATCTCCACCCAATTGGGCCTCCCTGATCAAAACACGCCAATTCATTAGGTGGAAAAGGGGTTATCATCTTTGAACAGAGGCGTACTAAGGTTGGTCGGGTGCAAAAGAAAACAGTGGACCAGTAAAAATACATCAAAAAGGTATATAGCTGAGCCTAGCAGGGAATCTCAATAGTTTGGGGGGAGGGGGGCTGATACGCTTATCCCTATTTAGTGTGAGATAGAGCCTAGAGGACTCAACATGTCTACACAAACACTATTTACCGGGTGACTTTGATGTTTGTTTATTTTATGAATTTTATGCTGTAAAATAATGTTCCAAGTCTTAAAAATTCTGTTTATAAAATCAAAACATAACACAGGCCGGCGTGGGTTCCAAGAGTTTACTATTCTTTTAACATTGACAACGACAACAATATCACGGCCATCTTCTTGCCGGCTTCGACGTCACTATCTCTACTGCGTCATCGCGTTCACTATGTAGACTGTAGGTGCGCACCGAGAGGGTCGTATCACTGCCCCCCTCTTAAATCTGTCCGTCCCGGACAGGTCAGTTCTCACAACAGTATCTGTACAGTCTGTCCACATGTACCAGAGCTCTATTCTCAGCGTGACCGTTGATGCTAGCTAGAGCATGTCGTTTGTCAGGCTGTGGAGGCTGATTATCCCCGTGGTGGGGCGGGGAGAATCGTGTTCGTTCCCATAGCAATCTGGCTGTTCACCAGGTAGGTTTTCTCGCAGGTGCAGGCTTTCGGGATACTGACCTCCATTGATGAGGCCCAACAAAATCAAGTCCTTGTTGTTGAAGAATAACATGACGATGACGAAACACACGTTGTAGCAGTAACGAAATGTTTTGCGTTTGACAGAGCTAGGATGAATGTATACTGAACTGACCAGATTAAAGTCAATGGTCAGGTTCATCTCTGTCCTGCCTCGTTCTCCTCTGCTCCGATGCACTCTGCTGGTCTCCTCGCTCCTCTCTACCTTTCGTCTCTGCTCCCCAGGTGGCTCATATCGGTTCACCAGTGTCTCAGGTGGCTCTTCACAGGTCACCAACGTATCAGGTGGTTCTTCACAATTCACCAACGTCTCATGTGGCTCATCACCGATCACCAATATCTCAGGTGGCTCATCGCAGGTCACCAACGTCTCAGGTGGTTCTTCACAATTCACCAACGTCTCAGGTGGCTCATCACATGTCACCAACGTCTCAGGTGGCTCATCATAGGTCATCAAATCTTTCTTGTTATCGAAGCGCGGCAGATTGTGCACGAAATTAAGACCTGTAGGGGTCTTGCCGTTGCAGTGCCAAACGTTGGCACTAGCATCAGCTCCACTGTTGTGGATTTCCATGCATTCGTGGCTTTTGTTTAGTTGTGGTTTATTGTTCTTGACGTTGTTTTTATCAGACTCTGTTAAGTTGTCTGGATATTCAAGGTAAGCAGGGCAGCGGTTGCAACAAGCTTTCAGACATTCTGCAGACCGATCATTCTCACAGGGGCTCAGATCGCTGGGCGGCTCTTCTTGGATTAGTTCCTTCTCGTGCGCTACGTTTTGGATGACCACATCATCAGGTATCACGTCGTGGATGACCACATCCTCAGGTGCCACTTCCTGGATGACCACATCCTCAGGTGCCACTTCCTGGATGACCACATCCTCAGGTACCACTTCCTGGATGACCACATCCTCAGGTACCACTTCATGGATGACCACATCCTCAGGTACCACTTCATGGATGACCACATCCTCAGGTACCACTTTATGGATGACCACATCCTCAGGCACCACTTCATTGATGACCACATCCTCAGGTACCACTTCCTGGATGACCACATCCTCAGGTACCACTTCATGGATGACCACATCCTCAGGTACCACTTCATTGATGACCACATCCTCAGGTACCACTTCCTGGATGACCACATCCTCAGGTACCACTTCATGGATGACCACATCCTCAGGTACCACTTCCTGGATGACCACATCCTCAGGTACCACTTCCTGGATGACCACATCCTCAGGTACCACTTCATGGATGACCACATCCTCAGGTACCACTTCATTGATGACCACATCCTCAGGTACCACTTCCTGGATGACCACATCCTCAGGTACCACTTCATGGATGACCACATCCACAGGTACCACTTTATGGATGACCACATCCTCAGGTACCACTTCCTGGATGACCACATCCTCAGGTACCACTTCATGGATGACCACATCCTCAGGTACCACTTTATGGATGACCACATCCTCAGGTACCACTTCATGGATGACCACATCCTCAGGTACCTCTTCATGGATGACCACATCCTCAAGTACCACTTCCTGGATGACCACATCCTCAGATAAAACTGGCTGCATCTAAAGCTTTCCTCTAACCAAAGCGAAGCGTACCGCTGCGCTATTTCTCACGTGAGATTTTTCAAAGCGCGAAAAACCCTCGCTACACCTAAGCGAAGCGATCGTAGGCGTCAGCCGACCGGATATTATGATTTTTTAAATTTTCTTTTTGTTTATTTGAAGACGTCGGCAGACATTTTCTTCTTATGATATATTTTCTACAGTTATGGTATTTTACAAGTAAAAAGTGAAAAAAACACTTACTTTTTGGTATAATCTGATATAATTCAAGTTGCTATATATAAATGTAAGTCTTATTTGTTAATTTTAAGACATTTATATCAATTTTAACCATGATATTCATTTGAGTCGATGTTTCTAGGCAACCATTTTGGATTGTTTACACTCGCGAAACGCGAAAAAACTCTGAAAGAAGCGATGCCGCGAAATTTCTCTGCACCGCCGCGGAAATTCTACGCGGTTTGAGCATCTCCATATAAATACATTGTCGCGAAAGAGGGGCGAATTTCGCGAGCTACCTAGATACGCGAAATTCGCTTTGGTTAGAGGAAAGCTTTAGTCTGCTTCAATAATTAACTTTGTCTGTCTCTGAGTCATGTTTTCTTTTGTTGTCGTTTCATTTACTACTTTCACTTTTGGTAATTCTATCTTTGCTTTCTCGATGTCACCTTTTAAACCTTTCTTAATGTCCTCTATTTCACTTCTTAATGTTAAATGAAATTCTTTCATTTCATTCCGGCCTTCTTTCATTTCTTTTCTTAACTTTGCGATTTCAGACTCAAAACAGTGGCTCTCTGGGTCCATTCCCTCATCAATAAGAGCTTCATGAAGTCTATTAAACAGTTGTTGTTTGTTGCCGTCAGTTGGAAGGTCCCTTTCTTCTAATTCTTCCTTTAACTCTCTAACTAAAAGTTCGTTGAATTTCTTACCGAACATTGTAAGACTGTTCCGCCTCTGACACCAGTGTTACAACTCTTAAAAATTCTGTTTATAAAATCAAAACATAACACAGTCCGGCGTGGGTTCCAAGAGTTTACTATTCTTTTAACATTGACAACGACAACAATATCACGGCCATCTTCTTGCCGGCTTCGACGTCACTATCTCTACTGCGTCATCGCGTTCACTATGTAGACTGTACGGTGCGCACCGAGAGGGTCGTAACAATAATAATACTCAATTTAACAGGGGCTCTGGATAAAAGTATTTAAGAGTTAGCGGTCGTCTAGAGAACACTAGCTATCTTACCATTATTGGTGGCTTAATATTTGCATGTGACAGTCTTAACATCGTTTTTTTGCGTCAGCCCCGTAGCGTGTAAATTATACAGCAGTGGCCAGGCATTCTATAGCAGAGCCATGCCAATAGCAGGGGGGTAGGAAATAAATGTTACTAAGAGGAACAAACAAGCAGAGGGGGCTAAACAAACGCAGGGAGCTCGGCCCCCTGCACTCTACGGGCCTGCTTTGCGTACAGTCCTTAAATATCCCTTTGCCGGTGGTCTCCAAATATATCATTGCCTAGGGCTTTAAAACGTATTTTGTCGATGAAACCCCGCCCCATATCGGCCCCCTTAAAGACTTTTATACACCGCATACGCATTATTATTCCGATGGTTCACTCCTGCCTTGATACAAATGATGAAATAGTGTCATTCATCACCTATTCTTGCACATCCACGCAATGACCACCACCTTAAGTTTTGACGGTAAAATGATGACGCCTTCAGCGTGGGCGGTTTGTCTATAAGAGGCACCGTGCTGTGACTCAATGAGTACTAAGAGAAACAGCCAGTAATAGACCGGTTAATCACACACAGAGAAGACCCACAGTGAGAAGAGTACCAGAGAGGACACAGTATGAACTCATTATAAGCATGTTTTATTACCCCTCCTCCATCTAAAGATGCCACCCAATAATGTGACAAAAGGTATTAAAATTGTGAAATATTGCCCCTAAAAGTACCATATTTTCAGACTAGAAGATCCCCCCACCCTGAACAAACACACACACGTCAAACAATTTGGGTTCATCGTATAGTCGGGATGCAGTTTAGCAAGGCTAGATATTATTTTCTTGTTATAGTGATCTACAAACTAGGTGCGCCTTATAGTAAGTAAAATACTTAAAGTGCTTGTCAGGTTGGAGTACAGTGGCGTCATTGGGGGGGGGGCAAGATTCTTACAATAATTAAATTAATTGGTTAAATCAATGGATTTTGATGACTTAATTGATGGGAAAATGAAAACCAGACGCTATCCCTTTATTTGCCCCCCCCCCCAACATTTTGGTGAAAGGACGCTACTGTTGGAGTGCCTCACCCCCTGCGCCCCAACCTAATTACGCCATACCCCCAACATTCCCCCAACACACACCTACATAGCTTTAACGAAAATTTCCGAATTTGAGTAATTTTATTGTTGATTTTAAGTAAAAAAAGAATGTTTGGAGATTATAGAGAAATCGAATGACACTTAATAATAATACCTATGATAAGCTATAAATTAAAAAAAAATTCCTCTAATTGTGTCGAGATTCGAACCACACCTCGGTCATAAAAAACCTAACACTAATCTAGCCCCTTGACCACTCTACTACAGCTTCACTTACCTGTGAACTGCTTTTTAAGGTTAAGAGCTAAGGTAAATGGTTAACATCTAACTGCGCATGCGCGAACTACAAATAGCCTGCCCAAGCTGCCCAGGCTATTTGTAGTTCGCTACAAATAGACACTCTCATAAAATAAATCAGAAACTATTAACATTAGACTTAAAATTCGAATGGAACTATATTAGTAATATCAATTCTGCAAGAGTGTCTGGAAGCTGCAGATGAGTTAATATTCTAATTTTGTTTTATTTATTATTTTTTATAAACATTAACTGTATCCTGCTGTATTTTGTTCATTGTTCCTAGTGGAATTCTGTATTGATTCGAATACATCGGGAGGTTAAAAAAGGGTCCACTTGGAACAACTAAAACACTTGCATTCAGGTTAATTATCATTATTTTTATTCCATTAGTTAAGTACTTTGTATTGCTGTATTATTATTATTTTTTTTCTCGTTGGTGTTGTTTTCTTTTCTGTCCAGTAGTTATATTGTTAGTTATTATTGCTAGTGTTCTCCTTTCATTTTGTATTAGAGATATATTGTGCTGTATATATAACCAGTGCCATGACAACCCTGACAGCTTTAATAGAGAATGGTTAGTCCCTCGGACTTACTGGGCAGGAGTTGCGTGATTGGGTTAAGCTAAGAGATGCCGAGGAGAAAGAAGAGAGACGCGAGGAGATAGCAAGAAACAAACAGAGGGAGGAAAAGGAGAGGGAAGAGAGACGCGTGAGGGAGGATAAGGAGAGGGAAGAGAGGTGCGAAGAAAGAATGATTAGGAAGCTATAGGTTTAAAATGCGAAAGAACGTTTGGAACTCGATAGAGCAAGAGCAAGCGAACCCAATACCATGACTAGCGAGAGAATAACTACGCCTACCCTGAAGTTGCCATATTTTAGTGAGGATGTGGACAGTATGGACACATACCTATCACGCTTCGAGCTGTTGGCAAGTAGTGCGGGGATAGCAGAGGGTGAATGGGCGTCCTCACTTTTGACATTTCTCCGGGGGGGGGGGGGGTCATTCCATGTCAACTCAACCAGTTTTTTGACAATTGTTCACCCGACCCCCCTCAGATCTTCCTGAAATTTTCAGGGCTTGTGGTACATTCAAAGTTGAGTGATTCCAGAAAATTTCAGGCCATTTGGTCAAAAACTTTCTGAAATATGATTTTTTTAATTTTTAAGGGTAGTCGCGTGTGCGCGTGACATTTACATTTTCGCGATATTTGAACGTGAATATTTCAATAACTAAAAGAGGTATCAGGCTGAAATTTTCAGTATTTACTCATTGTTTAGTCCTGAGTTGAATAATGTATTTATCTCAAGTATAGCTTGCACACAGAATGCCCTAAAAATTTCCAAACATTGCACTTCAGACAGTTTTCATCAATATTTGACTCGGTATAGCCAAGAACCTATAAGACATGAAATGATGTTTGCTATACAATTAGTAAGTACCATATATGTGTTTATTATTTTGATAGAGAATTCCTGTTAAGCAATAATAGTGTACTCATGGTGGGCCCCTTTAAGCATCCTGGTCGTCCGTTTTTGCACTTATTGCGACCCCCATTTGACCATGCGGACAGTAATTCACACTTTTCATATTTTGCACACTTGTTAACCTTGGCAAGTACTAGCTATGGTGAAAATTTCATGTTGGTGTCTTAACGCCTTCTTGGTGAAAAATTGCATGATTATACACTATTATTGAATATTGCGTAGCGAGTATTTCAAAAACTAAAAAAGGTATCAGGCTGTAATTTTCAGTATTTACTAGGGGTGTGCCGGAGCCGATCTTTCCAACCGGATCCGGAACCGGATTTTCTTATGCGAGCTCCGCCGGATCCGGATCCGGATTATTATTCCGGATTTTGGTACTTTGCAGGTACCGGTAAATCTGAGGAGTTGGATGCCTTCTGAACAGAAATGGCTAAATGACATTGGCTGATTGCAAGTTGGAAGTGAAGAGCTTTGAAATAAATTAGAAAATAGAAATTATTCAGAAATCACTGAAATCAGAATATAACGCAGATTGATAATAAGTTATTATCCATAAGTAACTAAACTCGCTGTTAAGTTCTAACTCGCTGCAAGGTCAAAGGAAAACAACTTTACTATTAGTCTATTACTTTCATTACTTTGCCACTTGGCAGTGTAATTTTTAACTATTGTAGTGCACTAATTGTTTTGAATCTGAGGAGAAAGTCAGACTCATCATCTGAGTTCATCTCGTCTTGTCATTGGCTCATTGGATGACGGATGCTTATTGTTATTGTTCAAATGTTCATAGTTTATGATGTGTATTGAAATGGATAATTAATTGGAAAAAACAAATAACAAGATTGAATTGAATTGAGATTTGAGAACAATAATTCTGTATTTCTGTACTTTACAAGTTTGAAAATTGAAATACAAATTTTAATGAATTCAATTGGCATTTGACAAAGCCATTATTCAAGCCTAAAGAAGTACGAATAAGATGTTGATAACTTACTAATGACTATTAGTTTGTTAACAGTGTTAAGTTACTCCAAGTCCACAGCCAAATAATGTACACATTCCAGTGATGTCACACAATCACAGCTGAGCGCCGCGGCTACGCCATACCGTCGTTTAAACCAAAGAGCACAGATCATAGCGGAAGCGAGAATCGCCGAAGATGGCTTGGTGACATAGAGATCACCAAAGACCTTTAAATTTATACTAGACCGCTAACGTAATGTTAATTTTTACTCAAAAATGATACGCATTTTTAACATTTGAGTGAACGATAATATAAATCAAAATATGAATTAAAATTACGGTAAAATTTTTTAAAGCATATTTGACTTTTAATTCCTTGTTTAAATAGAATTATAATAACCTTTATTATAAAATAGAATTTAAAAAAATTGGGAAGGAATTGCTTTTAATGGAAGACGTTACATTAGAGTTAGGGTTAGATTACCAACTCAGTGACTTGTTATTTTAATTAGTGTTAGAGAATTAGTGTTTCTTCAAGGAAATTTTAGAATGGAAAAATATTCTATTTTTCATTTTACAATATTTAATATTCATATTTGAACTATTTTTTCAACAAGAAATCTCGTGGGTGATGCATTTTAATGTAATAACAAAGAAGTCAACTTTTCCATCTCTCAGAGAAATCGAAGTAACTTAAATGTTGAATTTATAAAAAACCATTCATTTTTGTTATTTATTTTGTTATAAAGGTGGCGGGCTGGTGGCCAGGCGCTTGGGCAGTATAGTTGTTTATTATTTCTGTTACAACGTCATTGGTGATTGCGGTTAAGATGACGTCACGAATAATAATTACTCATCGCCGCACTATCATGTATGGGATCGGGCCGATTGGCCACTATTAACGGTGCTGACTCTAGCCACTGGTATGTTCAAAACATTAAACAAGCACAACGCTCGAAACAATCGATTAATGTACCGTGATCGTGTGGAATTCGGGAAAGAGAATTACTTTTATTTCAGATTATGATCCGGTGAGTCACAAAATCTGGCAAATTCCGAATTCCGGTATTTTCCGGATTCCGGTTATTCCCGATACATGTAAATCCGGCGGAACCGGATTTCACCGGATAGTGCAAAATCCGGCGTAACCGGATTCCGGCACACCCCTAGTATTTACTCAATGTTTTATTCTGAGTTGAATGATGTATTTATCTCAAGTGTAGCTTACACACAGAATGCCCTAAAACATTCCAAACATTGCACTTTAGACAGTATTCATCAATATTTGACCACGCACGCTACGGGCCTCATTAACGTGTATTATGGTAAATCAGCATAGCAATGAAATGTCAATCAAATTTTATGAAAAAATAGTTAGTTTTAAGTTACAAAATCAAATTACAGATTGTTTGTTGTTATCAACCATACAAGCAACCATGCAGGGCGTATATCAGCGTATGCTTATTATGCTGCCGATGCAGTTAACTGATGGTATCTTGAATTTTGGCTCGCCCCCCCCCCTTAAAATATTTCGTTCCGCCGCCACTGACAAAGCCGTAGACGCGTGTCATAAGGATGTTATAGAATTTTTAAAAGAGAAGGGGCCGAAATCGTTAGAGGAAGTTACCGACCTCTTGAGAAAATACAAATCAGCACATCCAGAAAACCCCATATCGAAAGCCGACACAGAACAACGACAAGACGTTCTATGTTATGTCAGGGCAGTCACACAACCTGAACGTAGAGATAGCTCTAGTCCCGGACATCACAGAAGCAGTTCTAATGACCGCCGTGACAGAGACATATCGTGTTACTCGTGCGGGAAGGGCGGACATCTTGCTAGGGACTGTAGGAATGACAAAGTTAGTAGTCTAACATGTTTCTCGTGCAACGGCAGGGGGCATACTTCATGATATTGCAACAAGCCAAAGAGAAACTACCCTGGCAGAAATACATATCTGACAAACGATTCCAGACAGAGGCAGATAGAGTTAACCCGGTGCTAGCAATACTAGCCACAGGTCATAGTCTCAAGTTCTACCCTGGGTTTGTGGGCGACATGCCAGTAAACGTGTTACGTGACACTGGGGCTACAGTAGTAGGCATCAGAAGATCTCTGGTTAAAGATCATGAGTTTACGGGGAAAACAGGGCATTGCGTGTCATTTGTAGGAGGTATACACGAGTTACCCCTCGCCATGATTAAAATCAAGATCCCTTTCTATTCGGGCATGATATCTGCCTTTGTAATTGATTATCCACCCTATGATGATCTAATTGGGAACATCCCTGTCGTGATAGAATGCAATCCCGTGGAATTAGACAGTTGGGTAAGACAGAATGCACCCATGCAGAACTGTAGCGCCGTCACTACGAGGGCAAAAGGGATGAGGGATAAAGACATTTACTGCCAGGAACCTCATATTGACACTGACTACTTAAAAGAAAGTCCCACTACAGACCAGGTTATGACAGAGTTAGACGTAGTTACAGAGACTGCCGTGGGAAGCCAAAAGGAAGTATCCGTTAATGAGAATGGCAGATCCCTAGACGAACAGGTTGTGGACGGAGTTGAGAGGGTTCGTGTAGACGAGAGCTCATCCCGGTATGACCAGCAAAACGACACTTCTTTACAAAAGTTAATTAGTTAGTGCGAAAGTTTAACGAAGAAAGGCAGGGCAATTGAAGAACGGATAGTGCTGGACGAAGGTGTATGGTTTCGAAAAATACAATCTAAGAGAAATATATTGAAACGGCTCCTTGTACCCATCAAATATAGGCACTTGATGCTTAAAACGGCTCATGACTCTGTATTGGCGGGTCATATGGGGGTCACTAGGACCAAACATAGGATCATGGGTAAGTTCTTCTGGCCAGGTATGAAAAGACATAAAGAAATATGTGAAGACGTGCATTATATGCCATGCGAAAGAGACCGAACCCACACGAGGTAGGGCGCCCCAGCAAGTGACAGATCTGATCGACAGACCGTTCAAAAAGTTTGCCATTGACATAATAGGGCCAATGCCAGTAATGTCGTACAAGGGACATCGTTACATATTAACAGTTGTGGATGTGTGTTCAAGATGGCCGGAAGCCGTACCGCTAAAATTCATTAGGGCTGAAGACGTGGCGCAGGCACTGCTTAGCATTTTCTGTAGAAAGGTTTCCCTGATGTTATTTTATCAGATAGAGGAACCCAGTTTGTAACTGACATGACCAGACACTTCAGAACGGTACTAGGGATCAAACAGACATTCACATCTCCATACCACCCCCCAGAGCAATGGGATTTGTGAGAGACTTAATGGAACAATTAAGATCATGATTAGTAAAGTAGCCAATGACAGTCCCAGATACTGGGACCTCATGCTACCATGTGTACGGTTCGCGTATAGGGAAGTTCCCCAAAAAACCACAGGGTTTTCATCATTCCAGATGGTGTATGGCGCAAATCCGAAAGGACCACTATCCATTTTGAAAGACTTCATGACTAAGGCCGATTTGACCCCTGATGTTAGAACCACCTATGAACTGGTTATCGACAAAGACTTATCCAGGCCTGTGACGTAGCTAAAATCAATGTCAAAAAAAGGAACGTTCAAACTATGACGAAGGTTAATACCAGCCGAACAATGAGACGTGTCAGTCCGGGGGACGAGGTACTTGTATACTACCAGATAAGTTATGAGAAAAGTGACTGACGTGAACTATAAAATATATATCAAAAATAAGGTTAAGATCTTCCATATTAACATGTTGGAAGAGTATTACCCACGACCAATAGATATCTCCCACCCAGACAATGTGCCGTCTACAGCGGAGCCTCATGTCAGTTGCCTCTTACTGAAAGAGGACGATATATCAGATGATAATATGCTGTCACATGATATTCCAGAAATTGGAACTACGGAAACCTGGAAAGATGTACGAATTAGTAGCTTACCTTCGGACAAAGCCGCGGCTGTTGAGGGACTTCTGACTGATTATTTAAACATTCTTTCTGACATGCCGGGTAAGACGGACGTAATTAAACATGACATCAAACTATCGGAAGATAAAGTGATTCGACTGATACCGCATTCGCTACCTCTACACCACCGGGGACAGATTCAAAGGGGGTTAACAGAACTACAGAAACAGGGGATCATTGAGCCATCGGAGTCTCCATATGCTGCCCCTATAGTGCTAGTGAAAAAGAAAACTGGGGACATCAGACTATGTATACACTATCGTCAGTTAAACAAAATTACTGTTCTAGATTCCTATCCAATGCCTAACTCTGAAGAGTTAATGACACGCTTAGCTAATGCCAAATATTTTTCTAAATTGGATTTAGCCAGAAGTTACTGGCAAATGCCGTTAACCCCAGAAGCAAAGCCCCTGACGGCATTTAGCACTCCATTTGGTTTATTCCAATGGAACTTTATGAGTTTTGGATTGGTCAATGCACCGGCCACATTCAACAGAATGATGGCCAAGTTATTCTCCCCCAGACTTGACACAATTTAATACTTAGATGATATCTGCGTTTTCCATGACATCTGGGAAAAACATATGCAAGGCCTTCGAGAGGTATTTGACATCTTAAAGCGACACAACCTGATTGTCAGACCAACCAAACTAGAAATCGGACTGACATAGGTTACTTTCTTGGGACATAAGGTAGGTAACAACTCGATACATCCAGTAGACGAGACTGTGTCAAGTATATTGAGCATAGAAGTACCGTCGTCTAAGAAGCAAGTCCGCTGCTTGCTAGGTCTGTGTAATTTGTACCGTAAATTTATACCCAACTTTGCACATGTGATGGAACCACTAGCCAATCTAACCAGAAAGGGAGAATCGAATAAAGTTACATGGTCTGATAGGTGTCAATATATGCGCTCGATTTAATCGAGACAGCGTTCGCCCAACAGACCATTCTCAAACTACCGGACATCGGTAGGCCATTCTGTCTGGTTACGGACGCCTCCGGTGTAGCCATAGGGAAGCCCTGTTACAGGGCCACCATGGGGTGTTACACCCTGTGTTGTACGTTAGCCGTAAACTGACATTAGCTAAGACTAGATATGCTACTATAGAGAGGGAGGGACTAGCCATCATATGGTGCATCACCAAGCTGGCCAGGTATCTCCTGGGTGCCCCTTTCACTCTCTTGACCGACCATGCACCACGGGCTTTCATCAATTCTAAGAAAATGAAAACTGGTAAAAAGTTTACTAAAAGTGTCAAAACATAGTTTCGGTTGTTGTAAAACACGTTATCTTGACGGCATTGTATATTCCATGTTTCGTCCATGCTATAATTCATCTGTCCATAGACATAAATACAAGGGTCATAGTTCATATACTTATGTCTATTCGTCTGACAAAATCTCACAATCATGGCGGATGAAACAAGTATACATAATTTTTTGTATATTTTTTATTTGTGAAATGTAAAGAATGTTATTCTTTATAGAGAAACTTCACCCATTCCGAAAGCATGAGTTTACCAGATTGGGGCTACAAAACGGAAAAAGAGTGCTACAGAAAGACGAGAGGCAGCAAAATCAAGGAAAATTTGAAGGTTTTTTTAAAGAAGAAACCTGATAATAGCATTGAAAACAAAGAAGACCATGAACATGGCGAAGAAAAGTATCACCATTCAGATAATTCATGCAAAGATACAGCAGTGTAGCAACAGCTGTCAATTACTTAGCAAAAACCAACTCAAGCTTACTTGGCCACAATGAAATCTCGATTCTCCCAATTCTGGGAACTTCCTAGAATCTTTGAAATTTCTTGCAGAATTTGATGAAGTTACGTAACATCACTTGAATAATTCAAAATAAGTTAATAAGCTTGATGGGCAATAAAGTTAGGGAATCAATTGTAGGGAAAGTCAAGCAAGTTTGTTACTTTTCTCTGATGTTTGATTCCACTCCAGATGTTTCTCACAAAGAGCAAGTCTCCTTAAAGTTCGTTACTTGGACGTCAAGAGTTTTGAAATAAAAGAGTTATTCTTTGGTTATTTTGAAATTGTGAAGCCAGATGTACAACAATATGAAGAACGTGTTCTGAAAACTCTTTAAGACATTGGACTAGACTTTAATCTGGTCACAGGTCAAACCTACGATAACGCAGGTCTGGCCTGCAGAAACGTCTCTTAGACATAAACCCAAACGTAACATTTCTGAACTGTTATAATCACTCTCTCAACTTGGCAGCTCTTCATTCTGCTAAGATAGATCTAGCAATCGTCACCTTTTATCATGAATTGCTCAACTTATTTCCCAGTTTACCCCAGAGATAGATCAAACTGAAAGAAACTGGAGCCGGGAGTCTAAAAAAGGAGAGTGGTACATGGTGGTACTCAAGAGAAGAAGCTACGTCGTCAGTTTCCTTGCATCTTGACATGGCTGCTGAAGTGATTAAGACCCTTTCATGCTTTCTGCAAAATGATGAGAAACAGGCAAAACTGAACACCCAATCCATCGAAAGAGCAAAAGAAGGCATTGAATGCTATGGATTTCCTGTAGGCAAAACAACCAGAAGAAAAAAAAGAGTTCTGATGTAGGACTGTAGAACTGCAATTCAAACGTGTTGCGTGTTACGACAGAAGTGCTGGACAGACTTCATATTGAGATGAAGGATAGATTCCAAAGGTTGCAAAACCATGTGGGCACCTTTGGGTTTCTTCTTAAACCAAGACACCTGTTGAATTATATGGATGATCACTAGGTATATGACTTCAGAACAACACTTAAATGGCATACCATCAACAGATGAGTTTTTATTGTAGAAACACAAAACCATATCAAATTTATTTAAAAAATTGAAAAATGTCACCCACCAAACATTTTGAAGTTTTAGAAAAATTGACATTTGTTAATAATTTCAAGTATTGTTTCATAAACTTTTATTTGTAAAAATAAAACGTAAATTCAGTTTCTCTGGTGAGTGGCAAAGGGGAATAATATCTTGCAGAACTTTTATTGCTCTTTCTGCACAAACATTGCTACGTGGAGTGAGTATTGGAGATGTACTTTGAGACCAATGAGTTCTAAGACAGCGCAACCCTTTTGGATAATCATTAACAGCATGGAAAAGAAGTTCATATTGTTCAGCTTTGTAATGATGATCACTAAACCAGGCATCACTCCAATGTCCACATATAAATTCACACAATTTCTGAAGGTTCTTTCGTTCATCAGGCAATAGTATGAAAGCCAACAATGCAAAAATTGCTCGAGAGTTCCATCGGGCATTGCTGAGGCCAGGCAGTGCGCTAAAATTAACTTTCGGCATTTGTTGAGAACTCTTAAAATGCTTAAAAACGCAAATTAGATGGTGCAAAAATTTCATATCATCTCTCCAACCTATTTCCTGTTTTTCTAAAATTGGAGCACATTTCTTTGTTTTACTTTCAAAATCTTTTTTTAACATTTCATAATCTTTAAGTATCTTATTTACAAATGGATAATTTATGTTAGGAGACTCAGTTGAATCACCGAGCAATGCATCACACACATGTCTAAGAACACGATTAAGTATATGCTGCTGACAACCTATAAAGACTGGTGCAGACTCACAATGTTGAACAAACAGTTTCTGAAGTTTCACCACAACACCAGACTTCGACCCTGTATTAGCATTTGTAGTGTCTGACACTGTCATCTTTATAGCTGACCATAAGTTATATTCATCTAATACTTTCTGAAAGGCAGATCCAATCGTAGCAGCTTTGCCATCAGGTAAAACTAAGACGGATAGCCTCACTTCTTTTGCTTCATTTTTTAATACAACTACTTGGTGTTCTTTTTTCTTATTAATTTAAACATCAAAATGTTAACTCCATAAGCTATTACGCAAAGTATTTATTAATGTTTCTTTTAGTTTACTTGCTTCTCTGAATACAGCTCGATAGACACATGACTGAGAGGGAGTTGCTATTTTTACGCCGGACTTATGCAAAACTTTGCTTACTAATGCTGCTCTTCGAGCTGGTAGTTTCCCAGATTGAACTAATGAAACTGCACTAGAAGTAGATTGCTGTGATTGTTTCTTATGTGTGCTTTGATCCAAGCTTTCTGTGGATGACAGCATTGCATCAGCACCGTCAGAGCTACTTTGAGAATTCTCGTTATCACTTGAATCACTGGAACTTTCAAAACTGCTTTGTTGTTGTTGTGCCTCATTAATTTTGCAAACAATTTTCCGTTTTGATGGATGAATTGTACTTTGACTAGCAATTGTAGTTGTAGTATATCCCATCTTACCTCCACTTTGAATTTGTATTTCGTAAAGTTTTTTGTCCTCAGCACATAACCATTGACCAGTTTTGTTTGTGACATCAAATAACTTATCAAACTGCTCCCGTATGTCATCCACAGGTTTTTTCAAATGAACATCATACCTTCTAATTAAAGTTTCAATTTTTCTGCTCACTGATCGCAAAGACAGTATTGGGAAATTTAAAAAGCTCCATAATATCTCTACTTCTTTCCTGAGTGCTGCAACTCTTTTCAATCTGGATTTTTCCATAGAGGCCAAGCCCATGTAGCGACCAATTGTCATCCACTCTTTTGGCATTCTAGAATGTGAAAGCAATGGCTCGATCTCGATTCCAATTGTGTTTCTTTTTTTAAGAGTGTTTTGGATTTTTTTCAAATTACTCGCCCATTTGTCATTTTTAGCAACGGAAAGTGATGACTTTTTAAAGACATTTTTAAGAATAAAATTAGGCAAAATTAAAATAATCATTCAAACTCAAGTATAATTGAAAAATCTAACATGGAGAACAGGAAATAGAATTTTAATGGTAAACAACTGGAGTAAAAGTAAACTTTAGTAAAAAGAGCCAAAAGGATTATTTTTAAACTAAAAAATGTTTCGGTGGGTGAACTATTTCAACAAAATAGATGATTTTTTGTTGTATTTATTATTTTTATATAAAAGCTCATCAAAATCTGGCACGCCACTTACAAAATTACAAAATTTGTTTTTCAAGTCATATACCTAATGATCACACACTGATGTAAAAATGTTACTTTTTCCTGTTTGTATGATGACATACAGGCAAATCAGTTTTTCAATGATGTAATTGATGCACGAGCACTTTAATCAACAAACCAGTACCACAATCACCAATTGACTTATTGAGGAAGCTGGCTTCATATGATAATGATGTGTGCGCAAACCTTGAAAACCTCCATCCGAATACTGCCAATTCAGGCCACTTCCATTGCATCATGTGAGAGATCATTCTCAAAACTCAATCAAAAATTATATCAGGAGCACAATGACATAAGAAAGACTTAGCAGCATGGCTTTAATGTCAGTGAAGTCAAAAATACTAGACATTGATTTAGATGATGTTATAAATACCTTTACTGCACATAATGCACGACGTGAGGCAATATGAATTGAGATTTGTCACTTGTCGCTAAACAATTGAATTAGTCATTAAAAGAGTTTTAATGATATTTTTTTTCTTTTATTGGATATGCTGTACTAATTTGAATTTAGACATATATTTATTAAGTACATTATCTCATGTCATGATAACGTATGTCAAATTGCAGGGGCCTCAGAAAAAGTCAAATCCCACCCCGGGCCCCCAAATCGCTAGGAACGCCTCTGGTATTTTAGGATGTTTTTTCAGGGATGGGAAGGCTGCGTCGGCAGTTTTAGCCCGGTGAAGTGTCGGCATCAGTACTTTGCCCGGTGTCGGTATTTGTACTTGGTCCGTTGTAGGTGTCGGCATTTTTACTTTGTCCGGAGTCGGTATCGGCAGTTTTAGCCCGGTGTCGGCATCAGTACTTTGCCCGGTGTCGGCGTTTGTAATTTGTCCGGAGTCGGTGTCGGCGCAAAAAAAATGAGGGGAAAAATACTCAAACTTTAATTAAATAATTCAGAGCAACGACAGACAGTTATCATGCTATCTTTAATATGAATTGTTCATCAAGTTATTTTTTCCGTTTTAAATAAATACTTGGTAAATCTGTTTATCGGCGAACGTATAATTTTCTAAAGCGAGATTCTCTACAGTACAACGAATAATCAAAATTAACAGAATTGTGACTGAAAGCAGATAAGAAAGCTCCTGGCTATGTTCACTCTGTTATTCACTCATTCATTGTATATCATAAGAAATGTTTAGTTTGCACTTATCTATATATAAACAAGTTGGAGAAGGATTACACACAAACCTATCCAATCTTTTGGAACCTCGACAACTGACCTGTTTCAAATGTTCCTACAATGAAAGTTAATTAACTCGCCACTAACACTCCACACAACAGCTTAATTTCTCTCAATCTGACTGAAACATTTCCCAATCTACATTACAATGGCACTACATGAAAGCTCAGTCCGTAGCTAGCTATTGAGGCGCTATGTGCGATTTTTTGGTGCCTCCATCCCGCCCCCCCCCCACCACCGTTCTGAAAAGTGTGCAGCCTTTAAAAATATATAACATTTTTAACTACATATTTCAGACTATATTCGACTGTAAAATAAGGATTCCTTTGTCTATTATCTGTTAAGTATGTAGTGTCTTCATACGTCTTTCTCAGTTAGCTCTGGAACATCCATATTTTATTATTGTATTTAGCCCTTGAGCATCGTGCATACTCTGAATGGCCACTTATAAACTGCCAAGCATCATTGCTCCAGTGTTGTCCGTACATTACAGTGTATTTCTTAGGCAATCGTGAACAATAATCTGGACCAATATTTCAACATAAGCCTACACATAAATGAGAAATTAATTAAAGGTAGCTAATGGGCCGCTCCAGATTTAGTATACAATGTAGCATACTCTGTCATATCTTGAAGTAGACCATACACTTCTGTTACTTCAATGTATTCACTGCAGCTACGCTTGATGTCTATATCTAGTTTTTTGTGACCTTTCAATGTTGCACGTACAACAGATAACTTTTTTTTTCGTCGTAATGGACATGCTGCAAGATAACAGCTCACAGATGTAGATTTATAGCTAGTGAAGAACCACAATAGGTTCTTAAATTTGATTGAAGGGCCGGACCATAAGCAGATCATTTGTTTGTATTCAAACTAGTATGTCATAATATCATATAACATTGGCATAATAAACAATTCAGATCAATTTATGAAAGAGGTATAATTAATTCTAACAGATTTATTAAGCAATAGCATATAGACTATATGTATTGAATCAGTTTATTGACATGTATCATTTCAAGTGATGCAAATTGTTTTCTTTTTATTCAACAAAAATGTCAAACATGTGTTTTTCTCGTACTGTAGTTTCCGAACTATTGACGTAAGTCAACCACTGTTCCACCCTTCCTTGTCGTATTTTACTTCACTTCGCCCCGCATATGTCTTGTTTACCCTGCCCTGCACTATCATACATACCCCCCCCCACTTCCCATCCCAAAAAAAAAAATACACACGTCATTTGTATGTGACTTTTCCTTCATAAAAAAGTGTAGCCAGAAAGTACTCGCTCCCTTATTATTAACGCGGGTTTTTCTATATTTTCTCCCTTTCTTTCCCCTTAATTAAAGATGACCCAACCACCATCCCCCCTCTGTCCCTAAACAAGTTTACACAATACCCAGGAGCAAGTTTCTGCAGATGTACACTAACTGTGTTCAAGGTCATAAATGAGAAGAGAGCCACATAAAACCAATGGTGTGGGTGTCGGCGAGATATGGGCACTATTGGGAATATTCGGAACGATCGATTTTTGGAAGGATTGAACGAGAGACCAATAGTAAAATGGGTATTGGGGGTAACCTTCGGCTCGGGGGGTTTTTGGTTTGCGGATCCATTTTTTTTTAACAAAGGAGAGAAAAAAAAAAAAAACCCAAACAAATCTATATTCTAACCAGACCAGATTATATAATTTAAAAAAAAAAAAAAAAAAACCCTTTACCAGAAATTGTCAAGTCCACAAAAGGATCAGCGGTAAAACCAAGAAAAAAAACAATTGGAATTTCAAATTTTAATTCTTAAATATTACAATAAATGAACTAAATTGTGTTTTTTAGTGTGTGTTATTTTGGGGATGAGAAGGAAGAGAAAGGAGAGAGCAAAAGGTAAGGAAGGGAGAAGTGGGAAGAAATAGTAGGGGTTGACCATGAGTTATAAAAAGTAAAAAAAAAACAAGTTTTTGGTAGTTGTTGTTATTTAAAAAATTCGACGATCGGTAAAAAGGCATATCGGTCGCTCCCTATAAATAAGAATTAAGAAATGACAATCCTATTGTTTCAAGGTCATATCGATGCTATGATTTTATGTAAATGTGACAGTTTCTGTGTTCGAGTATTTTTTCTTGCTTTTTTTAAAATCTTGTCTGATCTGGTTATAGAATTGGGTTATTTACTGATTTTTTTCTGCAACTCTGAAATACTAGCATTTGGGTAAAATTTAACGCATTTAAGTGTTTGTGTTAAAAAATGTAATCGCATATTTTTTACGCATTAATTAAGCTATAATTGCATTAAATCAACAGCCCTATATAAAATATTAAATTTAACTCAGTGTCACAATAATTCTGAAAAATACAACCACTGTCTCGTGTAAAAATGTGTGCATCAGTCAAGTCTAGACACTGATTACAGGTGTCATGTATATGAAACTATTAGTGCAGCTGTTGCAGACGTGACCAGCAAGATGCTGTATTATCAAAATGCAAAAAAAAAGTGCAAAAAATGATGATACAAAATTTCTAGCATCTCGTTATTTTGATCTAATTATAACCGGGCTCATTATACGCTTGTTGTTTTTTTAGAGCTGCTGTTCGATTCAAAATATTGATCGAAATTAACGCATAATTAAAAATTTTAATCGCAAATTAACGCACATTTTAATCGACACAATATAATACAATTGTTTGTATTCAAACTATTATGTCATAATATCATAGCATAACTTTGGCATAATAAACAAATAATTTTAATTAACGAAAGAGGTATAATTAATTATGACATATTTATTAAGCATTAGCATATATGTCTATTGAATTAGTTATTGCGACCAGTTTATGGGCACGTATCAATCACGTCAATGATGCGAATTGTTTTTTTTTTTGCTTCACATCGTCCACACGTACGTCTGTTTACCCTACCCTCCACTTCCCATCCAAATAAAAATTACGCACGTCCTTTATATCTCAAATGTAACTTTTCATTCATAAAATAATAGTATAGCCAGAAAGTTGTCGCTCACTTATTATTAACGCGTTTTTTCCCCTTTGTTCCCCCCCCCCTTTCCCCACCAAGTCACATTTTTAACACACTCTCTCTCCACTTAAAGATGTCCCAAAACAAGTTGACACCGGTTCCATTGTTTCAAACTAGGAGCACGCGTCAGAAATGACAATCATATTGTTTCAAGGTTATACAGCTGATATGATTTTACGTAAATGTGACGTTTTTCAGTGTTCGGGTATTGTTTCCTTTTTTTTTTAAATCTTGTCTGATATGGTTGTAGAATTGGCAGGGTTAGTATCGAAGTATCGGTATCGGCCAATACAGTATCGGCGATACTGTTTTAGTATTGGTTGCTGTATTGCCGATACTTTTTGTATCAAGCATTGGTCTGTGTATCGCCGATACATTTTAAGCAAAATTTTTCGATACTCGATACCAATACTTTTCTATTACCACTTTTTGCAGAAAAACAATAACGATTGTAATACTTCGTCATCTACATAAATTTCATCACTACTAATAATCGCAGCCATCAACCCTACCAATATTAACACCACATATCTCCCCACCAATACAACCTCGGTCGGCGAGTTGAAGGACAAATTTACTTGTAATCTTCTTTTGAAGTTTTTGCTTTGTGCGTCGATGTCTATGAATGTTACTCCTATATTCTTTCATTCATTTACTTTCTTAATATCAACTATTTATTCAATGTTTTAGTGAACAACAGAAGATACAATTTTATTTTTTTATCGGTCTGTCAGTTATATCAATAAAAAATATCTTGTAGAATGACACTTTTTAATGTTACCACATGGCAATTTTCAAACGTTCAAAGCAAAATTTTGATAGGTCGGCTTTCATTTTTCCTCTTCTGTTGTTCTTTATTTCGTGTGTCAACATTAAAAATTCTTTCTTTCGTTTCATTTTGGTTATAGTATAGCAATAGTTGTATCAGGAGCGAGGCGTTAGTATTTGCCGGTTTAACTCTTAAAGAAAAATCTATAGATGTTTTTATTGCTATATACAAAGCACAAACGAAAATATGCCTTTCTTTGATTAAGTAGATCTAATTAATAAGTGAACGGACTTTAACTTCAAATAGTTACGTGAAATAAATTCCGTTATTTATCGATTTGGTGAACTTTGGGGGGGGGGGGTTACTAGTCGAAGGGCTATAAACCAAAAACATCTTCATTTTATTTTACAAGTGGGACTTTTGTAGACATACCTGGGTGTGTGTGTGTGTTTGCGAAATGCCGCAGGGTGGGGGTTAGGGTGATAACGAAAAAAAATTTTTATGAAACCACTTGCAATCGAGGAACTTTTATGTGTAATTTAAGAATATCAATTGCATTTTAAATTTTTTTGAAAAAAGTTCCCCCACCTCCCCATTTTTCGGAAGAAAAAAGTGAAAAAAAAATTTTTTTTTTTCAAAAAAAAAGGACATGTTTTTTTTTAGCTTAATTCAAAAGAGTATTAATAATAACTAATCAACTTTTATTAACAAATAATATATAGAACAGATAGTAATATGTACAGAATGTACAAGAAATGTTTAAAACATATTTTGTCCTATGAACTTCAGATTCAAAAATTCAATTTTTCTCGATTTCGCGCGAAGTTCCGCCATCAGTTTCACAGCACGTTCAGCAATTTGGTTAGATCTGGAATGTCAATTAATGACTTCTCGACTGACCAATGGGTCTTTAAACACTTCATTGCCTTCTTGCACTTTATCTCGATGAGTGAGGTAAACAGTTGATTGAAGGACGCTTCATTGTAGTCTTGCGAATCGAACCAAGCATTTGCCCATTCGTAGCAGATGAAGTTGCAGGTAGAAGCGAGAATACTGCGTCACTCTGTTATCATAAATAATGCTATAACAATAAATATTGCTTGTGAGTTCCATCTTGCCTGGTGTAAATTTGGTAATTTATTCCAGCTGATGCGAGGCCAACGTGGGTTCTCGCCTGTGCAAACATCTTTTGTCGCAAGAAGCGGTAATCAGCTCAAGAGTGACATAGTTTTGTGTTAATTTGTCCATGAAGGAATAGTTGAGTTCTTGTTTGCTCATTGGCTCTTGATTAAGAAAATTCATGACATGTTTCAGAAGAAGGTCGAGTACATGGTGCTGACAGTCAATATATTGTGGCTTCTGAAAGCCATTGCTCAAGACATCATCCTGTATGAGCTTTACAATCCCGTGCAAATGGTCAGTATTTCTGTGGTCGTGTTGCAAATTAACATACAAATATTTTCTCAAGCATCATATTCATCAATTAGCTGATGTAGTTCATTGTGAATGGCCGCGGCAGAACCACTCTCACATTTGAGAATACCGAGTTTGATTTCGGTTGTCATCTTTTTCAGCAAACCTACTTGATTATCTTCCCCTTGCACTCTTTTACCATCAAACTGGATACATAGGGATCTTTGCTTTGAAATTTTTGAACAATTTTAGTTTTCATTTTCCGTCCTTCAGAGATTACTCATTTCCAGACACCCGCCTGACTTGGAACCGGCACATCATGACCATGTTCAGCAATGGTTACAAGAACGTCATGTGCTTTATGTGTGGAAATGTTTTTCAGTATTAGTTAACCCGCCGTTCTAGTGCTTGCTCTTTGGTATTTCGGTTTGCATTCAGAAGATGACGTTTAAGAAATAGTTGGCGGCTGGGGTGAAGAAGCAGAGGTTTCAGAATCCGAAGATTTTGAGACAGTTGTATGTTTTTGTGTAGGTTTTGAGACAGTCGTGTGTGTTTGTGTAGTTTATGAGACAGTTGTGTTTGTTTGTGTAGGTTTTGAGACAGTTGTGTGTGTTTGTGTAGCTTTTGAGACAGTTGTATGTGTTTGTGCAGGTTGTGATTGAGAAAAGCTGGCTTGAGATTGAGTTTTTGATAGTCGGATTCGTTTTCTTGGGTGGAATGATTCCAAAGGGGCTTGTTTGACCATTGAATAACCAATCTTTCCTCCACTGTTAACATGCCTCTGGTAGTGCTCTAAATCATCTGTGTTTTTCCATTCTCCATTAACGTTGGTGACATCAAATAACTGAGAAAGTGTTATCAGATGGTTTCTTTTTGTTTTTGTCATATAAATCAATTAGACCATTGAGTTTCATTCTTATTAGTGTGCTGGATAATAGTGGTAAGTCTTGAATTTCCACCCAGAGCAATTCTATATCAGTAATCATAATTTTGATTCGATCCAGTCGCCGTGTTTGGCTATTGATCAGAAAAGTGAAGTTTCCAAGAATTTGACGGTTTGTAGGCATCCATGTGAGATTGATTAGCTTTTCAACAGATAGAATTCTTGGATATCTATTCTGTTTAGAAGATGATTGAAGATGAGTATAGTAAATGCCTTGTTTATAGTGTTCGTCCATCGTATTCGATGAAGACCATCTAGTCATCAGAGGTTTGAGTGTTGGTTGGTGGGTGTCGGTGTGTGCGCAGATGGCTGACTAGTCCAATCCTTGCGTGGAAATGTCTATGACAGTGGGGACAGGGAATGGTGGCTGTCAGATGTTGGTCGGCAGCGCGAGCTTTGCGAACCAGGCGTCGCGTTTCAGCAGCAACAGTTCTATTTGCCTCATATAACCCAGCGCCTATGTGAACAGAGTGACGCCACAAAGCTCTGTCCTGGGCATCTTCCTCCCAGCAATCAGGATCCATGTTGAAAGCCTTCAAAGAGGACTTCAGCGTGTCTTTGTAGCGCTTTTTCTGGCCTCCGCGAGAGCGCTTTCCCTGCTGCAGTTCTCCGTAGAAGATCTTTCGAGGCAGTCGGTGGTCTGGCATGCGAGCGAGGTGGCCTGCCCAGCGAAGCTGAGAGCGCCTTGTTTATAAACAAATGGAAACAGACGACTGAAATGTGCTTAAAAGCAGTCTAGAAAGTCATATATAATAATTCAGTGTGAAATCAAAACCGACCGTCAGTCAAACTGCGCGATATGAGAAAACAAAAATTAAAAGGTGGGGGAACTTTTTTCAATTTAAAAAAAAAATAATGTTACTACTGTCATCTAAATATAATTGTTCCTCGAATGTGAGGGGTTTCAGTTTCGTTACGAAAAAAAATGAAAATAGTTATCACCCTAGTGGGGGTAGTAGATCTACGAAGTAGGTGAACAGACCTTAACTTCAAATTGTATAGTGAAATTCCGTTATTTATCGATTAGGCGCTATTCAGAACTTTCAGCATTTTGGTCAAATTAACGCATTTAGGTGTTGCGTTAAAAATTTTAATCGCAAATTTTTTTTGACGCGTTAATCGCAAATTAACGCTTTTTAATCAGCAGCCCTAGTTTTTTTACCTTCAATAATACACTGTTGTACCTCCACTAATATATTACAGTATACAGTGACGCGGCGTCCATGTTGCCTGCGGTAACAGTCTTATAAACACCTTTAAAATACAGAGGAAAAACAGAAAAAAACAAATTTTAAAAGTGGTATTCATAGCAATTTAAGTTGCACGACAATATTTATATTGAATATATATACTAAATAATACTAATAAGAAAGATGTTTTGCCTCCTCTCATAGAGTCAAATGATAATTAGACCTATACGCAAAAAATATTACACTTGTATATATATATATATATATATATATATATATATATATACGTTTGACATTCATTGGCTGAACTAAGGGGAAAAAACCACAAATGGATATGTTGTATACTGATGCCGCTGGAAAGACAAGCAACTATCTGTAACTGCCAACTTTCTCACTAAAGAATTATTTACACACAGATTTTAAATATCCAGAATTATATAACAATTTAGAAAATAATTTTATAATATTTCTAACTGAACACAAAAATAAAGTTATTGATCTATTAACTAAATATCATTTTAGATTGATCAAAATAATTTAGAACTGATAATAAAATATCACAGTTGGCAGCACTGCAGTATACAAGCACGCCCAGCTTACGTCAGAATGTTTGTTTAGTCTCGTCACCTGTCATCCAACATTCCCCCTTCCCGCCCCCCCCCATACCTTTCCTTTTCCGCGAGTCGTCGTGTTATTTTAGCGATATCACAATGGGAGTTACCTCTTTTTTATTGCTGGCTGCCTCTGTTACTGAAAGATTTTGTTTTAATTGGTAGAGCTCTCAGCATAGGAATACAACGTTTAATTTTATTATTGTACATTTCTGTATTCTTTAAACACATTTTGGTGTATTCGAATGTTGTTAAAAAAAACATAAGTAAGTACGTTTCGTTAAAATATTCTAGATGTAGTGAGATTGCAAATATTTTTTCTGTGTATTTTAAATCTTCATGTTTAATACCCCCCCCCTGCTTTTTTTCTCACGTTCTATCATTTATTTTTTGAAATAAAAGTAAGAAAAAAGCAGTATAGTAATTTTTTATAATTAATTCTTGTTGCTTTTACGTGGTGATTTTTTATTTTCATATTTGCTGTTGCACTTACCAACGCGTAATATATTTTGGCTTGTTTTACTAATCCAATTACATCAAATAACGATAGTACAGCTGAAAGTTTTCAGCGTCTAATTAGATCAAAGTAGTAAACGTTTGACAATCGAGATCTACCTATATAGCCAACACATCAAACATGTTGCTGCATTAAACTCAGAAGCTTTTAATCGAATAGTAAAAAGACGGAACCCAAACATATATCTAATACAAAAGAAAATTATAAATCCAGTATAACCGATTTAAAACATAAGTTTTTGTAATTAAATTTTTAGCAATTCTTCAGTCGACAGGTCGTTTTCTGACCTAATCACGTAATAGCAAAACCAATATTAGGTAACCAATATTAGAACAGAGTAACTGGATGTCATTGATGTCAATGAAATATTCACTTTTCTTAAAGATAAAGGGGGAAAATACTTTTAATGACAAAGTGATAGTGTTATTCATATAAAAGAATCGACGAATGGAGTTAAACTATAAGTAGTCATCATAGGAGAGGTAATTTAACATGTAATTTTTAGGTTATCGGTTGAAGTATTGTATGTAAAAGAAAGCTTTGTATCAATAATGACCGGCAACACCCTTGCAAATGTCACGCCTAGTCCCTGAAAGTAAATAATGTAAACTAGTGAATGAAACCTTTCTCTTGTTACATCGACCGGGAAGTCAACAGAACTTAACTTCAAATTGTTGAGTGAAATTTTCTTATCGATTTGGTGAACTTTCAGCATTTTGGTCAAATTAACGGATTTAGGTGTTGTGTTAAAAATTTTAAACGCAAATTTTTTTTTGACGTGTTAATTATATATTAACGCACTTTAATCAGCAGCCATATTTATAATACTTTAACTGAGCTAACATAAATGTAAATGTTATCAATGTAATTGAACAAAGGAGAGTGTACTGTTGGTCGAATCAAAACGTTTAAAAGGTCACAGATTGCCAATGTTTGGTTCAGAAGCTGAACATTGTTTTCAATACTTCTATTTCGGCGACCTGTCTAGCTCGGCGCCCTGTACGTAATTATTAAAATAAATACATGTAATTACATAAAGCGGTAATTTTATTTATTTACGTTTGTTATTTAGTAATTACATTACAAATGAGACCATAAAAAGGTATTTCATATTAGGCTCATACAATGCACACTTCAACATACTTTTACCTTCTTTAAGTTATTTTGTAAACATCTATAAAAGTAGGTATATTCATGTTGGTTTCGCCCAAAAAATTGCCGACAAACTTGCTTTTAAAGAGCAGCATAGTACGATACACTGGCAATTTTCTTTTCGTTCAAGCACAATAAAAGCTACCGCCACCATAGAACTGGTGTGTGTAATAAAGGGTGTCTAGGCAGCCGGCCAGTTTGTTTATTCTGTAAAGCGGCAACTTCCAGATAATGAATAGGAAAGATAAGAAAACGCTGCAGCTGTATCGGAATCAGAGATGAGCGGACAGCGGACGCGTCCGCTTGCGGACGCAGATCCGAGGACTTTTCCGAATCCACGGACTGACAGCGGACGCTTCGTATGGTTAAGTTGCGGACTGACGCGGATCCCCGCGCCCTTGTCTATAATAATTTAGTTTTAATCAGCGGCGAGACGTTCATGTTACCTGTGTTGCCTGCGGCAACAGTCTTACAAACACCGACAAAAGCAGTGAAAAAACAAAACAAACAAAAAAGTGGGCATTTAAAGCATTTTTAGTTGTTCAGCAATATTTACATTCAATATTTATTATAATAAGATCACTTCTTTTGCCTTTTCACATAGAGTTAAATGATAATTTGACATAAAAGCAAAGATGTTGCCGATCTTAATCCGGGTTACACTTGCATATATACGTTTACCTTTCATTGGCTGAACTAAGGGGAATAAACCTCACATGAATATGTTGTAGAGTGTTGCCGACTGAAAAGGAGGTAACCACTACCAACTTTCTGACCGAAAAACTATATTATAATTAGCCAGAATTATAAAAAAAGAAATTATAGATCTATTATTGAAATAGAATTTTAGATTGATCAAAATAATATAAAACTGGTAATAAAATATCTCATTTGGCAACTCTGCAGAGATTTAAGAACACTTCAGCAAGGGAGAATGTTTGTTTAGTCTCGTCACCTGTCAACCCTCTTCCGCCCACTCCTCCCCCACCTTTCCTTTTCAGTGACTCGTCTTTTTTTCCGTGATAACACGATGGGAGTTAATTAAGGTGGACCATGGGGCATTTAAGGTTTCTGCTGGTTGTTTTTTCTATCTTTTTTTATTTTTTAAGCTACACTAGCCAATTTTGGCACATGCATACAACATACCAATTAACGAACAAAGAAAATAAAAAAAAATTAAAAAAATCTATTTAAAAATGTATTTTGTGACTTTTTTCGGTAAAAAAGTGTAATTTTAAGACATATTTTCAAAAATTTTCAAAGAACCAATTTCATATCATAAAATAACTTTGCACAAATGTTAATGAGTGTGTTTCAAACAAACGTCCAATTTTTTTTTTTGGAAATATTAAATAGAATTTTTTTATATTTTTTTTTCTTTTAACTTTTTTGAGAAAAAGTTGCATTTGGGGGGGGGGGTAGGTTAAAAAAATTGTAAAAAAAACTGCAACATGCCATGCATTATTGAAACGTAGTTAAAATTATATATTTCTTATTAATAGCCAAACAATCGGTATCGAATTGCACCATTCCAGATATGGAAGTGCAAAAAATTTCTAAACCCCTCCTCTTCGTTCGCATGCGTTCGGCGCTTCGCGGCTCCATCTTGCCCCCTCCCCAGGCCCGTAGCCAGGTCAAAGTAAGCAGTGAGGCACCAATACCCAGCAAGGGGGCACCTTCTCATTTTAGTTACTTTTTCTTTATTTTTTGAAAAAAAAAAAAAAAAAAAAAAAAAAAAAAAAAAAAAAAAAAAAAAAACCTCCCCGAACATTTCTTCGCTCCCCCCCCCACCTAATCCCATAATCCTGGCTACGGGCCTGCTTGCATCAGCACCGCCAATGAAGCTGGCCTGGAATGCACACGATATCCTGTCATGCTACCCATGGCGGCGAAAAAAAAAAGTAATTTAAGAATAAAATAAAAAAGATGGAGCTCATATCCATAAGAATGACATTGTTGACGTCAAAAAATCTTTACACCCCCCCTCATGTTGTTATTTTCAGTTTTAAGTATGCCTCTATATTTTTAAATGTTAGTTGGCTTCTTACTTGATATTGTATTATATTCATGCAAGAGAACACTTGCTTGCACGAAAATGTTGACCCAAAGATCTTCGGCACTCTAAATGCCATCTTCTTCACCTCACTGTAGCACTGTGAAAGACTCTTCCATGCGTCAAATATTAGTGCCTCAACAGGCGGTATTTTTGTTAGATCTGTCCACTTGTGCAGCGCAACATGCTTGCTTTTCTGGACATCCTACTCTTTTGACTTGCTCTTGAGTTCTGTGAAATCAAGCCATTGCATTTGAAGCAAACCGGCATCAATTCCAAATGGCTCAATTTCGATCTCATTTGTATTGAGAGGATTTAATATGAACGCCAGAGAACTTGCATTTGTTTTTGAATTGCTCAAATCTCTCAGCGAATCTATTCTTCATTTTGTTTATAGTCATACTAAAGTAATTCGTGTCAATAGTTTTTTTTTCTAAATACCAAGGCGCTTTTTGTTTAATTTAAATTCTTTGATGCTTTACATAATGATATACTGAAATAACGTAAGATTTGTTGAATTCCTTAACTATCTCGGTAAATTGAATCCAAATATGGTTACTGGACTTACCAGTCTTCTACAACACTAACTGCCTCAGATTTTCGAAATGATTTCATTTTCCGTTCTACAGGTCTCCGACAAAAAGAAATAATTTATTTTCGGAACAAACCATTTCTTTAAATTTCAACTTTCAATTCTTTGTCCGTTCATCGTTTTATTCAAGTTCATCTTTGTTAGCTACTCCACCCTTTCCTTGGAGGGCTTACCTGTAATATTCGGTTATTGTTAACATTTCACTTCCGGTCACTGGTCTAAGTTCCTTAGGAACACCAAGACGTTATCGTGTATTCGTTGAGTTGTTCTTCAAGTAAAAATTTCATTATTTCCCAAATTTAGGTAGTAAATTGACAGATTTGGATGATGCAGATAGAAATAAAAATTACATTATAAAAATTTTTTATAAAAAAACGTTTTTCTTGCGTACTAAAAATCAGAAAATAATTTCTGAATAAATTGATAACATGGTAATGGTAATAGACTTTATAAGAGCTTCTGATTTTTAAAACGAAAAAATGCATATGAGTATGTAAAATTAATTCTAGTGTTGTATAGCATGCGCCCATGTTATTACCATGTTACCAATTTATTCAGAAATTATTAACGTTTTTTATAAAATATTTTTATAATGTAATTTTTATTTTCTACTTTTTAGTTAAAATATTTTTTTTTCAATTAATACGAAGAGTTAAAAAATGTTGGTGTAAGACAGACCCAATGTAACTATATATATTTCTGCTCGAACATACTGGAGTGCTCTGACGTCATATGTATTCATGCGCAGAAAATCAAAGAAAGTAGTGAAACTTTTTGGAGTATCATGTTATCAACAGAGAATAGAAATTTTAAGTTCTTTCACTTTAAATAATTTTTCAACACATTTGTTTTTTTTGTGCTGCGTTCGCTTTTAAAATCAATTTTGGCCGTTAATTTTTTTGTTTGTTCTGGAAGTGGTCTAATCACACACGTATTAGGGCGCAGTAGAGTATAGCACCAGTAGTTTCCCTTGATTTAGACAAGGCTGTGACCTATTCACCATACATATTTAATTTTATTTATTAAGAAACTCATCAAATCACAATGAAATAGTAAGAATATTGCATTGTCATCGGATTCTGAGCTTTATTGAAAGTATCAGAGCTATAGCTTATCGGAAAGTGGTCTAAAATTGGATTGCAAAATTCCGCGGACAAACACACAAACAATCAGACAAGAAGTGAAGTAATGAAAAACGTTGTAAAAAGTAATTTTTGCATTCTATGCTATATGTGTACCAGCCCCGTAGTGTGACAATTTTACAGCAGGTGCCAGACATTCTACAGCAGGGGCCAGGCAATAGCAGGGGGCCAGATAATACATTTTACTAAGTAGAACTAATAAGCAGAGGGGGCCAGACAAACGCAGGGGGGGCAGCCCCCTGCCCCCCCTCCCCCCCCCCGCACGCTACGGGCCTGATGTGTAGCATATCTCACTTTCAAGATTTAGTGACAATTTCTTCGCAAGTGTTAGGACTACCTTCCAGGAACAATGTAGAAAGAATGGTCAATTATGTAAATGGAATATTCACATGAAAAATGAAAAGATTTTGACATGAAAATGACTTGTTTACAGTTATTTATTCAAAATATTCACATTAGTAACACAGTAGCCTATGACACAATGTTGTAAATAATTTATTCAATTGATGTAAATATTTTCCTTTTCGTGTTTGTAATTGACTTCCAGAAATTATAGTTACCTTAGCTCTCCACTGCTATTGTTGGAGAATTACTGTACCCTTAGGGGCGAGCAGTGACGTAGATTGCTTAAATCGCGCCCGGGGCACAATACCTTTTTAGCGCCCCCCCCATTCGAAAACCATATAATAATATATGTAAAATATACCATTTGGCACCCTTTTGTGAGTAGCGCGGGGCATGATGCCCCCTTGCCCACCCTCGCTACTCCACTGGGGGCGAGGCCAGATTGTGAGTAATCGGTCTCAAGCTTTAAAGAAAAAAGTGCTTTTTGGCGGGTCATTTTATTGATTTTAACACTTTTTTGGCTTTTATGCGTATGTTTCCTTCATGGTTTCTTCATTGTAAAAATCTGGTAGTACTGACCCGGATGTAAATGTAAACAGACACGTAGAAAGCTGTCAAAATCTCGTTACATTACGGTAATATTGACGTCAACAAACACGCCCACATTGTGATTCCTTACACAATTTCTTCTTTATCTTTCTTCCGTTATAAGTGATTGCATTTTTTTCTTTTCATAGTGTTTCGATTATTTCGGAATTTAACTATTTAAAATGTATATTCTCGCTTTCATAAACATAATACTTAGTACCTTATGTGCCATTTAATCATAGGAACTATTTTGCCAGGTAATGGCGGATTGACATAGTGACTACAACCGGCTTTTTTGTGCTAAGGTCGCAGGTGTGACAATCTAGCGACACTAAAAAACAAAGCTAATTCTGTCATTGGAAACCAATGTTTTAGATAAAGTTTCGTCAAACCGGTAAGGGTTCCATTGTTTCCTTCTTCATTTTCAATAATGTTTCAATGCAAAGTCGTCAATTTTGTTTTTAATATTTCCAAATTTTATGTATTAACTATAATTAATATAAATATTCAAATCGACGATCATGATATGTATTTTGTTAAAATATTCGTCCGCATTGCCATTACTTATCTCCCTTTGTCCAACTACAGCAAAAAAAAACTGTCCCTAATCTAAAAAACTTGCTATGCTATAAATAGCCACCATAGTGCTGATTTGTCTTAAAACTTCTATGCAATGAATCATAACTCTTTAATCAGAAGTACACAATGCAAATAATTTATAATAATAATTAGCTAATTATTAAGCCTAAATTATTGCAAGATCAAGAGTCATTCAGCTCATTTTAACAATTCAAATTCAAGTGATGTAGAATTAGTACTTTTTTTTTTAAAATAATCTACAGAAAAGTTATTAACTTTGTCCCCAAACTAGTTTGGTGGGTTACTCCTATTAGAATGTAATAAATTATTTAATGAATTAAAAAATATATTTGATACAATTAAATATTATAATATATAACTACAGAGTAAAGAATATTTTTAAAATATATTAACTTCAAGTTAGACTTAGCCGACTTAGGCTTAGGCTTAGCTGACTTATTGTTGAATAGTGTCTTAATGAAAAAGTTGATGATAATCAACACTAACAGTCATTATGATTGTACATTATTCATTAGCTTTACTCCCTTAGGTCTTTACTAGTTAAGGAATCTGAAAGGTTAAAAGATGATAAAGGCATTTACAATAATTGATTTAATGACAAGCACACCACTTATGTCACCAGCCAGGCAAGTGCAAGGCCAAGATAACCCTTTTAATTTTTTATATATCTTAGTTTAAGGGTCTTCTATTTTATTATGTGCCCAGACCTCAACTGATTTTACTCCACCTCTAGCCATTTATATTTATAGTAATTATATACATATATATTATAACATATTATTTAATTTATTTACCTGTGTCATGTCCCAGTTTTTCATCGCCTCGGAATCGTAAAAAAATGGTTAGAGTAGAAGCAATATTATATATAAACTTTCTATTCATTACAACAATAATAATATAGAAAATGATAATGAAAATGATAATTTGTCATTTGACATTTGTAACAACTAACATTGATTATTTGGATATTGTAATTTTATTATGCATTTATATTTAGTTTTATTTCTTTTATCTCTTCCATTGCATTCATTTTGTATAAATATTTTTCATTTTAATGTTTAGGCAATAATGGAAAGAAAAATGAATAGGAATAAATGTTTTCTATCATTTGATAAAAAAAACAATTATTAACTTATTGAATGACGAATTATTTTCACTGACTTAATTTGTTTTTTCACCCTTAATTCTACTGTTTTAGAAACTAATCACAAAGTATTATGTGTCAAATAAAAATAAAAGTAAAAAGTCTTTAACATTAAAGATATAGTTTATTGTTAAATGTTTTTTTATTTTATTTTCAAAGTAAATGTATGCAAAAAAAAATGTTTGACAAAATGCTTGCCCAAATTATATAGTAGGCATTACCTGGTCTATGAAACAAATACCATGATCTATCCGGGGGAATAACAAATGTTTTTTGGTACACACACCCTGCTGCTCTGTAGGCATCGCAGATTTAAATTTTTAAAAAAAGGAAAAAATTTATAGTTATAGGATATATATGCTATCATGTGGGCTATCCTTTTTTTCATGGTTATCAAATGTTCAGATTGGGTTATTTTTTAAAACTGTCTTCTACTTTTATCAATGACAGCTTAAACATTTAGGTTTTTTAGAGCATGTGCAACATTTAATATATTTTGTTGTTGTTTCTTTTTACTATTTATTTCTTTGCATTTTACAGATTCTGATAGCTGCTTACTAGCCTTAAGTAATGGACGGGGGCAGGCGGGTTTGGGTCCCCCACCCTATTGAGGGCTTTAAATTAGGTCGCATTGTGGATATTGGTTCAGACACAATCAGCATTGAACCATTTGATGCACCAGGAACTGTAAGTTTACCTATCTTTGTCTATTTTCAGCTTTTGAATTCTTAAGTTAACTTGAACGCTGAGAATTAAAAAAAAATTAGCCAACTATTACTTAATAATAAGAAAATCCAGTATTGTGCCATTTTTGGTTACTTGAAAAAGGTTTTCATGTTTCACTATTAAGTACATGACATATTTGGGTCACATTCATTTTTTAGTTTTATTAAAAGAGTGTTACAGGATTTATTCTTTTTATTCTATGGTTATAAATCTTAATGTCTACTTTATTTAATTACAATTTTAATACATTTTTTTAAATTTAATGTTCTATTGTTATATTTCTCATTTCACTTTTTTTTTTAATAAATAAAAAAAGATTTAAAATTTCTTGTTTATCATTATTAATAATTGATTCCATCTGAATGTCTTGTATTTGTTTACAGTAAAAGCCTGCATAAAATGTTTAAGTATTTATATTGCTATATCTTACTTTTTTTCAAAATACATCCAATAATTTTGGATCATATTGTTTGGTGATTTATATCTAAAATGGAATGATTTTGTCATTTTTGATAAATAATAAGTTGTATGCATTCTTTCACTTCAGACTATTAATTCTCTGTATGATAGAACTTTCCCAGCTGAAGAGTATGATAACAAGGACACAGAGGACAATTGTAAGTCAATGTTTTTTTTTAGTTAAAATTAATCTCATAGAAATTAAAAAAGCTACAAACCATTATCATTTGTCCCTTAGCCCAGGAACTGTGTTGTGTAAAATTTCTGCACACTGAAGGCATTTGCGTAGTTTTTTTTGGTAGCCTTTAGAGAAAGCAATATCAGAATGCAAATATTACTCCAAGATCCATTTAAGTGTATATTATTTAAAATAAAAATAATTCTATTATTCGTATGACCCTTACATTGAAATTTTAGGGATTCAAGGAAACAAACAACCTAAATTATTATTTTGCAAGGTGCTCCAACCTTCAATTTTTTAAGACATCCTCAATATGGACATCAAGAGTAGCTGCAGTGAATACATTGAAGTAACAAAAGTGTATGGTCTACTTCATGATATGCCAGAGTAAGCATTATTTATGTGTAAGATTATGCTCAAATATTGGTCAAGATTATTATCAATGATTGCCTAAGTCGGCAAGTCACTGCAAAGTACAGACATATCCAACAATACTAGAGCAATGATGCTTGGAAGTTTATAAGTGGCCATTCAGAAAATGCAGAATGCTGAAATGAAATCATGACAAGGGCTACAGACAATGATAAAAGAAAAACTCACACATGGCTAGCTACAGACTTTAAATTAAAGATTGCCTAAGAACTGTCTGACGTTGTTCTGAATTATCTAATTTAAAGTTCTAGTATTTTTTCTCTCACATAATTTGGGCAAGTTTTTACACCGACTCCATACAAAGTTCAAATACAGACACCAACTCTGGACAAAGTACAAATACTGACACTGGGCAAAGTACAAATGCTGATGCCAGGCAAAAAACCGCAGACACCGGCTCCCCAGCCCTGATACTTATAAATGAACAAGAAAAATGTAAATTTGTTAAAAAAAAAATCTTTTTTGTGTAAAGTGTGTATTTTAGGACAAAAGTATTGAAACTACGGTAGGAATAAGAAATATCTATGTCCAGGAGTTTTTGTTCAATCAATGAAAAAGTCCAAAAACTATGAATTTAACAATTTTAAAGAGTTAGAATTTTTGTTATTCTAAATATTATTTTGTAAAATCGTGGAAAATAGACTAAAGAAAAAGCATGCAGAAACTAAAGTTTGTATCTTAAGCAGTTTTTGTGAACTAGGAAAAAAAATGTAATGAAGATTTCAAAAATGTGATTTTTGAGAAATATACTAACAAAATTTTTATAACCACCAGAATAAAAATGTTAGTGCAATCAGAGTGCTATTTGTTGATGTTAATATGTACATTAAAGAAAGGGAAACTAAAACTGGCTATTTATTAGCAACACACCCCTTATAAATTTAAGTTATTTAGGTCATATAAGGAATTTAAGGCGAAAGCTGCAAACACTAAATTTAGACTACTATTAAAATGACAAACTAACAATGAATAAATTTGAATCCACTAATTTTACTTTAAAGTTATCAGTTATAACAGTTTTTTGTTAAAAAATCAAGCCAAGTGAATTGTCCCCCACCCCTACCCCCTTTTTTTTCAAACTTCAGAAAAAGTCATAGCAATGTTTTAAAGTAGGCAAAAGCAACAATGACAAAATTCTGTCTTAGCCAATCGATTTCTCAGATAATTTTCAAGAAGAATATGTCATTTAAGAAAAAAAAAAATTTATTTTTTACCACAGTTTTGATTTTTGGCATAGCGGAGCACCTTAAAATTAATTCTTTTGTTTGGTGGATATACTTGTGAAGAAACTGAAATCCATTCAACAACAAATTAGCTTTTTGTGCACTATCCAAAAAGACTGCAGTTAGAGCAAATTAAAAAATTAGAATATTAGCATGAAAGATGTTGAAACTTTTATTATAACATTTGATTTGTCCTTTTATATGGTTTTAAAAGGATTGCTAACTAAAATAATATGCTAACAATATGGCTCAGTTATCACTTCATCCTTTTTTAAGTAATTAGCGACCAAATAATAGGTGGTAAAAAAAATACATCGAAAATTAGATTTATATCTAAATATTACAGAAGTTTATTTATAAGTATTGAAACTACGGTAATATCTGAAGTACCGATAAAATATCAGACTGGATATTTTTAAAGTTGAGACAGTCTGCAAATTTTCATCCACTTACCCCAGTTAATGTGCTTACAAGCCATTAGGGTAATTGAGGGAGACTTGTGTTCATTTCACTACATTATGGCCAGTCCATTCCTCACTGTTCACAATCCAGTTCTATCTAGAACAGCCTTTCTTCTGTGCTCCCGCAAAGTTACCATGCATTTGAGTATTTCTCAGGGTATTGTGATGTTAACTTTTGCTTTTTACTGAGTTTTGATGAATACTACTTAATGACCATCTGATGACACTGTCATTATTATTCCTCCATTTTTTTAAAATAATTTCAGGTGCTCTTATGTATCTTAATGAAGCTACTTTGCTCCATAATATTAAAATTCGTTACATGAAGAATCAGATATATGTAAGTAAATTTTTACTCTCAATATATAAATATCAATGTATGTTTTATTTATTATCAGATAGTGTGATAAAAAATGCTATCTTCCCAGTTCCAACATAATTACAAAATGCAATATCCTTAAAGGATAAAAATATGTAAAAAAAATTGAAAGTTCTTTTGCATTCTACAAAGACCTTTTACAAAAAAAAGTTTCTCTGTTTAATTAATCACTGCAGTACCTACAAAGTACAAAAAAACTTTTTTAGTTAAGAAAACTGAATGACAAATTATTTTGGACCAGCAGCAAATTTATGAAAAATTGTCCTCTATTTATACAAATGTCTGTGAAAAGCACTGGCCTTGCTCCTTGGTAGAGTGTTTATTTCATTGAACTCCATCTGCCCTGTTCCTTTTGTTTTGAGCCATCCCTGAAAGGAAAAAAAACAACTTAGGAATTCATTTTTTGTAAATGGCATTATAAGAAGTGTTAAAATGATTCAATTTATTTCAACTCATTCCCTAATTCACTAAATTCCACACTGGGACCACAACTTTTCTTAGTGAGATTTTCACTCTGCTCCTCTGGATATTAATTCTAGTGTCATAAATTAAAATTCTAATTAAATTTAGGTTTTCATATTGAAATTGAAAAATAAATATCTTCCCAACAATATAATTATTAGTGAATAAAGTTATTAAAGCAAAATGAACTCAGTTTAGTAGCCAGGGTTGTCTTTGAAAGCAAGACAAAAGTAATAAAGCTTCTAACGCCAACAAAAATTTAAAACAAATAGTATGAATTACAAAATACAGTGGGTATTCGGTTAACGAACTGTTCGGACAGCGAACAAATCGGACAACGAACACTTTACCAGGAAAGATTTTTGTGTTCGGACAACGAAAAAAATTCGGATAACGAACAAAAACTAATTCTAACGAAAACATCTCGGCTCTCGAAACACCCGACATCAGTCCTCTATTTGTCGTGAAAATGGATGTGCGCGTGCGCTGACACGTCATCATTCATACTACATAGCAGTGAGGCAGCACCATACGTCGCGTAGGGTAGTGTGCGACGACACATTGTCAATAGCGTACTATACATGTGTAGTTGGATTCTGTCCTTGTGGTTTTTGTATGTGTTTCTCTAAACGCCTTATAAAAAAACCCCTGAAAATTAGAAAATATTATGGGACCTGAAAAGAGTGGAGTGTCAAGAACTGTGCTCACCATAAAAACCAAGCAAGAGATTAAAACTAAAGTAGAAAGTGGACAAATAATGACTGATGTTACCAGGCAGTACGGCTTGAACAGGTCTACTGTAGGCACAATCCTAGCCAAAATAGATATCATCAAGAAGACTCAAGCCGCTAAAGGAGTAACGAAAATTACATCTGAGAAGCAAAAAAAAGTGTCATTCATGATAAAATCGAGAGTTTGCTTTTATTTTGGATAAATGAACGGGAGGTGAAAAGAGATGTAACTAGAATGGCCTTCATTCAAGAGAAGGCTGGAGAATTTTTTGAGAAATTGAAAGAACAAATTCCAGGCTCGTCCTCCGAAAATCTAGATTCAAGGCTACACTGGCTGGTTTACAAAATTTAAAAGGAGATCTGGCATTAAACAAGCTGATGTCAACAGGGTTGCTGATCTCTACAACCACATTGCTATCAATCATTTCCTGAATGTCCTGAAGGAGACAGAAAAACAATCGACATTGGACATGTTCTTTAACGCCCGAAGAAAGGAAAAGGACAGATTAATAAGCAAGACTATGTGTGTGTATCATATTTGTAATAAATAAACTTACTAAGGAATTATTCTTGTACATGATATTTTTTTTTAATTTAATTTTTAGGATCTCCAGAACGAATTAATAGAATTTCCATTATCCTATAGGGTCAATCGATGATAGGTTAACGAACGATTCGGATAGCGAACATAATTGTGGAACGGATTCCATTTTTTCAAAAAAAAGCCCAGTGCTCTTTTTCAGCTCGCTGAACACTTGAACTGTTACAGATATTTGGTGTTACATTTTAGAAAATTGTAAGTGATAATGTATAAAAAGATGCCCAGAGACAATAATTTGATTGCAAACAGATTTAATCATATATTTCTATGTCAATTTAAAAAGTAAAATGTATTTATTCTTCAACCAATTCTTATACAAACTCTTTGATATTAATACAGTGCTTTTTTTGTGCTGGTACACAGCAGTATGGCGTACCGGCACCTTTTTCAATGTGAGGAAAAAAATATTACTTTTCTTGTATTCTAACGTTTATTATTCATTTTTTATATTATTAATTTGTTAAAATTGAATTATTTTAAAATTGCGCGCAATAAGAATTAAAATATAAAATGCGAAACAGTGAACTGGTAGTTAAAAGTTGGGCAATTCATCACTGAGTACCGGCAACTATTTTTTTTTTTTTTTTACAAAAAAGCACTGTATTATTTATAAATTCTTTCATGAACATTTCTTGTGATGCTTGCCTTCATCATTTTGATGGAGTATGGTTTTCATTTTATCCCATCATATGAAAAATTTTCACTTGGCATTTCAAAGTTGAATTAATTCATACACTCATGCATGTCATCTCAGTCCTGCTTAAAAGTTTAGTTATCTGATAACTGTCTTCAGGATGTTAAATCTGTTTTGATTTAATAAAAACTTTGGCCTACTGATGACTATGGTCTATTTCAAATTTTCCTGCCAGTTACATGCTTCAAGAAAGCCAACTTACAAGAATCATTGCTGGTTGCCTGAGCCAGTTTCTTCTCAAGACAAATAAATAGACATAAGCACATTGAAAGTTTACTGAATGATTTTGAAACTTCATTTTTTAAACAGTGTTTTGGTTTTAATATTTTTTTACTGATTTGCTGTTAATTTAGCAACATGGTATCAAGCAGTGAATGACAACTTCATAAACTTCTTCTATGCTCTGAATATTGTTTGTTGAGTCTGGTTTGTTTTTTGTAGCAGCAGAATGATATGTTTGGAAATATTGCTTAATTATTATTAAGGGTTTTCTCTTTAAGAAAAGTATAATAGTTATTGATCATGAGCATCTTGTTCAGTATCACAATCATACAGATTTATCATGAATGTTAGCTGCAAAGCAATTCTCTACCAACTGAATGGTTTTATTGCATTGATGTGATTCTGCTAATAGCTTTGTCATCATCTAGATAAATATCTATACCATTGTTTTGATTTTGGCCTGGCACACTGCTTTAGCAAGCACTAAATATTTTCTAAATTTTATCTTTTATAAAGCATTGTTTTGATATTTAATAATGAATGGGGAAGAAGCAATGTGGGAAAGGAGAGAGGAAGAGAGAGCTAAGATGGTATGAGTCAGACGTGCGTTCGTAGGATTAAAAAAAAAATCAATAAAACAGTATTACATTTGTGTTGGGGGAGGATGTTGTAATGAACTAGAGGCCAGACACTTAATAGGATAGTATTTTGGGAGGCATGAGAAAGTCATTAAGGATAGATTTGCTGGTGTGATGTATCATTTTCTAACTAGCCAGCCCAGTAATGTTCTTTCAAACTTAACCATATGGGGCTGCAGTTAAAAAGTGATTTCAAAAGTAACTTGGTAGTTTTAGTAAAAAGCAATCTTATAGTTTGGGGTAGGAACTTGGTGGACTGAAGATTGCATTCTGCCAAGATGTTAATTCTTCTTCTTCTTCCTTTGGCTCTACAGCCCATTTATGGCCCTGGCCCCATTCTACTCTTCTCCACTTTTCTTGATCCATGGTCTTCTTCCTCCACTCTCTCACTCCTATAGCTTTAAGGAGAGTCCTGAGAGTCCTGGGTTTGATCCTCGGTGAGGACCATGGGAATTTTTCCAAGTGAAATTTGTTTCAAAGTCGTCCCACAAGTCCACCCAGCTTTAAATGGGGACCTGACTTATGTTGGGGAAGTAAAAGGCGGCTGGGCGTTGTGCTAACTACACAACTCCTTCATATGCAGAGGTTATAGAAACAGATGTATTATACACTTCATCTGCCCCGATGGCCCTTTAGGGCTAAGGGAACTTTACTTTCTAACCATCTACTTTTTGATCTGCCTTTAGGCCTTTTCTCATTGGGTGTTGCCTTATACATTGCTTTTGGACCTCTGTTGTTTTCCATTCCTTCTATGTGCCCTACCCATCTCAATCTATTCATCTTGATTTCAGCTCTTATGTTTGGTTCTTCGTATAGTTTGTACAGTTCTGAATTCGTTCTACTTCTCCACTTTTTATTGTCCTTTTCTGGCCCATATATTTTCCTTTCCCAAGTGTTAAGCATATTTTCTAATTGTTTGCTGATGGTCTATGTTTCACTACCATATGTTACTGCTGGTCAAATTTGTCTTGTATATGGTTTTTTTTTAAAGTTTTCTGGAGATCTGTCTGTTTTTCAGTATTATATGCAGTGCGTGGTATATACTGTTCCCTACTTCTAGCCTGTTTTAGATCTTAATCATTTTATCATTTTTCTCACTTTTCTCAAGATGTTAATACTGGTATTTAATTAGCAAGGGTACTGTGGGTTGTGCTGCAGCACAGTGCCCAAACTAGAAAGGTCCGCTGAAAGAGTGCTATTTAATGAATTTGCACTTTCCATATTGGGAGGAGGCTGTTAAAAATGTACCTTGCACAGGGTGCCACAATAGTTAGTAAAAGCTCTGTGGTTCAATAAAATATTTTAAAAATTTGTTTCATGATTTAAAATATGAGTATGAGAGCCGTTTTAGTAAAATGCACAGGTCTCTTATAAAGTAAGGGATGTAAAATGTAGAATAGCAGTTGAATATAAATGAGTAAAGCCCCTTAGTTCAATGTTCAATTACTTTTAGGGGTAAATAACAAAAGCCAAAAGTTAAATAGTAAGAAATAGATGGTGAGAAAATATAACATGTTTAGCAAAATAGCTTTAAAAAATTAGTATGATGACATATCTTTGCATTGATAACTAAATAAACCATATTCACATACTGTCAGAACAGAAAATTACTGTAATGTGTCATTGTCAACAACCCCCACCCCTCCCAATGTCAGTATTACGAATAAATTCTGAGTTCTTGTCAATTTCGTTATAGCGACATTTCACTGTAGTGCTTTCCTTAATTGGTTACTGCTGTACTAACTGTGCATTACCGGATCGTGATCAACTTAAAATCCAAAGAGATATTTGTAGCAAATATTGCTTTGGAATTCAACAACTGGTGCATTCTCTGCATCTTATTGTCTCTTTTTAGCATAGAATGTATATGTTTTTCTGAGGCTTTCATTTCTTAATCTATTTTAGACTTATACTGCAAATATCCTGATAGCCATCAATCCATACTATGAAGTCCCTGACTTGTATGCTGTGTCAACTGTTAAAAAATATCAGGGAAAATCTTTAGGCACTTTGCCACCCCATGTTTATGCAATCGGTATGTATCATATTTAGTAGTGATTTTTAGAGTTGCATTTGAAATTAATCTCATTGTAATAATATTGCTGTTCTCTTACAAAAATCTTGGTTTAATTATTTAATATTTACTTTTACAGCTGACAAGGCTTATCGTGACATGAAAGTAACTAAATTTAGTCAGTCTATTATTGTCAGTGGAGAGTCTGGTGCAGGGAAAACTGAATCCACAAAACATATTTTGAAGTATTTAACTGAATGTTGGGGAACCCATGCTGGGCCAATCGAGCAGAGGATTCTTGAATGTAAAATATTTTGTCTAATTTTTCAATTACACAAAGAATTTTATATATATTCAACCCACTGGTTAATTAAGGTTTTTGGACTTGAGCATACATTTTGGTGAAAAAGTGGATGGGGCACAAAAAACCTGTAAATTTTTAATAAATAGAGATAATGCCTAAAAAGTATACATTTTATTGTAAAGAAATTAATTATTTCGCTACCTTTAAAAGAAATATAATTAAACTATTGATTGAGTGCATGTTGTTTAGATAGCATTTATTTATTGTACAATTATTTACCAACTAAAAAGTTAAATAATTTGAGCTTTATATCAACATGTAGGAAATTAAATGATCTTTCTACTGATATATATTTCATGTATGTTTCCTTTATAAACAGAGATGATAAAAATATATAAACCTGATAAAATTTATACCTTCCCTTTGATTATGCACCTTTCAAATATTATACATTACAAACAAAAAAACAACAAAATAATAATCACTAATATGTACATAGTTAAGCATTATAATAATATATGTTGATTTCTCTCATTGTTTGTTTTACTTTGTTAAATTTTTTCCAAAAATTATTATAATAATGAATTTTTGAAATCGGTTACCATATAGGTACATAAAATGTTCAGGACTCAAATTATAAATTTCAATAAAATCATATCATCTAGAAAAAATAAGTGATCTAATTTACAGTAATAAATGCAAACATAGTGAGGACACAAAAATGTTCTAAACTAAAATTGTATAGCTACTCACTTGATCCTATAATGTCATCATAATTAATGTAATCCGTATTGAAATATGAAATCTCACAAAACACGCATCACATTCACAAAATAAAAACAAACTGCAATGAAAGTGAAGATTTTAGATTTCCTTCTCTTTGATGTATTTTAAGTCTAAAACAATCTTAAAAGAATGAAAACTAGTAATACTAATTACTAGATGCAAAACACTACTCTATGGCCTCATCTTGGAGGAGGGGGGTAGTTTTAGAGATGTCATAAATTTTCCGATGCTTATCGAAAATAATTACATCGCCGTAAATCTACTAGAAATTATTAATTATAATAATTTTTATATTGTTTATTGTAAAATTATCATTTTTAAACAAAAATGTTAATTTGTAAATCCTGTGTCGTTTTTAAGCTATAAGCTGTGGTCTGTGTCTAAAGCTAACAATGGTACTGCTCATGCACTACCTTGGAACACAGCTCCCCAGATTACAAAAATACTAGTCTATTATTTAGTTAGCAATACATAATAGTAAAAAACATTAACAAATTTTGGAGAGAAACAGTTTATTTGAAAAACATTTTCTTTACTGAACTCTAGCTAACCCTCTCCTGGAAGCTTTTGGTAATGCTAAGACTGTGAGGAACAACAACAGCAGCCGCTTTGGCAAGTTTGTGGAGATACACTTTGACATCAAGGTCTGTATGACAAATTATGAAGCATATTTTCAAACGATTGATAATACAGTTGTAAGAAAAAGAAAATCACCATGAGAGTCAGAATATATACTGTCACGCAGTGTTTTTATTTTATTTCATGGTTATCGTTATGCACAATTATTATTATTTCTTGTTTGTCTGAGGCATTCTCTGGAGGCATTTCCTGGTGTCATTTACTTTCACATTCAATCAATCAATTAATATAGTTGAGTCATTTACCATTTATTTTTTTTATTTTTGACTTCACACAAAGATAAATCATTAAAACAATAAATCAACCCTAACTGGTTCTACAAAGTCCCGAAAGACTAATAAAGACTAATAAAGTAATGTATATCTGAACACAACTGCTTAATACACTTCTTTGTCTATGCTTCAAGTCACATTAAGTCTAACTGCTGTTTACAACTTTACAACACAGTGTTCCCGACCTCATACTCTACTATCATCTTCTCATCCCCAGACTCGACTTCTCAACTGTCCTCTCTGTCCTCATTTCTAATTGTCTCTTCACTGTCTTACTGTTCCCAGACTCCCATCTACATGTATATGTTTCATTAAAACATCCTTTGTCATTTCGGTTACCCATCTAATTGTAACAAAGAAAGTTTGTTGAACTCTCTTGGGTGTACGTACCACCCTATCACTTGCCATATAAGAATAAACTGTTTAACTCTGAACTTTAAATTTAAGAAAATACATACAGTCCCTGACCTGAACTTTTAAACTGGTCAATCAAATGAAATGGTTGTACAGCTATACTGAAATATATCGTTACATATACCAACACCTATTTAATATGTAAGAATTATTTTTAAGTTTTTTAATATTTCAAGGTTGAGAAATTAGTTGCTTTTTTTTATTTAAAATAGCTTGTAATGTGTACCTGGGGGTCTTCTTACTGTACACTTTTATATAGCATCCTTTTGTCTTAGTGAGTTTTTTTGACCTCATATTATAGATCAGGTATAAACTTGTTAATATATATTCTAGATGACAATACAGTTTTTTTTTTTTATTTTGAGTATAAATTTACATCTTATTGAAATCTGAAGTTAATTTCTTTTTCAAAATGTTTATTATGGGAAAAATATGGATGGATAGTATGATGTCAAAATAAATACTGGTGTACTACACCAGCCTATAACTGTATGACCTTTGCATATCAGACTCATCTCTTAATTTTACTACTTTATATGAACTTAACAAAAGTAAAGCAAGTGCAACACTAAATAGTAACTTAAAGGAAAAAAAATCCTTTTAGCCGGCAGTATCTAGTTGATTTGGTACATGCAGTGGCGTAGCTAGAGTACACGTCACCCGGGGAGGTCCGTTCAAATGTTACCCCAGTGACCCCACACGATCCTTTGCTGAATGGTTAGGTGTAGCTAAATTTTCATACATACTATACCTCTAGGCTCTACTTTACTCTACTGACCGGTACGTTACTGCTTACATGTATGATCCAAGACAAAATCCTAATCCAATACCACAAAACAAATAGTTCAAATAGTTCCAAAGATTTTTAAAATGCAACTGTTTACTTTCAGAACATCTAAATGCAAAACACAGCCCAAAAGAATGTCCTAGAAGGAATGTCTTCTTGCTTTCATTGTGGCATACAGGTTAATGACATCGTCAAAATCTATTTGTCTTGTAAGCTCGTGTTCATTGGACAGAACAGCCAGATCCGACAATCTCGACTGGCTCGTGGTTGACCAGAGGTCATTTTTTTATACGTTTCATTTTGGAGAAACTTCTTTCACACAATGGCACAGAAACACATATTGTCAGAAAGAATCTTAGAGTCAGCGTAAGATATGGCAATGATTCAACAAAGTCCCACTTGATAATAAACCGTAGGAATTGCAGTACAGTCTAGTGCTTTGCTTCCTCCAAGTTTATTTTGGCTGCTTGGTGTCGCCTTAAATGTGGAGTTTCTAGACAAAGGTCTTCTTCAGACAGCTCATCATACACGGCTGTGAGCTTGGTAACAGACAACTATATTTCTACGTCGTTGGCATAAATAATATGGTCTGACAGAACGGCAGAAAAAGTCGGCAAAATGTTATTCACTGCCTTTCCTCTCGTATGAAAATGGTCCAGACACTCTAACATTGCTCTCTTTGTCTCCTGCTGCAATGACAATCCAGCATCTCTTGCCTCCTGTCCTGGTAATCTTCTCTTTCTTATGATTCTCTTCTCTGTATGGATATCAAGTTCTTCACATTTTGCAAGTGCATGCTGGACAACCTTCGTACTCTGCTCTTCCAAAAAGACTTTGAGAGCCCTTAGTTTGGTTACAGCATGTCCACGGTAATACCTGGTGTTTGCTTGTACTTTTGTGCTAAGTCGACTTCTTGTAAAACGTCACCCCAGAAAAACAAGAAAGAAATAAAAGATAAGTCGCATATAGCTGGCAACAGATTGTGCGCAGCTCCTCTTGTCTCGACACTTTCTTCGACATCACACAGAGCTTCAATGGCTTCCATAAACTGGTTAAACTTCTGTATCACTGGCTTCACTGCATCAACATGTGCACTCCAGCGAGTTGTGGACAGTCTCTTCACTGTTAGACCTGTGAATTTCACTAGTACATTCCAGCGATGGGCCGACATAGCAAAAAAATTGTACAGCGCCTTAAGACTTTCAAAAAACGTTACTCGTTAGCAAACGAATGTTTGCCACTAAAGCTCAAAGAATGATTAGAACAAAGTACAAAAATTGCCTTCGGATTAATGTCTTTGATCTTTTATTGCACATCACCGTGGATTCTAGTCATCGTACCATTGACCGCAACATAACTGAATATCCAGTCCTTTGTTTTCTAGTTTCTCGAGGATAGTAGCTGTTTTACCTTTCAGATGAAAAAATCCAAGGAATGACTCCCGTACTTCCAATGTACTACCGCTGTGTACATATCTAATTACGGTTGACTTTTGATCTGTATGCAAAATGTCCGGTGTGCTATCAAAAAGTTTGCCAAAGTACTTTTATTGTTGATGTCAGAAACGAGTTTTCCAGTCAGGTGTTTTGCCAAAAGAGAAATGAACTTGTTTTGTGTTTCAGGTGCCATGTATGAAAATACTACCTGACTGTCTGTTCTTTGCTGGAGTCTGACAAGATGTACATGGCCAGCATAATATCAATGGAAGCTGTCGTCTTTCGATAGCTTCCACTGATAGTATGCTGTCGTCCACTTTCTTTCATATAATTTGACAAAGCCATGGTCGTCATTTATTTCGACCATTGTTCGAAATAAATAATAAGAAAAATATAAGAAAAATTACTCACAAAAAGAGCTGTACTCTCCCAGACAATATTTTTGACAAATTCGAAATATGTGACGTCATAACGGTCACATTACCTGTGTTAGTTGGGTTTATATTACAATTCCTTTTTCAGACTATTTTCGCATCTTAGCCTGGCTGAAAAATTTTGTTAGGTGACATGCTGCCACCCAGGGCGGTCCGTCCCCCTCGCCCCATTTAGCTACGCCACTGGGTACATGCCTTTTAATATGTTACATAGCATTCAGATGCTACCTGCAAAAGAGGCATCACAGTACTTAGCCAGCATTGACTAATTTCTTAAGTAGCAGTTGGCTGCTGATTGCAGAAATGGTTTTGGTTTAGATTAGTTTTTGATAAGTAGACTTGTTTGAGTTCACATGTAACTCAGTAGGGTTTAAAAGTTTACTTGAAGACAGCGTTATTTATAGATGTGCTTGTTTATATTCATTGTATACATATTGTTTTTTCATGTGTTAGAAGCTATTAAAGTTTAATAATATGTTTACAAAACAAATGTTGGCTTTCAAATATACTGTATCATGTAAGACTGCAGTTGTTGGTATCAAATACACCTACAATAGTTGGCTTTCAATACTTGGCTGCTACATATTTTAACAAGCCTGTTTTACCAACATAATAGTGGGCTTAGCTACAGAAACAGGTCAACTCTGCTCATATCCTGTATCATCGTGCCAAATTACTATTAACAATCATACTTAATGTATGCTCAGTAGTATCTGAAAAAAATGTACCATTTTAAAAATTATTAATTAACTCATTAACTTGCTAATAATTTTTCTGATCTAAGAATTTTGTGTGTGGCGGGTTTATCTCCCATTATTTGCTTGAGAAGAGCCGAATCTGTACCCAGTCTTCAGAGGAGCGTAACTACCATATCTTCTATCGATTGTGTGCTGGGGCACCTGATGAACTTCGACAGAAATTAAAACTTGGAGCACCAGATCAGTTTCTGGTAAAACTGCTATCTTATTTTGAGTTATTTATTCCATTATTATTAATAATTTGGTTAGGTTTATAAAAAAGCTCTATATTTTTTTTTTTTATGCTTTGCTTTTGTTGCTATTTTTCTCTTGTGCACTTCCTTTTTTTTTGCTTCATGTATTTTAGTCTTTAACGATAACAATTACTATTCTTTATTCTCAATAAATATTTAAAATTTTTCTCTGTCTGACTATTCATAAGATTTAAAAAAAAAAGGCATGAAATATTCAGTGGAATTATAAGGTATATTAATCAGTGTTTCTCAGCATGGGACATAGATCCTACCGGGGGGAAGTATGATGGTTAAGGAAGGGATTAGAAAATGACATTGTATCAGTCCGGTGGATAAGTAAATATATTTATAAAACATTTTCTTAAAGTTATGGGGCGATGAGCTTGGTAATTTTTTTCAATCCCTTCAGTTTGACACAGCACACAAAAGGTTGGGAAACACTGGTATAGATGGTGTTGGATTTGAAATAAATATGAGTTATTTAATTATTCAATTATTTTAGTTATAACAGTTATATAATCTACAGTAATTTTTTCCTTTAATGGAAAATCTTTGATTTTTCTCTGTTCTACAAATATTTTCATTATTTGTTTTCATTCTCATATTGTTTTTTTACTCTCTCATACAATAGTAAATATTTTTTTAAAGATAAAAAAAAATTATGTAAATCACAAAATTAATTATTAACCATTGCATGGAAATGTAGTAGCAAATCATTTTGATGTTGTGCTTGCTGTCATTGTTTTTGTTTTGATGTGTATCTAGTATCTGAAAAAAGGAAATACACAGTACTTCTGTAACAGACAGTCAGAAAAGAATCTCTCTGACAACAGAAAAAGTCAGCAAGTAAGTAACTTAAAAGAAACTGACAGCTTTGTGGGAAAAAAGTATGTTGTCTTTAACTTTACAGCTAGGATGATTAATTAAACAGTTATATCATTTATATTTATTAAATCTAATACATATGTTCACCATTTAATGACCATAATTTAGTTACAGTTGTGTGTTTGTAATTTTTACAGTTCACCACAAAAAATTAGAAAATTACTAATGAAATAATAACGACCCTGTTTATGAAAGAAAATACAGGTAGATCTGTCTTTTTCTGAGACACTTCTGCCATTTAAAAAAAAAATTGTTTTATTAAGAGAAAGCTTGCATGCTTGCGCGGCAACATTCATGAAGAATATTTTTTAAGCTAATCATTTGTTAAACATGGAACCAATTTATTTAAGAATAACAAGAGGTTTAATAAGGTATTATAAGTGGTCTCATAAACTTTTAGATACATGTATATGTTTTTATTAAATGGTATTCAAGAAGGAAATAGTGTTTTTTTGTTCTGTTTTTTTTCAAAATAACTTGTATTTACTGTTGTTTGCAATGTAGTTTCCAGGAGTATTATATGATTAGAGTATCATCTGATATCAGTTAAAATAAATAGATTAGACTTAATATATCTCACAAAAGAATGTGCTTGAAAAAATTGTCTTATTTTATCATATGAATATGTTGAGCTATAATGGTAAAAAATTTAGTATTAAAATATTTTTAGTTTTAATTATTAATTATCACTAATATCTTGACTATGAAAACTTCCACCTTACTTTTTTAAAGTGTGTTATTATTTTTTTTTTTTACTTATTTTCTATTTTTATATTGATATATACATGTAGTATGTTAGGTTGAATTTTTACTCAGAGATAGGTTTTGAAAAGTATTTCCTTTTAGCTTTTGTTATGAATACTCTTCTTATGCTAATTTTAGATGTGCAGTCAACATCTATAAATACTCATTATAAAATTATTTTTTTTTCAAAACAAAATAGTTGTGCATTAAATCCTTTGAAACAATAAATCATTTCAGTATTTAAAACAAGGAAGTCTTCGTGACCCGGTTTTAGATGATGTAAAGGATTTTGAAGTCTGTGATGCAGCAATGAAACACTTAGGCTTTAGTGATGCTGACCGATTAGGCATCTATGGTTTAGTGGCTGGAATTCTGCACCTTGGTAACATTGCATTTGAAGACAATGCTGATGATGCTAAAGGTACCACAAAGAACAAAATAATTTAGTTAGCTAGCTGAGGAAAATATTCATTAAATTTTGTAACCTTGAAAAAAAATATTCACTATTTTAATCTGTTTATAAAATATTCTAGATTACATTTTAGATATATTTTTGAATTAGATGTACCCTGAAAAACATTTGCAAAATGTGTGTACTTCTATATAAAAAAAATAGGTCAACATGCAAACATCACAAGATAAAAATTTTATTTGTTCTGCAGTGTTGCTCATAGGTCAATTTGCTTGTAAAAAGAAATATTCCCTTAGCCCTGGCGGGCCAGTGGGGCAGATGAAGTGTAGAATTCATCTGTTTCTATAACCTTGGCATATGAAGGGATTGTGTGGTTAACATAACGCCCAGCCGCCTTTACTTCCTCAACTAAAGTCAGGTACCCATTTAAAGCTGGTTGGACTTGTGGGACGACTTTGCTCCATATTTAACCAGGAAAATTTTGCTAGTATCTTATTCCATTGCTACGAATTGTCTCAAACAAAAAAAAAGTAAAAATCTGAGCACTGACCTTTCTACCCACTTTCTTTGTACCCATGGTTATAAAAAAAAAATTTTTTATAAAGGGCTGTAAATGAACAAAAAGCACTAAACGCAAGCACTTCTTATCGAAGATGTTTCAACAGCAAGGCAAACAAACACATTGGCTGAAGAGCAGGAATTTTCCTGCTAGCTCGACGGCTCTTTTCTAAAAAATCTCATATGTCAAGACACTCATATATGTCGAGGTACTACTGTCTATTTCATTAAAAATTTTTGAAACTTATTAGTTCAAAAAAATATTTGTATTCATTCCCTTTTTACTAATAAAAGGATATTTCATTAAAACAAAAAATGTACTTTAGCATAATCATACTTCTGTTGTTAGAACACCAATCGAATAATTAACTAACTCAGCTAATAAAGACTGGTTACAGATTTGTTGTTTTTTACAATTAAATATTAAAACATAGCTTTGCTTATTATGTTACAAATTGTCTAAAATCTATTTTTTTGTTCAATAAAGAAACATTTTTATGATATTGATCAAAGTAGCCTTTATTACCTTACTTTTTTTTACACATTGACCTCATTTGAACTTTAAATACATTTAAATATTACTAATAAAATGGTAATTATCATATTCTCACCAACCTTGCATGCTGAAGTCAAGCCAACTTTTAAAAACATTTCTAATTTGGCAAAAAGGAATTCATTAAAAAGATGTTATTTATTTCCATGTTTTCTGTCATAAGGGAATGATTTTTATAGTGTTTTTGTAAACATTATCAATATTTAGAAGTAAACTTTCTTTTATATTCTTAATAAATACATAGATTGCTACTTTCAATTTTTTTTTATTACTGTCCTGATATAATTTTTTTTTTACAACAAGGTGGCTGTAAAGTTACCAAGTCAGCTGAGGATTCACTCCAGATGGCTGCAACATTGTTGTGTGTAGACAAGGAGGAATTAAGAGACTCTCTTATTAGCAGGGTTATGCAGGCTACTAGAGGAGGATCTAAAGGAACTGCTATCAAGTGAGTTTTTTGTTTTCATGGTTACTTCTTCAATAAAGGAAACATTCCTTTTTGAATTAAGTTATTATTTACCTTCTCAACATTCTGAAGAGTGGTCACCAAAGTCTTAAGATTTGATCCAAAGCTTATTATGTGCTTTATTCCTGTTTGCAATCTCTGTTTATACTGTATGTTTTCTATATATGTACTTTAATATAATTTTCATTTTAACAAAAATTTTCATTTAAGGGTTAGGGTTATACTTATTTGTACCAAACAATTCTAAGAGAATTATTAACTGTGTTTGTAATTATTTAATGAAAGTTTTTTTGTTGTAAATAACTTAATAATACAACTATATACAATTTTCATTTTGGGGAGATAGTACTGACCAGTACTGGATTAACCTACAAGCATGTGCTTAGGGCATCAGAAGAGGTTGACACCACAAAAAAGACCCAGCCATTATATCATTTAAATATTTGAATTTTTAGCCATTTTTTTTAATTTTATATTAAATGAATAAGGTGTGTATTAATCATTCTTTTTGTGACATTTTCTACCTGCAGAATAAAGCTTGGAAACTTTTTAATCGCATAACTAGTCTAGATGCATTTGAAATAGTGAAAGTAGCTATAGCACTAGTTCGGGAGACATTTTTTGTTTAGTTAAAGGTTTCATTGGTGTTAACTACATGTGGATTTGTAACCATGTATAATCATGAGAAAAACAGAAAACACTGAAACCTTGATCTAACATCACGTATTATGTATCAGCTAATTTTTTCATACAGTACCTAAGTACTTCAAAATTGACATCCTAATGTATGGTTTTAAACATTTTTAAAAATAATAGACCGTTACACCGGTGAGAAAATGCATTTAAGGGGTATAGATTTAATTCTGAATTTCTCAAGATGCTACTAATATGTTTGGTCATTTTAAGAAAATGATGCAAAAAAAAAAAACAACACATATTTAAAACTAAGCAAGTTTGATATATATAGGCCTTATGCAGCTCATTCACAAAATCTGGTTGGTTTTGGTGTAGCTGACTTTTGTCAAAAGACAGTCTTCTCTGCAGCATTTTTCTGCAGGACATACCATTGTAAGAGTTCTTAATGTTTACTAGCTTTGGTGGGATTTTGTAGAGCCGAAGTAGGTTCCAGAGAGCCTCTCTATCTATACTGTCAAACGCCTTCTCGAAGTTCACAAAGCAAAGTTTACATACCATAAAGTGAAGGGTTGCGATCTGATCTGGTTTTCCAAAAGCCTGCCTGCTCATCTACTGTTTCTTTCATCTTCTCCAAGAGAATCCCGTTAAAAACCTTGCCTGGTAAAGTTATAATGTGTTGCTGTAGTTGCTTCAGTTGTTGATGTAACCTTTCTTTGGAAGCTTCGCCAGGTAACCTTCCTTCCTGGTATAGCATCTCTACTAAAGTATTCTTCATCTGGGTGATGGCTTTCCTCTCCTCTGTAGTGGGCTTTTTGCAGCTGATCGGGAAATCCACTTAGCTGGTTCAAAGACGGGTGGGGGGGGGGGGGGAGTTACTCAGTGTTCAGCTCATCTGTTAAACTTTTGATGAAAACTGTTTATGGTTTTACCCTGCTTGTCTTTGGCAGGTCTTTCTGGCTTGTTCATCTTCCCTGGGAGGGAGTCTCTTGGTTATGCTGTATAGTAATTTCAAATTCCTGCAACATGCTCCTGTTCTGCCTCTGTTGCCATAGATTTTCTTGTCCTTACTTATACTCCTCTTCACCCTTCTGCATAGTCTCCTTGAGCATTTCCCTTTGTTGCTCTGGTTTTACTGTTGTTGACTGCTGCCTTCTCTTACCTTTGGTTTTCTATCTTGTTCAGATTTTCAGTTGTAATCCACTCCTTCTGTTGATGTTTCTTAGGCCCCATTACCTCTTGGCTAGACAATCTTAATGTCTCTTTCCCTTTCTGACTCTTATTGAGTACACTTATATTCCTCGTCAACCAATTCTTGGAGCACTTCATATTTATTTTTTCAGGACTAAGTTGAACTGATCTTTTATTTTAGTCTTTCAAAAGGCTAGTGTTGTATTTGACTGTTCTTTCTTACATGCCATGGTGAATTCTCTTTAGTTTCACCTTCACTATGGCTAATATCAGGTGATGGTCAGATGCAACATCTGCCCCACTTTTTACTCTGACATCTTGTAATAACCTACTAAATTTTTTGTTGATGCAGATATGATCAATCTGGTTTTCAGTTGTGCTGTCTGGAAATATCCTTGGACTCTGGTGGATCCTTTTCTGAGGAAATATACTGCCCCCAATGACCATATTGTTTAATGCACCAAACTCTGCAAATCTCTTTCTATTTTCATTCATCACATCAAGAACGTGAGTGCCCATGACTTGTTCATGTCCAGTGTTGTCTGTGTCTACTTGGCATTGAAGTCACCCATGAGGATTGTGAGGTCCTTATCTGGGAAGTTCTCAAGAATCTTTTGAAGTCTGCTTTAAAACTATTCTTTGACCTCTTCATCACTGTCGTTTGTTGGTGCACAACACTGAACTATATTCTATTTGATCTTCATTTTCTTTGTATGGAAGGAGGCAGTTAAGATCGCTTTCCAGCTTGGGTCCACCTTGTCTCTGATATGAAATAGCAATACCAGCAATTTTGAAATCTTATTTATTTTAAAAGCTTCATACAGTTGAAGTTCATTCACAAATAGAAGATGCTGGAATAAAAGCAAATGTTACCTCAGAAAAGAATATATAAGAGGTAGAATTTTTTTTTATAATAAAATTTTGCTGAATTTTTACAAAATGAGGGTGCAAATTTAATAGCATGTGTAGATCAATAAGTATTGACTGTGCAATCCACTTGATGCATTAAAAAAAATTAAAATTGAATGGAAATATTCCCAGACTTAGATTACAATAAGTATTATTAAATGCAAGAGATTTTCTTTTCCAAGTGATGTGTTTCATTGATATACACCTATCCCCCGATTTACACAGTAGATACGTTACTGAGAAAAACGTGTAAATCGAAAATTCAAATTTTCAAGTCAAAACCATGTGAATTGAAAAGCTTGCAGAAAGTGCATAATTTTGCTATTTAATAGTTATGATTTTTAAAAATATTTTTAGGTGTACTCGGAAATAAAAATAAAATGCATTGACAGGTTAAAATATGTAATATATCACGCAAACACTATTTTTTTACTTAATTACAATGCATTAAACAGAAGAACAAAAGATAAAACCAATACTCGTGGTATTGCCAGCTGCAACACTCTTTCTAATTGTGTTTTCATTTTTTCTAATAGTTCTTATTGTAGCTTCGTTCATGCTATATGGTTTTGCAACATCTACTACTCTATCTCCCTTTCGTAAGCGATCCAAAATTTTGATTTTAGTTTCTAAAGAAATAACTTTTCTTTTAACTTCTTTCGACATTATAAGCCTATAATTTTTTTTTAATTTATGTTCATTTATAGTAATCTAAATTATGCACTCTCTTGTAATTTATGAATATGGAAAATTAAATCTTTCTGAAACTGTGAAACTTTCACTCAAATACAATTTTCCGTAGATAAAACTTTAATTTTATGCGAAGAAATACAGACACAGTTTGCGTGTGCAGCAAGTCGGCACATAAGCTTGGGATTCCCTGTGAGATGTGTACACAATGCATGTGTTCAATCACAGTAGCATTTAGTAGAGAGCGATAAAAACAAAAAAAAACTTATTTGCAAAAACGTGTAAAACAAGTGCCGTGTAAATCAGGGGATAGGTGTATTTGCAATAATTTCAGTGTAACAGAAAATATCTAAATAAATAATTTCAGTGTAACAGAAAATATCTAAATAAATATTTTCTGTCTCAATTCTATTTGTCCTTTGGTCTGTTTTACATCGAAAGTAAGAATCAAGAATTCAGTTTTCCGTATAAAGTATTAATCATGGCTTTTTGATGTCTTCTCGCTTCGATAAATGTTTTAAAAAATTCTATGGTTTTAAATAGTTTTAGTGGTTTTAAATATGAGATGCAAATGTCTAAAATATTCAAAAGTAATAATAAATTATTAACATTCAAATTATCTTTATTTTTTTATAACAGATCACATTTTAAAATATTCAAGCCAAATGAAAAAATTTTAATAATTTTTAAAAAAATTCAGATGATAAGAATAACCAGGGTTTGGTGAATTTTCCCCCCAATGCTTAGACTGTAACAATATAAGAATATGCGCACTGCCATCTACCCCACCCATCATCTGATATTCACATGTGATCTCAAGCTGACTTTTTAAAACATTTCTATTTTGAGAAAAAAATATTGGCAAAAGGTTTAGCAAAAAGCTTATTTTTTTGCAATGCTGAACAAAATTCATTACAACCAAAATTTTAAACTGTTGTTTTATAAGCGAAAGGGAAGTGGGACAAAAAAATTTGCAATACTAAAAAATTCGTTACATTGGCTTTGGTAATAAGACATTTCACTGTGTTCAAATGTGAACTACTGTTTGCATGTTTGTCTTTCTCTTCACATACACTTAATATTGCACATGTTGCATTTAAATTGAGAATATTAACTTTGATTCAATAATCATCATATTTTTACTATTTTTTATGAAGTTATTTTCAGATTTATTAATATCAAATTAAGAAAATCTTTTTATTAACTCAATCTATTGATTTCTTACTAAACCAGAGGATTTAATTAAGCTAGTACATCACAATTTGTGCTTGCCACATTTAACCAATATGAAAACATAACATTATACATATACGACCACTTAGTCAATACAGATTTTGAAAATGAAAAAATACTGAAAGATTTGTTAATGCTGTTGAGATTAGTCAATTTTTAAAAAACACTGAATTATTTTATATAAAATGTTATACTATAATTTACCTATGATTTTCAAATTCATATCAACAATGATCACATCTTCAGTCACTTGTACTCCATTAAAAAATAAACCAATATGTATTTTATAATAGAAATTTACTGGCAACTGAAGACATTACACACGGCTAAATACAGAGCACACTATCTTACTAGGGGATGTCGACTGTCGAATAGGGATGTGACGGAGCTGATGAAAATCCGCATCCTTCGGATTTGGCAAATATAAATCCGTCGGATTCGAATGCAGATGCGGATTTGGCGAATGGGGGGTATCTAAAATACGTTCATGACGAAATACGACGTCTAATCTATGGACAGCTGAGTAAGGGTCCAGGAGTTTAGTTTTATTCGTTTTCTTTATATAGGGTTTTCGAAAGTCTCTAGGTTTTTTAATTTTAGTTACGATTTCTACGGCCATGTTTGATATGAAAACAGTAATTTTTCAAACGCTTTGGCTAGAGTTCCGTCTAGATGGACTTCGTATTATTTTTATCGGGGTCCGTCTATAGATGTGCACATGTGCGACAATCGAGATTAACTTCCAACTCTTTAAACGATCGCCGACTTTAAACAGCATCATAAATCTTTTAACGTAATTTACTACCTTATTTTATCTTAACTCATAGGAAGAAAATGAATATAAATAGGGTAGACTGCATTTCCCCGCGAAAATCCTATAATTGTATTAGTTCATTTTTTCCAATGACGCACCAATAATAACTTTAAATAATTAGAGTTCTCATTCATTCTGTTTACAATAGAAACATACTTCTCCGATTATTAACAGCAAATGACGTCATCAACTTTTAAAAGTTTTATAGACAAATAAAAAACATGTATAATTCTTTATAAAAAAAAAAAAAAAAAGTAAAGTTCCCTTCTTAGCCCTAACGGGCCATCGGGGCAGATGAAGTGTAGAATTCATCTGTTTCTATAACCTCGGCATATGAAGGGATTGTGTGGTTAGCACAACGCCCAGCCGCCTTTACTCCCCCAACTTAAAGTTGGGTACCCAATTAAAGCTGGGTGAACTTGTGGGACGACTTTGCAACAAATTTCACCTGGAAAAATTCCATGGGCCTCACCACCGGGGATCGAACCCAGGACTCTCAGGTCGACAGTCGAGTATCTACACCACTCGGCCATCCGTCCCTTAATAATTCTTTATAATCTTTATTAATAATGATAACAAAAAACTACAGTGTTTGTTTAAAAAATGTCACAAAAGAAATAAGGAATTTATCACTGTCTTTTCCCCCAAGACTTCGTTGGTATTTAATATAAATATAAGAAAAAAAAATGTGTATTTTATATGGTTTCTGGGAAAGTGAGAAAGATGCTAATTAAGCGCATAATTTTTTGTTTTATTCGTTCATTTTTGTAGTTTGAATGATATTGTTTTCCTCCGCCTTTATTAGGCTTGGACAGACCCGAAAAAAGTAATAAAGAATAATTGCCGTGCATGTGGACATCATTACTCTTAATCTCAAGGGGCGCGCATGCACACATCTATAGACGGACCCCAAAAAAAAAATAATACGGCGTCCGTCTAGACGAACTCTAGCCACTGCGTTTTTCAAATTCGAATCCGATCGAATTTTTAAAAAAAATCCGTCAGATTCGAATTCGCTCAAAATACATCTCAGTTCGAATGTCGTTGGATTCGAATTTGAGCTTCGTCACATCCCTACTGTCGACCTGAGGGTCCTTGGTTTGATCTCTGGTGAGGACCACTGGATTTTCAGGTCATAGTTAGTTTCTGCTACATCTCCCATGGTGCCTCCATGGCCATTGCACTATCAGCTAAGATGGGGATGAAAGAAGGGCACCATAAAAACCATCTCATTATTGGTTTATAAGATCTAAGAGATTACGTCTTATTCTTACAATGTAACTTGGAAAAAATATTTTTCATAATTATATATCTTTAATTATGTTTTTATTTATCTTCATATAATTATTGCTTTGATTTTAACTAGGGCTGCTGATTAAACTGCGTTAATTTGCGATTAACGCGGCAAAAAAAATTTGCGATTAAAATTTTTAACGCAACAATTAAATGCGTTAATTTGACCAAAATGCTGAAAGTTCACCAAATCGATAAATAACGGAATTTCACGCAACAATTTGAAGTTAAAGTCCGTTCACTTATTAAGTAGATCTACCACCCCCACTCTGTCATAATTTCCACACACCCTCACCCCCAGGTACGTCGACAAAAGCCCCACTTGTAATATAAAGTGATGATGTTTGTTATATAGCCCTTGGACAAGTGAACCTCCTGCTCCCTTCCTGGTCGAAAAAAAAGAAAAAAAGTTTCATTCACTAGTTTACATTATATACTGTAGTGTATTGGTGGAGGTACTGTAGTGTAACGGTGGAGGTAAAAGTACGACAAGTCAGAGGCGTAGCGAGGGGGCAATGCAACTTGCACCCGGGGCATTTTACCTTTTTAATACTTTTTTAGCGCCCCCCTCATTCGAAAACCATATAAGATTATATAAAAAATATACCATTTAGCGCCCCTGAACCTCGGCGCCCGGGGACATATGTACCCCCCGCCCGCCCGCCTACCTTCCTAGCTACGCCTCTGCGACAAGTGTTTGGTGAACTCTGTTATAATTAGGTCAAAATAACGAGATGTTAGAAATTTTGTATCACCATTTTTTTGCGCCCAATTTTTTATCGCATTTGAAAATACAGCGTCTTGCATCAGCTGCACTAACAGTTTCATGACACTTCAAATCAATGTCTAGACATGGTCTAGAGTCTCTAGACTATGCTATGCAAACATCAGTACACGAGACAGTGTATATTTTTTTTCAGAATTATTGTGATACTGAGCTAAATTTAATATTTTATATTAATTAAAGTTCTGAAACTAGCGGTGTCGATATGATGGAAAGAAAGGCATATTTTCGTTTGTGCTTTGTATATAGCAATAAAAACATCAATAGATTTTTCTCTAAGAGTTAGACCGGCAAACACTCTGATACAACTGTTGCTATAACCAAAATGAAACGAAAGAAAGAATTTTTAATGTTGACACTCACAAGAACAACAGAAGATTAAAAATGAAAGCTGATCTATCAAAATTTTGCTTTGAACGTTTGAAACGGTAACATTAAAGAGTGTCATTTTACAAGATACTTTTTTATTAATTTAACTGACAGACAGATAAAAAAGTAAATTTTCTTTCTGTTGTTCACTAAAACATTGAACAAATAGTTTATAGTATGAAAGTAAATGAATGAAAGAATATAAGAGTAACATTTATATACATTGAAACGCAAAGCAAAAACTTCAAAAGATGATCGAAAGTAAATTTGTCCTTCAACTCGGTGACTGTGGTTGTCATTTCTGACGCGAGCTCCTAGTTTGAAACAATGGAACCGGTGTCAACATGTTTTTGGAACATCTTTAAGTGGAGAGTGAGAGTGTGTTAAAAATGTGACTAGGTGGGGAAAGGGGAAGGGGGGGGGGAATTAAGAAAAAAAAACGTGTTAATAATAAGTTAGCGACAACTTTCTGGCTATACTATTATTTTATGAATGAAAAGTTACATTTCAGATATAAATGACGTGTGTATTTTTTTTTTGGAATGGGAAATGGAGGGTAGGGTAAACAGACTTACGTGTGGGCGAAGTGAAGCAAAATATGACAGGGAAGGAGGGAAGAGGGGTTGACATACGTCATTAGTTCAGAAAGTGTGGTACGAAAAAAAGGTTAGACATTGTTGTTAAATAAAAAGAAAACAATTTGCATCATTGACGTGATTGATACATGTCAATAAACTGGTCTCAATAACTCATTCAATAGACATATATGCTAATGCTTAATAAATATGTTGTAATTCATTAAACCTCTTTCGTAAATTTAAATGACTTGTTTATTATGCCAATGTTATGTTTTGATATTATGACATATTAGTTTGAATACAAACAATTGTATTATATTGTGTCGATTAAAATGTGCGTTAATTTGCGATTAAAATTTTTAATCATGCGTTAATTTCGATCAATATTTTTAATCGAACAGCAGCTCTAATTTTAACATAATTTTTTTTAACACTACCGGAACTTAAAATATGACTATAAAACATATCAGCATGTAGAAATATTTTATGTCTTCCTGTATACACTCCCAGTGCTAGTAATATGAAGTTTGTACCCGAGATGGTCATTAGTATTGGAAATAAAAACTGGCTTCTTAATAGCAGCCAGCCAGTTTATTTTTGTCAAGTCCCTTACAGGTCGAGACGTGTATCTCTTAGATTATATAAATGGTTACTTTAGTGCCCTTCTTTCATCCTCACCATAGCTGATATTGCACTATGGGAGACATAGGTTGGTGACTGTTTCAACTACTTAAAATTTCCTATCATTCATACTCATTATTTTTATTGTATACTAATAGGAACAAATTTAAGGTTTTTTTTTATTTCAGAGTTCCCCTAAAAACAAGTGAGGCAAGCAGTGCTAGAGATGCCCTAGCTAAAGCTGTGTATTCCAGAATGTTTGACTTCATCGTTGATATGGTCAACAAGGCAATCCCTTTTGGAACCTCTGTTAGCTACATCGGTGTGCTAGACATAGCTGGATTTGGTCAGTATAAATTTTAATAATAATTTTGTTCAGTATTTAACACTTAATCTACCAACTTTCACCAAGAATTTCATTTCCTGCCTCCCAACTTTTTTTTGGGACCCCTATCTGCTTTTGAGGGTGTCATATTTTAAAAATTAATGATCAGTTTACTTAAAATTTTCAACACAGAGACAAAATTGATTGTAGATTATAAGAAAAATATTTAATATGAATAAGATAAGTTGAATTCTAAAAAAAAAAAATACAGGATCAAAAAAATGTGTCCGTCAAAATTCAAATCCATGTCTAAGAGTCTTTAGTTGTTTTGCGATATTCCGATCATCATCTGTGTACTGATTTCATCACCCAATATCTCAGCTGATACAATATTAAATAAAGTTCTAATCTGTATATCATTCAAGATCGTCAAATAAATAGTAAAATTTGTAAAAAGTAAATTCCGATCATTTTTGCTAACTTTTCAAGTTGCCACGATTAACATTTTATAGATCGTAAACAAATATCACAAAATCAATTTGGTCGGAAAACTCGACAAGCATTAATAATAAAACCAACATACTTCCGAAAATTCACTTTATTATTAAATTCTGACACCTCATTATGATTTGATTCCATGGTAAAGTTGCTATGTAAACATCAGCGGTATGGTAAAATTGTAACGAGCCGATGATCAGCAGTATGGTAGATTAAGTGTTAAAATATGTATGTTACGGCCAATTCTGCATGGCAGCCATTTCTTTTTTTTATTTTCTAATTAAAACTTCTAATGATATTTATTGGTTACATAATTATATATTAATTAGGGATGTGACGGAGCTGATGGAAATCCGCATCCGCCAGATTCGGATTTGGCAAATATAAATCCGTCGGATTCAAATGCGGATTCGGATTTGGGTCAACACTTGGCTAAAAGGGAGTATACCAAGGTGTCGGTCCCGTGCCCCCCCCTCATGAAAACGAGGATTGTTAGCATTTCTTTTGCATGAACAGCAGCATAAACTATTACAAAGCACAGGTAGCCACATTGTTAACGAATCATCAGTACAAGATGTTTTGCATAAAATAAAATTCTCTTTAATTCTACTTCTGTCGTATTTCTTATTTAATTTTTATGGGGGTGAAACAACTGTCGCTCCCCTCCCCTAATTGGCGCTAGCATCAGGATGATGGTCAAGAGACCAGTCACTTGACCTAATTTGAGGGGGGGGCGGGGATCGACTTCGGTCTCTGATATAAGCTAGTGACCATAGTGAAAGGACATTAGATTTCTAGGTAGAGTCGAGAGTGGACACAAGTAGATTATCAGTTGATATTGATGTTATTGTAAGTAGCGAAATTGATGTTGGGCCATATTGCATGTGATGTACCTTGTGTTTATAAGAAATATTACCATATATCTATATATAATTCCAAATCTTTCAAATCATTTCAAACATCATTCCAAGTCGTTCCAATTGTAATTCCTATTCATACCAAACCATTCCAAATCATTCAGAATGGCATTCCAAGTCATTTCAACTCATTTAAAATCATTCCAAACGTCATTCCAAATCATTCCAAACGTCATTCCAAATCATTCCAAATGTCATTTTAACTCATTCCAAAAGTCTTCCTCCAACTCATTCCAAATGTCTTTCCAACTCACTCCAATTGGTCACACATAACCAGCTTTTCGCCTTTCCAATCCACACATCCACTCCGCCATTCCAATCCGCATATCCATTCCGAGGTTTAGAAAGCTCGGATGAAAACAGTGTTTGGTGTGAGGGGTGTATCTAAAATACGTTCTTGATCAAACACGACGTCTAATCTAAGGACAGCTGAGTAACGGTCCAAGAGTTTAGTTTTATCTGTTTTCTTTATTTCGGGTTTTCAAAAGTCTCTAGGTTTATAAATTTTAGTTACGATTTTTACAGCCATGATTGATCTGAAAATGGTAATTTTTCAAATTCGAATCCGACGGATTTTTTTTTTAAATTTGCTAAAAAAACGCCGAAGTTCGAATGTCGTCAGATTTGAATTTGAACTTCGTCACATCCCTAATATTAATTAGGACTCCTGATTGATTGCCATTAACATATTTAAAAAAATAGCACAGCATCTGAATGCATTACTTTGATCCTGATGCTTTTACTTAGGAATTAGAAAAAAAACTAAATAAATATGGCAAAAAATGCTAATTCTGAAAATTTTTAAAAATTGCCAAAAAAGGGGCTAAAAAGATTTTTAAAAGCCTTTGTCATTTCGTGAGTACACCTTATCTGATTGTAAATTAGAATTGTGAATTTTTTTTTTTAGAGAAAAATGACTTGTAAGTTTTAAATATGATTGAATTTTTTGAATGAGTATCATTCTTAAAATACATTTTTAGGTGATTTAAATATTTTTTTATGCAATACAACTTATTTCAAGCTTTTGTTTGTAGGTTTTAGTATCTAAAAATGGAGGGGGAAAAAAAGATATTTTAGACCTAGTGCATTTATAGTGCATTTTTGGTCTTTTTGATTACCCTTCAATTGAATAGTTCTATTATTTTTGCAACTATCTTCATTAGCATCAGTGATGGGATGAGTCTAGAATTTTTAACAATGCTGATTTAATTCTAATTATACCCTAATACATGTACAACATTTCTAGATTCTGATTCATGATATCAACATTTTAATAAAATAGTAACAGAAATAATAATTATATCTTTTTTTCACTTAGGCAAGTGGTTTGTAAATATGTTTTGGTATAAGAATTTAACTAGGCTGCCGCTATTCGGACCCGGGTCCCAATAATCGGCTGGCGCTATTCGGACCCAGGTCCTAATAATCGGCTGCGGCTATTCGGACCCAGGTCCCAATAAAGTCCGATTGTTATTCGGACCCGTGGCTAATAATATTAGTAATATGCACGTAGCTATATTATAAATAGCATATAAACTTTATTATTGTTTTGTTTTTATAATAATTGTTTGTATTTTACGATTTAATCGTTAAGTTAAAAACACTTTTTAAAAATTAGTAAGCAAATTGATAACATGATAAGATTAATTTCCGTGAGATTTCCATTTTACATTGTTTTGGTAATCTCGTATTATAGCATAATCAATTATTACGAAATTATAAATAACAAAAATTGATATATGATAGAACTAATTTATACTGTTGATTATGATAAACACATTTAAAAAGAAAAAAAGCATAAATATTAGTAATAAGTTGCATTTATTTACAAAAGAAAGCCTCTCTATATTCCATATTAAAAAAAACCACCATATTTTTTCCCGGCCTAAATTGTTTACTGTTGCCAACTTAAAAATTCCTTTTCTTAGACAATAAGTAACTAATATTTACAAATGTAAAATAGGGAAAAAGCGTGTTTAATGAGAAACCAATAATTTGTCTTAAAAAGTCATCATCTATAATATCTAAACAATTTAACTAATAGAGTAATGAGCTAACTTAAATTACTTGGGTCTATATTATTAATATAGATGCATTTTAAAATGTGCTAAGAAAACCAATGCCCTGATTCAGGAAGGCATCATACATATAAAGTTATCCACTGGACATATATAGGGATAGGGGTATATTAAGCTCTGATATTGGGCCCCAAAAATTATCGGATTTTAAATATATGATATATAAGAAAAACAGTATCTACAGAAAACCAATGCACCCACTCAGTAGGGGATCATAAGCATTATGTAACCAACCCAATAGTTAGAGGGATGGATGTACTTAAAGCCTTAGGGGCCTTTGAATTTTGGTAATAGCCGTAAATGTCTGATATAGGGCCCCAAAAACAACCACATTTTTAATATAGGTTATATAGGAAAAAAGGGTGCCTAAATAAAACCAACGCCCTGACTCAATAGGGCATCATACACATTATGTAACCCCCTGGAGAGCTAGAAGGATGAATGTACTTTAGGCCTCTGGAGTTTTTGAATTTTCTTCATTGCTGTAAATCTCTATAATACGCACGTAATAATTAATTATGCTATAATACGAGATTACCCATTGTTTTTATCAGGAAAATTTGTGACCAGGTTTCTTGAAAACATTTTGGGAATTTATTATGTGCATATTTTTTAATTTTGATTTTTTTCCTGTAGTACAATAATGAAAAAAATATTTAAAATATTTTCATTAAAAACTTGGATTGTGAAAAATGAGTTTCCATCATAATATTATTATATACTTGTTGTTGTCATTTATTAATGTATTTAAAAGAAACTTCCACAACCATTATTCTTACAAATAAATAAATGAAATAATACACATGAAATATAAAACAATACAGACTGTTAAAACTTTTTGTTTTGTCTTTATGTAAAAAAAAATTCTTTAGATAATGTTGAGATACAGAGGCCTTTTTTTTTCAAATTTGGCTCTAATTAATTTTGTTCAAATCGCTGACCCCCATGACTAAAATTATTCTAATTAATTATTGTACAGTGATTTCATCTACTTCTCTTTAAGTACAATAGAATATTTTTTAGTCTCAATGTCAATAATAATTGTATTTAAAATGTTAAAGTTGTCTTTGTTATTAAATGGTATCTGGAGATATTACCAATGTATTTATCTGGATTTAAAAAAAAAAAAGAATGATCTGTAATTTTTTAATATAAAACAGAGCTTATAAAGGATTGTTAAGTTTTACGCATCAATGCAAATCTCATTTTATGCTCTTTATAATGGTGTATGTTTATGAAGGCTACATAAATCTTACACTTTTGTCACATCTGTACTATTAATCTGAAAGTTTATGTGCGAGTTGTCACAAGAACTCCGAAATGGCCAACAGTAGGGATTTGAAATTCACAGGGGCCATTGTGTGGGTGACAAAAAGTATATTTATTTTCTAGTTCATGAACTCTTTGGGTATAATGATACTTCCCCTTTATTTAGGGTACTATCTTACAGAGCGAAGCTGTAAAATTGATAGCACCTTATAAAATGTTAAATAACATTTTTTTCCCAATTCAGCAAGTTAACAGTTATGATGAAAATAAATTCAAAAACTTTGTTCATTAGTTGCAGTAAAAACTTTATTCAATTAAAATAAATATTCTAAGTACATAATTTCAGGATATATAATGACCCTTTGCTATGTCAGATGACCTTTTAGTAAACGCACTTGCTACGGATACGTAATTACGTGCTCCGTATTTGTTTTGGCCCGGGGCACGTAAATAGATGTGCGCATGCGCGACTTTCGGGAATTGAAAACATAACCTATTAGAAATTGGAAAATGTCTGTGTGGCTCGCTAGCACAGTCAGTAGCACTCTTTCCCGGGACCCGATTTTGGCCGACTATGTGTGGGTTCAAATCCCATCAGAATTTTTTTTTTTTTCAGACACTAATTTAGAGCATATTTTTTTGTTTTATTACATTATGAAAAAAAAAAGGGATAGGGGGTTAGGGATAGGGGGTTAGGGTTAGGGATAGCATCATATCGCTATCTGAAAAAAGGGTTAGGGTTAGCATCATATCGCTTAAAAATTTAAAAAAATGTCTCTCATTATGTACGTTTGAAAAAAAAAATGTGTTTTCACTTTCTTCTGACCTAGTTTAGGCCTATATTCTTATTTTGTAAGTTAAAATAATTCAAAGCCGTATTTCTTTTAAAAAAAATATTATAAAAGCTGAGAACTTAATTTGTTTAGAAAATTGCGAAATTTCTTTTTTTTTTTTTAACATCATATCGCTAAAAATACGGAGTCCCGAAAGTCGCGCATGCGCACATCTATTTACGTGCCCCGGGCCAAAACAAATATGGAGCACGTAATTTCGTACCCGTAGCAAGTGCCTTTAGTAAATAAGAGTATAAGACATTGTTTTCTTTGCAAAAGATGTCAATGGCGCGTACGTATCAAACACGTTGGGTCATCGGGATCAAGTTACTAATGAAGAAGTGGCATGGTTTTTCGATTACTAAGACTGTAGGTTTTTTTAGGTTTTTCGATTACTAATAATCTATAAATAGATTTTCGGGTCCGAATAGCGATCGAACTTTATTGGGACCCGGGTCTGAATAGCCACTTCAATTTAACTATCAATAAAGATTTTGTTACAAAGAAAGTGTATGTCAATTGAAAGTTTAAATATTTTTCTTTGTGAAAAAAAGGTGAAAGGGTTACAGTCTCTTCATAAGTTCGTATGAAACAAAGAACACATACAATACATTCTTGTTAATATATTTTTGAAATATTATGTATCACATAGTCACATTTATGAGAGCTTTTCATTGACACTGTCATGTATTTCTGTTAGAAAATACTTTCACAGACAAAATAACACTCTGACAGACACGTACACTGAACTATTGTCATGAGGACTCAAGCATCTTCTGACAGGAGGTAAAGAAAGACTCACTGACACACATCTATTGTCAGAAGATAAAACTCACTGGCACATATAAACATCCATTGGCAGGTGATACACACAGACTCTGACAGACACCTATATGTGCACATTTCACTAATAAATTAATAGATATGTCATAAGGCCACATGTAAAACTAATGGAGTCATTTGACAAAATACCATGTGTACATGCATACAAAGGTAAATCACCAGAGACAGTGGCCATGTTAGCTCAAAGCAAGACACATCTCTAAAATACTAATGTCATATGACTGATGTTGAAGTGGTTTTGTACTGTTTGCTGTGCGTTGTTATCTCATTTCATAATATTTATATCTATAAATGTATAGATTTTATACTAGTTGTAATTATGTTAGTGAACCACTGTTAGCACAGGTGACATCACACATTTTACCAATAATATAACACATGATGTCACCTTGTTTATATATGATTTCACTTTACCGAATACCACATCATGTTTAAAATGCTTAGGAATAATAATTTTGATTACCAGACAATGTGGGAATGTTGTTACCTCAAAGCAAGATGCATCTCTAAAGTATAAATGTCATATGTAGTGATCTTTTACTGTTTGGTGTCAAGCTGTGCATTGGTGTCACTTAATTACATAATATTTATATTAATATATGTTATGTCATGTCATACTAAACTAAAGGATGTAATGATGCTAGTGCACCACAATGTGCTAACAAATGACATTATATATTTGTGCCACTAGTTATTCAAATACGCCTGGTATCATATCTGGAATCCTTTGATTCAATTCTTGTTCCAGCAAAAAGTATTGATTCTTTCATTTTCATTTAATATGAGTTGTCCGTCCCATCAATAATTATCATATTTAGATACTTATGTTTTGCATCATTAATTTCTTGTAGTAGTAGGCATATTATTTATATACATGGCCTTTGCTACATTCATTTCTTGCATTAGCCATGGAATCAATAAATTGAAAGTAAAGTGTTTTATATTTTGTTTTAGAGTATTTTCAAGTGAATAGTTTTGAGCAGTTCTGTATTAACTACTGCAATGAAAAGCTACAGCAGTTCTTCAATGATAGGATTTTGAAGGAGGTAATTCTGTTTCATCTTATATTTAATCTGATTTTATTGACTGCAAATGTAATAATACTTTTGACTGTTGACTCAAAATGTAATAATTAAAAAAAAACATTGCAGTGCAAACTTGCAAAATATTGCTATAGTTTTATTAGAAAAAAAGGAAAGTTCCCTTAGCCCTAACGGGCCATCGGGGCAGATGAAGTGTAGAATTAACCTCGGCATATAAAGGGATTGTGTGGTTAGCACAACACCCAGCCGCCTTTACTTCCCCAACTTAAGTCTGGTATCCATTTAAAGCTGGGTAGACTTGAGTGACGACTTTGAAACACATTTCACCTGGAAAAATTCCCATGGTTCTCATATAGGATCGAACCCAGGACTCAGGTCGACAGTCGAGTGTCTACACCACTCGGCCACCCATCCCACAGTTTTAATAGAAGTCACCTGAAATTTTAACCTATGTGTATATCTTTTTAGGAACAACAACTTTATGATAAAGAAGGCTTAAATGTGAAGAAAATAGAATGGACTGATAATCAAGATTGTATTGAGTTGATTGAGGCCAAGGGCTGTGGTATTTTTGATCTTCTGGATGAAGAAAGCAAATTGCCAACACCAAAATATGATCATTTCACCAGTGAAGTCCACAGTCGTAACAAAGACCACTTTAGACTAAGTGTTAGTTGAAAAATTGATATGCATGTTGTGTTTTATTTCATTAATTTTTTTTTATTCACTTACAATGTTACTTTTTATTCATCATAACACTGTTTTACTTCGATAATAAATTAAAGGCTTTACTTTTTATAGGTACCAAGAAAATCCAAATTAAAAAGTCACAGGGATGTCAGAGACACTGAGGGTTTCCTCATTAGACATTTTGCAGGAGCTGTTTGTTATCACACTGTATGTATTGTTCTAGACTGTTTTTATCAAAGGATTTTCTAAATAAAGATAATTCTTTAAAAATTGCCTTTGTGGAATTTTAAAAATTGTACTTAAGATCTATAGCTTTTAATGTATTAGTTTATATTTGGCTTGAATGTGGCCTAAATTACTCTCCCACTGTCTGTCATAAAAGCTAATTATATGCTTTGACTATGTTTCAGACTCAATTCATAGAGAAAAACAATGATGCATTACATTCTTCTCTAGAGTTTCTCATTCAAGATGCCAAAAATCCTCTGCTTAAGAAATTGTTTATTGATTCTGAGTCCACAGCTGGTAAACTGAACTTTATAAGTGTTGGTTCAAAGTTTAGAAAGCAGCTTGGTGTTCTCATGGATAAACTAAAGACTACAGTAAATCTTTTTTTTTTTACTTTTTTAAGAATGATTTCTCAAAAATTATCTATGATAATGATTGATATCTTACATTTAGGCAAGACTTAAAATGTTCTAATTATCATATAAGTATTATAGTCAGTTTTTTGGTCCTAGGTTAAGGACATTGTAGAAAATGATTTATCCAGATTAGTTTTAGAATTTCTATCCCTTCGCTAATATAATATCTGTTAAAAACTGTCATTGTAACTCATTTCTTACTTTTTGTATTGCAAAAATGAGCCTTTTTGCACATATTTTTTTAATCAAATTCAAATTAAAAAAAAAATGTGCTTTAGTTCAGCATGTGAAAAACAGCATTCTTGTTTAACAGGTAATAAACAGTGAAGGGAAAAGTTTATTTACCATCAACCATTATGCCATATTGTTAAGAACATACCTCATTAGAAAAAAAAATACTAAGCCTGACATAGAGGTCAATTTAAGTTCAACAGGGAAAAGCAGAATTTACTTATAATTACAGTGTGGGCTTGCCTTTGAGCAAGATAATGGGCAGCTTTCAGGGTGTTAGCATCTTTGTAGCGTATGTCATTAGGAAAAATATCAATAAAGCGGTCCTTTAATTACCGTATTTCCCCCATGTATAAGCACCCCCTTTGTATAAGCCACCTCCCCAGTGAATTTTTGAAAAAAATATTTTATTAGACAAACAAGTTATAAAGAAAGAAAATTTACAAAGAAATAAAATTCTAGATTCATAATAATCACTCATACACTCCACCCCCCTACTTTTTGGGCTTGAAAATTTTGGAAAAAGGGGGTGGCTTATACATGGGGAAATACGGTATTTCGCCAAAGTTATGACATACATTTCTAAATAATAAGTGAATGACCCCAAACCAGGTACCAAAATTGTGTATACTAAATTGATTAGTGTGCTATTTCAGGAGTGGGGGATGGAGGAGGTGAGCTTTAAAATTACAGATACTTTACCAAGTGATATGACGCTGATTACTATTTAAAACTGTTAAGTTATAGTAAAATGTAATCGTACTGTTTTGGGTGGAAACTAACAATCGTATTTTGCAAAGATGGTCATTAAACAGTACAGTTTAATAAATGATCTAAAGAGAAGAAAAGAAACTGGGAAAAATACTTATGAGAATTAATTTTTTCATTACTCAAGGAATATTACTCTTGGGATGAAAAAAGTCCTATAAACCAGTTTTCTATGTGGGGTATGAGAAACATCAAAATTAGATTTGGAGCAAAATATTAAAAGACATCATTTTTTTAGCATTAGCATAAACAGTACATGTATCTAATTCAAGATTTTGCGACTTATTGAAAAGTAATTTAAAATGCATTGTATTGTAATGAATTATTTTAATTATTAGTTATACATTATGTGTATTAAAAATTTATGCATCATTTTCCACATCCGAAATTTTAATGTAAGGGGAATAATTCAGGTACGAAAACTCAAAATGTTGCTGGCTCCCTTGTTCAATTTCAATTTCCAGAAATTTTATAAAACTAATACATTAATATTATAACAAACTTCACAAAAATTACTGTAAAAAATTATGTTTCCCCAGTTTCATTTAGTGACATTTCCATACCATTAAAAATACCCTAATTCAGTGGCGTACTTAGGGGGGAGGGTGCGGTCCGCACCGGGCGGCACTTTTTATTACTTTTTAGGGGGGCGGCAAAAATGTATAGATTAAATTGAAATACCTAAATGAGAGGGCGGCAAAATCGTCTTCCGCCCTGGGCGGCCGATACCCACGCTACGCCGCTGCCCTAATTATACCTAATTATTAAGAAATCATACTGAAAGAATCTAGATTGTACAAAAATGTAGCTTTGTATCAAATTTTCCTTTCAAACATTTTGGCCTTTACCAAATAATAAAAAATAAAATCTGTTTTTATCAGAATCTCAAATTGTACATTAAATACATCTGTAGATAGTAATAAAACTGATCCTTTTCAAAAGTACAATAAAATCTTTCTGATATACATAAACTATGTTTTACAATCTAGGGTACAAATTTCATTCGCTGCATTAAACCTAATGCTAAAATGGTAGACCATATGTTTGAAGGTTCCAATATTCTTAGCCAGCTACAGTGTGCAGGTAAATAATGCTGTTGTCTATTAGCTATAAGATTAATTTTATCTGTTTTTGTTTTGAAATCTGATCTTCATTATATGAAATTTTTAACATCTAGATTTATAAATCTCAGGTATGGTTTCTGTGTTGGATCTCATGCAGCAGGGCTACCCATCGCGTACACAATTTTCTGAGCTCTATAACATGTATAAAAAATATTTGCCACCAGAATTATCTCGCCTTGATCCCAGATTGTTTTGCAAGGTAATTTACATTTGATTTCAAGGACTTTCACTTTTAGTGAATATTGGGAGTAAAGCAATATGGTAGTCTGAAGGGTTTGTGATTTTCATGTGAGAAATGACAACAGGACTATGTATTTACAATCATCCAATAAATGCAACTGCTGAGGACAGTTTATACTGGGAAAAAAAAATCATATAACAGGTATAGAATCAGTAGGAGTTCGGTGTGGAATTTATTATTACAGTGGTTGGGGGGAGAAACGTGATATGGGACTGCCGCACATTACTCAAGGAATATTACTCTTGGGATGAAAAAAGTCCTATAAACCAGTTTTCTATGTGGGGTATGAGAAACATCAATATGGGGGTGGGGGAGAGAGCAAAATATTAAAAGACACCATTTTTTTAGCATTAGCATAAACAGTACATGTTGCAGTTGATAAGTGACATCACTAGAAGTACATGTATATAATTTGAGTAAAAAAAAATACTTTTGCATCCAGCCTCCATGCTGCTAAAAATTCAGGCTAGGGGAGATAACTTCTTCAATATTATATTTTTTTAATATTTTAAAACATTATTTCTCAAAAGTCTTTCAGAATAAAACTTTCAAAATGTACAAACTATAAGAGAAATAATTAAATAAATCTTTTAATGGTATATACAATATGTTGACTCATCAGTGATTTAAAAAAAAAATTAATATTTGACATCGCCCAGTTGTCTCATTCATAATTCCATCTAAAATATTTTCTTACCTACTAATATTTTTATTAAAAGTAATATCAGTGTCATATGTATTATTATTTACATGGGTTTTGTTTCACTCTTACCTATTTTCTTTTCTAAATTTACACTAATTTTCATACATTTTATCACAAACATGTAAAAACATTTTCAAAAATTGTCGATAAAAAAATAATTCACCTATATTAAAAGTGTAAACTTTAAAAAATGTTTACACTTTTAATTAAAAACTCTGAAGCAAAAGATCATATAATTAGTTTTTTTTGACAACATGTTATGTTGAACATCACTGAAAATCAAACTCCAGATTAGAGCTGAAAAACTGACACTTGTCTCACATCATTTTTTAAATCTAGAATCCTGTTTTATAATTGTACTAACACATCATTTTAAACTACTGATAATAAAATTTTGTTAACATTCCCTGTTTTGTGAAATAATGCATGTATAAGGTCTTTTTTTTATTTGGGAGATGGGTTCCATAAAAGTGTAGCATTAAAAATTTTGCATAAAAAATTATATTTTCCGGATAAAAAGGATACATTCCCTAATTTTCTTAATTCACATAGTTTCATATTAACATTGTGTATAGCATGAGACATTGAAACAAAAAAATAAATTTCTTAATAAATTCCTTCAAAATTTCATGTGAAAACTTCTAACATAATTATATTTTGCCATAATTTTAAAATATATAAGGATGGAATGAGAGAGAGGGATAAATTTTGTCTCCAACTCATGTCGTAACCACTTGTGTAGAATTAATTATTTTTAATGTCTTTTACGTGATCTTCCATAATTTTTTTAACCCATACTGCATATCTTCAAAATCACACACTCACACATAATCTGCATAAAAAGACTTTACAGAACTGTGAAATGTAAAATATAAATGCAATCTTCAAATCCAACTGAATACTGCTGAAATTACATATTGTTACACAGATCTGCATCTATAGCACAAAGCATCACCCAATTTTTTTTTTTTTTTTGTATATAAAAAGGATACTTTCAAAACAAAACTGATCTATAATAGTTCAACAAATGAAAAATATAAAAAATTCCTAAAATTCATACTTTCTGTAAATTTCTATTTTAAAGCATAAAAAAGTGGCAATATAAGAACAAATACATTAAATCTTTTTATTGCTGGTTTGGCTTCAAACATAGCCATTTTACCTGAATAATCATAAAATTTAACTCATATAAAATGTTCAAAGAATGAAAAACAATTCAATTCATGGACTTTTAAAATACACGTATAAGAATCATGTGAAATCTAAAAATTCACTGTTCAGCCTATAAGACCAAGATTGCTGCCATACTAGCCCTCGATCTTTGAATACTCTTTCTTTTAATACTGCTTTTGTATCATATGTATTTTCAATTTATTTTATATTGCATTTATGCTTGTTCCAGAGAGTTTAAATATATATATTTTTTTAATATGTACAAAATAAATTAATTCTTTTAGTCTGATTCTCTTTTCAGTCTCTATTCAAAGCCCTTGGTCTGAATGACAAAGATTTCAAATTTGGTCTGACTAAAGTTTTTTTTCGACCTGGCAAGTTTGCTGAATTTGATCAGATTATGAAGAGTGACCCAGAAAATCTTGCAGAGCTCGTTAAAAAGGTGAAGAAATGGCTCCTGCAATCTCGCTGGAAGAAAGCCCAATGGTGTGCACTGTCTGTTATCAAATGTAAGAGATTCACTTTTATCTAGCCAATTGAAATCTTTTTACGAAATTATTTGTGGCATTCACATATAAATCAGTGCTAGCATAAAAATTTAGGATGTAATGATTTTTTTTATAGCTATTTACTTTATAAAATGATTATTGGTTTTATGTAAGTTTACTATATTTTCCCAGTAACAAAGAAGATTCAATATCGTGCTGCCAAGTTTATCGTCATTCAGTCTCATATTCGTATGTGGCGATGTGCTCGAAAGTTTAAGCCCAAGTTAGTTTTTACTGTCTCATTGCATCACAATGTTATATTTAGCTTTCAGCATCATTATTCATTGATGAATCAGACTTCATACATAGTTCTGGTTTTTTTTAATTGCAGATATGAAACAATTCAGAAGGTGAAATCTTTCCAGACTCAGCGTACTTTGATGGATCAGTTAGTGTCTCAATTGAAGAAAGATAAAGAACAAGCTACCAAGGCCATCAAAGAACTGGAAAATAGCCAAGAAGAATTTATTAAGAAAATTAGGGTAGCTTGACATATTTTTTTCATATTATTAAAAACTTGATTATTGTTTTTTCTATAAGTGTAAATTAATAATTTATTGAAGTATTAATTTTATACAGTCAAAGGTTATAGCAAAATTATGGAGACCTCAGAAATTAGTTTTTAGAATATACTAACTCAATTCATTTGAAAAGCTAACCAGCACTTTCCCTTAATTCTGGGAACCTAAGCAGAAATATGAAGAATTGCACTGATTACATACTAATGGGCCAATATTAATATGTTTTTGGGATTGATTTAAAAAATCATAATATCACTCTTTACAGTTTATAGATTTAATTGAAGTAGTCCTTCATTGGTTCTATCAAAATTGGATTAAATCTCCATTATTTCAGATTTTCAAAAATACATCATCAGCTTGTCATGTTTGGAAAGCTAACAGCTTTACCTCTATATACTTTCTATGTGCACTGGTTTGATAAGTGTTTACTGCAAACAAAAGATGCATTTTTATGACTCTTTAAGAACTGTCATATTGATTTCAGATCTCTGAATATCCCTTCCTATATTTCTCAAGTTTCATTAGTCTGTCCACCCACCTATCCTACTCATTTACATAAATAGGACCTTTTCAGCTCACTTATTGCTGCAAATTAAAGTGCTCTTTTTTAAATTATCAGAATTTCCTATGAGTCACTAGACTTTGTGAAGAATCTTTGATCTCATTTTTTTTACAAAGATATACACCTAGACTTATTTTAAAAGTACGCAATCCTGACCATTTAAACTGATTTAATTTGATGAAATTTAAAAACTACCAAAATGAGGTTCTATAGTTCTAATGCTTAATATTGATTCTTAAAGATAATGTTAAATTTTGATCTGTTTAGACTACAGATATGAAGAGGGAGGAAATGTTACGAATGACCAACACACTCGCTACTAACATGGATGTTCTATTGAAAGATTTACAAAAGCGTCTGGAGGAGCAGAAAAGTAAAGAGGAACAAGAAAGGTTGAAGAAGATTCAGGTTTGTAAAAGACCTAAGATCTTTTTTACTTCCATATCTTAAAGAAATTTAGAGATAAATCCATTAAAAAAAAGTGGTATGTGTGTTAAAAAATTACTTTAAAATAATCATAAAGTTCAAAAATTACCTTAAGGGCTATATTCAGTTAGTTTATTTATGAGTATATAACCATCGTAATCTTAACTTGCAACCCTAAACTTGTGTAAAATGTTATTAATCCATATAAAAATCGACACAAATAAAAAAATTCACAGAAAAATAACTGTTCTGTCAATTTTTAATATTTAAAATGCAAAAGATTCTTCATTTTCCACTTAACAATTTTAATTACTAATACAGTGAAATTTCGCTATAACGACGACATTTTCTGTGGATATAGTTCATTTGGGTATCAGTGCAAACATGTGTAATTTTACTAATTTCTCCACAGAAGGGGCAAAAAAAATTTCGCTGTACTGAATATTTCGTTACACTGACATTTGTAATAACGACATTTCACTGTACTAGTAAGTTAGAACTAGAATCAGGTGGGCAAAGGAATAATCCAAAAAAGAGGCAATTTTTTTTAAATAGTGTGACCTTCATATGTGAAGCAAGAAAAAGTGTTCTGCTGCCTTTTAAACCAATATCAAGATGGTGTATTAAAATGTATCACAAATCAACACAATGGCATCTTATTTTTTCAAAAGCACTCTTTGAATACTTAATTGTTTTGGCAAGACTTGTATCCGTGAAAATGGTTTTTCACCTTTAATATATTTGAAGAGTGATCATGGCACAGCGCTCATTGATACTCATTAACTGCGTTTAAAAACCACAAAACCTTTATTATGCTCAGTATAGTCATTAGAAAGGTTAATTAAAAGTTCCTTAATGTCTAGAGCTTTTTTTTACACAAATCGTTTTCTTCTATGGATTTTATGGAATTAGTACAGAGAAATGTCGCTATAACAAAATTGACGGGGGACTTGAAATTCGTTCGTAATACTGAAAATTTGTTACACTGAAACTGTGGGGGGGGGGGGGGGGTTCTACAACGACATTTTCTGTTCTTAATATGTGGATATAGTTCATTTGGGTATCAATGCAAATATACTGTGTCATTTTAGTAATTTTTCAAAAGATATCAAGCTAAAAATATGTTCAATTTTCTCTCTATTTATTTCTTACTAGTGGGGGACGGGTGGTCGTGCGGTGTAGAGCGCTCGACTGTCGACCGGAGGGTCCCGGGTTCGAATCTCAATGAGAACCTTGGGATTTATTCAGGTCCTGGTGAAAGTCCCCAAGTCCACTCAGCTTTAAATGGGTACCTGACTTTAAGTTGGGGGAGTAAAGGCGGCTGGGCGTTGTGCTAACCACACAACCCCTTCATATGCCGAGGTTATAGAAACAGATGATTGCTACACTTCATCTGCCCCGATGGCCCGTTAGGGTTAAGGGAACTTTTTTTTTTTTTCTTTATTTCTTACTAGTAGAGCTGCTGTTCGATTAAATAAATTGATCGAACGCATGATTAAAAATTTTAACACACTTTTTAATCGACACAATATAATACATTTGTTTGTATTCAAACTTGTCATAATATCATGACAATGCTATTGTTTCCAGGTCATATCGCTGCTATGATTTTATGTAAACGTGACAGTTTCTGTTTTGGGGTATTTTTTCTGGCTTTTTTTTTTTTAATCTTGTCTGATCTGGTTATAGAATATCTGGTTATTTACTGATTTTTTTCATTTTTTCTGCAACTCTGAAATAACAGCATTTGGGTACAATTTAACACATTTAGGTGTTTGTGTGAAAAATGTAATCACATATTTTTTTAACGCATTAATTGAAGTAAATCAACAGCCCTATATAAAATATTAAATTTAACACAATAATTCTGATACAAACACTGTCTCGTGTACAAATTTGTGCCTAGTCTAGACCATGTCTAGACACTGTCTGATTACTGGTGTCATGTATATGAAACTATTAGTGTAGTTGTAGCAGACATGACCACCAACATGCTGTATTATCGAAATGCGATATAAAATTATGCGCAATAAAATGATGATAGAAAATTTCTAGCATCTCGTTATTTTGATCTAATTATAACAGGGTACATTATACACTAGTTGTTTTTTTACTTCAACAATACACTATAGTACCTCCACCAATAGACTATAGTATATAATGTAAACTAGTAAATGAAACTTTTCTCTTTTTACATCGGCCGGGAAGGGAGCAGGAGGTTTACTTATCGAAGGACTATATACAGTGAAATGTCGCTATAACGAACATCAGTGTAACGAATTATTCAGTACAGCGAATTTTTTTTTTTGTCCCTTCCCCTTCGCTTATTTAAAATCTGTTAAAAAGTGTCGTTGTAACGAATTTCGTGTTTTCAGTATTGCGAAAAAAAATAGCCGGTTTGCAGATATTAAATTTTATCCCCTTACCAACAAAAAAATTTTATTCGGCAAATTTCTAAAACTCAAGTCAACTTGAACCCAAAATGGGAGGGGGGGAGTGTGAGAGGAGTAAGATGTTATGGTAACCTTTAACCTCTGCTGATGAGGGTAGTAAACATAAATTTCACCAGGTGCAGTACTGAGACAAGTATCGTCTTGGGACGGCTGGGGGGGGGGGGGAGTGAGTGGCAGTGTCACAATTACGTAACAACAAATGGGGGGGGGGGTAAGAGGATGAGAGTTTTAACAAGGTCGGGAAGGGGAGGAGGGGGAGAGTTAAGACGTCACAAGACTGCCAAGCGACGGCGGGCACAATGACGTAACAACTGAACCGGGGGAAGGATGAGAGTTTTAGCAAGGTCGGGAAGGGGAGGAGGGGGAGAGCCTATAACTTCATGGGACAAACCATGGAAATCTAGATATAGCATCAGGAAGGACAACCAATATTTTAAAAAATACGGTTTAGGCTGACACACAATCAAGTGTTTAGCGTTAGTCTTCATGTTTAATAGCAGTTTTGTATATTTGGTACTTATGTTTTTATGAAATAAACACAAACGCAATTAAAGTTTGAAAACTCTTAATAACAAATTTTTTTATTTAAAATCTTTATTTTGTCAATTTAATTATTTTTTGTTTTTTCATTGGTTT